>CM035142.1:25245640-26445640 GCA_020205605.1 Panax ginseng
ATTTAATTTTAATGGCATAAAGGTCAATTGATACAACCCTTAGGGTTTAGGGTTTAACCCTTTAGGTTTTGGCAATTTGGTTTCTAAAATTTCTAATTTAGGTTTTAAAAATAGAAATTTAATATTTTCTAAATTGTAATTAGGATTCTATAATTATCATAAGATTCCTAATCACGAAATTCAATCTTGCTAATTAGGATTATTATTTCCTAATTAAAATTGCTAATTTAGCAATTAGGGTCAAAATTGTATATTAGGGTTTATAACCCAAGAATTAGGGTTTAAAATAGAAAAATAATATTTCTAATTTAGAAATTAGATTTCCTAATTAGATTAGTGTTTTATAATTACTTATAACTTGAAAATTAGGATTAATATTTCCTAATTAACATTAAAATTATTAAACTAAGAATTAGGTTTTCAAAATCAAAAATTAATATTTCTAAATTATAATTAGAATTTTCTAATTATATTAAAATTTCTTAATCATAATTCAAATCTTGCTAATTAGGATTAGTATTTCCTAATTAAAATTGCTAATTTAGCAATTAGGGTCAAAATCATGCATTAGGGTTTTGAACCCAAAAATTAGGGTTTAAAATAGAAAAATAATATTTCTAATTTAGAAATTAGATTTCCTAATTAGATTAGGGTTTTCTAATTACTTATAACTTGAAAATTAGGATTAATATTTCCTAATTAATATTAAAAATTATTAAACTAACAATTAGGTTTTCCCTAATTATAAATTAGGGTTTCTAATCCAGAAATAACAACAGAATTCACCAGGCATGCGATAGACCGCACAGACAGGTTATTCCAATAGAATAATAAAGAATGGAATAACATAAAAATTTCATCATGTATGCGATACTTCGCATAGACAGGTTATTCCAACATAATAATAAAGAATGTGATAACAACCCTTACGAGTATTGAAAGAAAATAACTCTCTTCATGAATACGAAAAGAATAATACCCTTTACCTTAGAAAAAGCTGGATAATCGGAATAATGAGGTAGCGTGAGACTTCTCTTCTTCTTTCTCTCTAATTTCTCTCTATAATAATTGCTCTAAAGCTTTTGTGAATTGGTGAGAAATGAAGGAAGAATGAGCTTCTATTTATTTATAGAAAAATATAGTTTCGATAATTGCACGTTTTGGGGCTCAAAATATTACAGTATAATACATTCCTCTTTTTCTTTATTTTTTAATTTAGTCCTGCAAGTATTATCAAACTTGCACCACCTCCCCTAATAGTAAATAATGTGAATTAATAGTTCATTCATGTGACTCAATAGTATAATCATGTGAAAAAAATAATTACAATATATAGTACCTTCAACTATACCTCTATTTTTAATTTAGTCATGCAAGTATTATTATCAATCTTACACCATCTCCCCCTAATAGTACATGAATGTGAATCAATAGTACACACATGTGAACAAATAGTTATAAGCATGTGAAATAATAGCAATTAATTGCTCATTTATCCGATTAATTACCCGATTGGTCAAAATAACCTCCAAACATCAATTATTATCGAAATAAATGTCGATTTCCACTAACACTAATAATCCCAACACAATGGAACTATCAATTTCATCTTTAATCAACACAACTTATTCATCATTAATATTATAACTCACAATATTTAACAACTAGGTGTCGTTCCCGATAAAGAGGGGGGGCTTCCGATAAGGATTTCTCCTTATTGGCCGCGCAATTAGGTGACCAAACCTCTCCTCGATGAACTTCTAGACATTGTCAATATTGCAAATAATAATATGAATAACTTTGTCGTCTCAATTATTGATTTAATAATAATAATAAATATTATGCGATGATGATCTTGTGACAATAATTGAATCAATAATATGAGAGATATATGATGCATCAATTATTCATCGTAGCAATAATTGAGTATAATTGAGTGACTTCTCACGTAAGCATCAATAATCAATACCGTGTGCTACTATGCAACCACGCAGCAGACATTCATTTTATTTTTTTACTACCGGGTAGTTCAACAGTTTTAACGGTAACACTTTCGCCGTTATTTTTATAAAAAGTTAATTTTGTCATTTTCTAACTACGACAATACTTCCGTTGTGGGGTCCACCAATTATTGTGTCGTCGTACGAATATTCCCTGTTAAAACGAATATTCTCCGACCAATCAAATATTATATAACCACTTGCTTACTTTGCAAAATTTGTAAATATTACCCACAACTATAACATTATATCAAATCCACACCATAATATTCAAAAATATATTTTGAGAAAATTATTCTTTATTCATAGAAGTTGGGGTCTTACAAATAATGCAAGAAGGCTAGTTTAGTCATTTAGCATTTAATTTTAATGGCATAAAGGTCAATTGATACAACCCTTAGGGTTTAGGGTTTAGGATTTAACGCTTTAGGTTTTGGCAATTTGGTTTCTAAAATTTCCAATTTAGGTTTTAAAAATAGAAATTTAATATTTTCTAAATTGTAATTAGGATTCTATAATTATAATAAGATTCCTAATCACGAAATTCAATCTTGCTAATTAGGATTATTATTTCCTAATTAAAATTGCTAATTTAGCAATTAGGGTCAAAATTGTATATTAGGGTTTATAACCCAAGAATTAGGGTTTAAAATAGAAAAATAATATTTCTAATTTAGAAATTAGATTTCCTAATTAGATTAGTGTTTTATAATTACTTATAACTTGAAAATTAGGATTAATATTTCCTAATTAACATTAAAATTATTAAACTAAGAATTAGGTTTTCAAAATTGAAAATTAATATTTCTAAATTATAATTAAATTTTCTAATTATATTAAAATTTCTTAATCATAATTCAAATCTTCAAATCTTAATTAGGATTAGTATTTCCTAATTAAAATTGCTAATTTAGCAATTAGGGTCAAAATCATGCATTAGGGTTTTGAACCCAAAAATTAGGGTTTAAAATAGAAAAATAATATTTCTAATTTAGAAATTAGATTTCCTAATTAGATTAGGGTTTTCTAATTACTTATAACTTGAAAATTAGGATTAATATTTCCTAATTAATATTAAAAATTATTAAACTAACAATTAGGTTTTCCTTAATTATAAATTAGGGTTTCTAATCCAGAAATAACAACAGAATTCACCAGGCATGCGATAGACCGCACAGACAGGTTATTCCAATAGAATAATAAAGAATGGAATAACATAAAAATTTTATCATGTATGCGATACTTCGCATAGACAGGTTATTCCAACATAATAATATAGAATGTGATAACAACCCTTACGAGTATTGAAATAAAATAACTCTCTTCATGAATACGAAAGAATAATAATTTTACTTAGAAAAATCGGATCTTTGGAATAGTGAGGTGAGGTAGCAGACTTCTCTTCTTTCTTTCTCTCTCTAATTTCTCTCAATAATTTCTCTAAAGCTTTTGTGAATTGGTGAGAAATGAAGGAAGAATGAGCTTCTATTTATAGGAAAATATAGTTTCGATAATTGCACGCTTTTGGGGCTCAAAAATATTACAAAGATAATACCTTCCTCTTTTCTTCATTTTTTTTTAATTTAGTCCCGCAAGTATTATCAAACTTGCACCACCTCCCCTAATAGTAAATAATGTGAATTAATATTCATTCATGTGACTCAATAGTATAATCATGTGAAAAAACTAATTACAGTATAGTACCTTCAACTATACCTCTATTTTTAATTTAATTTAGTCATTATAAGTATTATCAATCTTACACCATCTCCCCTAATAGTACATGAATGTGAATCAATAGTACACATGTGTGAACAAATAGTTATAAGCATGTGAAATAATAGCAATTAATTGCTCATTTATCCGATTAATTACCCGATTAATTACCCGTCAAAATAACCTCCAAACATCAATTATTATCGAAATAAATGTCGATTTCCACTAACACTAATAATTCCAACACAATGGAACTATCAATTTCATCTTTAATCAACACAACTTATTCATCATTAATATTATAATTCACAATATTTAACAACTAGGTCGCTCCCAATAAAGAGGGGGGGCTTTTCGATAAGGATTTCTCCTTATTGGCGCCGCAATTATTAGGTGACCAAACCTCTCCTCGATGTAACTTCTAGACATTGTCAATATATTAAATAATAATATGAATAACTTTGTCATCTCAATTATTGATTTAATAATAATAAATATTATGCGATGATAATCTTGTGACAATAATTGAATCAATAATATGAGAGATATGATGCATCAATTCATCGTAGCAATAATTGAGTATAATTGAAAGTGACTTCTCACGTAAGCATCAATAATCAATACCGTGTGCTACTATGCTACCAACCACCAGACATTATTCTTTTTACTTTTTTACTACTAGGTAGTTCAACAACGGTTTTAACGGTAACACTTTCGCCGTTATTTTTTAAAAAAGATAATTTTGTCATTTTCTAACTACGACAATACTTTCCGTTGTGGGGTCCACCAATGATTGTGTGTGTCGTCGTGCGAATATTCCCTGTTAAAACGAATATTCTCCCACCAATCAATATAATATATATATAACTTTGCTTACTTTGCAAAATTTGTAAAATTACCCCACAACTATAACATTATATCAAATCCACACCATAATATTCAAAAAAATATTTTTAGAAAAAATTATTCTTTATTCATAGAAGTTGGGGTCTTACAAATAATGCAAGAAGGCTAGTTTAGTCATTTAGCATTTAATTTTAATGGCATAAAGGTCAATTGATACAACCCTTTAGGGTTTAGGGTTTTAACCCTTTTTAACCTTTTTTGGCAATTTGGTTTCTAAAATTTCCAATTTAGGTTTTAAAAATAGAAATTTAATATTTTCTAAATTGTAATTAGGATTCTATAATTATAATAAGATTCCTAATCACGAAATTCAATCTTGCTAATTAGGATTATTATTTCCTAATTAAAATTGCTAATTTAGCAATTAGGGTCAAAATTGTATTTTAGGGTTTATAACCCAAGAATTAGGGTTTAAAATAGAAAAAACAATATTTCTAATTTAGAAATTAGATTTCCTAATTAGATTAGTGTTTTATAATTACTTATAACTTGAAAATTAGGATTAATATTTCCTAATTAACATTAAAATTATTAAACTAAGAATTAGGTTTTCAAAATCAAAAATTAATATTTCTAAATTATAATTAGAATTTTCTAATTATATTAAAATTTCTTAATCATAATTCAAATCTTGCTAATTAGGATTAGTATTTCCTAATTAAAAAAATTGCAAATTTAGCAATTAGGGTCAAAATCATGCATTAGGGTTTTGAACCCAAAAAGGGTTTTGAACCCAAAAATTAGGGTTTAAAATAGAAAAATAATATTTCTAATTTAGAAATTAGATTTCCTAATTAGATTAGGGTTTTATAATTACTTATAACTTGAAAATTAGGATTAATATTTCCTAATTAACATTAAAATTATTAAACTAACAATTAGGTTTTCCCTAATTATAAATTAGGTTTTAATCCGAAAAATAACAATGTATTCACTGTATGCGATAGATCATATATGCATAAAAGTTATTCCAATTCCAATAATAATAATAAATGGAATAACATAAAAATTTCATCATGTATGCGATACTTAGAATATAGAGTAGTTATTCCAACATAATAATAAAGAATGTGATAACAACCCTTACGAGTATTGAAAAAAATAACTCTCTTCTGAATACGAAAGAATAATAATTTACCTTAGAAAAAAAAACGATATCGGAATAAATGAGGTAGCAGACTTCTCTTCTTTCTCTCTCTCTTCTCTCTATAATAATTGCTCTAAAGCTTTTGTGAATTGGTGAGAAATGAAGGAAGAATGAGCTTTATTTATAGGAAAATATAGTTTCATAATTGCACGCTTTTTGGGGCTCAAATATTACAAAGATAATACCTTCCTCTTTTTCTTTCTTTTTTTTATTTAGTCCTCGCAAGTATTATCAAACTTGCACCACCTCCCCTAATAGTAAATAATGTGAATTAATAGTTCATTCATGTGACTCAATAGTATAATCATGTGAAAAAAAATTACAATATAAGTACCTTCAACTATACCTCTATTTTTTAATTTAGTCATGCAAGTATTATCAATCTTACACCATCTCCCCAATAGTACATGAATGTGAATCAATAGTACACACACATGTACATGAACAAATAGTTATAAGCATGTGAAATAATAGCAATTAATTGCTCATTTATCCGATTAATTACCCGATTGGTCAAAATAACCTCCAAACATCAATTATTATCGAAATAAATGTCGATTTCCACTAACACTAATAATCCCAATCAATGGAACTATCAATTTCATCTTTAATCAACACAACTTATTCATCATTAATATTATAATTCATTCATCATATTTATAACTCAACTTTAACAACCAGTCGCTCCCCGATAAAGAGGGGGGGGGCTTTCGATAAGGATTTCTCCTTATTGGTAGCCGCAATTAGGTGACCAAACCTCTCCTCGACGTAACTTCTAGATTGTCAATATTGCAAATAATAATATGAATAACTTTGTCGTCTCAATTATTGATTTAATAATAATAAATATTATGCATGATGATATTTGTGACAATAATTGAATCAATAATATAAGAGATATGATGCATCAATTCTCAGTAGCAATAATTGAGTATAATTGAGTGACTTCTCACGTAAGCATCAATAATCAATACCGTGTGCTACTACTATGCCACCAGACATTCTTATTTTTTACTACTACTAGGTAGTTCAACAGTTTTAACGGTAACACTTTCGCCGTTATTTTTATAAAAAGATAATTTTGTCATTTTCTAACTACGACAATACTTCCGTTGTGGGGTCCACCAATGATTGTGTGTCGTCATTATTTAATATTCCCTGTTAAAACGAATATTCTCCGACCAATCAAATATTATATAACCACTTGCTTACTTTGCAAAATTTGTAAATATTACCCACAACTATAACATTATATCAAATCCACACCATAATATTCAAAAATATATTTCGAGAAAATTATTCTTTATTCATAGAAGTTGGGGTCTTACAAATAATGCAAGAAGGCTAGTTTAGTCATTTAGCATTTAATTTTAATGGCATAAAGGTCAATTGATACAACCCTTAGGGTTTAGGGTTTAACCCTTAGGGTTTAGGGTTTAACCCTTTAGGTTTTGGTAATTTGGTTTCTAAAATTTCCAATTTAGGTTTTAAAAATAGAAATTTAATATTTTCTAAATTGTAATTAGGATTCTATAATTATAATAAGATTCCTAATCACGAAATTCAATCTTGCTAATTAGGATTATTATTTCCTAATTAAAATTGCTAATTTAGCAATTAGGGTCAAAATTGTATATTAGGGTTTATTTATAACCCAAGAATTAGGGTTTAAAATAGAAAAATATATTTCTAATTTAGAAATTAGATTTCCTAATTAGATTAGTGTTTTATAATTACTTATAACTTGAAAATTAGGATTAATATTTCCTAATTAACATTAAAATTATTAAACTAAGAATTAGGTTTTCAAAATCAAAATTAATATTTCTAAATTATAATTAAATTTTCTAATTATATTAAAATTTCTTAATCATAATTCAAATCTTGCTAATTAGGATTAGTATTTCCTAATTAAAATTGCTAATTTAAAATTTAGCAATTAGGGTCAAAATCATGCATTAGGGTTTTGAACCCAAAAAAAAAATAGGGTTTAAAATAGAAAAAATAATATTTCTAATTTAGAAATTAGATTTCCTAATTAGATTAGGGTTTTCTAATTACTTATAACTTGAAAATTAGGATTAATATTTCCTAATTAATATTAAAAATTATTAAACTAACAATTAGGTTTTCCCTAATTATAAATTAGGGTTTCTAATCCAGAAATAACAACAATTGAATTCACTGTGCATGCGATAGATATATATCGATGCATGTTATTCCAATAGAATAATAAAGAATGGAATAACATAAAAATTTCATCATGTATGCGATACTTCGCATAGACAGGTTATTCCAACATAATAATAAAGAATGTGATAACAACCCTTACGAGTATTGAAAGAAAATAACTCTCTTCATGAATACGAAAGAATAATACCCTTTACCTTAGAAAAAAGCGGATCTTTGGAATAGTGAGGTAGGAGGACTTCTTTCTTCTCTCTCTCTCTCTAATTTCTCTCTATAATAATTGCTCTAAAGCTTTTGTGAATTGGTGAGAAATGAAGGAAGAATGAGCTTCTATTTATAGGAAAATATAGTTTCGATAATTGCACGCTTTGGGGGCTCGAATATTACAAAGATAATACCTTCCTCTTTTTTTCATTTTTTAATTTAGTCCCAAGTATTATCAAACTTGCACCACCTCCCCCTCCCCTAATAGTAAATAATGTGAATTAATATTTCATTCATGTGACTCAATAGTATAATCATGTGAAAAAAATAATTACAGTATAGTACCTTCAACTATACCTCTATTTTTAATTTAGTCATGCAAGTATTATCAATCTTACACCATCTCCCCTAATAGTACATGAATGTGAATCAATAGTACACACATGTGAACAAATAGTTATAAGCATGTGAAATAATAGCAATTAATTGCTCATTTATCCGATTAATTACCCGATTGGTCAAAATAACCTCCAAACATCAATTATTATCGAAATAAATGTCGATTTCCACTAACACTAATAATCCCAACACAATGGAACTATCAATTTCATCTTTAATCAACACAACTTATTCATCATTAATATTATAATTCACAATATTTAACAACTAGGTCGTTCCCAATAAAGAGGGGGCTTTCCGATAAGGATTTCTCCTTATTGGCGCGTAATTAGGTGACCAAACCTCTCCTTGACAGAACTTCTAGACATTGTCAATATTGCAAATAATAATATGAATAACTTTGTCGTCTCAATTATTGATTTAATAATAATAAATATTATGCAGATGATACTGTGACAATAATTGAATCAATAATATGAGAGATATGATGCATCAATTACTGTAGCAATAATTGAGTATAATTGAGTGACTTCTCACGTAAGCATCAATAATCAATACCGTGTGCTACTATGCAACCACGCCAGACATTATTTACTTTTTTACTACCGGTAGTTCAACAGTTTTAACGGTAACACTTTTTTAGTTATTTTTTTTTAAAAGATAATTTTGTCATTTTCTAACTACGACAATACTTCCGTTGTGGGGGGTCCACCAATGATTGTGTCGTCGTATTTAATATTCCTCCCGTAAAATGAATATTCCCCAATTCAATCAAATATTATATAACCACTTGCTTACTTTGCAAAAAATTGTAAATATTACCCACAACTATAACATTATATCAAATCCACACCATAATATTCAAAAATATATTTTGAGAAAATTATTCTTTATTCATAGAAGTTGGGGTCTTACAAATAATGCAAGAAGGCTAGTTTAGTCATTTAGCATTTAATTTTAATGGCATAAAGGTCAATTGATACAACCCTTAGGGTTTAGGGTTTAACCCTTTAGGTTTTTTTAGGTTTTGGCAATTTGGTTTCTAAAATTTCCAATTTAGGTTTTAAAAATAGAAATTTAATATTTTCTAAATTGTAATTAGGATTCTATAATTATAATAAGATTCCTAATCACGAAATTCAATCTTGCTAATTAGGATTATTATTTCCTAATTAAAATTGCTAATTTAGCAATTAGGGTCAAAATTGTATATTAGGGTTTATAACCCAAGAATTAGGGTTTAAAATAGAAAAATAATATTTCTAATTTAGAAATTAGATTTCCTAATTAGATTAGTGTTTTATAATTACTTATAACTTGAAAATTAGGATTAATATTTCCTAATTAACATTAAAATTATTAAACTAAGAATTAGGTTTTCAAAATCGAAAATTAATATTTCTAAATTATAATTAGAATTTTCTAATTATATTAAAATTTCTTAATCATAATTCAAATCTTGCTAATTAGGATTAGTATTTCCTAATTAAAATTGCTAATTTAGCAATTAGGGTCAAAATCATGCATTAGGGTTTTGAACCCAAAAATTAGGGTTTAAAATAGAAAAATAATATTTCTAATTTAGAAATTAGATTTCCTAATTAGATTAGGGTTTTATAATTACTTATAACTTGAAAATTAGGATTAATATTTCCTAATTAACATTAAAATTATTAAACTAACAATTAGGTTTTCCCTAATTATAAATTAGGGTTTCTAATCCAGAAATAACAATGAATTTCACCGGCATGCGATAGGCCATATATGCATAAAGTTATATTCAATAGAATAATAAAGAATGGAATAACATAAAAATTTCATCATGTATGCGATACTTCGCATAGACAGGTTATTCCAACATAATAATAAAGAATGTGATAACAACCCTTACGAGTATTGAAAGAAAATAACTCTCTTCATGAATACGAAAGAATAATACCCCTTACCTTAAAAAAAAATAATTTGAATAAATGAGGTAGCAGACTTCTTCTTCTTCTTTCTCTCTCTCTCTCTTTCTCTCTATAATAATTGCTCTAAAGCTTTTTTGTGAATTGGTGAGAAATGAAGGAAGAATGAGCTTCTATTTATAGGAAAATATAGTTTCGATAATTGCACGCTTTGGGGCTCAAATATTACAATATAATACCTTCCTCTTTTTTTCATTTTTTTTTCCCTTTAAGTATTATCAAACTTGCACCACCTCCCCCTAATAATAAATAATGTGAATTAATAGTTCATTCATGTGACTAATAGTATAATCATGTGAAAAATAGTAAATCTAATTAATTACAAGATAAAACCTTCAATTATACCTCTATTTTTAATTTAGTCATTTTAAGTATTATCAATCTTACACCATCAATCTTATGCCCCATCAATCTACATCTCCCTAATAGTACAATGTGAATCAATAATAGTATAGTACACACATGTGAACAAATAGTTATAAGCATATGAAATAATAGCAATTAATTGCTCATTTATCCGGTTAATTACCCGATTGGTCAAAATAACCTCCAAACATCAATTATTATCGAAATAAATGTCGATTTCCACTAACACTAATAATTCCAACACAATGGAACTATCAATTTCATCTTTAATCAACACAACTTATTCATCATTAATATTATAATTCACAATATTTAACAACTAGGTCGTTCCCAATAAAGAGGGGGCTTTCCGATAAGGATTTCTCCTTATTGGCGCGCAATTAGGTGACCAAACCTCTCCTTGACAGAACTTCTAGACATTGTCAATATTGCAAATAATAATATGAATAACTTTGTCATCTCAATTATTGATTTAATAATAATAAATATTATGCAGATGATACTGTGACAATAATTGAATCAATAATATGAGAGATATGATGCATGCAATTCTTTCATCGTAGCAATAATTGAGTATAATGGAGTGACTTCTCACGTAAGCATCAATAATCAATAATACCGCTACTATGCAACCACGCCAGATTCTCGTATTTTACTACTACTAGGTAGTTCAACAGTTTTAACGGTAACACTTTCGCCGTTATTTTTATAAAAAGATAATTTTGTCATTTTCTAACTACGACAATACTTCCGTTGTGGGGTCCACCAATGATTGTGCCGTCGTACGAATATTCCCTGTTAAAACGAATATTCCCCACCAATCAATATATTATATAACCACTTGCTTACTTTTTGCAAAAAATTGTAAATATTACCCACAACTATAACATTATATCAAATCCACACCATAATATTCAAAAAATATATTTTGAAAAAATTCTTTATTATTCATAGAAGTTGGGGTCTTACAAATAATGCAAGAAGGCTAGTTTAGTCATTTAGCATTTAATTTTAATGGCATAAAGGTCAATTGATACAACCCTTAGGTTTAGGGTTTAACGCTTAGGGTTTAGGGTTTAACGCTTTAGGTTTTGGCAATTTGGTTTCTAAAATTTCCAATTTAGGTTTTAAAAATAGAAATTTAATATTTTCTAAATTGTAATTAGGATTCTATAATTATAATAAGATTCCTAATCACGAAATTCAATCTTGCTAATTAGGATTATTATTTCCTAATTAAAATTGCTAATTTAGCAATTAGGGTCAAAATTGTATATTAGGGTTTATAACCCAAGAATTAGGGTTTAAAATAGAAAAATAATATTTCTAATTTAGAAATTAGATTTCCTAATTAGATTAGTGTTTTATAATTACTTATAACTTGAAAATTAGGATTAATATTTCCTAATTAACATTAAAATTATTAAACTAAGAATTAGGTTTTCAAAATCAAAAATTAATATTTCTAAATTATAATTTGAATTTTCTAATTATATTAAAATTTCTTAATCATAATTCAAATCTTGCTAATTAGGATTAGTATTTCCTAATTAAATTAATTCAAATCTTCCTAATTTAGCTTAAAATTTAGCAATTGTCAATTAGGTAAAAAATCACGCATTAGGGTTTTGAACCCAAAAATTAGGGTTTAAAATAGAAAAATAATATTTCTAATTTAGAAATTAGATTTCCTAATTAGATTAGGGTTTTCTAATTACTTATAACTTGAAAATTAGGATTAATATTTCCTAATTAATATTAAAAATTATTAAACTAACAATTAGGTTTTCCCTAATTATAAATTAGGGTTTCTAATCCAGAAATAACAACAGAATTCACCAGGCATGCGATAGACCGCACAGACAGGTTATTCCAATAGAATAATAAAGAATGGAATAACATAAAAATTTCATCATGTATGCGATACTTCGCATAGACAGGTTATTCCAACATAATAATAAAGAATGTGATAACAACCCTTACGAGTATTGAAACAAAATAACTCTCTTCATGAATACGAAAGAATAATACCCCTTAGAAAAACTGGATACTGGAATAGTGAGGCAGCAGACTTCTCTTCTTCTTTCTCTCAATAATTTCTCTTTATAATAATTGCTCTAAAGCTTTTGTGAATTGGTGAGAAATGAAGGAAGAATGAGCTTCTATTTATAGGAAAAAATATAGTTTCGATAATTGCACGCTTTGGGGCTCAAAATATTACAAAGATAATACCTTCCTCTTTTTTCTTTATTTTTTAATTTAGTCCTCGCAAGTATTATCAAACTTGCACCACCTCCCTAATAGTAAATAATGTGAATTAATAGTTCATTCATGTGTGACTCACTCAATAGTATAATCATGTGAAAAAACTAATTACATGTATAGTACCTTCAACTATACCTATATTTTTAATTTAGTCATTACAAGTATTATCAATCTTACACCATCTTCTTACCATCTCTCCCCAATAGTACATGAATGTGAATCAATAGTACACACATGTGAACAAATAGTTATAAGCATGTGAAATAATAGCAATTAATTGCTCATTTATCCGATTAATTAATTGCTCATTTATCCGATTAATTACCCGATTGGTCAAAATAACCTCCAAATCAATTATTATCGAAATAAATGTCGATTTCCACTAACACTAATAATCCCAACACAATGGAACTATCAATTTCATCTTTAATCAACACAACTTATTCATCATTAATATTATAATTCACAATATTTAACAACTAGGTCGCTCCCCAATAAAGAGGGGCTTTTTATAAGGATTTCTCCTTTATGCCAATTTAGGTGACCAAACCTCTCCTTGTGAACTTCTAGACATTGTCAATATTGCAAATAATAATATGAATAACTTTGTCGTCTCAATTATTGATTTAATAATAATAAATATTATGCGATGATGATCTTGTGACAATAATTGAATCAATAATATAGAGAGATATGATGCATGAATTCTTCAGAGCAATAATTGAGTATAAATTGAGTGACTTCTCACGTAAGCATCAATAATCAATACCGTAGTGTGCTCTATGCAACCACGCCAGATTCTTTATTTTTTTACTACCTAAGGTAGTTCAACAGTTTTAACGGTAACACTTTCGCCGTTATTTTTATAAAAAGTTAATTTTGTCATTTTCTAACTACGACAATACTTCCGTTGTGGGGTCCACCAATTATTGTGCCGTCGTACGAATATTCCCTGTTAAAACGAATATTCTCCGACCAATCAAATATTATATAACCACTTGCTTACTTTGCAAAATTTGTAAATATTACCCACAACTATAACATTATATCAAATCCACACCATAATATTCAAAAATATATTTCGAGAAAATTATTCTTTATTCATAGAAGTTGGGGTCTTACAAATAATGCAAGAAGGCTAGTTTAGTCATTTAGCATTTAATTTTAATGGCATAAAGGTCAATTGATACAACCCTTAGGGTTTAGGGTTTAACCCTTAGGGTTTAGGGTTTAACCCTTTAGGTTTTGGCAATTTGGTTTCTAAAATTTCCAATTTAGGTTTTAAAAATAGAAATTTAATATTTTCTAAATTGTAATTAGGATTCTATAATTATAATAAGATTCATAATCACGAAATTCAATCTTGCTAATTAGGATTATTATTTCCTAATTAAAATTGCTAATTTAGCTAATAAGGTCAAAATTGTATATTAGGGTTTATAACCCAAGAATTAGGGTTTAAAATAGAAAAATAATATTTCTAATTTAGAAATTAGATTTCCTAATTAGATTAGTGTTTTATAATTACTTATAACTTGAAAATTAGGATTAATATTTCCTAATTAACATTAAAATTATTAAACTAAGAATTAGGTTTTCAAAATCAAAATTAATATTTCTAAATTATAATTAGAAATTTCTAATTATATTAAAATTTCTTAATCATAATTCAAATATTGCTATTAGGATTAGTATTTACTAATTAAAATTGCTAATTTAGCAATTAGGGTCAAAATCATGCATTAGGGTTTTGAACCCAAAAATTAGGGTTTAAAATAGAAAATAATATTTCTAATTTAGAAATTAGATTTCCTAATTAGATTAGGGTTTTATAATTACTTATAACTTGAAAATTAGGATTAATATTTCCTAATTAATATTAAAATTATTAAACTAACAATTAGGTTTTCCTAATTATAAATTAGGTTTCTAATCCGTAAATAACAACAAATTCATTCAATGTTTAGCGATTAGGGTAAAAAATATAATCGCATGATCATGATAATATTATTATTCCAATAGAATAATAAAGAATGGAATAAAATTAAAATAATTTCATCATATGTGTATGTATGAATAATATATGCAGTTTATTCCAACATAATAATAAAGAATGTGATAACAACCCTTACGAGTATTGAAAGAAAATAACTCTCTTCATGAATACGAAAGAATAATACCCTTACCTGAATAGAAAAAAAATGGATATCTTAGAATAGTGATCTTTAGAATGAGAGGTCTCTTTCTTCTCTCTCTCTCTAATAATTCTCTCTATAATAATTGCTCTAAAGCTTTTGTGAATTGGTGAGAAATGAAGGAAGAATGAGCTTCTATTTATAGGAAAATATAGTTTCGATAATTGCACGCTTTTGGGGCTCAAAATATTACAAAGATAATACCTTCCTCTTTTTCTTTTTTTTTAATTTAGTCCCCGCAAGTATTATCAAACTTGCACCACCTCCCCTAATAGTAAATAATGTGAATTAATAGTTCATTAATGTGACTCAATAGTATAATCATGTGAAAAAACTAATTACAGTATAGTACCTTCAACTATACCTCTATTTTTAATTTAGTCATGCAAGTATTATCAATCTTACACCATCACCCCATAGTACATGAATGTGAATCAATAGTACACACATGTGAACAAATTGTTATAAGCATGTGAAATAATAGCAATTAATTGCTCATTTATCCGATTAATTACCCGATTGGTCAAAATAACCTCCAAACATCAATTATTATCGAAATAAATGTCGATTTCCACTAACACTAATAATCCCAACACAATGGAACTATCAATTTCATCTTTAATCAACACAACTTATTCATCATTAATATTATAAATCACAATATTTAACAACTAGTGTCGCTCCCCCGATAAAGAGGGGCTTTCGATAAGGATTTCTCCTTATTATTATAGCAATCAGGTGACCAAACCTCTCCTTGACAGAACTTCTAGACATTGTCAATAATGCAAATAATAATATGAATATCTTTGTCGTCTCAATTATTGATTTAATAATAATAAATATTATGCAGATGATATTGTGACAATAATTGAATCAATAATATGAGAGATATGATGCATGAATTATCGTAGAGCAATAATTGAGTATAATTGAGTGACTTCTCACGTAAGCATCAATAATCAATACCGTGTGTACTACTATGCAACCACACCACGCAGACATCGTATTTTTTTACTACCGGGTAGTTCAACAGTTTTAACGGTAACACTTTCGCCGTTATTTTTATAAAAAGATAATTTTGTCGTTTTCTAACTACGACAATACTTCCGTTGTGGGGTCCACCAATGATTGTGTCGTCGTACGGATATTCTCCGTTAAAATGAATATTCCCCGACCAATCGAATATTATATAACCACTTGCTTACTTTGCAAAATTTGTAAATAATACCCACAACTATAACATTATATCAAATCCACACCATAATATTCAAAAATATATTTCGAGAAAATTATTCTTTATTCATAGAAGTTGGGGTCTTACAAATAATGCAAGAAGGCTAGTTTAGTCATTTAGCATTTAATTTTAATGGCATAAAGGTCAATTGATACAACCCTTTTAGGGTTTAACGCTTAGGGTTTAGGGTTTAACGCTTTAGGTTTTGGCAATTTGGTTTCTAAAATTTCCAATTTAGGTTTTAAAAATAGAAATTTAATATTTTCTAAATTGTAATTAGGATTCTATAATTATAATAAGATTCCTAATCACGAAAATTCAATCTTGCTAATTAGGATTATTATTTCCTAATTAAAATTGCTAATTTAGCAATTAGGGTCAAAATTGTATATTAGGGTTTATAACCCAAGAATTAGGGTTTAAAATAGAAAAACAATATTTCTAATTTAGAAATTAGATTTCCTAATTAGATTAGTGTTTTATAATTACTTATAACTTGAAAATTAGGATTAATATTTCCTAATTAACATTAAAATTATTAAACTAAGAATTAGGTTTTCAAAATCAAAATTAATATTTCTAAATTATAATTAGAATTTTCTAATTTTCTAATTATATTAAAATTTCTTAATCATAATTCAAATCTTGCTAATTAGGATTAGTATTTCCTAATTAAAATTGCTAATTTAGCAATTAGGGTCAAAATCATGCATTAGGGTTTCGAACCCAAAAATTAGGGTTTAAAAAGAAAAATAATATTTCTAATTTAGAAATTAGATTTCCTAATTAGATTAGGGTTTTCTAATTACTTATAACTTGAAAATTAGGATTAATATTTCCTAATTAATATTAAAAATTATTAAACTAACAATTAGGTTTTCCCTAATTATAAATTAGGGTTTCTAATCCAGAAATAACAACGAAATTCACGAAAATACATGCGATAGGCCATGCATACAGATGAGTTATTCCAATAGAATAATAAAATAATGGAATAACAAAAATTTTCATCATGTATATGCGTACTTGAATAGAGCGAGTTATTCCAACATAATAATAAAGAATGTGATAACAACCCTTACGAGTATTGAAAGAAAATAACTCTCTTCATGAATACGAAAGAATAATAATACCCTTACCTTAGAAAAAAAAAATAATTGGAATAGTGAGGTGTGAGACTTCTCTTCTTTCTTTCTCTCTAATTTCTCTCTATAATAATTGCTCTAAAGCTTTTGTGAATTGGTGAGAAATGAAGGAAGAATGAGCTTCTATTTATAGGAAAATATAGTTTCGATAATTGCACGCTTTGGGGCTCTCAAATATTACAAAATATTATATAATACCTTCCTCTTTTCTTCATTTTTATTTTAGTCCTCGCAAGTATTATCAAACTTGCACCACCTCCCCTAATAGTAAATAATGTGAATTAATAATAGTTCATTCATGTGACTCAATAGTATAATCATGTGAAAAAACTAATTACATTTTTAGATAAGTACCTTCAACTATACCTCTATTTTTAATTTAGTCATGCAAGTATTATCAATCTTACACCATCTCCCCTAATAGTACATGAATGTGAATCAATAGTACACACATGTGAACAAATAGTTATAAGCATGTGAAATAATAGCAATTAATTGCTCATTTATCCGATTAATTACCCGATTGGTCAAAAAAATAACCTCCAAACATCAATTATTATCGAAATAAATGTCGATTTCCACTAACACTAATAATCCCAACACAATGGAACTATCAATTTCATCTTTAATCAACACAATCAACACAACTTATTCATCATTAATATTATAATTCACAATATTTAACAACTAACTAGGTCGTTCCCGATAAAGAGGGGCTTTCCGATAAGGATTTCTCCTTATTGGCGCGCATGATTAGGTGACCAAACCTCTCCTCGATGTAACTTCTTAGACACATTGTCAATATTGCAAATAATAATATGAATAACTTTGTCGTCTCAATTATTGATTTAATAATAATAAATATTATGCGATGATGATCTTGTGACAATAATTGAATCAATAATATGAGAGATATGATGCATCAATTATTTGAGCAATAATTGAGTATAATTGAGTGACTTCTCACGTAAGCATCAATAATCAATACCGTGTGCTACTACTGCAACCACGCAGCAGCATTATCGTATTTTTTACTACCGGTAGTTCAACAGTTTTAACGGTAACACTTTCGTAGTTATTTTTTTAAAAAGATAATTTTGTCATTTTCTAACTACGACAATACTTTCGTTGTAGGGGTCCACCAATGATTGTGTTGTGTCGTCATACGAATATTCCCCTGTTAAAAAAAAATATTCTTCTCCCACCAATCAATATTATATAACCACTTGCTTACTTTGCAAAATTTGTAAATATTACCCACAACTATAACATTATATCAAATCCACACCATAATATTCAAAAATATATTTTGAAAAAATTCTTTATTCATAGAAGTTGGGGTCTTACAAATAATGCAAGAAGGCTAGTTTAGTCATTTAGCATTTAATTTTAATGGCATAAAGGTCAATTGATACAACCCTTAGGGTTTAGGGTTTAACCCTTTAGGTTTAAACCCTTTAGGTTTTGGCAATTTGGTTTCTAAAATTTCCAATTTAGGTTTTAAAAATAGAAATTTAATATTTTCTAAATTGTAATTAGGATTCTATAATTATAATAAGATTCATAATCACGAAATTCAATCTTGCTAATTAGGATTATTATTTCCTAATTAAAATTGCTAATTTAGCAATTAGGGTCAAAATTGTATATTAGGGTTTATAACCCAAGAATTAGGGTTTAAAATAGAAAAACAATATTTCTAATTTAGAAATTAGATTTCCTAATTAGATTAGTGTTTTATAATTACTTATAACTTGAAAATTAGGATTAATATTTCCTAATTAACATTAAAATTATTAAACTAAGAATTAGGTTTTCAAAATCAAAAATAATATTTCTAAATTATAATTAGAATTTTCTAATTATATTAAAATTTCTTAATCATAATTCAAATCTTGCTAATTAGGATTAGTATTTCCTAATTAAAATTGCTAATTTAGCAATTAGGGTCAAAATCATGCATTAGGGTTTTGAACCCAAAAATTTAGGGTTTAAAATAGAAAAATAATATTTCTAATTTAGAAATTAGATTTCTAATTAGATTAGGGTTTTATAATTACTTATAACTTGAAAATTAGGATTAATATTTCCTAATTAATTAAAATTATTAAACTAACAATTAGGTTTTCCTAAATTATAAATTAGGGTTTCTAATCCGAAATAACAACAACAATTCACGGCGTATGATTCACGATGCATGCATGCATAGACGAGTTTATTCCAATAAATAATAAAGAATGGAATAACATAAAATTTCATCATGTATGTATGATACTTGAATAGACAAATAGTTATTCCAACATAATAATAAAGAATGTGATAACAACCCTTACGAGTATTGAAAGAAAAAAATAACTCTCTTCATGAATACGAAAGAATAATAATACCTTACCTTAGAAAAAAAGCTGGATATTTGGAATAGTGAGGTAGCGAGACTTCTTTCTTCTTTTCTCTCTCTAATTTCTCTCTATAATAATTGCTCTAAAAGCTTTTGTGAATTGGTGAGAAATGAAGGAAGAATGAGCTTTATTTATAGGAAAATATAGTTTCATAATTGCACGCTTTTGGGGCTCAAATATTACAAAGATAATACCTTCCTCTTTTTTCTTCATTTTTAATTTAGTCCCTCTTTTAAGTATTATCAAACTTGCACCACCTCCCCTAATAATAGTAAATAATGTGAATTAATAGTTCATTCATGTGACTCAATAGTATAATCATGTGAAAAAAAACTAATTACAAAATAGTACCTTCAACTATCAACTATACCTCTATTTTTAATTTAGTCATGCAAGTATTATCAATCTTACACCATCTCCCCTAATAGTACATGAATGTGAATCAATAGTACACATGTGAACAAATAGTTATAAGCATGAAATAATAATAGCATTAATTGCTCATTTATCCGATTAATTACCCGATTAATCAAAATAACCTCCAAACATCAATTATTATCGAAATAAATGTCGATTTCCACTAACACTAATAATTCCAACAATGGAAACTATCAATTTCATCTTTAATCAACACAACTTATTCATCATTAATCATTATAAATCACAATATTTAACATTACTAATTCACAATATTTAACAACTAGTCGCAAGAGGGGGGCTTTCGATAAGGATTTCTCCTTATTGGCGCCGCAATTAGGTGACCAAACCTCTCCTCGATGTAACTTCTAGACATTGTCAATATTGCAAAATAATAATATGAATAACTCGTCGTCTCAATTATTGATTTAATAATAATAAATATTATGCGATGATATTGACAATAATTGATCAATAATAATAGAGATATGATATGATGATTATCTTTGTATCATAATTGAGTATAATTATAGTGACTTCTCACGTAAGCATCAATAATCAATACCGTGTGTGCTACTACTGCAACCACGCCAGACATCGCATTTTTATTTTTACTACCGGTAGTTCAACGGTTTTAACGGTAACACTTTCGCCGTTATTTTTATAAAAAGATAATTTTGTCGTTTTCTAACTACGACAATACTTCCGTTGTGGGGTCCACCAATGATTGTGTCGTCGTACGGATATTCTCCGTTAAAATGAATATTCCCCGACCAATCGAATATTATATAACCACTTGCTTACTTTGCAAAATTTGTAAATATTACCCACAACTATAACATTATATCAAATCCACACCATAATATTCAAAAATATATTTTGAGAAAATTATTCTTTATTCATAGAAGTTGGGGTCTTACAAATAATGCAAGAAGGCTAGTTTAGTCATTTAGCATTTAATTTTAATGGCATAAAGGTCAATTGATACAACCCTTAGGGTTTAGGGTTTAACCCTTTAGGTTTTGGCAATTTGGTTTCTAAAATTTCCAATTTAGGTTTTAAAAATAGAAATTTAATATTTTCTAAATTGTAATTTATAATTATAATAAGATTCATAATTTTCAATCTTTATAATAATTAGGAATTTTCTAAACCCATAATTATAATTAGGATTAATATTTCCTATTAATAAGAATTAGGTTTTCAAAATCAAATTCAAATCTTTCGAAATTCAATCTTGCTAATTAGGATTATTATTTCCTAATTAAAATTGCTAATTTAGCAATTAGGGTCAAAATTGTATATTAGGTTTTAAACCCAAGAATTAGGGTTTAAAATAGAAAAAATATATTTCTAATTTAGAAATTAGATTTCCTAATTAGATTAGTGTTTTATAATTACTTATAACTTGAAAATTAGGATTAATATTTCCTAATTAACATTAAAATTATTAAACTAAGAATTAGGTTTTCAAAATCAAAAATAATATTTCTAAATTATAATTAGAATTTTCTAATTATATTAAAATTTCTTAATCATAATTCAAATCTTTAATCATAATTCTAAATTAGGATTAGTATTTCCTAATAAATTAAAATTGCAAATTTAGCAATTAGGGTAAAAATCATGCATTAGGGTTTTTAGGTTTTGACCCAAAAATTAGGGTTTAAAATAGAAAAATAATATTTCTAATTTAGAAATTAGATTTCCTAATTAGATTAGGGTTTTATAATTACTTATAACTTGAAAAATTAGGATTAATATTTCCTAATTAACATTAAAATTATTAAACTAACAATTAGGTTTTCCTAAATTATAAATTAGGGTTTCTAATCCGAAATAACAACAAATTTCACTGGGCATGCGATATATCCATTGCATACGTGTTATTCCAATAGAATAATAAAGAATGGAATAACAAAGAATTTCATCATGTATGCGATACTTGAATGAGATGAAAGTTATTCCAACATAATAATAAAGAATGTGATAACAACCCTTACGAGTATTGAAAAAAATAACTCTCTTCATGAATACGAAAGAATAATACCCCTTACCTTAGAAAAAAGAAAATCTTTGGAATAGTGAGGTAGCGAGACTTCTTCTTCTTCTCTCTAATTTCTCTCTATAATAATTTGCTCTAAAGCTTTTGTGAATTGGTGAGAAATGAAGGAAGAATGAGCTTCTATTTATAGGAAAATATAGTTTCAATAATTGCACGTTTGGGCTCAAAAATATTACAAGATAATACCTTCCTCTTTTCTTCATTTTTAATTTAGTCCTGCAAGTATTATCAAACTTGCACCACCTCCCCTAGTAAATAATAATGAATTAATAGTTCATTCATGTGACTCAATAGTATAATCATGTGAAAAAAAACTAATTACGAAATAAGTACCTTCAACTATACCTCTATTTTTAATTTAGTCATGCAAGTATTATCAATCTTACACCATCTCCCCTAATAGTACATGAATGTGAATCAATAGTACACACATGTGAACAAATAATTATAAGCATGTGAAATAATAGCAATTAATTGCTCATTTATCCGATTAATTACCCGATTGGTCAAAATAACCTCCAAACATCAATTATTATCGAAATAAATGTCGATTTCCACTAACACTAATAATCCCAACACAATGGAACTATCAATTTCATCTTTAATCAACACAACTTATTCATCATTAATATTATAAATCAATATTATTTAACAACATTTAACAACTAGGTCGTTCCCCGGAAAGAGGGGCTTTTTCGATAGGATTTCTCCTTATTGGCGCGCAAATTAGGTGACCAAACCTCTCCTTGACAAAACTTTTAAAATTGTCAATATTGCAAATAATAATATGAATAACTTTGTCGTCTCAATTATTGATTTAATAATAATAAATATTATGCAGATGATAATTGTGACAATAATTGAATCAATAATATGAGAGATATGATGCAGCAATTACTGTAGCAATAATTGAGTAAATTGAGTGACTTCTCACGTAAGCATCAATAATCAATACCGGTGCTACTACTTATGCAACGACCACGCATATTCTTTGTACTTTTACTACCGGGTAGTTCAACAGTTTTAACGGTAACACTTTCGTCGTTATTTTTATAAAAAGATAATTTTGTCATTTTTTAACTACGACAATACTTCCGTTGTGGGGTCCACCAATGATTGTGTCGTCGTCGTATTTAATATTCCCCGTTAAAATGAATATTCCCCACCAATCGAATATTATATAACCACTTGCTTACTTTTTTGCAAAATTTGTAAATATTATACCCACAACTATAACATTATATCAAATCCACACCATAATATTCAAAAAATATATTTCGAGAAAATTATTCTTTATTCATATAAGTTGGGGTCTTACAAATAATGCAAGAAGGCTAGTTTAGTCATTTAGCATTTAATTTTAATGGCATAAAGGTCAATTGATACAACCCTTAGGGTTTTAGGGTTTAACCCTTTTTAGGGTTTAACCTTTAGGTTTTGGTTTTTTGGCAATTTGGTTTCTAAAATTTCCAATTTAGGTTTTAAAAATAGAAATTTAATATTTTCTAAATTGTAATTAGGATTCTATAATTATAATAAGATTCATAATCACGAAATTCAATCTTTCTAATTAGGATTATTTGCTAATTTAGCAATTAGGGTCAAAATTATATATTAGGGTTTATAACCCAAGAATTAGGGTTTAAAATAGAAAAACAATATTTCTAATGTAGAAATTAGATTTCCTAATTAGATTAGTGTTTTATAATTACTTATAACTTGAAAATTAGGATTAATATTTCGTAATTAACATTAAAATTATTAAACTAAGAATTAGGTTTTCAAAATCAAAAATTAATATTTCTAAATTATAATTAGAATTTTCTAATTATATTAAAATTTCTTAATCATAATTCAAATCTTGCTAAATAGGATTAGTATTTCCTATATAATTAAAATTGCAAATTTAGCAATTAAACCCAAAAAGGGTTTAAAATAGAAAATTAATATTTCTAATTTAGAAATTAGATTTCTAAATTTTATAATTATTTGAAAAAATTATTTATTTCTAATTATAAAATTAAAACTTTAGGTTTTCAAAATTTATATTTCTAAATTTAATTAAATTTTTACTAAATTAATTAAAATTTTTAAAATTAACAATTAATAAATTTTTCTAATTATATTAAAATTTCTTAATCAAATTCAAATCTTGCTATTAGTAGTATTTCTATATAATTAAATTGCTAATTTAGCAATTAGGGTCAAAATCATGCATTAGGGTTTTGAACCCAAAAATTAGGGTTTAAAATAGAAAAATAATATTTCT
Organism: Panax ginseng; assembly: GCA_020205605.1. Classification (NCBI taxonomy): domain Eukaryota; kingdom Viridiplantae; phylum Streptophyta; class Magnoliopsida; order Apiales; family Araliaceae; genus Panax; species Panax ginseng. The sequence continues at coordinate 25,270,525 of CM035142.1, forward strand.
AATTTAGAAATTAGATTTCCTAATTAGATTAGGGTTTTATAATTACTTATAACTTGAAAATTAGGATTAATATTTCCTAATTAACATTAAAATTATTAAACTAACAATTAGGTTTTCCCTAATTATAAATTAGGGTTTCTAATCCAGAAATAACAACAGAATTCACCAGGCATGCGATAGACCGCACAGACAGGTTATTCCAATAGAATAATAAAGAATGGAATAACAGAAGAATTTCATCATGTATGCGGTACTTCGAATAGACAGGTTATTCCAACATAATAATAAAGAATGTGATAACAACCCTTACGAGTATTGAAAGAAAATAACTCTCTTCATGAATACGAAAGAATAATACCCCTTACCTTAGAAAAAAAATACCGGATATCTTTGAATAAGTGAGGTAGCAGACTTCTTCTTTCTCTCTCTATAATTTCTCTATATAATAATTGCTCTAAAGCTTTTGTGAATTGGTGAGAAATGAAGGAAGAATGAGCTTCTATTTATAGGAAAATATAGTTTCAATAATTGCACGCGCTTTGGGGCTCAAATATTACAAGATAATACCTTCCTCTTTTCTTCATTTTTAATTTAGTCCTCGCAAGTATTATCAAACTTGCACCACCTCCCCCTCCCCTAATAAATAATGTGAATTAATAGTTCATTAATGTGACTCAATAGTATAATCATGTGAAAAAACTAATTACATGATATAGTACCTTCAACTATACCTCTATTTTTTTTTTAATCAATTTAAGTATTATCAATCTTACACCATCTCCCCTAATAGTACATGAATGTGAATCAATAGTACACACATGTGAACAAATAGTTATAAGCATGTGAAATAATAGCAATTAATTGCTCATTTTGCTCATTTATCCGTTAATTACCCGATTGGTCAAAATAACCTCTAAACATCAATTATTATCGAAATAAATGTCGATTTCCACTAACACTAATAATCCCAACACAATGGAACTATCAATTTCATCTTTAATCAACACAACTTATTCATCATTAATATTATAACTCACAATATTTAACAACTAGCTCGTCGTTCCCGATAAAGAGGGGGCTTTTCGATAAGATTTCTCCTTATTGGCGCCGCAATTAGGTGACCAAACCTCTCTCTTGATGTAACTTCTAGACATTGTCAATATTGCAAATAATAATATGAATAACTTTGTCGTCTCAATTATTGATTTAATAATAATAAATATTATGCGCGATGATAATCTTGTGACAATAATTGAATCAATAATATGAGAGATATGATGCATCAATTCTCGTAGCAATAATTGAGTATAATTGAGTGACTTCTCACGTAAAGCATCAATAATCAATACCGTGTAATACTATGCAACCACGCCATATTCTTTGTATATTTTACTACTAAGGGTAGTTCAACGGTTTTAACGGTAACACTTTCGTTATATTTTTAAAAAGATAATTTTGTCATTTTCTAACTACGACAATACTTCCGTTAGGGGGTCCACCAATGATTGTGTCGTCAATCATATAATATTCTCCTGTTAAAATGAATATTCCCCACCAATCGAATATTATATAACCACTTGCTTACTTTTGCAAAATTTGTAAATATTACCCACAACTATAACATTATATCAAATCCACACCATAATATTCAAAAAAAATATTTTTCGAGAAAATTATTCTTTATTCATAGAAGTTGGGGTCTTACAAATAATGCAAGAAGGCTAGTTTAGTCATTTAGCATTTAATTTTAATGGCATAAAGGTCAATTGATACAACCCTTAGGGTTTAGGGTTTAACCCTTTAGGTTTTGGCAATTTGGTTTCTAAAATTTCCAATTTAGGTTTTAAAAATAGAAATTTAATATTTTCTAAATTGTAATTAGGATTCTATAATTATAATAAGATTCATAATCACGAAATTCAATCTTGCTAATTAGGATTATTATTTCCTAATTAAAATTGCTAATTTAGCAATTAGGGTCAAAATTGTATATTAGGGTTTATAACCCAAGAATTAGGGTTTAAAATAGAAAAACAATATTTCTAATTTAGAAATTAGATTTCCTAATTAGATTAGTGTTTTATAATTACTTATAACTTGAAAATTAGGATTAATATTTCCTAATTAACATTAAAATTATTAAACTAAGAATTAGGTTTTCAAAATCAAAATTAATATTTCTAAATTATAATTAAATTTTCTAATTATATTAAAATTTCTTAATCATAATTCAAATCTTGCTAATTAGGATTAGTATTTCCTAATTAAAATTTGCTAATTTAGCAATTAGGGTAAAATCATGCAAAATCATGGGTTAGGTTTTGAACCCAAAAATTAGGGTTTAAAATAGAAAAATAATATTTCTAATTTAGAAATTAGATTTCCTAATTAGATTAGGGTTTTATAATTACTTATAACTTGAAAATTAGGATTAATATTTCCTAATTAACATTAAAATTATTAAACTAACAATTAGGTTTTCCCTAATTATAAATTAGGGTTTCTAATCCAGAAATAACAACAGAATTCACTAGGCATGCGATAGACCGCACAGACAGGTTATTCCAATAGAATAATAAAGAATGGAATAACAGAAGAATTTCATCATGTATGCGGTACTTGAATGATAAAGTTATTCCAACATAATAATAAAGAAATGTGATAACAACCCTTACGAGTATTGAAAAGAAAATAACTCTCTCTCAATGAATACGAAAGAATAATACCCTTTTACTAGAAAAATCGATAATCTTTGGAATAGTGAGGTAGCGAGACTTCTCTTCTTCTTTCTCTCTAATTTCTCTCTAAATAATTCTATAATAATTGCTCTAAAGCTGAATTGGTGAGAAATGAAGGAAGAATGAGAGCTTCTATTTATAGGAAAATATAGTTTCAATAATTGCACGTTTTGGGCTCGAAATATTACAAAGATAATACCTTCCTCTTTTTCTTCATTTTTAATTTAGTCCTGCAAGTATTATCAAACTTGCACCACCTCCCCTAATAGTAAATAATGTGAATTAATAGTTCATTAATGTGACTCAATAGTATAATCATGTGAAAAATTACTAATTACATAAACTATATAGTACCTTCAACTATACCTCTATTTTAATTTAATCATGTGAAAAAACTATTATCAATCTTACACCATCTCCCTAATAGTACATGAAATGAATCAATAGTACACACATGCGAACAAATTGTTATAAGCATGTGAAATAATAGCAATTAATTGCTCATTTATCCGATTAATTACCCGATTGGTGAAAATAACTTCCAAACATCAATTATTATCGAAATAAATGTCGATTTCACTAAATAAATGTCGATTTCCACTAACAATAATAATCCCAACACAATGGAACTATCAATTTCATCTTTAATCAACACACAACTATTCATCATTAATATTATAACTCACAATATTTAACAACTAGGTCGTTCCCGAGAAAGAAGGGGGCTTTCCGATAAGGATTTCTCCTTATTGGCGCCGCAATTAGGTGACCAAAACCTCTCCTCGACAAACTTCTAGATTGTCAATATATATGCAAATAATAATATGAATAACTTTGTCGTCTCAATTATTGATTTAATAATAATAAATATTATGCGATGATGATATTGTGACAATAATTGAATCAATAATATGAGATATGATGCATGCATCAATTCTTCAGTAGCAATAATTGAGTATAACCGAGTGACTTCTCACGTAAGCATCAATAATCAATACCGTAATGCTACTATGCAACCACACCATTCATCTTATTTTTTTTACTACCGGGTAGTTCAACAGTTTTAACGGTAACACTTTCGCCGTTATTTTTATAAAAAGATAATTTTGTCGTTTTCTAACTACGACAATACTTCCGTTGTGGGGTCCACCAATGATTGTGTCGTCGTATGGATATTCTCTGTTAAAATGAATATTCCCCGACCAATCGAATATTATATAACCACTTGCTTACTTTGCAAAATTTGTAAATAATACCCACAACTATAACATTATATCAAATCCACACCATAATATTCAAAAATATATTTCGAGAAAATTATTCTTTATTCATAGAAGTTGGGGTCTTACAAATAATGCAAGAAGGCTAGTTTAGTCATTTAGCATTTAATTTTAATGGCATAAAGGTCAATTGATACAACCCTTAGGGTTTAGGGTTTAACCCTTTAGGTTTTGGGTTTAACAATTTTGGTTTTTAAAATTTGGTTTCTAAATTTCCAATTTAGGTTTTAAAAATAGAAATTTAATATTTTCTAAATTGTAATTAGGATTCTATAATTATAATAAGATTCATAATCACGAAATTCAATCTTGCTAATTAGGATTATTATTTCCTAATTAAAATTGCTAATTTAGCAATTAGGGTCAAAATTGTATATTAGGGTTTATAACCCAAGAATTAGGGTTTAAAATAGAAAAAATATATTTCTAATTTAGAAATTAGATTTCCTAATTAGATTATTATTTTATAATTACTTATAACTTGAAAATTAGGATTAATATTTCCTAATTAACATTAAAATTATTAAACTAAGAATTAGGTTTTCAAAATCGAAAATTAATATTTCTAAATTATAATTAGAATTTTCTAATTATATTAAAATTTCTTAATCATAATTCAAATCTTGCTAAATAGGATTAGTATTTCCTATATAATTAAAATTGCAAATTTAGCAATTAGGGTAAAAATCATGCATTAGGGTTTCGAACCCAAAAATTAGGGTTTAAAATAGAAAAATAATATTTCTAATTTAGAAATTAGATTTCCTAATTAGATTAGGGTTTTATAATTACTTATAACTTGAAAATTAGGATTAATATTTCCTAATTAATATTAAAAATTATTAAACTAACAATTAGGTTTCAAAATTAAAATTAATATTTCTAAAATTATAATTAATATTTTAAATTATATTTTCCTAAATTAGGTTTTTCCTAATTAGGGTTTCTAATCCGTAAATAACAACGAAATTCACGGGCATGCGATGGGTTTAGATGCATTGCAGACATTAGTTATTCAATAATAAAAAATGGAATAATGAATTTCATCATGTATAACGTGCTCATCATGTATGCGAGTTATTCCAACATAATAATAAAAATGTGATAACAACCCTTACGAGTATTGAAAAAAAATAACTCTTCATGAATACGAAAGAATAATAATACCTTACCTTAGAAAAAAATACCCTTTACTTTAGAAAAAGCGGATCTAATAGTGAGGTAGCGAGACTTCTCTTCTTCTTTCTCTCTCATAATTTCTCTCTATAATAATTGCTCTAAAGCTTTTGTGAATTGGTGAGAAATGAAGGAAGAATGAGCTTCTATTTATAGGAAAATATAGTTTCAATAATTGCACGTTTTGAGGCTCGAAATATTACAATATATAATACCTTCCTCTTTTTCTTCATTTTAATTTAGTCCTGCAAGTATTATCAAACTTGCACCACCTCCCCCCCTAATAGTAAATAATGTGAATTAATAGTTCATTCATGTGACTCAATAGTATAATCATGTGAAAAAACTAATTACGAAGATAGTACCTTCAACTATACCTCTATTTTTAATTTAATTTAGTCATGCAAGTATTATCAATCTTACACCATCTCCCCTAATAGTACATGAATGTGAATCAATAGTACACACATGTGAACAAATTGTTATAAGCATGTGAAATAATAGCAATTAATTGCTCATTTATCCGATTAATTACCCGATTGGTCAAAATAACCTCCAAACATCAATTATTATCGAAATAAATGTCGATTTCCACTAACACTAATAATCCCAACACAATGGAACTATCAATTTCATCTTTAATCAACACAACTTATTCATCATTAATATTATAACTCACAATATTTAACAACTAGGTCGTTCACAGGAAAGAGGGGGCTTTCCGATAAGGATTTCTCCTTATTGGCGCGCAATCAGGTGACCAAACCTCTCCTTGACAAAACTTCTAGACATTGTCAATATTGCAAATAATAATATGAATATCTTTGTCGTCTCAATTATTGATTTAATAATAATAAATATTATGCAGATGATACTGTGACAATAATTGAATCAATAATATGAGAGATATGATGCAGCAATTACTGTAGCAATAATTGAGTATAACTGAGTGACTTCTCACGTAAGCATCAATAATCAATACCGTGTGTACTACTTATGCAACCAACCACCATACATTCTTTACTTTTACTACCGGGTAGTTCAACAGTTTTAACGGTAACACTTTCGCCGTTATTTTTATAAAAAGATAATTTTGTCATTTTCTAACTACGACAATACTTCCGTTGTGGGGTCCACCAATGATTGTGTCGTCGTACGAATATTCCCCGTTAAAATGAATATTCCCCGACCAATCGAATATTATATAACCACTTGCTTACTTTGCAAAATTTGTAAATAATACCCACAACTATAACATTATATCAAATCCACACCATAATATTCAAAAATATATTTCGAGAAAATTATTCTTTATTCATAGAAGTTGGGGTCTTACAAATAATGCAAGAAGGCTAGTTTAGTCATTTAGCATTTAATTTTAATGGCATAAAGGTCAATTGATACAACCCTTAGGGTTTAGGGTTTAACCCTTTAGGTTTTGGCAATTTGGTTTCTAAAATTTCCAATTTAGGTTTTAAAAATAGAAATTTAATATTTTCTAAATTGTAATTAGGATTCTATAATTATAATAAGATTCATAATCACGAAATTCAATCTTGCTAATTAGGATTATTATTTCCTAATTAAAATTGCTAATTTAGCAATTAGGGTCAAAATTGTATATTAGGGTTTATAACCCAAGAATTAGGGTTTAAAATAGAAAAAAAATATTTCTAATTTAGAAATTAGATTTCCTAATTAGATTAGTGTTTTATAATTACTTATAACTTGAAAATTAGGATTAATATTTCCTAATTAACATTAAAATTATTAAACTAAGAATTAGGTTTTCAAAATCAAAAATTAATATTTCTAAATTATAATTAGAATTTTCTAATTATATTAAAATTTTAATTATCATAATTCAAATCTTGCTAATTAGGATTAGTATTTCCTAATTAATTATTGCTAATTTAGCAATTAGGGTAAAATCATGCATTAGGGTTTCCCCCAAAAATTAGGGTTTAAAATAGAAAATAATATTTCTAATTTAGAAATTAGATTTCCTAATTAGATTAGGGTTTTATAATTACTTATAACTTGAAAATTAGGGATTAATATTTCCTAATTAACATTAAAATTATTAAACTAACAATTAGGTTTTCTCTAATTATAAATTAGGGTTTCTAATCCGTAAATAACAATGAAATTCACCGGGCATGCGATAGATATCACATGCATGCGAGTTATTCCAATAGAATAATAAAGAATGGAATAACAGAAGAATTTCATCATGTATGCGGTACTTCGAATAGACAGGTTATTCCAACATAATAATAAAGAATGTGATAACAACCCTTACGAGTATTGAAAGAAAATAACTCTCTTCATGAATAATCTGAAAGAATAATACCCCTTACCTTAGAAAAAAAATCGGATATCTGGAATAGTGAGGTAGCGAGACTTCTCTTCTTCTTTCTCTCTCTCTAATTTCTCTCTATAATAATAATTGCTCTAAAGCTTTTGTGAATTGGTGAGAAATGAAGGAAGAATGAGCTTCTTTTATAGGAAAATATAGTTTCGATAATTGCACGTTTTGGGGCTCGAAATATTACAGTATAATACCTTCCTCTTTTTCTTCATTTTTAATTTAGTCCTGCAAGTATTATCAAACTTGCACCACCTCCCCTAATAGTAAATAATGTGAATTAATAGTTCATTCATGTGACTCAATAGTATAATCATGTGAAAAAACTAATTACAGTATAGTACCTTCAACTATACCTCTATTTTTAATTTAGTCATGCAAGTATTATCAATCTTACACCATCTCTCCTAATAGTACATGAATGTGAATCAATAGTACACACATTTGAACAAATAGTTATAAGCATGTGAAATAATAGCAATTAATTGCTCATTTATCCGATTAATTACCCGATTGGTCAAAATAACCTCCAAACATCAATTATTATCGAAATAAATGTCGATTTCCACTAACACTAATAATCCCAACACAATGGAACTATCAATTTCATCTTTAATCAACACAACTTATTCATCATTAATATTATAACTCACAATATTTAACAACTAATAACGTTCGTTCGTTCAAGAAAGGGGGCTTTCCGATAAGGATTTCTCCTTATTGGCGCAATTAGGTGACCAAACCTCTCCTTGATGAACTTCTCTAGACATTGTCAATATTGCAAATAATAATATGAATATCTTTGTCGTCTCAATTATTGATTTAATAATAATAAATATTATGCAGATGATACTGTGACAATAATTGAATCAATAATATGAGAGATATGATGCAGCAATTACTGTAGCAATAATTGAGTAAACTGAGTGACTTCTCACGTAAGCATCAATAATCAATACCGTGTGCTACTATGCAACCACGCGTATTACTGTAATTTTACTACCGGGTAGTTCAACAGTTTTAACGGTAACACTTTCGCCGTTATTTTTATAAAAAGATAATTTTGTCGTTTTCTAACTACGACAATACTTTCGTTGTGGGGTCCACCAATGATTGTGTCTTCGTACGGATATTCTCCGTTAAAATGAATATTCCCCGACCAATCGAATATTATATAACCACTTGCTTACTTTGCAAAATTTGTAAATAATACCCACAACTATAACATTATATCAAATCCACACCATAATATTCAAAAATATATTTCGAGAAAATTATTCTTTATTCATAGAAGTTGGGGTCTTACAAATAATGCAAGAAGGCTAGTTTAGTCATTTAGCATTTAATTTTAATGGCATAAAGGTCAATTGATACAACCCTTAGGGTTTAGGGTTTAACCCTTTAGGTTTTACCCAGGTTTTGGCAATTTGGTTTCTAAAATTTCCAATTTAGGTTTTAAAAATAGAAATTTAATATTTTCTAAATTGTAATTAGGATTCTATAATTATAATAAGATTCATAATCACGAAATTCAATCTTGCTAATTAGGATTATTATTTCCTAATTAAAATTGCTAATTTAGCAATTAGGGTCAAAATTGTATATTAGGGTTTATAACCCAAGAATTAGGGTTTAAAATAGAAAAACAATATTTCTAATTTAGAAATTAGATTTCCTAATTAGATTAGTGTTTTATAATTACTTATAACTTGAAAATTAGGATTAATATTTCCTAATTAACATTAAAATTATTAAACTAAGAATTAGGTTTTCAAAATCAAAAATAATATTTCTAAATTATAATTAGAATTTTCTAATTATATTAAAATTTCTTAGTCATAATTCAAATCTTGCTAAATAGGATTAGTATTTCCTATATAATTAAAATTGCAAATTTAGCAATTAGGGTAAAAATCATGCATTAGGGTTTCGAACCCAAAAATTAGGGTTTAAAATAGAAAAATAATATTTCTAATTTAGAAATTAGATTTCCTAATTAGATTAGGGTTTTATAATTACTTATAACTTGAAAATTAGGATTAATATTTCCTAATTAACATTAAAATTATTAAACTAACAATTAGGTTTTTCCCTAATTATAAATTAGGGTTTCTATTCCAGAAATAACAACAGAATTCACCAGGCATGCGATAGATCATGCATGATGAGTTTATTCAATAGAATAATAAATAAAAAGAATGGAATAACATAAAGAATTTCATCATGTATGCGGTACTTGAATGAGCGAGTTATATTCCAACATAATAATAAAGAATGTGATAACAACCCTTACGAGTATTGAAAGAAAATAACTCTCTTCATGAATACGAAAAGAATAATACCCTTTACCTTAGAAAAAGCTGGATCTTTGGAATAGTGAGGTAGCGACTTCTCTTCTTCTTTCTCTCTCTATAATTTCTCTCTATAATAATTGCTCTAAAGCTTTTGTGAATTGGTGAGAAATGAAGGAAGAATGAGCTTCTATTTATAGGAAAATATAGTTTCAATAATTGCACGTTTTGGGGCTCGAAAATTTACAGTATAATACCTTCCTCTTTTTTCTTTTTTTTTTAATTTAGTCCTTAATGCAAGTATTATCAAACTTGCACCACCTCCCCCACCTCCCCTATAGTAAATAATGTGAATTAATATATAGTTCATTCATTCATGTGACTCAATAGTATAATCATGTGAAAAAACTAATTACAAATTATAGTAATTACGATATAGTACCTTCAACTATACCTCTATTTTTAATTTAGTCATGCAAGTATTATCAATCTTACACCATCTCCCTAATAGTACATGAATGTGAATCAATCAATACACACACATGTGAACAAATAAATTATAAGCATGTGAAATAATAGCAATTAATTGCTCATTTATCCGATTAATTACCCGATTGGTCAAAATAACCTCCAAACATCAATTATTATCGAAATAAATGTCGATTTCCACTAACACTAATAATCCCAACACAATGGAACTATCAATTTCATCTTTAATCAACACAACTTATTCATCATTAATATTATAACTCACAATATTTAACAACCAGGTCGTTCCCCCGAAAAGAGGGGGCTTTTCGATAAGGATTTCTCCTTTTTGGCGCGCAATTAGGTGACCAAACCTCTCCTTGACAGAACTTCTAGACATTGTAAATATTGTAAATAATAATATGAATAACTTTGTCGTCTCAACTATTGATTTAATAATAATAAATATTATGCATATGATACTGTGACAATAATTGAATCAATAATATGAGAGATATGATGCATCAATCTTTGTAGTAGCAATAATTGAGTATAATTGAGTGACTTCTCACGTAGCATCAATAATCAATACAGTAATGTGCTACTATGCAACCACGCACGCAGATTATTCGTATTTTTACTACCGGGTAGTTCAACAGTTTTAACGGTAACACTTTCGCGTTATATTTTTATAAAAAGATAATTTTGTCATTTTTCTAACTACGACAATACTTACGTTGTGGGGTCCACCAATGATTGTGTGTCGTCGCATTTAATATTCCCTCGTTAAAATGAATATTCTCCACCAATCGAATATTATATAACCACTTGCTTACTTTGCAAAAATTTGTAAATATTACCCACAACTATAACATTATATCAAATCCACACCACCATAATATTCAAAAATATATTTCGAGAAAATTATTCTTTATTCATAGAAGTTGGGGTCTTACAAATAATGCAAGAAGGCTAGTTTAGTCATTTAGCATTTAATTTTAATGGCATAAAGGTCAATTGATACAACCCTTAGGGTTTAGGGTTTAACCCTTTAGGTTTTGGCAATTTGGTTTCTAAAATTTCCAATTTAGGTTTTAAAAATAGAAATTTAATATTTTCTAAATTGTAATTAGGATTCTATAATTATAATAAGATTCATAATCACGAAATTCAATCTTGCTAATTAGGATTATTATTTCCTAATTAAAATTGCTAATTTAGCAATTAGGGTCAAAATTGTATATTAGGGTTTATAACCCAAGAATTAGGGTTTAAAATAGAAAAACAATATTTCTAATTTAGAAATTAGATTTCCTAATTAGATTAGTGTTTTATAATTACTTATAACTTGAAAATTAGGATTAATATTTCCTAATTAACATTAAAATTATTAAACTAAGAATTAGGTTTTCAAAATCAAAATTAATATTTCTAAATTATAATTAGAATTTTCTAATTATATTAAAATTTCTTAATCATAATTCAAATCTTGCTAATTAGGATTAGTATTTCCTAATTAAAATTGCTAATTTAGCAATTGGGGTCAAAATCATGCATTAGGGTTTCGAACCCAAAAATTAGGGTTTTGAACCCAAAAAATTAGGGTTTAAAATAGAAAAATAATATTTCTAATTTAGAAATTAGATTTCCTAATTAGATTAGGGTTTTATAATTACTTATAACTTGAAAATTAGGATTAATATTTCCTAATTAACATTAAAATTATTAAACTAACAATTAGGTTTTCCCTAATTATAAATTAGGGTTTCTAATCCAGAAATAACAACAGAATTCACCAGGCATGCGATAGACCGCACAGACAGGTTATTCCAATAGAATAATAAAGAATGGAATAACAAGAAATTTCATCATGTATGCGTATTTGAATGTGATATAAGCAGAGTTATTCCAACATAATAATAAAGAATGTGATAACAACCCTTACGAGTATTGAAAGAAAATAACTCTCTTCATGAATACGAAAGAATAATACCCCTTACCTTAGAAAAACTGGATACTGGAATAGTGAGGTAGCAGACTTCTCTTCTTCTTTCTCTCTGTAATTTCTCTCTATAATAATTGCTCTAAAGCTTTTGTGAATTGGTGAGAAATGAAGGAAGAATGAGCTTTATAGGAAAATTAGTTTCTATATAGAAAATATAGTTTCGATAATTGCACGTTTTGGGGCTCGAAATATTACAATATAATACCTTCCTTTTTCTTTCATTTTTAATTTTTAGTCCCCGCAAGTATTATCAAACTTGCACCACCTCTAATAGTAAATAATGTGAATTAATAGTTCATTCATGTGACTCAATAGTATAATCATGTGAAAAAACTAATTACAAATACCTAAGTACCTTCAACTATACCTCTATTTTTAATTTAGTCATGCAAGTATTATCAATCAATCTTACACCATCTCCCTAATAGTACATGAATGTGAATGAATGTGAATCAATAGTACACACATGTGAACAAATAGTTATAAGCATGTGAAATAATAGCAATTAATTGCTCATTTATCTGATTAATTACCCGATTGGTCAAAATAACCTCCAAACATCAATTATTATCGAAATAAATGTCGATTTCCACTAACACTAATAATCCCAACACAATGGAACTATCAATTTCATCTTTAATCAACACAACTTATTCATCATTAATATTATAACTCACAATATTTAACAACCAAGTCGTTCCCAGGAAAGAGGGGGCTTTTCGATAAGGATTTCTCCTTATTGGCGCGCAATTAGGTGACCAAACCTCTCCTTGACAGAACTTCTAGACATTGTCAATATTGCAAATAATAATATGAATAACTTTGTCGTCTCAATTATTGATTTAATAATAATAAATATTATGCGATGATATTATGACAATAATTGAATCAATAATATGAGAGATATGATGCGACAATTCTTTGTAGAAATAATTGAGTATAATTGAGTGACTTCACGTAAGCATCAATAATCAATACCGTGTGTACTACTTATGCAACCACGCATTATTCTTTGTACTTTTACTACCGGGTAGTTCAATAGTTTTAACGGTAACACTTTCGCCGTTATTTTTATAAAAAGATAATTTTGTCGTTTTCTAACTACGACAATACTTTCGTTGTGGGGTCCACCAATGATTGTGTCGTCGTATGAATATTCTCCGTTAAAATGAATATTCCCCGACCAATCGAATATTATATAACCACTTGCTTACTTTGCAAAATTTGTAAATAATACCCACAACTATAACATTATATCAAATCCACACCATAATATTCAAAAATATATTTCGAGAAAATTATTCTTTATTCATAGAAGTTGGGGTCTTACAAATAATGCAAGAAGGCTAGTTTAGTCATTTAGCATTTAATTTTAATGGCATAAAGGTCAATTGATACAACCCTTAGGGTTTAGGGTTTAACCCTTTTTAGGTTTTAACCCTTTAGGTTTTGGCAATTTGGTTTCTAAAATTTCCAATTTAGGTTTTAAAAATAGAAATTTAATATTTTCTAAATTGTAATTAGGATTCTATAATTATAATAAGATTCATAATCACGAAATTCAATCTTGCTAATTAGGATTATTATTTCCTAATTAAAATTGCTAATTTAGCAATTAGGGTCAAAATTGTATATTAGGGTTTATAACCCAAGAATTAGGGTTTAAAATAGAAAAACAATATTTCTAATTTAGAAATTAGATTTCCTAATTAGATTAGTGTTTTATAATTACTTATAACTTGAAAATTAGGATTAATATTTCCTAATTAACATTAAAATTATTAAACTAAGAATTAGGTTTTCAAAATCGAAAATTAATATTTCTAAATTATAATTAGAATTTTCTAATTATATTAAAATTTCTTAATCATAATTCAAATCTTGCTAATTAGGATTAGTATTTCCTAATTAAAATTGCTAATTTAGCAATTAGGGTCAAAAATCATGCATTAGGGTTTTGAACCCAAAAATTAGGGTTTAAAATAGAAAAAAATAATATTTCTAATTTAGAAATTAGATTTCCTAATTAGATTAGGGTTTTATAATTACTTATAACTTGAAAATTAGGATTAATATTTCCTAATTAACATTAAAATTATTAAACTAACAATTAGGTTTTCCCTAATTATAAATTAGGGTTTCTAATAATTAAATTATAATTAATTTTCTTTAATTATATTAAAATTTCTTAATCATAATTCAAATCTTCTAAAAATTAGTATTTCCTATATAATTAAAATTGCAAATAAATAAATTTAATTAGGGTAAAATTATTTCCCAAAAATTAATTTTAAAATAAAAAAATAATTATTTCTTCATATTTCTAATTTAAAAATTAGATTAAACTAAACTTGAATTAGGTTTTTTCCTAATTAACATTATTATTAAACTAAAATTAGGTTTTCCCTAATTATTTTTATTCACCGAAACATTAAAATGCGATAGAATTTTTCTACCGGGTTTCTCGATGAATCAAAATATTGCATAAAAGTTATTCCAATAGAATAATAAAGAATGGAATAACAAAAATTTCATCATGTATTACTTATAATATGAAATTCATAATAGACAAAAGTTATTCCAACATAATAATAAAGAATGTGATAACAACCCTTACGAGTATTGAAAGAAAATAACTCTCTTCATGAATACGAAGAATAATACCCTTACCTTAGAAAAAACTCGGATACTTTAATAGTGAGGTAAAGCGACTTCTCTTCTTCTTCTTTCTCTAATAATAAATTTCTCTATAATAATTGCTCTAAAGCTTTTGTGAATTGGTGAGAAATGAAGGAAGAATGAGCTTCTATTTATAGGAAAATATAGTTTCATAATAATTGCACGCTTTTGGGGCTCAAATATTACAAATATAATACCTTCCTCTTTTCTTCATTTTTTTTTTTAATTTAGTCCTGCAAGTATTATCAAACTTGCACCACCTCCCTAATAGTAAATAATGTGAATTAATAGTTCATTCATGTGACTCAATAGTATAATCATGTGAAAAAACTAATTACAGTATAGTACCTTCAACTATACCTCTATTTTTAATTTAGTCATGCAAGTATTATCAATCTTACACCATCTCCCCTAATAGTACATGAATGTGAATCAATAGTACACACATGTGAACAAATAGTTATAAGCATGTGAAATAATAGCAATTAATTGCTCATTTATCCGATTAATTACCCGATTGGTCAAAATAACCTCCAAACATCAATTATTATCGAAATAAATGTCGATTTCCACTAACACTAATAATCCCAACACAATGGAACTATCAATTTCATCTTTAATCAACACAACTTATTCATCATTAATATTATAACTCATAATATTTAACAACTAGGTCGTTCCCAAGAAAGAGGGGCTTTCCGATAAGGATTTCTCCTTATTGGCGCGCCAATTAGGTGACCAAACCTCCCTTGACAGAACTTCTAGACATTGTCAATATTGCAAATAATAATATGAATAACTTTGTCGTCTCAATTATTGATTTAATAATAATAAATATTATGCGATGATACTGTGACAATAATTGAATCAATAATATGAGAGATATGATGCAAAGAATTCTTGTCAGAGCAATAATTGAGTATAATTGAGTGACTTCTCACGTAAGCATCAATAATCAATACCGTAAATGCTTATGCAACCAACCCCAGACATATTCTTTTTTTACTACCGGGTAGTTCAATAGTTTTAACGATAACACTTTCGCCGTTATTTTTATAAAAAGATAATTTTGTCATTTTCTAACTACGACAATACTTCCGTTGTGGGGTCCACCAATGATTGTGTCGTCGTACGAATATTCCCTGTTAAAATGAATATTCCCCGACCAATCGAATATTATATAACCACTTGCTTACTTTGCAAAATTTGTAAATATTACCCACAACTATAACATTATATCAAATCCACACCATAATATTCAAAAATATATTTCGAGAAAATTATTCTTTATTCATAGAAGTTGGGGTCTTACAAATAATGCAAGAAGGCTAGTTTAGTCATTTAGCATTTAATTTTAATGGCATAAAGGTCAATTGATACAACCCTTAGGGTTTAGGGTTTAACCCTTAGGGTTTAGGTTTAACCCTTTAGGTTTTGGCAATTTGGTTTCTAAAATTTCCAATTTAGGTTTTAAAAAATAGAAATTTAATATTTTCTAAATTGTAATTAGGATTCTATAATTATAATAAGATTCCTAATCACGAAATTCAATCTTGCTAATTAGGATTATTATTTCCTAATTAAAATTGCTAATTTAGCAATTAGGGTCAAAATTGTATATTAGGGTTTATAACCCAAGAATTAGGGTTTAAAATAGAAAAATAATATTTCTAATTTAGAAATTAGATTTCCTAATTAGATTAGTGTTTTATAATTACTTATAACTTGAAAATTAGGATTAATATTTCCTAATTAACATTAAAATTATTAAACTAAGAATTAGGTTTTCAAAATCGAAAATTAATATTTCTAAATTATAATTAGAATTTTCTAATTATATTAAAATTTCTTAATCATAATTCAAATCTTGCTAATTAGGATTAGTATTTCCTAATTAAAATTGCTAATTTAGCAATTAGGGTCAAAATCATGCATTAGGGTTTCGAACCCAAAAATTAGGGTTTAAAATAGAAAAATAATATTTCTAATTTAGAAATTAGATTTCCTAATTAGATTAGGGTTTTATAATTACTTATAACTTGAAAATTAGGATTAATATTTCCTAATTAACATTAAAATTATTAAACTAACAATTAGGTTTTCCTTAATTATAAATTAGGGTTTCTAATCCGTAAATAATCGAACTTAAACTATTTCAGAGACATATGTCCCAGCGGACATTTCGTCTTGGAGATAAAATAAAACCTTTCACCTTCGCGCTTTTCATTTCAGACGCCTTTGCTTTTATTTCTCTCTCTCACTCATCCTCGATCTCATCCTCACCGCGCCCACCCTCTCTCATTCTCCCAGTCTCACCGATCTCCTTCCTCTCTCATCCTTCCCACCCCACACCTAGGTCCCCCAGTAGTACTCTCCTTCCTCTCTCATCCTCCCCACCCCACACATCCAGATCCATCGGGTCCCCTCCCTACGCCACATTTTTTCCCCTGCCACCGTACATTCGCCTCTCTCTTTCTCTCTCTCTTCACCACTCTTTTTTCATTGCTAGCCACCCCTTCCACACACATACCACTATCTATGACCCTCCCTTATCTTGATCGGCGTCGACGACGCGTTTTGGCCGGGTTGGACTCTACTTTCTCCTTCTCCTCCTTTAACCGGTTTTCAAACTAGCTAAGGCCTAAGGTTAATAATGGTTTATTTGTATAATTAGGTATAATTTTCTGCCCAATATTGTGTATATTACACTGAAATTGGTACTTATATATATATATATATATATATATATATATATATATATATATATATATATATATATATATATTGATGATAATTAATGCTACTATATATATTTGGATTAATTCAATAAAATTGGGACTTAAGTGTTACTTAAAATGGGTTATTTTTGTTCTACTAAAATGGGTTATATCTATTTGTGTTCTTTTGAAATTATAAGGGTTATTATTTGTGTTAATTGCCTAACCATTTGTGAAAATTGGGTTATCGAAATTGTGTTATGCCTAATCACATATGCAAATCAATGCAAGCAAATGGGATTAAACTTATGTTGCGACTTACATTTAGTGTATAGCATCTAGTAAATGTTTCAATCTTGATATATTTGTTATTTACGACTGAATTTATGATCGAAATTCTGTCAAAATTATGAAATTGCAGACTTGTATGTATTGTATTAGCAATTAGTTTCCCAAAGATTAATAAATCATAAACTAAGTGACATTTACTTAGTTTCTTACTACTAAAATAAAATAAATTAAATATAATATAATTTAATTTAGTTTATTAAATAAAATAAATTTAGTTTATTAAATAAAATACAATTCAATAAAAATTAAATTAAATAAAAATAATAAAATTAATTTAATTTAATTTAAATAATCTAAATTTAATTTAATTTAATTTAAAATAAATTTAATTTAATTAATTTAATTTAATAAAAAACATTAAAAATTATATAATATATATATATAATACAAAATAAAATAAAAAGTAATAAAAAATTTAATTTAATTTAGTTTAATAAATAAAATATATAAGTAGTCTCTATAGATTCCAAATAAAAATGTTCATAAACTAAGTACCACTTACAAAGTGAAGCGGATAGTATTTCTGAGCGTTTTATAGATGTCATCCAAGGACCTTACAAAGTTGTTAGTTCTTTTCTTGGTTGCATCGTGAATGGGTATAGATTTAGAGTCGATGACTTGCATGAATTCACATCAGTCAATTCTGGGGTTGTGGTGTTAGAAGTCGCTATCAAGATTCGAGTCCAATTACTATAATCACATTTACGAGGATGTAGTTGTGCTCAATTATCACGGTGGCAAAAAGGTTGTTACATTTAAGTGTAGTTGGTTTGATACTGAAAAAGGGGTTAAAGTTGATCGTAATAGAATCACAACCGTGGATATCAAGTCGGTGTTAAATTCTGATGACGTGTACGTGTTAGCAAGTCAAGTGACTCAAGTGTATTACGCTCCTAATGTCGTAAATACTCGAAGCCCCTGGTACACAGTAGTCACTACTAAAACACGCTCATTTAATGCTGATAACATGTTTGGTATGGATGAGGCGTTGCAAGAAGATGTGAGCAACCCATTGTCCGTAGTGTTCCATGCTGAAGATGTGGTGAGTACTGATGTCATTGACGTACCTAGCGATGAGGATGTCGAGGCCACCGTACACATGAATGATTATGTAGTCGTTGAGGATGATAACGATGACGAAACTGATCTCAAAACTGAGGATGAGGAAGATACCGAATCCGAGAATGATATATACGTTGATTCTGATGGGTTTGATGACGTGCGTAATTGAAAATGAGCTTTCATATTAGTCCTTACCACATATTGTTAAACCTTACATATTCGTAATCTACCAATTTTGTTATTGCAGTAGGATATTCATGGCTAGACATAGCGGTGGAGGTCGCCGAGGTGGTGGGCGATCCGGTACTGGAGATGGTAGCCACGTGGAGGCTCTTCTTCAGGCACGAGTAAGTTATCTTAACTAGGATTTAAATATATCTCAAGTTGCATTAATTACAATGATTATTGAAGTACTATGTTAAATACAATTATTACAGATGCACCTCGTCGACGACACCTAGGGACGAACTTCGATATCTTTGGTCGTCCGCCAAAGATGCCACTTACAAAGATCTTAGGTGGATGTCATTTCCCAAAGAAAGAGGTGTTAATATTTTTTGGACTATTTCTATCGGTTATTGCAAAACACAATTCACATAACACATATTGTTATACTTTTCTCAGTAGTATACTAGACCCGGTGGCTAAGCACACCTACATGCGATTTGTTTGACGCATCTCCCGAGAGGGTGCATGCGGTTCAAGAAGTATCTTGCAGATGCGATGCCACTTTTATGCATCATCCTTAAGGAGTTCCTCGTAAGTTAAGCATATTATCACCACATAGTTTTATTGGTCGGTTAAATCAAATGTTCTTAATTTTAAATAATCTTTTTTATAGGTTTATTATCGATTTGACCCGAGAGCATCTCGGTCACCACCGGCGATCTTTGATTAAGCATCACGTCGTTGTGAATTACTCTAGATGGTCAGATGAGATGCGACGTAAGGCGACCTGGGACCACCATCGAGAGATCATCACCCCGATAGTCCCGATTTAGCCCTGGGAGGCTATGTAAAAGCCTGGGAGGTGATGACTTCAAGAAAAGTCCGAGCAGAAAGTAGAAGAAGAACCGTGCTTAGCTCCTGATAGTACACACCATCGGTTCTCGATCGTTCGAGGAGGCGAAGGCAAGTAAGTGTGTTGTATTTAGTTATTTATGTGTCAAGTTCTCACACAAATACTTAAGACATGTTTTATGATTGTTTGTATTAGGCATTGGGGAGGACCTTGGGCCGTGATCCTACCATTCTAGAGTTTTGGGATCGAGTCCACACGCCTGGAGGACGGCGTGCTTTGTCTCAGCAAATTTTATCTATCTATGGTAAAACTCATCTTACTATTTAGCTTTTAATAATATTCAATCGTAACTAAAATGATATAATTAACATACGTGTGAGGAATACATTACAGGACCATTTTAGAGGCTTCGGGACGAGCGTATAGCTGAGTTAGAGACTATTAGGAGGGGTTCTGAGCCGTTAGATTCCGCCACCCCTCTTCCTGATATTGTATTAGATCGGGATGAGGAGTTCAGACTATGGGTCGCATCTCAGGATCCCCCTACTAGCAGTACCGGCAGATATCGAGTGTTGGGTCTGCCGAGGATACCCGCATATACACTTCCTGGAGGTAATACTTTTTAATGTTTCACGAAATTATCTGAATTTATCACATTATATAAATTATTATTAGTAATCGAATTTGTATCTCTTTATAGGCTCCAGCCAGCGCCAGCGTCCCAGAGCACATGTCGGACCATCTCATATGGGCGCTGGCTTGGATGACGATATCTTCCGACGGCTGATAGAGGCCGTGTCGGATAGGTTACATACCGATCCGGTCTTTCGGTGTCAGCAGTTGCCTTCCAATTCTCGTCTTCACCAGATTGCTCAGGATTTTATAGCAGGGGCCTCTGCAAAGAGTACGGGATTACCACGGGAGCAGTTCGACGCTTGGAGCGCCGAGATGCTCCGGATGGTGATTACCCTCTTGGAGGAGGCTTTTCGTCCGCCCCCACTTACTCAGGTATTCTTATTGTTTATGTTTTTCAATTAAGGCTAGTTTGTTAATTCTCATATATATATATATATATATGGACTAATGATTTATATTTTTGATTCTATCAATAGGGTGGCGATGGCGACCAGGCTGGCGATGATGAGCAGGAGCACGAAGTCCCACATCCATACACTGCAGCAAAATCATAAGCTCACCTCCGCCGATGATGATCATAGTTTTACTAGTTTATAGTTCATTTGTATATATTGTATTGTCTAATTACGTTTGTACAACTATTATAAATTATATTGTTTAACATTTATGGTCAATTAATTATATTTGTAATTGGTTAGCTTATAATACGTTTTGTTGGATATTTGAATGTGAATGTGAATGATAATGAGTTGAAGATTAAGTTTTAGTGCTACGTTGCATATTTGAATGTGAGATACAAGTTTATATTATTGTGTATTGTGTTGTGACAGGTTACAGGTACATTAATGGGTTTAAACACCTGGAAACTGAACTTTTAAAATCTATATTTAAAAAAAAAGGCTAGTTAATTCTGAAGGAATAAGCTAGTTGCGACGGAATTTCCCTCGGAAATAACAAATAAGTAATTTTTAATAAATACCGAAATATCCTAATTTCGATCAAGCATACGTTATCTTCGATTTAAAATTATCCGTCAGAAACACCTTATCTCCGGCGTAAAAAGACCGTCGAAGGTAATAATCACCAATTTTAATGTTTGATGGTTTATTCTATTTTTCAGTCGGGAATAAGGTAATTCCGAGGGAATGTATCCGTCGAACTTAGTTACTCTTATATTCAACGAATGTTTAAATCCTATATATTCAAATAAAGATAGCTAATGTTCGAAGTACATCCGTCGGAGATACGTTCGTTGAAGATATGTAATTTTCGACAGAACTTTTGACGGACGTTATTTTCTACGTGAATATTTACGAATCAATATATCGGCGGATATTTCACGCCGAAATAAAGTAATTTCGATTGAATAAGAGTAATTCCGAAGGAAAAATCCGTCGGACTTAAGCCTTTTTCTTGTAGTGCCAACAGAATAATAAAGAATGGAATAATAGAAGAATTTCATCATGTATGCGGTACTTCGCATAGACAGGTTATTCCAACATAATAATAAAGAATGGGATAACAACCCTTACGAGTATTGAAAGAAAATAACTCTCTTCATGAATACAAAAGAATAATACCCCTTACCTTAGAAAAACTGGATACTGGAATAGTGAGGTAGCAGACTTCTCTTCTTCTTTCTCTCTATAATTTCTCTCTATAATAATTGCTCTAAAGCTTTTGTAAATTAGTGAGAAATGAAGAAAGAATGAGCTTCTATTTATAGGAAAATATAGTTTCGATAATTGCACGTTTTGGGGCTCGAAATATTACAGTATAATATCTTCCTCTTTTTCTAAATTTTTAATTTAGTCATGTAAGTATTATCAAACTTGCACCACATCCCCTAATAGTAAATAATGTGAATTAATAGTTCATTCATGTGACTCAATAGTATAATCATGTGAAAAAACTAATTACAGTATAGTACCTTCAACTATACCTCCATTTTTAATTTAGTCATGCAAGTATTATTAATCTTACACCACCTCCCCTAATAGTACAAGAATATGAATCAATAGTACACACATGTGAACAAATAGTTATAAGCATGTGAAATAATAGCATTTAATTGCTCATTTATTCGATTAATTACCCGATTGGTCAAAATAACCTCCAAACATCAATTATTATCGAAATAAATGTCGATTTCACCTAATACTAATAATCCCAACACAATGGAACTATCAATTTCATCTTTAATTAACACAACTTATTCATCATTAATATTATAACTCACAATATTTAACGACCAGATCATTCCCAGGAAAGAGGGGGCTTTCCGATAAGGATTTCTCCTTATTGGCGCGCAATTAGGTGACCAAACCTCTCCTTGACAGAACTTCTAGACATTGTCAATATAGCAAATAATAATATGAATAACTTTGTCGTCTCAATTATTGATTTAATAATAATAAATATTATGCAGATGATATTGTGACAATAATTGAATCAATAATATGAGAGATATGATGCAGCAATTACTGTAGCCATAATTGAGTATAACTAAGTGACTTCTCACGTAAGCATCAATAATCAATATCGTGTGCTACTATGCAACCACGCGTATTACTGTACTTTTACTACCGGGTAGTTCAATAGTTTTAACGGTAACACTTTCGCCGTTATTTTTATAAAAAGATAATTTTGTCGTTTTCTAACTACGACAATACTTCGTTAATGGGGTCCACTAATGATTGTCTTGCGTCATTTGCGAATATTCCCTATTAAAACGAATATTCCCCGACCAATCGAATATTATATAACCACTTGCATACTTTGCAAAATTTGTAAATATTTTCCACAACTATAACATTATATCAAATCCACACCATAATATTCAAAAATATATTTCAAGAAAATTATTCTTTATTCATAGAAGTTGGGGTCTTACAAATATTGCAAGAAGGATAGTTTAGTCATTTAGCATTTAATTTTAATGGCATAAAGGTCAATTGATACAACCCTTAGGGTTTAGAGTTTAACCTTTTAGGTTTTAGCAATTTGGTTTCTAAAATTTCCAATTTAGGTTTTAAAAATAGAAATTTAATATTTTCTAAATTGTAATTAGGATTCTATAATTATAACAAGATTCCTAATCACGAAATTCAATCTTTCTAATTAGAATTATTATTTCCTAATTAAAATTGCTAATTTAGCAATTAGGGTCAAAATTGTATATTAGGGTTTATAACCCAAGAATTGGGGTTTAAAATAGAAAAATAATATTTCTAATTTAGAAATTAGATTTCCTAATTAGATTAGTGTTTTATAATTACTTATAACTTGAAAATTAGGATTAATATTTTCTAATTAACATTAAAATTATTAAACTAAGAATTAGGTTTTCAAAATCGAAAATTAATATTTCTAAATTATAATTAGAATTTTTTAATTATATTAAAATTTCTTAATCATAATTCAAATCTTGCTAATTAGGATTAGTATTTCCTAATTAAAATTGCTAATTTAGCAATTAGGGTCAAAATCATGCATTAGGGTTTCGAACCCAAAAATTAGGGTTTAAAATAGAAAAATAATATTTCTAATTTAGAAATTAGATTAGGGTTTTATAATTACTTATAACTTGAAAATTAGGATTAATATTTCCTAATTAACATTAAAATTATTAAACTAACAATTAGGTTTTCCCTAATTATAAATTAGGGTTTCTAATCCAGAAATAACAACAGAATTCACCAGCATGATATAGACACAGCATAAAAGTTATTTCAATGTAATAATAAACAATGGAATAACGTAAGAATTTCATCATGTATGCGGTACTTGAGATAGACGAGTTATTCCAACATAATAATAAAGAATGGGATAACAACCCTTTACGAGTATTGAAAGAAAATAACTCTCTTCATGAATATGAAAGAATAATACCCCTTACCTTAGAAAAACTGGATACTGGAATAGTGAGGTAGCAGACTTCTCTTCTTCTTTCTCTCTATAATTTCTTTCTATAATAATTGCTCTAAAGCTTTTGTGAATTGTTGAGTAATAAAGGAAGAATGAGCTTCTATTTATCGAAAAATATAGTTTCAATAATTGCACATTTTGGGGCTCAAAATATTACAGTATAATACCTTCCTCTTTTTCTTTATTTTTAATTTAGTCCTGTAAGTATTATCAAACTTGCACCACCTCCCCTAATAGTAAATAATGTGAATT
The DNA here is from genome assembly GCA_020205605.1 of Panax ginseng. Lineage (NCBI taxonomy): Eukaryota > Viridiplantae > Streptophyta > Magnoliopsida > Apiales > Araliaceae > Panax > Panax ginseng. Next base: position 25,295,496 of record CM035142.1, read on the forward strand.
AATAGTTCATTCATGTGACAAAATAGTATAATCATGTGAAAAAACTAATTACATATTAGTACCTTCAACTATACCTCCATTTTTATTTTAGTCATACAAGTATTATCAATCTTACACTACCTCCCCTAATAATACATGAATGTGAATCAATAGTACACACATGTGAACAAATAGTTATAAGCATGTGAAATAATAGCAATTAATTGCTAATTTATCCGATTAATTACCTATTTGGTCAAAATAACCTCCAAACATCAATTATTATCGAAATAAATTTCGATTTCCACTAACACTAATAATCCCAACACAATGGAACTATCAATTTCATCTTTAATCAACACAAATTATTCATCATTAATATTATAACTCACAATATTTAACAATCAGGTCGTTCCCAAGAAAGAGGGGGCTTTCTGATAAGGATTTCTCCTTATTGGCGCGCAATTAGGTGACCAAACCCCTCTTTGAAAGAACTTCTAGACATTACCAATATTGCAAATAATAATATGAATAACTTTGTCGTCTCAATTATTGATTTAATAATAATAAATATTATGCAGATGATACTGTGACAATAATTGAATCAATAATATGAGAGATATGATGCAGCAATTACTGTAGCCATAATTGAGTATAACTGAGTGACTTCTCACGTAAGCATCAATAATCAATACCGTGTGCTACTATGCAACCACGCGTATTACTGTACTTTTACTACCGGGTAGTTCAATAGTTTTAACGGTAACACTTTCGCCGTTATTTTTATAAAAAGATAATTTTGTCATTTTCTAACTACGACAATACTTCCGTTGTGGAGTCCACCAATGATTGTGCCGTCGTACGAATATTCCCTGTTAAAATGAATATTCCCCGACAAATCGAATATTATATAACCACTTGCTTACCTTGCAAAATTTGAAAATATTATCCACAACTATAACATAATATCAAATCCACACCATAATATTCAAAAATATATTTCGAGAAAATTATTCATTATTCATAAAAGTTGGGGTCTTACAAATAATGCAAGAAGGCTAGTTTAGTCATTTAGCATTTAATTTTAATGGCATAAAGGTCAATTGATACAACCCTTAGGGTTTAGGGTTTAACCCTTTAGGTTTTGGCAATTTGGTTTCTAAAATTACCAATTTAGGTTTTAAAAATAGAAATTTAATATTTTCTAAATTGTAATTATGATTCTATAATTATAATAAGATTCTTAATCACGAAATTTAATCTTGCTAATTAGGATTATTATTTCCTAATTAAAATTGCTAATTTAGATATTAGGTCAAAATTATATATTAGGGTTTATAACCCAAGAATTAGGGTTTAAAATAGAAAAATAATATTTCTAATTTAGAAATTAGAATTCCTAATTAGATTAGTGTTTTATAATTACTTATAACTTGAAAATTAGGATTAATATTTCTTAATTAACATTAAAATTATTAAACTAAGAATTAGGTTTTCAAAATCCAAAATTAATATTTTCTAAATTATAATTAGAATTTTCTAATTATATTAAAATTTCTTAATCATAATTCAAATCTTGCTAATTAAGATTAGTATTTTCTAATTAAAATTGCTAATTTAGCAATTAGGGTCAAAAACATGCATTAGGGTTTCGAACCCAAAAATTAGGGTTTAAAATAGAAAAATAATATTTTTAATTTAGAAATTAGATTTCCTAATTAGATTAGGGTTTAATAATTACTTATAACTTGAAAATTATGATTAATATTTCCTAATTAACATTAAAATTATTAAACTAACAATTAGGTTTTTCCTAATTATAAATTAGGGTTTCTAATCCAGAAATAACAACAGAATTCACCAGGCATGCGATAGACCACACAGACATGTTATTCCAACAGAATGATAAATAGTGGAATAACAGAAGAATTTCATCATGTATGCGGTATTTCTTGACATGATGCGGAGTTATTCCAACATAATAATAAAGAATGGGATAACAACCCTTACGAGTATTGAAAGAAAATAACTCTCTTCATGAATACGAAAGAATAATACCCCTTACCTTAGAAAAACTGGATACTGGAATAGTGAGGTAGCAGACTTCTCTTCTTCTTTCTCTCTATAATTTTTCTCTATAATAATTTCTCTAAAGCTTTTGTGAATAGGTGAGAAATGAAGGAAGAATGAGCTTCTATTTATAGGAAAATATAGTTTCGATAATTGCACGTTTTGGGGCTCGAAATATTATAGTATAATACCTTCCTCTTTTTCTTCATTTTTAATTTAGTCCTGTAAGTATTACCAAACTTGCACCACCTCCCCTAATAGTAAATAATGTGAATTAATAGTTCATTCATGTGACTCAATAGTATAATCATGTGAAAAAACTAATTACAGTGTAGTACCTTCAACTATACCTCCATTTTTAATTTAGTCATGCAAGTATTATCAATCTTACATCACCTCCCCTAATAGTACATGAATGTGAATCAATAGTACACACATTTGAACAAATAGTTATAAGCATGTGAAATAATAGCAATTAATTTCTCATTTATCTGATTAATTACCCGATTGGTCAAAATAACCTCCAAACATCAATTATTATCGAAATAAATGTCGATTTCCACTAACACTAATAATCACAACACAATGGAACTATCAATTTCATCTTTAATCAACACAGTTTATTCATCATTAATATTATAACTCACAATATTTAACAACCAGGTCGTTCCCAGGAAAGGGGGCTTTCCGATAAGGATTTCTCCTTATTAGCGCGCAATTAGGTAACCAAACCTCTCCTTGACAGAAATTCTAGACATTGTCAATATTGTAAATAATAATATGAATATCTTTGTCGTCTCAATTATTTATTTAATAATAATAAATATTATGCAGATGATACTGTGATAATAATTGAATCAATAATATGAGAGATATGATGCGAGAATTCTTCGTAGTAATAATTGAGTATAACCGAGTGACTTCTCACGTAAAGCATCAATAATCAATACCGTATTACTCTACTATGCAACCACGTATTCATCGTACTTTTACTACAGGGTAGTTCAACAGCTTTAACGGTAACACTTTCGCCAAGTTATTTTTATAAAAGATAATTTTGTCGCTTTTCTAACTTACAATACTTCCGCATGGGGTCCACTAATGATTGTGCTTGGTCGCATTTAATATTCCCCCGTTAAAACGAATATTCCCCGACCAATCGAATATTATATAACCACTTGCATACTTTGCAAAATTTGTAAATATTACCCACAACTATAACATTATATCCAATCCACACCATAATATTCAAAAATATATTTCGAGAAAATTATTCTTTATTCATAGAAGTTGGGGTCTTATAAATAATGCAAGAAGGCTAGTTTAGTCATTTAGCATTTAATTTTAATGGCATAAAGGTCAATTGATACAACCTTTAGGGTTTAGGGTTTAACCCTTTAGGTTTTGGCAATTTGGTTTCTAAAATTGCCAATTTAGGTTTTAAAAATAGAAATTTAATATTTTCTAAATTGTAATTAGGATTCTATAATTATCATAAGATTCCTAATCACGAAATTCAATCTTGCTAATTAGGATTATTATTTCCTAATTAAAATTGTTAATTTAGCAATTAGGGTCAAAATTGTATATTATGGTTTATAACCCAAGAATTAGGGTTTAAAATAGGAAAATAATATTTCCAATTTAGATATTAGATTAGTGTTTTATAATTACTTATAACTTGAAAATTAGGATTAATATTTCCTAATTAACATTGAAATTATTAAACTAAGAATTAGATTTTCAAAATCAAAATTAATATTTCTAAATTTTAATTAGAATTTTCTAATTATATTAAAATTTCTTAATCATAATTCAAATCTTGCTAATTAGGATTAGTATTTCCTAATTAAAATTGCTAATTTAGCAATTAGGGTCAAAATCCTGCATTAGGGTTTTATAATAGAAAAATATTATTTCTAATTTAGAAATTAGATTTCCTAATTAGATTAGGGTTTTATAATTACTTATAACTTGAAAATTAGGATTAATATTTCCTAATTAACATTAACATTATAAAACTAACAATTAGGTTTTCCCTAATTATAAATTAGGGTTTTCTAAATCAATTAGGGTTTCCAGTAAATCTTTAGGGTTTTCCTTAATTAGGTTATTATTTATAACGTTTAAACATTATACTAACATCCGCATTCCTAAATTAGGGTTTCAACTTCCAAATTAGGGTTTCGGATTCCCGGAACTGAAATTAGGATTTTCAGAACCGATTTTAGGGTTTCTTATAATTCGCTAGGGTTTTCTAACCGAACGTTGACGTTCTTAATATACAACTAGGGTTTGTTACAGATATCGTTTATCTGGACAACCCTTAACCCTTAACCACATTCTGAATACATATACGAAGAACGTATTCACGTATACACCTAATCCTGAATAAATCACCTAAATCATTCACGGAATTTTGAAATCCTCAAAATTCCTTCTCAAAAATATCAAACGCATACACTTATTTTCTGTCTAGGTTCTAATATTGAACCTTAAATCAATTAATTAAAATTTCAAAAATATTCGAATTATCGGGTTGTCACAGACCATGCCACTTATGTTAGGTTTGTATATAGCGCGTCTATGCTATCAAATTACACAAACATAGCGGAAGCGCGATAAAATCATGATTTTAAATTTTTTATACACACCATAACCATGATCATCCTTGTGTACAATTATCAATTAAACGAAAGAGACGGAGATATAGAATCATACCCTCGTAGACCAAAGCTTCCTCAGGTACGAGTTTAACTCCAAGTCCTTCGCGTTCTCCTTGAATTGCACTTATTAGATTCCTTATTTTAATTCATGCAAGCTACCAAAGTGTTTGGCCTGTAGAGGTGATCCGCCAAGGAATAATATCTATTCAAGAAGATGGATGCTGACAAAACCCTAGTTTCTATCTCTATAAAAATTGTAAGCACTCTCCCAACTATTAGAACTTTTTCTAATCCCAACCCATAATAAGACTTCTCTTATTTATGATATAGGAAACCCTCTTAAACTATTTAGGAATGAAGTTTTATTTAATTAAACTCTTTTAATTCTACAATAAGGGTAAGCCCCTTAGCGATTAACGACTTTCTAGATAATATAGATTTCAACATTAATCATAAAAGAACATTTTAGTGAATAGTTATCGTATAATTCAATCATTCTACCATACAATGTCCCAATCAAATATAAGACATGAAATTACTTTCAAGTCTTATTTTATTTGATTATATGTATTTTAATTCTCAAATACATATCTTTAAATAATACAAATTAGAAACACCTTTCTAATTTCATTCTACTTTGGCTAAAGACTACTGAGTTATCATTTATCGAATCATATAAGACATTCTCTCCTTTTATTAGAAGCGGTAGATCAATTCTTTTAGAAAACTAAAATTATTCCCAATCGTTAGATTACTAAAAAGAGGATTAGAGAATCCGGATAGATTGGTACATACTTTGTTTGCTCTTAGGAAGATGATGATTGATCTCATAATTATTTGTATGGAGACACTAAAGCAAGTATATAGGTGCTTATTGGAGAATAAGATCACTGAATATGGCTCTCTAAAGGAATACCTAATGGAGTTTTAGTTATCTACTAAAAGGAATTCCTTAAGTGATAGTAGTACAAATGATCCTTAGACTTGAGATTATCATAGTATCTTGTGTATGATGAATTATACTTTGACATATTCCTTAAGACCCTTAGGGTATATCAAAGGGTATGCTTGGGTATTGTAACGACCCCAAATCCGATCTAGCTTTAAACCTGCAGTTGGTGCATCACGAGTGCTTTTCATTCCATACATAGATCTAAATATCCTTAATATATAATTTAAAACTCCAAATATAATAATAAATTTCTTCAAATTCCAGATTCTATTACCTTAAATCTTTATTACATAAAAATAATGATAATTACATTATTCTTTGTTTTAAGTGTGACTTTAACTCTCCACAATAGATAAATAAAAGTTTAACTAATTACATTTACAAGACTCGACTTGATTTTTTTTTCCTTTTCTTCACGCTCATCCGTGCTTTGTAACACTCTTGTGTATATCAAAGCAACTTACAATGGCACCTATTATCTTGATGAACGCAGGATTCTTAAGTTCGTTCTATCATCGCTGAAAATATTTTTACTTTAAGAAAGTGTGAGCATTCGATTGCTCAACAAGTTTTAGCAGTTGTATAACAACAAAATCAAGAATCATATAATATTTCTTTAGAAAACTTCAATAATTGTACAAGAGTTATGAACCAACATGAATAATAGGAATAATTCTGATTCCTATCACCAATAAAACATCAATAACACTTATCTTCACATAATATCATTTCTTATAACACTTGTAGGATAAGACTCATCCTACATAACTACATATATGAAAAGAATCACTTTTTCATTATACGTATACACAACCTAATACTCAGAACACATCGAGTCTCTAACAGTTATCAATATAGTAAGCTGAGAGGCTCCCCACGAAAAACTAACAAATTAGTTTTTCGTCTCATCTACACTGTCTTTTACAGCGAGTTAGATCAGTTATTAGTTAATCTTAAACCTTTACCCATAACATAGGAGTCATTTAACTCGGATACTACACCTCGACGATTAATGAGAACAATTGTACAACAACTTAACTTACCATTCTTACCTTTGCCTTGTTGAAATAATCAGCACAAAATCATTCTTTAAACAGTTCATGAATAAACAAAACTTTTACAACTTGAACAGTTCAATCATAGAACAATTCATCTTAAAAGCAAATAAGTGCAAACTATTGGCACATAGCACAATTTATGGTACACATCTTGCACAAACATATCACAATTACACATAGATTATAACTTACTCAGATACAACATTTGAGTAAGTTAAAGAAACTACTATTCAATCAAAATATGAATAAAATTAGAAAACATGTCTTAAGCACATCTTATAGCTTACAATTTACGTTGTATTGCTCTTCTTAATCCCTATATATCACATAAGGATAATATATCTATTAGTTATGCAAAGTCGTTAATCACTGGCTTACGTAAACTTTATTCATTTACTTCTATGTTCATGTTATTAAACTTAGATTTCTTTCTTTATTTTGTTATCGTTTATTACGACTTTCTTATGTTTTCATCATTACGACATTCAGAGATGTCATAATCCTTTTTACCATCATTTATGGTAGCTTTACATTGCTTCTAGCTCATATCTTATAATGTTCGAATTATTTGACTCGGAACACTTTACTAGTTATTAAATTAACTCGATTTCTCGATGTTTACACGTCCTTCATCATCCTTTGTCATTCTACGTCAAAGACATAAACTCGTGTGTATGCTAATCATGTTTATCTTGCGCGTACATTAAACATCATCATTGGTTTTGTAATGACCCCAAAATTCAAACATTTAAACTCTCGATTTCGGTCGTTAACAATACATCTAACTTCTGATTTTACATCATTATTCGATGTCAAACTAATAAAATGCGTAATAATTTTTAACTTTTCAATCTTCTTTTTGTAATTCCTTGAATCACAACCTTTATCTTTACATACGTTTAAACCATACTTAGTTTATTACTCACTTTATCAGAGTTAATAAATAAAACTTACGTCCATGTTCAATACCCTTTATACATCGAACAAAGTTTAAACTTTATAACTCAACATCTATTAAACATCATGCATTATCAAGTACATCATTCGGAACCTTAAACATGGTTCAAAATAATAACAACTCAGCCAAAGTATATAAATCTTCATGCATTGCATCTGATTCATATCTTTCAAGTAGCACATATCATTACCTTGAATCCTTAACCTGTAAAAATGGTTATTTGCAAGGTTGGGCTCAACAATCCAGCAAATCTAATATTTTTCATACAACACGTAGCACATAAATAACATGCTCATCTTATACATCATAAACATCTGTCTAAACACATACATGTTGTACATCATATATCAAATAAAGATTCCATAACCCCAATCATCATTATTTACTCAACCGATGTAGTTATAAATTGACCTTAACATTTGATACTTACAACATAAGAAATACATCATGCTCTTTGCAATACAGATTAAAAACAAATCATCATCAAGTTCACATAACAAATAGGAACTGAAAGACTTGCCTTGATCGTTGTTTACCAATAACAGTTTAATAGCTTACAGCTCTGTGAAGTGCCCTACACAATTATATAATCATGCACATCAACTATTAGTCACATAGCAACGCATATTAGTTGTAATTTAAACTTTACTATACATCCCATAACCCTTCATATTAATCAATACACAATGTTCAATTTGATTGTGTTAACTTTCGACTATATCTCACTATATTTCTTCTTATTCATACTCGAAGTTCATTCAAGTGTTTAAGTCTTGTTAGGACTCCTTATTGGTTTATATTATCCCCATTCCATATCTTATAATGCTCATTTTATTTGAATTAAAACACTTTTTAAGTTCATTAACACTTGCCACTACGTTTCGACGTTCATTCATCGCACGCCCGATTCATCTCTCTTATGTACACTTAGTATGCTTTACAACTTATCTAATACATCATTAATTAATGTTAAGCATAATTATATTTACTAATATTCATGTTTTATAACTTAGAACATCTTTTATCGTCAGAAACACTACACTTGCATACGTGCATGCCTGATGCCCTCCGACTACCTCCGAATACATATCAGTCCCAAAGATGACCATTTGGACCCCTAATAATCACCTCAAATTGAAACACTTAAATAAAAAAATTTGTAGGTCTACTCGTTATCTTTCTGAATCATCCTTAATCGCCTCAATCAGAGTTCGTATAAAAACGTTATGGCTGTTTTACTATAGGAGGTCAAAATAGTCCAACGTGACTACTGTTCCAACGCTGCAGTGCCCCAACTAGCCTTGGGGGCAGAGCTGCAGTGCTCCCTAGCAGAAAGGTGCATGATTTTTTTCCAGTTTGATTGTTCTTGCGAATTTTTAACCCTTTCTCTTTCTAGCCTTCATAACTCGAGTTATACACACCCAAATCTGTCCGTTTTTGACTGTATGGATTCATAATTCATAGAACTACAACATGCCTATGAATCAACAATCTACAAAATTTTAAATAACCCAAATCTTGACCCAAAACTAATATTCATACTAAATTTTCATGTTTGAACATGTTTAGCGAAATCAATCACTACGAATTCGTTTGTTAACCAAATTGATTCATTCAACTTGCGTTCTTTTCTTTTTTTCAACTTTTTTACAACATAAATCATTAATTTAAGGTTTCCATCATGATTTCATAACTAATTTTAGTCTCAAAATTGACCAAAACTTATATGTACAACAAAACTCAAATTATTAATCATTCAACCTATTTTCATGAAGAACTCAAGAAATAAAACTTAAGGGTTTAGAATTGATTCTTACCTCTTGATTCTTCCTAATCTTAGTTAGTTGATGAAGAATAATTGCTTAATCTCCTCATTGCTTCTCTTTGACTCTTCATCCTTCTTCTCAAATTCTCTCTAAGCTCTCTCTTTCTCTCTCTGTTTTCAAATAAGTTTCTCTAACTGATGAAACATTTAACGTGTTTTTTATTCATCATCCAGTTATACAGATAAAGAGTTACCATCAGTTATAAATACCAATGGCCACAAGGCCATGTTTGGCTATCTCTTTAAAAATCCCTTTTTACTTATTTTTTTATTACTACCTTATTATATAGTTTTAATTGTCACACCCACTACTCAATTAAATTAAATTAAACCTTAATATAAGTATGATTTCCATTAAGTCAATATAACACATTACTAAATCTCTAATTTAATTACTTAATTAAATTAGAATATTCTCATTCCATCAATATTATCACACTTTCATTAAATTATTCCAAAACGATTTCCATCAAATATTCATTTTAAATTTAATAAATACTCCAACTAAAATATTTAGTTTATTCGATAAATATTTTAACTATTTACTTAGATTCACAATCAGTATTACATTAACACATTACGCTTATATGTAATATGTATTACTTTCTCATCTTATTAAAACAAATATATTTATATTAATTCACTATTTTAATTAGATGAATTACTCACATTATTTATGATATTTAATTCATAACAAATTCATTACCACAAGGCATAATAATCAAATTATATTATTCCGTAATATAATTTTCAACTTAATTAAATTAACTTAATTCCTTTTCAAACAATTTCATTTACCTTCTTTAATAGTTAAATTAAATTAACTACTAAACCTCATTCTTCTAATATATATATATATATATATATATATATATATATATATATATATATATATATATTTTACAAATACACCAAATCACATATTTCACAATATATAACACATATATACACATACTCAAACTCAAAACATCTTATAGTAAGAATTAAATAAAATTCTTATTTTAATAATTTATAAAAATCCGGGTTGTCATATTCTTCCCTCTTTATAAGGATTCCATCCTCGGAATTACCGAAACCTCCCTTACTCAGTCTTCGTCAATTCGCTTTTAGTATTATATCGTAAAACATCTTCAACACATTACCTTAATATATGTTATATATTTCCTATTATATTTGATTTCACAACAAACTCTTATAGACTTTATTTCACAAACCTTTGCTTAAACTAAATTTTAGTTGAGTATAATATATACTTTAACCCATTAATTTCCTTTTTAAAAGGATCATTGCCATATACTCTACTCGTCGAAATCATAAACTTCATAATTCACTAACTTGTAAATATTCGGGATATCACATTCAACCATTCTTTTAAGAATTTCATCCTCGAAATTTTATTTATTAATCTTCATTCATTCAATCTATCAAAATAGACTTTACATTAATATTTTATTCATTCATTGGGTTCTATAACCACTTTCTTTCCATAAAGATCTTTCTAAAATTATTAACTTTTCTATTAAAAGTTTTACATTATTCTTTGATAACTCATCTCTTTCTCATTTCAGAATTTCTTTTCTCACTCGTTCAATATATTCATCATTAGGTGTCGCATTCTACGACTTGCTTCTTTCTAAAGAATCCTCCTTGCCACATTCACCCTTCAGAGTAACAAAAATCTTCCACAATTGCTCAATAATTCAAAAGCAGTATGAATAACTCAGGAATTTAAAAGATTCTCAAATCATGCTGAGGGGTCACAAGACCTTGAACTACGTCCCCAGGTTATCAAGTATCTCGACTTAAACCTTTAACAATCATAAGACTATATGAACCTTTCTTCTCGTATTCAGGGGGATCAGCCCTTCGTACAATGTTTTATGACATTTTAACGCTTTCGTGTTATATAATCCCATATAAAAGGGTTGTTCACCTCAGCTTCTCAACATATGTCCGCACCAAAACAATTTGGTTTGACATAACTTCTCATGAAACGCTTGAACTGCATAAACATCTTTCAATATTTGTCTAGATGAATCAAATAGCATAGACTTCTAACAACAACTCGACATCAATCAAAATAGTTTTAGCCAATTCATGTGGCATATCTTTCTTAGTTTAAAGAAAACCAAAAATCATTTTTATGATGGTCAAGATACCGTACTATTTTAATAGTACATTGAGGATTCAGTCATTACATGACTTCTTCATGCTACATCATATCATAGTGGGCTGACGATCCTATGATCACATCCAACACCAGGTTCAATTGCATTAATGACTTCGTCGTTTGTCATATTAGCATCATATTTAGTGAAGCCTTAATGACTATGAACAAACAAAATACATTTTGATAATTTTAAATAATTTTTGTCTAGCCGAAACAATTAGCATAGACATACGAATAACAATATTGTTTTTAAAACTCATTGGTTCCATCATTTGATCCAATGTTTTTCTATAAAATATAAGTGCAAACATCATCACGAAGTCAATAAATTTCAAAAATCTAGAAGATTTGGGATATCAAATTTTCTCAATCAACTTCAATCTTTACTCCATTACTTCATTACTTACTAATTCGTTTTATTTCTAGCACCACCAATGCTCATATACTAAATATTCTTGTATTTTGATTTATAATTTTCCTATACCCCAGTATAGTTCATCAAACTTTTCACACATTGGAAGTTCAGGAACTTGCCACAAAAATATGAGTTTAGGAACTTGTCCTAGCAATATACAGTCCAAGAACCCATCAGGGACTGTCCATACGCTTATGGGTTCAAAAACATACATATGATTATGAGTCCTCAACCTACCATAAGTATGAGTTTTAAGAACTTGCCCCTAATCCTAATAATATCCGACTAATCTTAATAGTCTCTAACTATCAAATATACACATGAAAAAATAATCACCTTTTCGCCATATATACATTGATAGCGCGACACCAACATTCCAATTATTATCAATGCGATAAACTGAGTGCAAACACAAAACCCTCTCCCATACAAAGGTTTGTACAACTCAGCCATCACATGAGTCCTCAATTGAAATCTCACCTAACTCTATCTTGCTCATAACTTGCTCTTTGTTCGATACAAATTTTTCGTACCTCATCATTTATAACTCCTCATGAGTTTACATCATACTATTTCATAATACATTCTCTTTATAGCATCAAGCTATAACTCAGTCATCACATACCATCTGCTATTTTAAAACTTAATCTAATCACATCGTGATCTTATTTTACATTCATCTCCCTTCTTCTTCTATTTATGATCGTTTTAGCTTTACGATCTTCCTCTCTCTCTAATCATTGTAAAGACCGGGAATTTTCAAACAATTATATCTGTATTTTTACGAATAATATTTATTATTATTATTATTATTTTATTTTATAAATATTGGTATCGTGAATAATATTTTGAAATTTATGCGTTATGAATTTAGCAGGATAGTCAATTTAAAATTTCAAGTTGACTAAGAATGAAAGTAAAGTAGGATATGGTTCAAATTAAAACCCTAATTTTGGATTTTGAATAAGGAATTTGAAAATTGATAATATATTAAATGTATTCCAATATTCTAAGTATGTATAGTATGTGTGTAATAATAATTGTTGATCAATGATAGTGTAGCATGACAAAACCCTAGGGTTAAATTAATAAAACCTAAATTGAAATTCTAATAGAAACTTAAGATTTACAAGTAACTGCATGTGTTTATATGATTAATGATATATATTATTAATTGTAATCCTAGTTAGGGAAACCCTAATGATCAATTAGAAACCCTAATTATTAGAAACCCTAATTATTAGAAACCATAATCGCTAAGTTAGAAAGTTTAATGTTAATTAGGAAACTTTAATCCTAATTTGCAAGTTCTAAGTAATTAGGAAACCTAACATAATTAGGAAACCCTAATTTCAAAAATTGAAAGCTTAATTTTACATTTTAATAATTAGAAAATTATAGAAATTAGTTTTCAAAATCTTAGGGTTAAACCCTAAGGGTTGGGATAAGATTACTTGTATGCCATTAAAAATGGGAGCTAAAGTACCAAAATGTCATTTTTGCATTTCTTAAATGGGATGGAGTATAGTTCTTGCCATATATGTGACACCCCCAAAATAGGTATACATCGCCCATTCTGAGTCGCCAAATACATGGTACATAAATCAAATACAAACTTTTTTTTATACAATACGACAATAGCGTAGCTTAGAGTTTTTACACGAATATTGTCTCATAGACAGTATTCAAACTCAAATGAAGTCCTCATTACATTTATTATCACACTATTTCATAAAATAATGAGGACTACTATAGCCACCATCTCGGACCATGACTCTGTTCCCCGACTAGTCCCGGCTACGTTCTCATTTCCTGAAGAGAACAATGAAAGCAAAAGGGTCAGTTCAACTAGCCCAGTAAGAAATATGATGACTAAGATATTGCAGAATAAATTATCGTTAGCCTTCAACAGTGTTAAACTGATAAAATACAATAAACATCAAGTTTAACTGCAGCGGAACAAGCAATCCATTAGAAAAGTCAAGTAAAATATGATATCTACTATCTTCTATGATTTAAAAAGTTTTTCATCAACTTTATCGCTGAGACTCAGCTTAATAAATAATCCACATCACTAAATTATCCCTGCACTACTAGACAAGGATATTTATTAGTATCACGTCCACAAATTATCCATGCACTATGGGCCAAGGATATTCGTGTAATCACTAATATTTATGATCATGCCAACAACTGTTCATCAATACACCACGGGCCATTGAGGACTTTTACCACATCATTTGTAACATTACGGTCATGATTATACCGAATAATTCTTGGCCATAATCATACCAATCAATAGTACATCTATGCACGTAAGCCACAGATGACTTTTATCACAAAATAAGCATGAGGATGATGACAATGATATAAGAATTCAATTAAAAGAAAGCAAATGATAAATTTTTAAAGATTTATAACTTAATTTATCCAGAATAAAATAATGTCCAAATTGTTAACATGATACTGCTTTGTGGAGTAAAATTCAAGAATACTATTGTATCAAAAATGATTTGGATAGAAAAGAAATCAATTTTTGTCATGAATAATTCCCTGGGTGAATAGTACCCCCGTGAATAGTACTCCATGAATAGTACCCATGAATAATACTTTGTGAATAGTACCCAAGAATAGTACTTTGTGAATAGTATCCGTGAATAGTACTCTATAAATAGTACTTCATGAATAGTACTTTGTGAATAGTACCATGTGAATAGTATTCTGACATGAAAAGATCAATAATTATCAAGAATTCTCAGAATAATATTTCCTGGATGAAGCACAAATATCAAGGATATTCTACTAATTTCACGGAGTATAGCAGCAATACTTTAACAGAATGAGTGTAGAATTAGGAATACGAAACGAAATAATATTACTCACATACTACAGAGTATGGAAAAAAATATTATTTCTTTCGAATGCTGAACAAAAATAATATCCCTTACCTCGGAAGAAGACTGGATACTGGAATAGTGAAGTAACAGACTTCTCTTCTACTTTCTCTCTATAGCTTCTTTCTTTATAATTTCTCTTGTGAGTCTTAATGAATTAGTGAAAATGAAAGAAGAATGAGCTTCTATTTATAGGAAAATATAGTTTTGATAATTGCACACGTTTTGAGGCTCGAAATATTACAGTATAATACCTTCATCTTTTCTTTCATTTTTAATTTAGTCCTGCAAGTATTATCAAACTTGCACCACCTCCCCTAATAGTACATGAATGTGAATCAATAGTACATTCATGTGAATCAATAGTTCTATACATGTAAAAAAAATAGTTACAGTATAGTACCTTCATTTATACCTATATTTTTAATTTAGTCATGCAAGTATTATCAATCTTGCACCACCTCCCCTAATAGTACATGCATGTGAACAAATAGTTATAAACATGTGAATTAATAGCAATTAATTGTTCATTTATCCGATTAATTACCTGATTGGTCAATATAACCTCCAGAAATCAATTATTATAGAAATAAATGTCAATTTTCACTAGCACTAATAATCCCAACACAATGAAAATATCAATTTCATCTTTAATCAACACGAACTTATTCATCATTAATATTACAACTCACAATATTTAACAACCAGATCATTCCCAAAAAAGAGGGTGCTTTCCGATAAGGATTTCTCTCTATTGGCGTGCAATTAGGTGATCAAACCTCTCCTTGACAGAACTTTCTAGACATTGTCAATATTGCAAATAATAATATGAATAACTTTGTCGTCTCAATTATTGATTTAATAATATAAAATATTATGCAGATGATACTGTGACAATAATTGAATCAATAATATGAGAGATATTATGCAGCAATTACTCTAGCAATAATTGAGTATAACTGAGTGACTTCACACGTAAGCATCAATAATCAATACCGTGTGCTACTATGCAACCACATGTATTACTATTCTTTTACCACCGGGTATTTCAACAGTTTAACAGTAAAACTTTCGCCGTTATTTTTATAAAAAGATAATTATGTCGTTTTCTAACTCCGACAATAATTCCATTCGTGGGGTCTACCAATGATTGTGTCGTCGTACAAATATTCCCTGTTAAAATGAATATTCTCCGACCAATCGAATATTTTATAACCACTTGCTTACTTTGAAAAATTTGTAAATATTACCCACAACTATAACATTATATCAAATTCACACCATAATATTCAAAAATATATTTCGAGAAAAATTAATCTTTATTCATAAAAGTTGGGGTCTTACAACCTCCCCTTCTTATGAAATTTCGTCCTCGAAATTAGGGTGCGTACCTGGTATGTTTAAGAGGTAAGGATACATTTGACTTCATTTCAGATTCTAACTCTCAGGTCATTTCCTCAACATTGTGGCTTCTCCACAAAACTTTAACTTGAGGTATAACCTTGGAGCGTAGAATATGATCCTTCTTATCCAAGATTTTAAAAGGTACCTCTTTATACATTAAATCTTCCGCTATTTCGTCTGGTTCTAATTCAATAATGTGGTTCGGGTCTTTCACATATTTACATAACATAGATATGTGAAAAATGTTATAAACACGAGACATACTTGGCGGTAAGGCGAGTCTATAGGCCACAGTTCCTACTCGATCGAGGATTACAAATGGGACAATAAATCGAGGATTGAGCTTTCCTCTCTTTCCATATATCGTAACTCCTTTCCATGGAGCAACACGTAACAACACATGATCTCCAATATTGAATTCCACGTCCTTTCGATGAAGATCAACATAACTCTTTTGTTGATCTGGTGAGATTTTTATACGTTATCGGATCGTTTGAATCTTTTCTGTAGTCATACATACCAACTCCGATCCCAACAACGTTGCTTCACCCACCTCATCCCAGCATACTGGAGAACGACACTTTCTTCCATATAATGCCTCAAATGGAGCTATGCCAATACTTTCTTGATAATTATTGTTGTAAGAACTTATCCCAACTTGCTTTGAAGTCAAGGACACAAAGTATTAATAAATCTTCAAGAGTTTGAATAGTCCACTTTGAATGCCCGTCCATTTGAGGATGATATACCGAACTAAATCGTAAATCCGTGCTCATAGATTTTTGCAAACTAACCCAAAATCGTGAAGTGAATCTTGGGTCTCGATTAGAAACTATGGATACTGGCATACCATGTAGTCTTATAATCTCATTTATGTACATATGAGCAAGACGTTCAAGTAAAAAAGTTTCTCGTATCGGTAAGAAATGAGCAGACTTGGTCAATCTATCAACAATAACCCAAATCGCATCTATGCCTTGAGAAACCTTGGGAAGACCAGTAACTAAATCCATGGTAATGTGCTCCCACTTCCATTCTAGAATTTCAAGTGGTTGCAATGGAGCTTTTGGCACTTGATGCTCTGCCTTGACTAGTTGACAAGTTAGACACCTTGAGATAAACCCCGCTATCTCTCTCTTCATATTGCTCCACCAAAATGTATGTCGAAGATCACGATACATTTTGGTACTCCCAGGATGGATTACAAACGATATGTTGTGAGCCTCCATCATGATTTTATACTTCAAGTCAGAATCGTTAGGAACACAAAGTCTGGAGTTGATTTGAAGTATTCCTTCTTCATCGATTCTAGCTTCCGGAATAGCACCTTCTTGCACTTTCTTCTTCATACGCATCAGCTCCAGGTCTGTAGCTTGAGCAGCTTTAACTTTATCGATTAAATTCGGTTCTACTCGTATATTTGCCATCATCATGTGGGTCCCTGGAGTCTTTAACTCTATCTTCATCCTTTGTAAGTCATACAAAATGGGCCTTTGTGTTGACAATATCAAACTCGTACCCGCATATGATCTTCTACTCAATGCGTCAGCTACTACGTTCGCTTTTCTAAGATGGTATTGAATGTTATGATCATAATCTTTTAACAACTCAAGCCAACGTCGTTGCTGCATGTTGAGTTCCTTTTGAGTGAAGAAATATTTGAGACTTTTATGATCCGTATAGATCTCCACCTTCTCTCCACACAGATAATGCCTCCAAATCTTAAGCGCAAAAACGAAAGATGACAACCCTAGATCATGAGTAGGATAATTCCTCTCATATTCTTTGAGTTGTCGCGAGGCATAGGCTATGACTTTCCCATGTTACATGAGAACACATCCTAACCCTTTGCCTGAAGCATCATTGTAGATGATAAATCCCTCCAAGCCAGATGGTATTGTCAAAACAGGTGCTGAAATGAGTCTCCTCTTGAGTTCTTGAAAACTCTTCTCACATTCCTCGCTCCAACTGAATTTTGTATCTTTCCAAGTCAGCTGAGTTAATGGAGTAGCAATTCAAGAAAACCCTTCTACGAATCTCGGATAATAACCAGCTAAGCCGAGAAAGCTACGTACTTCGGTAACTAACTTAGGTTTCTCCCAGCTTTAAATTACTTTAATCTTTGTCGGGTCAACATATATTCAAGCCAGAACTCGCATTTCTTCAACTTGGCATATAGCTTGTTTTCACGATGCTTTTGGAGTATCAGCCTCAAGTGTTGTTCATGATCTTCACAGCTGTTGGAGTATATGAGGATGTCATCAATAAAGACAACCACGAAATGATCCAAATATTCCTTGAATACTTGATTCATCATATCCCTGAAGGCAGCAAGAGCATTAGTCAATACAAAAGACATGACTAGGAATTCATAATGCCCGTACCAAGTTCTGAAATCAGTCTTTGGGATGTCATTGGTTTTAATCTTTGACTGATGATATCCGAAACTAAGATCGATCTTTGTAAAGAATTTGGCGCCTTGCAACTGGTGAAAAAGGTCATCAATGCGAGGCAACATGTATCTATTTTTGATGGTGACATGATTCAACTCCCGAAAGTTAATATAAAGTCGCATACTTCCATCTTTTTTCTTCATAAATAGAACAGGAGCACCCCAAGGAGACGTACTGGGACGAAAAAAACTAATATCTAACAATTCCTGTAGTTAGGTTTTTAACTCCTGAAGTTCAATAAGAGCCATTCGATATGGGGCTTTGGAAATGGGTTTTGTACCGGGTTCAAGGTCAATACCAAACTCAATTTCACGCCTGGGGTAGCCGTAAGTTCTTCAGGAATACATCGGAAATTTATTAACAATAAAAATATCATTCAAATCTGACGTATTTTTGTTTAAATCTGTGACATGGGCTAAGAAAGCTTGACATCCATTTTTCAATAAATGAATAGCTTTATGGCTTGATATGACAGTGATTGACTTTAGTGGTTTGGTTTCTTGAATTCGCATAATAGGTTGGTTAGGAATATGAAAGCTAACAACCTTACGAAAATAATCAATTTTTGCATGTTGAGTAGTTAACCAATCAATTCCTAAAATCACATCAAACATAAGTATTTTCAAAGAGATAAGGTCGACAGGTAATGTGCGAGTGCCGATTTGGATCAAACAACACTTATAAATAGTGGATGTAATGAAGGTTTCTCCCAACGGAGTTTCAACAGATAAGTCAAAGTCTAATATCTCCGGAGTTAAATTTAAAAGTTGAGCGCAAGTAGGAGAAATAAAAGAATGGGTAGAACCGGTATCAAATAAGATATAGACTTTGCTAGAGTTTATGAATAGCTTACCCGTGATCACCTCGTTTGGATTCCTCGCTTCTTGGGAAGTTACGACAAATGCTCTCCCTTGAACTACCGGTTTTGTATTGTCTGGGACAACCTTTGATGCCTCCATCCCAGCTGGACTTGACTTCGGTGCATGACAAAATCGGGCTAGGTGACCTTCTCTTCCATAATTGTAACATGCTTTGGACTTATGCGTACAGTTTGGACTGATGTGTTCCTCCCCTCCGTATTTGTAACATACGACCGACGGTCGTTCTCCTTCCTTAACAACAGGTGTTGGTGCTGATGTCTTTCCATCATTATTGAATTTCCTCTTCTTGAAATTTCCACTACTATTATTTTGGCCATGATTACCACCAAAGTGGTTACCATTTCTGGCATGTTAATTCCCTCCACGTCTGTTGTCACCTCTTCGATGACTGCTACCACTGGTATTATCGATTTGTTGGTTGCTCTCTCTTGGTTGGGTTGACTCATTATCGCGCTCCAATAACTGAGCCCTATTTACAACATCTGAATACAAACACAGTTTGTGAGAAATTAGGTATTGACGTATCTCAGGTTTCAAACCTCTTAGAAACATCCGCGTCATTCTCTCCTCATTATCAACCAAGTGGGACGCAAACCGGGACAACTCGGCAAACTTAGCTTCGTACTGTGACACGGTCATATTGTTTTTCTCCAGCTTGATAAAGTCTACCTCCTTCATGTGACGAATTCTTTCGGGAAAGTACTTGTCGTTGAACAGTTCTTGGAATTTCTCCCAAGACATCTTCAGTGCGACAAGTTGAGTACGCTTTACAGATTCCCACCAGTAATTTGCCTCTCCTCCTAACATAAACGTGGAAAAGGGAATCTTTTTCTCCTCGGAGCATCCCAAGACATCAAATATCTTGGTGATATGCTTTATCCACGTCTCTGCCTTAAGTGGTTTTGGCTCTCCCAAAAACTCCGGTGGTCCCAGCTCCTTAAATTGTTTAGCAGTGACCGTTTGAGAGTTGCCAATGTTTCCACCTACATTTTGAACAGGAGTTGTTCTCGCCTGATGTTGCATGAATTGCATAAAGCCTCTGAACATCCCATCGTTCATCATTTGGTCAGCGTTGTTGTTTTTGTGAGGATTATTGCCATCATGATGCACATTATCCTGGGTATTAACCGTTGGTGACTCAACGGTCTCATGTGATTCATTGCTTATCTCAACATTTTCGGATGCCATTATCAAATACTGCCACAAAACAAGGGTTAATTGACATGTCATATATTATCCCTATACTCTGACCGACCAAATAAATACCAAATAAACTTAGGTAGGTCATACTAGCGAAGGAATTTCCCATCTCTCCCCTCCTAGTTCTAGTCTCACATCTCAGCCAGAGATCATATCCCTAAGCTTTGATACCAACTGTGACGCCCCCAAAATAGGTATACATCACCCATTCTGAGTCGCCAAATACATGGTACTTAAATCAAATACAAACTTCTTTTATACAATATGACAACATCGTAGCTTAGAGTTTTTACACAAATATTGTCTCATAGACAGTATTCAAACTCAAATAAAGTTCTCATTACATTTATTATCACATTATTTCATAAAATAGTGAGGACTACTATAGCCACTATCTCGGACCGTCACTCTGTTCCCCGACTAGTCCCGGCTACATTATCATTTCTTGAATGCGACAATGAAAGCAAAAGGGTGAGATCAACTAGCCTAGTAAGAAATATTATGACTAAAATAATGCAAAATAAATTATCGTTAGCCTTCAACAGTGTTAAACTGATAAAATTCAATAAACATAAAGTTTAACTGCAGCGGAACAAGCAATCCATTAGAAGAGTTAAATAGAGCATGATATCTACTATCTTCTATTATTTAAAAAGTTTTTCATCAACTTTATCGTTGAGACTCAGCTTAATAACTAATCCACATCACTGAATTATCCATGCACTACGGGCCAAGGATATTCATTAGTATATATCACGTCCACAAATTATCCATGCACTACGGGCCAAGGATATTCGTGTAATCACCAATGGTCATGATCATGCCTACAACTGTCCATCAATTCACTACGGGCCAATAAGGACTTTAACCACATCATTTGTACCATTACGGTCATGATTATACCGAATAATCCCTGGTCATAATCATACCAATCAATAGTACATCTATGCACGTAAGCCACAGATGACTTTTATCACAATATAAGCATAAGGATGATGACAATGATATAAGAATTCAATTAAAAGAAAGAAAATGATAAATTTTTAAAGATTTATAATTTAATTTATCCAGAATTCAATAATGTCCAAATTGTTAACATGATAATGCTTTGTGGAGTAAAATTCAAGAATAATATTGTATCAAAAATGATTTGGACAACAAAGAAATCAATTTTTGTCATGAATAATTCTCCGGATGAATAGTACCTGAGTGAATAGTACCCCGTAAATAGTACTTCATGAATAGTACCCGTGAATAGTACTTTGTGAATAGTACCCGAGAATAGAACTTTGTGAATAGTACTTTGTGAATAGTATCCCATGAATAATACTTTGTGAATAGTACCCCGTGAATAGTATTCTGGCATGAAAAGATCAATAATTATCAAGAATGCTTAGAATAATATTTCCGGGATGAAGTACACATATCAAGGATATTCTACTAATTTCACGAAGTATAGCAGCAATACTTCAACAGAATGAATGTAGAATTAGGAATACAAAACGAAATAATATTACTCATATACTACAGATTATGGAAGAAAATATTATTTCCTATGAATGTTGGAAAAAAAAATATCCCTTACCTCAGAAGAAGACTGGATACTGGAATAGTGAAGTAGCAGACTTCTCTTCTTCTTTCTCTCTATAGCTTCTTTCTCTATAATTGCTCTTGTGAGTCTTAGTGAATTGGTGAGAATGAAAGAATAATGAGCTTCTATTTATAGAAAAATATAGTTTCGATTATTGCACGTTTTTGGGCTCAAAATATTACAGTATAATACCTTCATCTTTTTCTTCATTTTTAATTTAGTCTTACAAGTATTATCAAACTTGCACCACCTACCCTAATAGTACATGAATGTGAATCAATAGTACATTCATGTGAATCAATAGTTCTATACATGTGAAAAAAAATAGTTACGGTATAGTACCTTCATCTATACCTCTATTTTTAATTTATTCATGCAAGTATTATCAATCTTGCACCACCTACCCTAGTAGTACATGCATGTGAACAAATAGTTATAAGCAAGTGAATTAATAGCAATTAATTGCTCATTTATCCGATTAATTACCCGATTGGTCAATATAACCTCCTGAAATCAATTATTATCGAAATAAATGTCAATTTCTACTAACACTAATAATCCCAACACAATGGAAATATAAATTTCATCTTTAATCAACACGAACGTATGCATCATTAATATTATAACTCACAATATTTAACAACCAGATCTGTAACGACCGAGAAATTCGGATCCTTTGTAAAAATATTTGAAAGAATTAAATAATGAATAAAATCATATTATTTATTATTATATGTGTTAATAAGATGTATGTCGTTCTATAACCTAGAAATGTCAGAACACCGTAGTATTTGAACCATGTGAATGAATTAAAGTGTTTGAATTTCTAAGACGAAAATAAAAGTTTTCCGAGAAAGTTTACAAAAAACACTATTCACCGTTTATCGCTCGGGAATTATTTTTGAACTTTCGAGAAATACGTAACGTTAGAATATCGAGGCGAGATGGATTATGTAATAATAATCTAAGTATGGAAAATGCAATATTTCGAATGCAGACTTAAATTGAGAGCGTTGGGAAAATTAATGTCTAGGAATGAATTTGTTTAATCATGTAGGGTGTGCAAGTTCATTAAGCATTTAGGGACAAGCCCAAGTTGTAGCAATTATTGATGTAATCCTTTAATGAAAAGGTTTATTATTAAATTTTATTATGCTTGGGTAGTTAGACATGAATGTTTTTATCAAGTGAACACCAAATCTAGTGGAAATGAAGTACCCAGATTTGGGGGTGTCACAAGTTGGTATCAAAGCTTTAGGTTATGAACCTTAGGTGGGGGAAAAGCCTTAGGAAGTAACCTTTGAAAAGATAGTGGTGATAAACTCTTCTCGAGTTTTAAGGGAAAATTAATAAAAACACTTATGTGCTTATGTGATTTCAAACTATGTGCTCGTGAGTGTCGAGCAGTAACAAGTAATAATTAAAACTTCAAAATTTTTGTTGTAAAGATGGCTAATATAGGAGAATCCAGTAAGGCTAGGGAGGAAGGACCTCAGATGCCTAGAGATGAGGAGTCTCGTGACATTCAGGTGATTTATGTGACACCCCCAAAATAGGTATACATCACCCATCTTGAGTCGCCAAATATATGTTACAGAATTTAAATACAAACTTCTTTTATACAGTACAACAAAACATAGCTGAGAGTTTCAACATGGATAATGTCTCGTAGAGAGTATCCAAACTCAAATAAAGTCCTCATTACAATTATTATCACACTATTTCACTGAATAGTGAGGACTACTAATGCAAACATCTGAACCGTCACTCCGTTCCCTGACTAGTCCCAACTATATTCTCATTTCCTGAAGAGAACAATGAAAACAAAGGGTGAGCTCAACTAGCCCAGTAAGAAATATTATAACTAAGATAATGCAGAATAAATTATCTTTAGCCTTCAACAGTGTTAAACTGATAAAATATTATAAACATCATGTTTAACTACAGCGGAACAAGCAATCCATTAGAAGAGTCAAGTAGAGCATGATATCTACTATCTTCTATGATTTAAAAAGTTTATCATCAATTTTATCATTTGAGACTCGACAATAAATAAACCACATCATCGAATCATCCCTGCACTACGGGCCAAGGATATTCATGTAATCATCAATGGTCATGATTATATCGAATAATCCCTGGTCATAACCATACCAATAACTGTCCATCAATGCACTACAGGTCAATGAGAATTTTTACCACATTTGTAACATTACGGTCGTGATTATACCGAATAATCCCAAGTCATATTCATACCAATCAATAGTACATCTATGCACGTAAGCCACATATGACTTTTATCACAATATAAGCATGAAGAGGATGACAATGATATAAGAATTCAATTAAAATAAAGCAAAGGATACATTTTTAAAGATTTATAACTTAATTTATCCATAATTCAATAATTTCCAAATTGTCAACATGATACTGCTTTGTGGAGTAAAATTTAAGAATAATATTGTATCAAAAATGATTTGGACAGCAAAGAAATCAATTTTTGTCATGAATAATTCCCCGGGTGAATAGTACCCGAGTGAATAGTACCTCGTGAATAGTACTTTGAGAATAGTACCCCATGAATAGTACTTTGTGAACAGTACTCATGAATAATACTTTGTGAATAGTACCCGTGAATAGTACTTTGTGAATAGTACCCGTGAATAGTACTTTATGAATTGTACCCCATGAATAGTACTTTGTGAATAGTACTATAAAAATGATACTCATGGACAGTACTCTGCATGAAAAGCCTAAAATTTAACAAGAATGTGTAGAAAATATCCTTGTGAAACGATACTAGATTAAACACAAATTTCAAGGATATTCTACTAATTTCCCGGAGTATAGAAGAAATAATTTAACAAAATGAGTATAATCAGGAATACGAGATGAAATAATATTACTCACATACTACAGAGTATGGAAGAAAATATTATTCCTATGAATACTGAACAAAATAATATCCCTTACCTCTCACGAAGAAAATTTGGATCTTTGGAATCTTTGAGGTAGCAGACTTCTCTTCTTCCTTCTCTCTATAGCTTCTCTCTCTATAATTGCTCTTGTGAGTCTTAGTGAATGTGTGAGAATGAAAAAAGAATGAGATTCTATTTATAGAAAAATATAGTTTTGATAATTGCACATTTTGGGGCTCGAAATATTACAGTATAATACCTTCATCTTTTCCTTCATTTTTAATTTAGTCTTGCAAGTATTATCAAACTTTCACCACCTCCCCTCATAGTACATCATGTGAATCAATAGTACATTCATATGAATCAATAGTACACACATGTGAAAAAAATAGTTACGGTATAGTACCTTCATCTATACCTCTATTTTTAATTTAGTCATGCAAGTATTATCAATCTTGCACCACCTCCCCTAATAGTACATGCACGTGAATCAATAGTACATACATGTGAATAAATAGTTATAAGCATGAGAATTAATAGCAATTAATTACTCATTTATCCGATTAATTACCCGATTGGTTAATATAACCTCCAGACATCAATTATTATCGAAATAGATGTCCATTTCTATTAACACTAATAATCCCACACAATGAAAATATCAATTTCATCTTTAATTAATATGAACTTATTCATCATTAACATTATAACTCACAATATTTAACAACCAGATCATTCCCAGGAAAGAGGGGGCTTTCTGATAAAGATTTCTCCCTATTGGCACATAATTAATTGACAAGCCTCTCCTCGACAGAACTTTTTAGACATTGTCAATATTGCAAATAATAATATGAATAACTTTGTCGTCTCAATTATTGATTTAATAATAATAAATATTATGCAGATGATACTGTGACAATAATTGAATCAATAATATGAGAGATATTATGCAGCAATTACTGTAGCAATAATTGAGTATAACTGAGTGACTTCTCACGTAAGCTCCAATAATCAATACCATGTGCTACTATGCAACCACGCGTATTATTGTACTTTTACCACCGGGTAGTTCAAAAGTTTAACGGTAAAACTTTCGCTGTTATTTTTATAAAAAGATAATTATGTCGTTTTCTAACTACGACAATACTTTCATTGTGGGGTCCACTAATGATTGTCCCGTCATACGAATATTCCCTGTTAAAATGAATATTCCCCGACCAATCGAAGCTTACTTTGCAAAATTTGTAAATAATACCCACAACTATAATATTATATCAAATCCATACCATAATATTCAAAAATATATTTCGAGAAAAATTAATCTTTATTCATAAAAGTTGGGGTCTTACAACCTCCCCTTCTTATGAAATTTCATCCACGAAATTAGGGTGCATACCTGGTATGTCGAAGAGGTGAGGATACCTTGACTTCATTTCAGATTCTAACTCCCAAGTCATTTCCTCAACATCGTGGTTTCTCCACAAAACTTTGACTTGAGGTATAACCTTGGAGCGTAGAATATGATCCTTCTTATCCAAGATTTTAACAGGTACCTCCTCATACGTTAAATCTTCCGCTATCTCGTCAGGTTCTAAATTAATAATATGATTCGGGGTTTTCATATATTTACGTAACATAGATATGTGAAAAACATTATAAACACGAGACATACTTGGTGGTAAGACGAGTCTATAGGCCACAGTTCCTACTCGATCGAGGATTAAAAATGGGCCAATAAATCGAGGATTGAGCTTTCCTCTCTTTCCAAATCTCGTAACTCCTTTCCATGGAGCAGCACGTAACAACACATGATCTCTAATATTGAATTCCACGTCCTTTCAATGAAGATCAGCATAACTCTTTTGTTGATCTTGTGAGGTTTTTATACGTTGTCGGATCGTTTGAATCTTTTTCGTAGTCATACGTACCAACTCCGGTCCCAACAATGTTGATTCACCAACCTTATCCCAGCATACTAGAGAACGACACTTTCTTCCATACAACGCCTTAAATGGAGCCATGCCAATACTTGTTTGATAACTGCTGTTGTAGGAAAACTCCACCAATGGTTAGAACTTGTCCCAACTTCCTTTAAAGTCAAGGACACAGAGTCTTAATAAATCTTCAAGAGTTTGAATAGTCCTCTCTGAATGCCCGTCTGTTTGTGGATGATATGCTGAACTAAATTATAAATCCGTGCCCATAGCTTTTTGCAAACTAACCCAAAATCGTGAAGTGAATCTTGGGTCTCGATCAGAAACTATGTGTTAGTTCCCATAGGGCACAATAGATCTAGAAGGGGGGGTTGAATAGATCCTTTTGATTTCAAATACTTTTTTGGTTTTTGTTGTATTGTTCATATTTAAGTATATGACAAATATAAGAATCTTTTCAAGCACAGCAAAATAAGTAAAAGATTCCCCTTCATTGATATATTCGTAATCATACATACATTATTCGTTGGGTTAGTTTAGTTGTAGCGGTTAGAACATACATAGCGATTATAGCGATTATAGACATAATGTAAATGACATAATGTAAAAAGACACAAGGGTTTTAAGTGGTTCGGAGACTCAAGCTCTAATCCACTCTTACTACTTTCAACTAGCGAATTTCCACTAAGGAAGGCGGCACCACAATCTCTATGATTCCTTGAGGCCCGCTGACCTTGGGACTTGATTCACTAAGAACTCTTCAAGGCCCGGCTGACCTTGGGACTCCTCTAGTTCCTAGTAACTCTTCAAGAGCCAATGGGACTTGGAACTTCATTTAGTCCCTTTGACAAGGACCCTTTAGCCTTGCTTTGTTTAGTCCCTCGGACAAGGACCCTTTGGCCTGGCTTTGTTGAGTTGTTTGTTTGTTATTGTTGGAGTCGGTCTTTGAAATTTGCTAAGATGTCTTCATGCTCTTTGAACATCTTCTATCCTTAGCGACTTGGCTTGATCATCCTTGAAGTGCGGTTGAGTGTTGCATGATGCTTTCGACTTCTTAGGTTGCTCAACTACACTGATGACCCCTTGATGAACGCCTTGAAGATCATTCTCCTTGGTACTTGATGGTACACATGAGAGGCTTCTAAGATGACTGTAAGCACTTACATTGGAGTACTTAGAAGGCATCTCATGCTTGACACCAAGATGGATTTTGTGATCTCCCTTCTTGCTACTTGATGCCTTCTCGTGATGGACTTGCTAAGATGACTGTAGGCTCTTCTCTATTGTACTTAGAGTCTTCCCATGATGGACATCCAGATGGCATGATGCTCTTTTTTCTCTCGGCAGTTCAGAACACTCTTCATGTAGTAGAACTCTCACTTCTACATAGTAGAACTCACACTTCCACTTCTTGCTTGATCTGACTTCTTAGTGTTCTTAGTGGATTATAGAGTGAGCCTTCGGACTCACTATCATTCAGTTGGATCAGTCCACCTTTTCTCCAAAATGAACAAAAACCAGCAACCTTTGATCTTTGAAGCTCTTTCTCATTTATACTTCTTCCCAATCCTTGGTTGGAAATGCTTGTTGAAGGCTATTCAAATATCTTCACGGATCTCAAGTTTCTTGAGGTAGGCGCTTGATGTAACTTGTCATACTTTTTACGACATTGCGATCTCTTTTTTCTCTTTACCTACTGTCGGATGTATCACTTTTATGTCTTGGGCGGTCGAAGACTTTACTTCTTCGATTTCTTGATCGAGAGGTTGTCCTTTTGCATCGATGCTCTCAATAAGCACTTGTCCAAGAATGTTACCCTTCATTTGAACCGTTGCCAATGCTTGATCTTGATTATTGAACTCTACGATTACGATGCATGTCTTCAAGGACTTGATCGTAGTGTCTTGTTGATTGTTGCTCGTTGACTAGTAGAGTTAACACTACGATCTTGAAGAGTGTTGATTGGATCTTCAATGTAGAACACCTCTTCCTTGTATTGTGCGATTGCTTGATACTTACATTTGCTTATTTGTTCTCGAATCTTGATGGCCTAATTCCTTTTTTCTGATCCCCTTACGAATATCAAGACACTTGATTTGTGGCGCGTCCGACTTGCTTTCTCTCTGGTGATCTTCCGCTCACTTATCATCAATGAACCCGACCACGCACTTAATCACTTTAGCCTTGCTCTTCAGAAGCTGACCAGTATCTCGGTTCACCTTCCATCAGTTCCTTCTTTGTTTGGCAAACACTACGATCTTGGTTGTTTCCAAGATCGTTGTCTTCTGTTCTCTTGACAATAACTGCATTAGCTGACTTTTCCTTAGTCAGCTGCTGAAGTCTTCTTTGAATCATCTTGTTGGAAGACTTCATTACGAATGGCCTTTCAACTCAATCTTGATGCTGATTGGATTGGTGCTTAGTTCTTTTGCTAGCCTGCATGCCATTCGTTGAGTGCTCTCTGGTTCCCTTACTGTGGATTGCATCTTTGCAGTGCCAACCAAAGGCTTCGTTCCTTTGGATATTCTGGGAGTGCTCATTCATTGAGAACCGTATCTACTCAATGATTTTGACTTAGCATTGTGAGCACTTTTATTGGAGTCGTAGTTCTGCACTCTACGATTGACTCGGTATCTGAACACTCGATCCACGAGATCGAGATCTTGACACTTTCGATTTACGCCTTGTGCTTGTTGTCTTCATCGATCTTGCAGACTTCGATCTCTGCCTTCACTTAATGAACTCTCTGAACTCGAGTGTAGTCTACGATCCTTGACTTTATTCCGGCGAACAATCGTTAGGCTCATAAGGCGGTTTGTCTCTACGATTACGAACATAACTTCCTCGGCCACTACGATCCAGGAAGCTCTTCTCGACACACTACGATCCTTCTTCGTTTCCCACAGAAGTCTATGAACTCAGAGATCTCACTATCTTGCATACTCTATTACGCCTCGATAGCTCAGAGTTAACTTTGACTCTCTGGCGGACTCGACTTACAGTGCGGTGCTTGGCGATCGAACAAACCTATCTATTACATCATAAGATCAACCTAACAAGCTTGATCTTTCTATATTTATAGTCCTTGTACATCATTTCTTTTTAAGGACTTTACAAAGATGTTTTGCTTTATGTAGGATCAACCTAACATATTTGATCAATTCATTCTAAGTCCTTGTACACATATTTCTATTATCTATCGAGAGGACTTTCTGACTTTTCTTAATGCAAGCATACTTGCATATTATTCATTCATATACATATATATATATATATATATATCATAATCAAATCATATATAAATAGGAATAGCATTCTCATGCTTATTCCTGACAATCTCCCCCTATTTGATTATGACAAAAATAATAAGTGCATATGCATGTTATGAATGAATCTTATATCTGATGGCAGTTGTATTTTCTAAAATAGTTAATCATGAATGTCATTTATATTGATATGGCAATTTATAC
Source organism: Panax ginseng (assembly GCA_020205605.1). Classification (NCBI taxonomy): domain Eukaryota; kingdom Viridiplantae; phylum Streptophyta; class Magnoliopsida; order Apiales; family Araliaceae; genus Panax; species Panax ginseng. Next base: position 25,326,334 of record CM035142.1, read on the forward strand.
ATTAAGACATTCTACATCTGGGATCGAGAACATTCCTATGATTAGAGATGTACCTCCTTGGCTCCATGTGTGTTTCCGGGATGCTTGTTGATCATTACTCATCGATTACGCTTCTTGCTCTTGCTCCCCTCGGATGATGATCTTCTATCTTTGTTTGGCTCCCCTTCATCACCTTTCGATCTGGTTCACCTTGACGACTGCGATTTTGGTATCATTATCTTGAGCTCTCCCCCTCGGATGATGATTCTTTATCTCTTTGCTACTTTCTTTCTTCTTTGACCTCTTCTCCCTTAATCCTCTGCTCTTCTTTTTTGGTGCCTTTTGCCTCTTCTTTCTATGCCTCTTTTCTCCCCCTTTTGTCATCAATCATTTGAGAGAGTTGCTCCATGTTGGACATAAAATTTGCTCCATTAGGTAGGAGGAGTTAGCAACTTCAAACTTTAGTTCTTCTTTGGCCAGAGCTCAAATTTGTCTTGAGAAGGTCGCCTCGTATCATCAATCTTGTCGAGAGAGGGCTTGATCACTCTGTATTGTATACAATTTGTAGAGCTTACGCTTCTACGATCTTGGATGGCCTTCGATAGATGTTATCTCTCTCTTGGAGTTTGAGAGATACATCGGCCAAGATAACTTGAAGCTTGTCTTTGGAAAAAATCATCTCTAACTGTGTTTGTGCATTGTGATTCTTTAGTGAGCATAGATATCTTCTTCTTTAGATCATCGAGCTCTTGATGAGTTCTGCTCCAAAGTAGTTTGATCCTCTTGATTGGCGACTTGGGTTGAGCGATGGATTGGACTCTCGATCATCATCTTTGGATGATTTTCAAAGGTTTGGATAATCTGAACAATCGTGGAGTACCAATTTCTTGCGAAGAATGATGGAGTGTCGATAGTAGTGCTTGGATCATAAGAAGGCTTACGGTTTTGGACTTGAATATCATCGCCGATGGAGTGAACAGACTCTACGATTTGCTCCTTGATCATGACTCTTTTCCTTGAGAGTCCACTCTACGATCGTGGGGATGTAGAGATTCTCGACTGTCGATAGACCTTGAAGTGAAATTTGGTTTGTTATCATCTTGGTAGCATAAGTTTTCACCCTTGGAAATTTTTGGGCTACCGGTTCCATGCTGGAAAAGTCTTGTAACACCGGTGAAGTAACTTCCATCTCCTTGATGAAGGCCTTGACCCAAGGCATTGATTGGAAGAACCATCTCATCAGTAAATCATCAGGGTTGTAGAGAATGGTTGAGCAGTCTAGTTCCATGTTGTTCCAGTTCTTGACTAAGTCAGAGGAAGTCATTCTTGTTACTCTGAGCTGTTCACCTCCATGGTTTACCCATCTGTCAGGAGGAGTTTCTGATGGTTCATTGGGAGCTTCTACCACAATTCTCTTAGTAAATCTTGCGGGTGAGAGAAACGGGATGAAGTTACGAATTTTTGATTCACGATCTTGAGTTGGAATCATTTCTTCTTCTTTCTTCTCGAAACTGAAACAGTTTAGATCGACTTCAGAGAGAGGTCTTCTTCTTTGCATTTCTTGTTCGAACCTTCTTGATCATCTTCAGCGAAAAATCCTTCTTCTTTGAGTTTCATTATCGGCACCTTCTTGACAAAGTATTTCCTCGATTTTTCTTCTTCCTTTCTTGGCTTCATCTTGACACTTTCTCACAGGGGATCTGAGACTCATCATCACTTAATTCGATGATGGCATTTGATTGTATTTCTTTGTTCCTTTTGGAGGCAAAGCTGGGCTTCTTTTTGTAGCTTCTCCTTCTTCGTGGAGGTTCAATTATTGGAGACACTGACTCTTCTTCTTCTTCAGGCTCTGACTCCTCTTGCTCAACAGACATACTTCTTTGGAGTTCAGCACTTGCAGGAACAGACTCTTCTTCTGTCATTTCATCAACTCTTGATTCAGCAGGGTGGCTATCTGGATTGGTGGGGGCAAATTCTTCTTCTTCAGACACATCATTACTTGTCCTATCATTTTGGGTTTCTTCTTTATCATCAGAGTGACTACTCTAAGAATTAGCCAATGGGCTTGCACATTCTTCTTCATCAGCAGTTGCTACACTTTCTTTCATCTCATCAGCTTCATTTTCATTTTTGAATGCTGACTGTGGGGATTGGACCTTGACATCTATTTCTTTTTCTCCTGCTGACTCTTCGTCCCTTTCTTTATCTGATGTACTGATTTGGGAAGCTAAGGTTGGTGTGTCTTCCACCTTAGCTTTCTTGCTAACTGGCCCTTGAAGCAACCTGATGCTTCTTCTTTTTGTTGTTTCAGTAGTTAGAACTTTTTCTTCTTTATCCTTGTCCTTTGAGGAGACTCTCCTTGGTGGGGCTGGTCTTTCTTCTCATCACCACGACTTTCTTCACGACTTTTGATTTCTTTACGGTGGTGTGATTTACGCTTCTCTGAGTCATCGGGACTCTGAGCTCTCTTCCTCAACTATCTTTCTCTTCTTTGCGGAGGCTTTCTGCTTTGCTCCCATTTATCGACCTTTTGTTTTCCTTGGGGTTCTTCTTCCAGTTCTCAAATAACTATGGAGACATCACCTTGTGCACATTCAAGGCTTCTCCCTCATCATCCTTGATTTTCCCTCCTAGTTTCTTCTTCAGAATGATACTCAGCAACCTCCCATGAAATACCTTGGTCAGTGGCTTCTTCTCAGCCTTCTCTACCCACTTAGAGATTTGATCAAACAAAATGGCTCCAAAGTCAATTTGTTTCTTCAGAACTATAGCTGACATTATCTTCAGTTATTGATCAATCACCGTATCATGTGTAGTGTTTTTACACAGTATGCACTTTCTTACAATTTTAGCAAGGAATTCATACTCTTCAGGGAACTCCTTCTTCTTCATGTCTTTGAAGCTAGGGTTTCTTTGGTATCCCATCAACTCCTTCCGTTTGCTCAATGTTGACATCTTCAAGGTTCTTGACCCTTGGCTAGGAAACCTAGGCATTGATTAAGGTCGGAAGATTTGACTTGAAATCGACCTTTAACCTTGGTAGATATAGTTCCAGAGTTTATGGAGACGTTTGAGTAGAACTCCTTAACCAGGTCAATGTATACACAGGTACTCGCCTCGAGACATTCTGAAAACCTAGCTTCCTTTACGAGTCTAAGTATGTCCACTGAACTTCTTCTCGAGTTTCTCAAATGATTTTGTTCAAGTTGAATCTGGGTGATAACTTGCCGGTTCTCCATTTGAATCGTTCAAAGGCGTGGGTGTTTGATTTAGAGAGGTTTATGTGAGATGGTGGATAAGATTTGGTAAGGCTACGGAGGTTAAGCGATTTTGCTCTTGAAAAGCTTTCTAGGGTTTTGAAAATGGGAGGAGAAAGGTTCGATATCTTTTGGTAACTGTCTGCAGATTTGAAATTGTCTTTATGGCAGTTCCTTCTAACTCTGCATACTCAGTGATGTGTCAACTATCCATTGGTTGCACGTTGCCCAGTAATGAGCTGTAACTCCCCACAACTTTTCAGTTATTTGAAGAGTGGACATTTAATTGACGTGGTTTTGTGGTTGACCTTTTGATTAAGTAGAGTGGCATGATGAGGCCGCTATAGACTCTACGATTTCCTTTGTTGACTCAACGATCAACTTCTAAGAGATCTTGTGCGGTGGATGGCTTTGTCTTTCCTCCTTACTTGATCGGCGTAGCTCGATCAACGATGTATTGAACTTATCTCCTCAACTTGAATGGCTTAGCGATGTCTCATTCTTCATGCTCCTTGTGAACTGGAATACCCTTTGGTAGGACTACGATCGTTTAGATAGCATTACGATCGTTGAGTTTGTACCACAATCGTTTAGTCCTCTTCAAGTTCAACTCTACGATCGTTGGCTGACTTGGTTCTTTTGAGATGAACTAGATCGAGCATTCCTTCAGGATAAGGTAGCTCGGGAAAGGGCCAACCTCTTAGAGTGATCTAAGGGCGGGTTTGTCCACGAGGCGCTTTCGAGATGAAATACTAAAGCAGTGATTTTCAATGACATCTCATTAGACCTTTTCTGATGGGGAGGTCTTTCTACCAACTCTGGATATCTGCATTGCTGAAATCGTGGTGTCCTTCTGCTCTTACACTACGATCATGTGTTTGATCATAGGAACTTTACAATTATGGATTGGGTGGCTGAAGGGTTATCAGTAGTACGTTTTGAGACGTTCCTACTGACTATGGATCTTCATTTGGTTCATCAGCCACAAAGTTTTGGGACTCTGTAGCTGGTACATCTCTTCCAGGTTTAATAGTGATGTTATTCCTTAACAGATCACTGCTCCCCCATTGTTGATGCTGTCTTCTCAGATAGATGTGATTCCTTCTTTATGTTCATTTGAAGGCTGCCCAGCATTTCTCCTTCTGACTGGAATCATCATCGTTGCTTAGTTTTCCTTGTATAGTAGAGATGAGTATTTTCAGGATTGATCACTCTACGATCATTTGACAGCACTACGAACGTAGTCTTCTTTGACAGTCCTTTGTTTTGAGAAGTTCTGCTTCGTAAAGAACTCCTTTTGTCTTAAGCTCAATGATCTTTTGTTGTGAGCTTCCCTTGAGGATCCTATTGAATGAAGTCTTACCTTGACATTCCTTAGTGTGGTCGATGACCAAGTACTTGCAGTTTATAAGTATATTTCTATTTTTGGTCCCCATTGTTGAATGGGTCTTACTGGTTAGTTTTCTAAAACCCTATTCCTCTTAACTTGTTGATAATCATCATGTTTATCACCCTATTCCTCTTAATGGATATATTCATGCATGCATGCAACTATCTTGAGATAATACATTTTTGAGATGCATGATGGTGAGTGTGTGTAGGATTTGACAATTAATGACACTCTCTTTATCTATGATGGTTTCATCATTTCTTGGGTTATGTTCACAATGTTTAAGTGTTCACAGTGTGAATCAACTCTACGATTTATGAGTATCTAGTTGATTCATGGATGTGATCGATTTCTACAAATCGTGAAGATCCTCTTGTAGAAGCTGTTCATTCTCTGTGTGTTGTCAAACACTTAGAACATAAACTTGTACATACATACTAGCACACCGGCAATGATTACTTAACATAAAGTTCATTTGATGCATGATACTCTTATGATCTATTTGATTTTCTTCAAGATGTCATCTTTGACCTAAAACTTGGTTAAAGAAAGTTTGTAGACATTTGAATTTTCCATCTTGACTACTTTCTCTCTTCACCTTTTTAGGTAGATTATGACTTCTTGACGAATCTTGTCATAGTTCATAGGATGGTGCAAATATGATGTATACATTAATAATGGTGAGGAATCGTACCTTTTTACTGTCAGTTTCTTAACAATCATTTACCTTAGATATCTTGAGTTCGGGTATTGATGTGCATAGCTTTTACTTTTGCTCCTTTTCGACAATGCTCTTGTTGGCCTTTCATCAATCGATTCGTGGTCTTGAAGATGTAGATCAAGAGAATCGTAGCATTAAGATCTTTGACATCTTTGAGTTTACAAAGATAGCACCCGAGTTGTTGGTTGGTCACTCATAAAGTTTGAGAAGATCTTCTTTCTCCTCTCGATCGGCATTTCTTAGTCTGCGTGACCTCTTCATCTTCGGGGTGATGAATGCTTTACTCTTTGTCATTGATGTCTCTTGCTCTCTTTCTCTCGTCTGCGGTCTTGGACTACAAGATTATTGCGAGCTAGGATTGGTCTTGTTGATATAGCAATCGAGGATATGGACCAATCTGAAGCGACTTGGTGTATACACATTTTACCTATACACATATTTCCAACGTGTGAGCTCTTACGCATATAACAAGTTACTTACTACTAAACTAAGTTTAGAACAATGTTAGTGCACGGGATCGGGACTCAAAAGCGATTAGCTTTTGAATATAGCATGAGAACACTCTTCGATATCAATTGTTAGTTCGAGAGGGCACAATAGATCTAGAAGGGGGGGTTGAATAGATCCTTTTTATTTCAAATACTTTTCTACGGTTTATGTTGTATTGTTCATATTTAAGTATATGACAAACATAAGAATCTTTTCAAGCACAATGAGAATAAGTAAAAGATTCCCTTCATTGATATATTCATAATCATACATACATTGTTAGTTGGGTTAGTTTAGTTGTAAGCATTTAGAACATACATAGCAGATTATATAGCGATTATAGACATAATGTAAATGACATAATGTAAAAGACACAAGGGGTTTTAAGTGGTTCGAGAGACTCAAGCTCTAATCCACTCTTACTACTTTCAACTAGCGAGGATTTCCACTAAGGAAGGGCGACACCACAGAATCTCTACGATTCCTTGAGGCCGGCTGACCTTGGGACTTGATTCACTAAGAACTCTTTAAGGCCAGGCTGACCTTGGGACTCCTCTAGTTCCTAGGAACTCTTCAAGCCAATGAGGCTTGGAACTTCATTTAGTCCCTTTGGACAAGGACCCTTTGGCCCTGCTTTGTTTAGTCCCTCCGGACAAGGACCCTTTGGCCCTGGCTTTGTTGAGTTGTTTGTTTGTTATTGTTGGAGTCGGTGCTGAGCTGCTAAGATGTCTTCATGCTCTGAACATCTTCTATCCTTAGCAGCTTGGCTTGATCATCCTTGAAGTGCAGTTGAGTGTTGCATGATGCTCAGCTTCTTAGGTTGCTCAACTACACCTGATGACCCCTTGATGAACTGCCTTGAAGATCATTCTCCTTGGTACTTGATGGATGTACATGAGAGGCTTCTAAGATGACTATAAGCACTTACATTAGGTACTTAGAAGTTTTCTCATGCTTGACACCAAGATGGCTTTTGTGATCTCCTTCTTGCTACTTGATGCCTTCTCATGATGGACTTGCTAAGATGAATTGTAGGCTCTTCTCTATTGTACTTAGAGTCTTCCCATGATGGACATCCGGATGGCATGATGCTCTTCTTTCTCTCTCGGCGATTCAAAACACTCTTCATGTAGTAGAACTCTCACTTCTACATAGTAGAACTCACACTTCTACTTCTTGCTTGATCGACTTACGAGTGTTCTTGGTGGATCGTAGAGTGAGCCTTGGACTCACTATATCACTTTGGTTTAGATCAGTCCATCTTTTCTCCAAAATGCACAAAACCAGCAACCTTTGATCTTTGAAGCTCTTTCTCATTTATACTTCTTCCCAATCCTTGGTTGGAAAGTAACCATTGAAGGCTATTCAAATATCTTCACGGATCTCAAGTTGCTTGAGGTAGGCTATTGATGTAACTTGTCATACTTTTTTTACGACTCTGCGATCTCTTTGTTTCACCTACTACTGTCGGATGTATCACTTTTATGTCTTGGGCGGTCGAAGACTTTACTTCTTTACGATTTCTTGATCGAGGGTTGTCCTTTTGCATCGATGCTCTCAATAAGCACTTTGTCCAATGTTACCCTTCATATTGAACCGGTTGCCAATGCTTGGGTCTTGGTATTCGAACTCTACGATTACGATGCATGTCTTCAGGACTGATCGTAGTGTCTTGTTGATTGTTGCTTTCGTTGACTAGTAGAGTTAACACTACGATCTGAAGAGTGTTGATTGGATCTTCAATATAGAACACCTCTTCCTTGTATTGTGCGATGCTTGAAACTTATTTGCTTTGGTTTTCTCTCGAATCTTGATGGCCTAATTCCTTGCTCTGATCCCCTTCTGAATATCAAGACACTTCAGATTTGTGGCGCGTCCATCTTGCTTTCTCCTGGTGATCTTCCGCTCACTTATCATCAATGAGCCGACCCTGCACTTAATCACTTTAGCCTTGCTCTTCAGAAGCTGACCAGTATCTCGGTTCACCTTCCATCAGTTCCTTCTTTGTTTGGCAAACACTACGATCTTGGTTGTTTCCAAGATCGTTGTCTTCTGTTCTCTTGACAATAACTGCATTAGCTGACTTTTCCTTAGTCAGCTGCTGAAGTCTTCTTTGAATCATCTTGTTGGAAGACTTCATTACGAATGGCCTTTCAACTCAATCTTGATGCTTTGATTGGATTGGTGCTTAGTCCTCTTACGCTTAGCTTTGCATGCCATTCGTTGAGTGCTCTCTCTGGTTCCACTTCTTGTGGATTGCATCTTTGCGATTGCCAACCCGGAGGCTTCGTTCCTTTGGATATTCAGGAGTGCTCATTCATTGAGAACCGTATCTACTCTATGATTACGACTTAGCATTGTGAGCACTTTTGTTGGAGTCGTAGTTACGCACTCTCTACGATTCAACTCATTTATCTGAGACACTACGATCCTGAGATCAGATCTTGACACACTACGATTTATGCCTTGTGCTTGTTGTCTTCATCTGATCTTGCCCGACTACGATCTCTGCCTTCACTTAATGAACTCTACGAACTCAGAGTGTAGTCTACGATCCTTGACTTTGTTCCGGCATACAATCGTTCGGCTCATAGGCAGGCTGTCTCTACAATTCTGAACATAACTTTCTCAGCACACTACGATCCCGAGGAAGCTCTTCTCGACACACTACGATCCTTCTTCGTTTCCCCTGGAAGTCTACGAACTCCGAGATCTCACTATCTTGCATACTCCTATTCTACCTCGATAGCTCCCGAGTTAACTTTGACTCTCCTGGCAGACTACGACTTCTAGTGCAGTGCTTGACGATCAGACAAGCCTATCTATTACATCATAAGATCAACCTAACAAGCTTGATCTTTCTATATTTATAGTCCTTGTACATCATTTCTTTTTAAGGACTTTACAAAGCTGTTTTTCTTTATGTAGGATCAACCTAACATATTTGATCAATTCATTCTAAGTCCTTGTACACATATTTCTATTATCTATCAGAGGACTTTATAGCTTTTCTTAATGCAAGCATACTTGCATATTATTCATTCATATACATATATATATATATATATATCATAATCAAATCATATATAAATAGGAATAGCATTCTCATGTTTATTCCTCGACACTTGAATCCGATTTTTGCTTAGAAATAGCACCTTCTTGCACTTTCTTCCTCATACGCATCGGCTCCAAGTCCAGTAGCTTGAAACGACTTTAACTTTATCGATTAAAGTCGGTTCTACTCGTATATTCACCATCATCACATGGGTCCCTGGAGTCTTTAACTCTATCTCCATCCTTTATAAGTCATACAAAATGGGCCTTTGCGTTGACAATATTGGACTCGTGCCCGCATATGATCTTCTACTCAATGCTTCAGCTACTACGTTCGCTTTTATAGGATGGTATTGAATGGTATGATCGTAATCTTTCAATAGCTCAAGCCATCGTCGTTGTCGCATGTTGAGTTCCTTTTGAGTGAAGAAATATTTGAGGCTTTTATGATCCGTATAGATCTCCACCTTCTCTCCATATAGGTAATGCCTCCAAATCTTAAGCGCAAAAACGACAACTGCCAACTCTAGATCATGAGTAGGGTAATTTCTCTCATATTCTTTGAGTTATCGTGAGGCATAAGCTATGACTTTCCAATGTTGCATGAGAACACACCCTAAACCTTTCCTGAAGCATCGATGTATATGACAAATCCCTCCGAACCAGCTGGTATTGTCAGAATAGGTGCTGAAATGATTCTCCTCTTGAGTTCTTGAAACTCTTCTCACATTCCTCTCTCCAACCGAATTTTGTATCTTTTCGAGTCAGCTGAGTTAATGGAGTAGCGATTAGAAAACCCTTCTACGAATCTCCGATAATAACCAATAAGCGAAAAAGCTATGTACTTGATTCTTGACTTAGGTTGCTCGACTTTGAATTGCTTCAATCTTTGTCGGTCAGCAGATATTCCGTGATTTGATATCACGTGCCCAAAGAATGCTTCTTCCTCGAGCGAACTTCGCATTTCTTCAACTTGGCATATACTTGTTTTCACGAAGCTTTTGGAGTATCGACCTCAAGTGTTGCTCATGATCTTCACGGCTTTTGGAGTAAATGAGGATGTTATCAATAAAGAAGATTCGCACAAAGTGATCCAAATATTCCTTGAATACTTTCGTTCATCATATCCATGAAGGCAACAGAGCATTAGTCGATCCAAAAGATATGAATAGGAATTAAATGCCCGCATCTGAGAGTTCTGGCGGTCTTTGGAATGTCATTAGTTTTAATCTTTAATTGATGATATCCGAAATGAAGATCGATCTTTGAAAAGAATTTGGCGCCTTGCAACTAGTCAAACAGATCATCAATACAAGGTAACGGGTACCTATTTTTGATGGTGACATGATTCAACTCCCGATAATCAATACAAAGTCGCATACTTCCATCTTTCTTCTTCACGAATAGAATAGGAGCACCCCAGGAGACGTCAAGGGCGAATGAAACCGATGTCTAATAATTCTGTAGTTGGGTCTTTAACTCACGAAGTTCAATAAGAGCCATTCGATATGGGGCTTTGGAAATAGGTTTTATCTTTGGGTTCAAGGTCAATACCAAACTCGATTTCACGCCTGGGGTAGTAGGGAAGTTCTTCGGGAAATACGTCAGGAAATTTATTAACAATAGAAATATAATTCAAATCTGACGTATTTCTGTTTAAATTCGTGACATGTGCTAAGAAAGCTTGACATCCATTTTTCAATAAACGAATAGCTTTATGGCTTGATATGACAGTGATTGAATTTAGTGATTTGGTTGCTTGAATTCGCATAATAGGTTGGTTAGGAATATGAAAGCTAACAACCTTATGAAAACAATCGATTTTAGCATGATGAGTAGTTAACCAATCAATTTCTAAAATAACATCAAATGCAAGTATTTTCAAAGAGATAAGATCGACAGGTAACGTGCGATTACCGATTTGAATCAAACAAGACTTATAAATAGTGGATGTAATGAAGGTTTCTCCCAACGGAGTTTCAACAGATAAATCAAAGTCTAATTTCTCTGGAGTTAAATTTAAACATTGAGCGCAAGTAGGAGAAATAAAAGAATGGGTAGAACTGGTATCAAATAAGGTATAGACTTCGCTAGAGTTTATGAATAGCTTACCCGTGATCACCTCGTTTGGATTCCTTGCTTTTTGGGAGGCTACGACAAACGCTCTCCCTTGAACTACCGGTTTTGTCTTGTCTGGGACGGCCTTTGATGCATCCATCCCAGCTGGACTTAACTTCGGTGCATGACAAAATTGTGTTAGGTGACATTCTCTTCCACAATTATAACATGCTTTGGACTGCTACGTGTAGTTTGGACTGATGTGTCCCTCCCCTCCGCATTTATAACATACGACCGGCGGTCGTTCTCCTTCCTTAACAACAGGTGTTGGTTCTGACGTCCTTCCATCATTATTGAATCTCCTCTTCTTGAAATTCCCACTTTTATTGTCTTGGCCATGATTACCACCGAAGTGGTTACCATTTTTGGCATGTTGACTTCCACCACGTTTGTTGTCACCGCTTTGATGACTGCTACAACTGGTATTATCATTTTGCCGACTGCTCTCTCTTGGTTGGATTGACTCGTTATCGCGCTCCAATAACTGAGCCCTATTTACAATATCTTAATACAATCACATTTTGTGAGAAATTAAATATTGACGTATCTTGGGTTTCAAAACTCTTAGAAACATCCGCGTCATTCTCTCCTCATTATCAACTAAGTGGGACCCAAACCGGGACAACTCGGCAAACTTAGCTTCGTACTACGACACGGTCATATTGTTTTGCTCCAGCTTGATAAACTCTACCTCCTTCATGTGACGAATACTTTCGGAAAGGTACTTGTCGTTTAACAGTTCTTGGAAATTCTCCCAAGACATCTTCAGCAGGCGAGTTTGAGTACGCTTTACCGATTCCCACCAATGTCTCGCCTCTCTCGCAACATAAAGGTGGCAAAGGAACTGTTGTTTTTGAGCATCCCAAGACATCAAATATCTTGGTGATCTTCTTAATCCACGTCTCCGCCTTAAGTGGTTTTGGCTCTCTAATAAACTTCGGTGGTCCCAACTCCTTGAACTATTTAGCGGTGACCTTCTAAGAGTTGCCAGTGTTTCCACCTGCATTTTGAACAGGAGTCGTTCTCGCCTGATGTTGCATGAATTGCATAAAGCCTCTGAACATCCTATCGTTCATCATTTGGTCAGTGTTGTTGTTTTCCTGAGTATTATTGTCATCTTGATACACATTATCTCTGGTATTGATCGTTGGTGACTCAACGGTCTCATGTGTTTATCTCAACATTTTCGGATGCCATTTTCAAATTCTGCCACAAAATAAGGGTTAATTGACATGTCACATATTATCCCTATACTCTGACTGACCAAATAAATACCAAATAAACTTAGGTAGGTCACACTAGCGAAGGAATTCCCCGTCTCTCTCACATCTCAACCATGGATCATATCCCTAAGCTTTGATACCAACTGTGACGCCCCCAAAATAGGTATAAATCACCCATCTTGAGTCGCCAAATACATGGTACATAATTTAAATACAAACTTCTTTTATACAGTACGACAAAACGTAGCTGAGAGTTTCAACACGGATAATGTCTCTTAGAGAGTATCCAAACTCAAATAAAGTCCTCATTACAATTATTATCACACTATTTCACTGAATAGTGATGACTACTAATGCAAACATCTGGACCGTCACTCTGTTCCCCGACTAGTCCCAGCTATATTCTCATTTCCTGAAGAGAACAATGAAAAAAAAGGGTGAGATCAACTAGTACCCCGTGAATAGTACTTCGAGAATAGTACCTCGTTAATAGTACTTTGTGAATAGTACTCGTGAATAGTACTTTGTGAATAGTACTTTATGAATAGTATCCTGTGAATAGTCCTTTATGAATAGTACCCCGTGAATAGTACTTTGTGAATAGTACCGTAAAAATGAATACTACTCATGGACAGTACTCTGGCATAAAAAGCCTACAATTTAACAAGAATGTGTAGAAAATATCCTTGTGAAACGAAATTAGATGAAGCGCAAATTTCAAGGATATTCTACTAATTTCACGGAGTATAGAAGCAATACTTTAACAAAATGAGAGTATAATCAGGAATACGAGACAAAATAATATTACTCATATACTATAGAGTATGGAAGAAAATATTATTCCTATGAATACTGAACAAAATAATATCCCTTACCTCTGAAGAAGACTAGATATTGGAATAGTAAGGTAGCAAACTTCTCTTCTTCTTTCTCTCTATAGCTTCTCTCTCTATAATTGCTCTTGTGAGTCTTAGTGAATTGGTGAGAATGAAAGAAGAATGAGCTTCTATTTATAGAAAAATATAATTTCGATAATTGCACGTTTTGGGGCTCGAAATATTACAGTATAATACCTTCATCTTTTCCTTCATTTTTAATTTAGTCCTGCAAGTATTATCAAACTTGCACCACCTCCCCTAATAGTAAATAATGTGAATTAATAGTTCATTCATGTGACTCAATAGTATAATCATATGAAAAAACTAATTACAGTATAGTACCTTCAACTATACCTCTATTTTTAATTTAGTCATGCAAGTATTATCAATCTTACACCACCTCCCCTAATAGTATATGAATGTGAATCAATAGTACACACATGTGAACAAATAGTTATAAGCATGTGAAATAATAGCAATTAATTTCTCATTTATCCGATTAATTACCCGATTGGTCAATATAACCTCCCTACATCAATTATTATCGAAATAGATGTCCATTTCCATTAACACTAATAATCCCAACACAATGAGAATATCAATTTCATCTTTAATCAATACGAACTTATTCATCATTAATATTATAACTCACAATATTTAACAACCAGATCATTCCCAAGAAAGAGGGGCTTTAGATAAGGATTTCTCCCTATCATGGCGCAAATTAAGCGACGAAAACCTCTCCTCGACGGAACTTTCTAGACATTGTCAATATTGCAAATAATAATATGAATAACTTTTTCGTCTCAATTATTAATTTAATAATAATAAATATTATGCAGATGATACTGTGACAATAATTGAATCAATAATATGAGAGATATTATGCATCAATTACTGTAGCAATAATTGAGTATAACTGAGTGACTTCTCACGTAAGCATCAATAATCAATACCTTGTGCTACTATGCAACATCGCGTTTAACTGTACTTTTACCACTGGGTAGTTCAACAGTTTAATGGTAAAACTTTCGTCGTTATTTTTATAAAAAGATAATTATGTCATTTTCTAACTACGACAATACTTCTGTTGCGGGGTCCACCAATGATTGTCTTGGTCATTTAAATATTCCTGTTAAAACGAATATTCTCCGACCAATCGAATATTATATAACCACTTGCTTACTTTACAAAATTTGTAAATAATACCCACAACTATAACATTATATCAAATCCACACCATAATATTCAAAACTATATTTTGAGAAAAATTAATCTTTATTCATAAAAGTTGGGATCTTACAGTTTGGGAACAACTACTTCTACGGGAGTCATATCCGTTGGTCACAGTGGTTGAACAGGAGGGTTTACCTGATGAGGATGATGAGATGGAGACAGACGAGGAGGACCCCGTTGAGCTGCCACAGTTGAATGAAGATGACGAGGAAGAAGAGATTCCACAGAACTCGATCGCTGCTCGTATGTACGATGAAGTATATGATCGCAATGTGGAACTTTAGGATACCGTCGAGGAGTTGGAAGAGATAGTAGTTGAACAACAGACCTCGATGGCACAAAAGGACGACAATGAGATCCAGGATCGAGAGGAACGTCTGAATAATGTCGAAGAGAAGCTAATCCACACTGAATGAGAGAATGAATAAATGACAGAGGAGATTACAGAGCTGAAGAACAAGTTGAAAGAAGAATCTACTAAGAGGGCAAGAGCCGAAGACGCGTACGAGGAAGCTTATCAACGAGCCGGGATAGCAGAGAGAGAGGCACACACAAAGAAGATCAAGATGGAAGAGATGAATAACGTTAACGTATTCAACACCATGATTAATCGAGCTCAAGATCGGGTCATGGGTTATCCGATTCAGTTCAAGACACTGTCGCCGTACATATTAGATCGTAGAACATTGTTCCGAATTATGGAGGAAGAGCGTCGTAAGGCTACGCAACATCTTAGTAGGACATCGTAGGGAATGTACCTGATATACAATTAATAAGATGCTAAATAATATGTAAATCCCTAGTGATATGTAATCAATGGGATATGATGTTGATGTTATCCTGAAACTTTAGTAGTTCAGGAAAGTAATGTAAATAGCAGTGATATTATTGTTCTTATGTTTTCCAAAATAATTACGAATGAATAAAAGTTATTATTTTATTTTATTCAAAGTGTTATGTGCTATGTGATGATTTCTTTTATGGGGTGCAAGTTAAGTAAAAAAAGTACTTAAAGGAGTTGAGTAATAATCTAATAAGTATATTTTAACAGAAAATGACTCCAAGACGTCAACCACGACAGAGGACCCATGAGGGATTTACCACTAACGATAATGCTGAGGCAAACCCAATTCAGCAGCTAGTGACGTTACTGACGGGTGCATTGCAAAATCAACCACAGAATCAAGCTACAACTTTTAAGGATTTAATGGCGGTTGGACCACTAGAATTCCATGGGTCGATGAATCCAGTTGAGGCACAGACCTGGATCATGGAGATAGAAAAAGTGTTCGATGTTGCGAGAGTAGGGGAGAATCAGAAGACTGCTTTTGCAACGTTCATGTTGAAAGCAGAGGCTAGTTATTGGTAGCAGACCAATAAAACGCAAGGAGGATAAGAGGTGATGACTTGGGATAGGTTTAAGGAGATATTCTTCGAGACTTATTTCCCAGAGAGTTTGAAGAATCAGATGGAGGTGCATTTTTTAGAACTGAAGCAGGGATCAATGACGGTATCAGAGTATGCCATAAAATTTAATGAGTTGGCGAGGTTTGTGCCATATCAAGTCAGCACAGATAAACGCAAGGATAAGAGGTTTGAGCAGGGACTGAAACCTTGGTTGTATAGTAGGGTCTCCCTATTCCAGCTGAAGACATTTATAGCAGTAATGGAGAAGGCCATTCTCGCTGAAGGTGGAGGCGAGGCAGTAACAAAGTTTAATCAAGAACAAAGAAAAAAGAAGAATAAAGTGGAGGTTAAGAATGGTGGTGGTGGTAGTGGAAATGGTAACAATAACCTGAAGAGAAAATGGAATAGAAATGTGAGTGCTGGAAATCAGCAGGGTAACTAGCAGAATAAGAAGTTTGAAGCATGTGCTATATGCGAGAGGTTTCACAAGGGTATATTCTTAATGGGGAAACGTGTATGCTTTAATTGTGGCCAGGAAGGTCATATTGCCCCAAATTACAATCAACCCAAGAAGAACGTTTACTTCACGTGCGGGTCAAAGGATCATTTTGCTCGTGAGTGCCCTAAGAAGAAAGTTGGGGAGACAACAAGAAGCAAGGGAGGTAGCAGTGGAGGTACATGGACCATTGCTGGACCAACGTCATCAAACAAACCCACAGCCAGAACCTTTAACATGACTATGCAAGATGTTGTGCAATCAAAGGATGTTGTGTCAGGTATTATCCCAATCAATGATATAGATGTTTATGTATTATTTGATTTGGGTGTTACTTTCTCGTTTATATCTGATGAATTTGCTAAGAGGTTAGGATTGCCTAGTGAAGAATTGAATTTCCCTTTAAACACAGAAATTGCGAATAAGGAAGTAATCCCTGTTAGGTTCGTATACAAAAATTGTAGGGTGAATATTAAGGGAAATGTCATGATGGTAGATTTAATTCCGATAAAACTTGGAGAGTTTGATGTTATTTTGGGAATGGATTGGCTGTTCAATTATGGAGCGATAATTGATTGCCAAAAGAAATGTGTAAACCTTATGACTCCGTCAAAGATGGTTTTCTATGGTAGCAAATCGCCTAGACATGCGAGATGTCTAACGATTATGCAAGACAAGAAGTTGTTGAGTCAAGGATGTGTGGTTTATTTAGCTTACATAGTCGATACTCAGAAGAAGGGTGTGAAACTGGAAGAGATACCAGTGGTTAGGAAATTTGTAAATGTGTTTTCGGAGGATTTTCCAGGACTTCCGCCTGACAGAGAAATTGAGTTCGTGATCGATTTAGCGCCAGGAACCGCTCCGATATCGAAGGCCCCGTACAGGATGGCTCCGGTATAAATGAAGGAACTGATGGTACAACTGCAGAAGCTGTTAGACAAGAAGTACATTCAGCCGAGTGTGTCACCGTGGGGAGCACCGGTGTTGTTCGTGAAGAAGAAGGATGGGTCAATGCGTCTTTGCATTGATTGTAGGGAATTAAACAAAGTCACTATTAAGAATAAATATCCATTGCCAAGAATAGATGACTTGTTTGATCAATTGAAGGGTGCTAGATATTTCTCAAAAATAGATTTGAGAAGTGGGTATCATCAATTAAAGGTAAGAAAGGAGGATGTACCAAAGACGACATTTAAGACTTGGTATGGACATTACGAGTCTCTGGTGATGTCTTTTGGTTTGACCAATGCCCCTTCTGCATTCGTGGATTTGATGAACAGAGTGTTTAAACCATTCTTATACAAGTTTGTGGTGGTATTTATCGACGACATTCTGGTGTACTCCAAATCTCAAGAAGAACACGTGGAATATTTGTAACGACCCCAAAATTCATACAATTTAATTCTCGACTTCGGTCATTAACAATACATCTAACTTATAATTTTACATCATTATTCAATGTTAAACTTTATAAAATGCGAAATAATTTAAACTTTTATGTCTTCTTACTTTAATTCCCTAAATCAAAACCTTTATCAACTACATGTCTTAGAATCAATCTTATTTTATGATTCGCTTTATCACTGTTATCATATAAAATTTTATATTTCAATCCGATAACCTTTACATATCAGATAACTCTAGCTTTACAACTCAATATAAAACTATACATCATAAAACATTTAATACATCTCATGAGTCTTAATCATAGTTTAAGGAAATAGCAACTTTAGCTAAAATATTATTCTTCATATATTATTTCTGATCCACTTCGTTCAAGTAGCACATAGTGTCATCTTCAATCCTTAACCTGCAAAAATGGTTATTTGCAAGGTTGAGCTCGACAGCCCAGCAAAATCTAACAGTTTTCATGCATCATGTAGGATATACTAACATGCTCAACATATATCTCTTAAACATTTGAATATCATAACATACAGGCTACAGTTCATATAACAAGTATAAAGATTGAGTTCCTTACTCAATCAGCATGCTTTACTCAATTAACGTAGTCATAAGTTGACTTTAACGTTTCATGCTTTCAACATAAATATAACACATCATGTTATTTGCAATTAAGATTTAAAATAGTTAATCATCAAGTTCACATAGCAAATAGGAACTGAAAGACTTTGCCTAGTTCGTAGATTACCCATTACCGAAAAACAACTTAAATGCTTTGCGTACATCCTACAACAGTTCAAAGGTTCATATTCACATGCATTAGTTACACATATAATGAAACCACAATGACTCTTAGTCTTAATTTTTTTTTTATAACTTGTGTCTCTTTGAAACTTAACACATAACTTCAGGTGTTTACTCCTCTTCGTATGACACCTATCATTACGTAATCCCATATTGTGTTTCTTTATACTTCTTTCGTAACTGACACTTAACGTTCAGCAAAGTTGTTATAGACTCCATTATCTCAAAATAGATGTGTTACATTTGTTAACAACAACTAAGTTATATAACCTCCCTCGTTACGCTTCCCTTACAATTGACAGTTGAGTCTTCTAACGCGTATTTACATCCTTTTAAACATATATTAGATTAACTGTGACATCCCAGATTTTTAGAAATTATAAATGAGAATTTTATAAATAAAAGTATTATTTATGAGATATGTTGGGTGTGAGTATGTGTATGTCATATATTGTAGAATATGTGAATTGATGTGAAGAGAATGTTATATATTAACTTTAATATATATAAATATTTAATTGAATTATTTATTGAGTTAAATAAATAAATTTTGTTTTGATTATAGAGTAATGTAATTAAGTGTAGCAGATTAATTAAATGAATATTTAGTATTTAATTTAATTAATATAATAATTTTATGTTATAGTTCTAATTTAATTGAGATAATTAAATTAGATGAGTTATGTGATGATTGTTACACAAAATTATAATTAACAAGTAAATATAATTATGTGACAATTTGATGAGATTGATTGATGTTAAGCTATTGATTAATTAAAATAATGAGTATTTGCCAAACATGGTCTTAGGCTTTTCAAGTTCAAATTGGTGTAACCTATGTATTAACTAGTAATTAGTATATCTAATAATTAATAGGAGTTACATATATTATATATTACTAGTATTGTATATTATATGTATATACTACAAGTTAGTATGTTAGTTTTAGAAAACAAACCAAAGAAAGAAGAAGAGAGTTAGAGAAAGTTGTAGGAGAAGAAGAAGAGGAAGAAAAAGAAGAAGAAGTGAAATCTTTGAGAAGACAAAACAAGCCCTATCATCATCATCTCCATCTCTCTCTTAAATTCATACTAATAAATTTATAATTTAAATTCCTTGTTTTAATTATATTTTTCTGTTCTTCATAATGTAGATAATTGTTATGTAGAAGTTGTATTTTTGAAATTGAGAGAGATAGAGAGAAATAGAGGAATTGAGATGAGCTAGAAGAAGAAAAAAAAAACTAGAAGAAGGTAACTTCTAAACTCTTATTTAATCCTTGATTTTTTTTGGGTAGATTTATGTTCTAGGGTAGTAGATCATGCTTAATCTGTTTCTATTGGTTTAATCTTGGATTATCAAGAATCAAACAAGAGGATTCAAGAAAGAAAATGAAATGGAAAGAAAATTTGAAGAACAAAATTCGTAGGTTTTTAGTAATTGTGGACATATCTTGTGAAATTCATACCTCTTTGGGTATAATGAGTTAGAAAGTGAGCCTTATATCAAATCGAAGATATGGAAGTAAGCTATATTCTAAAAGTGGAATCACATGAAAACGCTTTGTAGATTTCTTGCAATGTCTGTTTTAGTAAGGCTGGTCCGAAGGGAAAATAATCTATCCAGAAAATCAAAACTGTTACGGTTTCTGACTTTGAAAAATTCATATAAATTCGTGTGTTTTGAATCTGAAGAAACTTAAAACTGCAAAGTTTTAGATATGGAAGTTTACTAGATAGACTCTCGAGATTGAGCCATTTTATAGACCGGATCATGTCCAAAATAAATTGTTTAGTAAAGATGTCCAGAAAATGAAATTTTCTAGACTAGTTGATGAATTACAGAATCTGGTTTAGATGGATAAGGGTTTGACTTTAAGACCAAGATGAGGTTGTAGTACACTGAGTAAGGGTTAATTCTATATAAGAAGGAACAAAAACGGACATGTAACGAACGAGTTACGTTAAAAACGAAAACAACGTTTTGTTAAAGAAATTGTGAAGATGAGTTTTATAATTATGTTTGAATTAAGATTTTGGGTGATGATATATTTTGATGATTAAAAATATGTTTTGACATATGTAATGAGTATAGATATGTGTTATCATATTTTATGCATAATTAACCATTTAAGATCAAGAGTTGAGATAAGTTAATGTGTGCATATAACGTGCTTTCGATAAAATGCCTAAGAGTAATAGTGTTTTCTAAACTTTGGTATACAAAGTGTCTAACTAATGGCTAATATTGGATATCTAAGTATGAAAAGATGATAATACAAGAATAATAATGGAAAGAAATCAAAAAAGCGTAATTTTTGATTTATGAAGGAAAATTAAACATGTAAACAATGTGTTGAATATGCATTTTTGAAACCAAAGTGGTATAATAAAATGGTGTGATATACGCACATTAAACTACAAGTGTGATAGTCTAGCATGTGTGGTGATGAAAATGAAAAATAAAACCGAGTTGCATATAAAATAGTTAGATGTCTATAAAGACATTATAAAGGATAATAAGATAAAGTTAGGTCTTAGAATAAATTTGACCATGAGATTGAGTATTGATTTTATTTATTATCAATCTCACATACAGTGTAGGTTGTGCAAGGACGCGAAGTATTAGCGTGTTGGTAAAACGCCGGTAAAGGCAAGTCTTTCAATTCCTTTTTGCTATGTGAACTTGATGATGATCTGCTTTAAAATTTTAGTGTATGATGTATTATATATGTCAAAAGTATGAAATATGAAAGTCAATCTATGACTATGATGATTGAACTATGAATGTTGATTGAGTAAGGAACTCAATCTTTATGGTTGTTATGTGAACTACATGTATATGCTATGTTTGTTTATGATTATTATTGTATGTTGAGCATGTTATTTATGTATATACGTGATGCATGAAAAGCTGTTAGATTTTCTTTGAAATTTGTCGAGCTCATTCTTGCAAATAACCATTTTGCATATTCAAGAATTGAAGGTTACGCTATGTCTTACTTGATTGTTATGGGATCAAAAGTGATATATGAAGATTTAATATTCTAGCTAAGTTGTTATTCTTGTAAACCATGTCTAATGTTTGAATAATGTATTAATGTTGAATTGTAATATTATTTTGCGAATGTAAACTATTGTAGTATTAAAATGATTACGAGATATTTAGATGTAAAGGTTGAAGGTTTTGGGAATGAGGATAGTTTGTAATAGAAAATTTTAATTATTCCGCAAATTTCAATGGTTGTATTATCGTTTAATGATGTAAAATTAGAGGTTGAATGTATTATTAACTAATCAAGTCGAGAAATTAAATTGTATGAATTTTGGGGTCATTCTGATTTGGTATCAAAGTCGATAGGTTAGAAACCTTAGGTAAGAGTACCTTAGGCTATAACCTTAGAGAAGAGAGGTGAAATAAGGAGCGAATAAGCTCAAATAGAGTTTGAACAATAAGGGATTAAAACTTGCGTGAAAGGATTCAAAGAAGAATCTCGCAGAGTTATAAGGAATATGAATGTGGGGTTACCCAACTCCAATAATAAGGATGTAAGGTGATAATAAATAGAAAATGTCTATGAAAAAGAGAATGATAAAGAAGTTACGAATACAGAGTTATATCTAAGTGGCGCAATTGTACTCTTTCGTAGTTGATGTATGGTATCTGGGCTAAATGATTCCTTCATGGAATGGAGGTATATACGAACTACCAACTCGGAACCTAGTTTGTTGGTTGTTTGTGGAAAACCGCTCAGCGTACCATATTGAAACTCGTAGAGACTCGATGTGTACCAAGTATAAAAAGTGGATACGTATGATGAAAGTGTAGAACTTGAATGAAATGTTGAGCAATGTGAATGAAGTTAGAAATTCTTAAAGGAAGAATTGTTATATAAACAAGAAGATTCAAAGAAGAATCTTGAAGAGATATAAAGATAAGAAATGGGAGTTTCCTAACTCCAAAAGCCAAGATAACGAATAATGTAAGTAAATGATGAAAAAGAGAAAGAAAGAGGATCGTAAAACAAAACGATCACGAGTTAAGAAAAGAATTTTAAGGAGATGATTATAGAATAAGATCACGGCGTGGTCTGCATTTAAGTTATAAAAAGAAAGATGGTCTATAATGTTTGAATAATTATAGCTTAATGCTATGAAGATGGTGTACTATGAAAAAGTGCGAGATAACTCATGAGGAGTAATAGATAATGTGATCTGAGGAATTAAGTATCGAAGCAAAACAAGTTAAGAGTAAGATAGAGTTAGGTGGGATTTTAATTGAGGACTCATGTGATGGCCGAGTTGTACAAATCTTTGTATGGACGAGGGTTTTGTGCTTGCACTTTCGGTTTATCATATTGATAATCATTGGAATGTTGGTGTTATTGTTATCAATGTATATGTGACGAAAAAGGTGATTCTTTTCTCATGTGTATGTTTGATAGTTAGAAACTATTAAGATTAGACAGATATTATTAGGATTAGTAGCGGTTCTTAAAACTAATGCATATATGGTAAATTAAATGACTCATAATAATATGGTATGTTTTGAACCCCTCATCGAATGGACGCCTATGGTCTGACTAGGATAAGTTCTTAAACTCATATTATTGTGGCAAGTCCTGAACTTCCAATGTGAGGTAAGTTTGATGAACTGGGGTATAATTAAGTTATGAATGGAGTATTGAGGATGATAGGAATAGATAGATCTTTTAAGCAATGGATCATTACAGAAAGTAGAGTTAATGGTGGAAGCATAGGTATTCTAAATCTACTAGCTATGCTAGACTTTCGAAATTTATTGACTTCGTGCTGATGTTTACACTTCTATTTTCTTGAAAAACATTGGATCAAATGATGGAACCAATGAGTTTTAACAACAATACTGTTATTCGTATGTCTATGCTAATTATTTCGGCTAGACAAAAATGATTTGCAATATATCAAAATGTATTTTATATCATTAATGCATCATGTAACTTTGTGCAAAGATGATAAAAAGCGATGGAGTCATCAATGCGATATTACCTAGTGTTGGATGTGATCTAAGGATCGTCGACCCACTATGGTATGATGTAGTATGATAAAATCACCAAATATTGGAATCCTCAACCCGATTTGTAAATACAAATGCGGTATCATGACGTCATAAAAAGATTTTTGAGATTTCTTTGAGATATGAGAATACATATATATGTATGTATATGTATATTTTGGTTGATGTCCGAATTGTTGTAGAGGTCTATGCTATTTGATTCAGCTAGACAAATATTGAAAGATGTTCATGAAATTCAAGAGTTTCTTGAGAAGTTATGCCAAACCAAATTATTTTGGTGCGGATTCAGATGTTGAAAAACTGAGATGAACAACCCTATTATTAGGGGTTACGCTTAGTTTTATACTTTGCGCTGAAATGTTTGTATACAATACATGTACAATAGGTTGATCACCTAGAGTACTTGCGAAGGGTGTTTTCTGTCTTTGTGATTGATAAACAATTTTCCAAAGAGGGTTTAAAGTGTGAAGAACCGGGGGTGAAGCACTATTAAACCTAGAGAATAGAGTTCATGGTCTTGTGACCCTCAGCATGATTTAGAATCTTTTAAATTCCTGAGTTATTCATACTACTTCCCAATTATTGAACAATTGTGGAGGATTCTTGTTATTACTCAAAGATGGAAGTGAAAAGGAAAGTATTCCTTAGAAAGAAGTAAGTCGAAATGCTCGACCTTTGAATGATGGATATGTTAAATAAGTGAGAAAAGAAATTTTGAAGTGAGAAGGATGTGAGTTATCAAAGAATAATGTGAAACTTTTAATAGAAAAGTTTAATAATAGTAGAATGATGTTTGTGAAAAGAAAGTGGTTATAGAAACCAATGAATGAATGAAGTAGTGACGTAAAAATCTACTTTGATAGATTGAATGGATAAAGATTAATAAATAAATAAATAAAAAATTTAGAGGATCGAAATTCTTAGAAGAAGAATTGAATGTAATGTCCAGAGAGTTTGATCATATAATATATGATAATGATCCTTAGAGAAAGATAATGAACGGGTCAAAGAATATGTAATACTCAAATATAATTGAGTCTAAGTAAATATTATGAAATAAAACTTATAAGAATTTATTATCAAGAATGGTGAAAGTAGAAAATATAAAACCTATATTAAGGTAATGTGTTGAAGTTATTCAATGAATAGATTTGAGAAAACTTTGAGTAAGGTAGGGTTTGATGATTAGAGAACGGAATCCTTATAAGGAGGGAAGGATGTGACATCCTAGAATTTTAGAAATTATAAATGAGAATTTTATAAATAAAAGTATTATTTATGAGATATGTTGGGTGTGAGTAGTATGTGTATGTCATATATTGTAGAATATGTGAATTGATGTGAAGAGAATGTTATATATTAATTTTAATATATATAAATATTTAATTGAATTATTTATTGAGTTAAATAAATAAATTTTGTTTTGATTATAGAGTAATGTAATTAAGTGTAGCAGATTAATTAAATGAATATTTAGTATTTAATTTAATTAATATAATAATTTTATGTTATAATTCTAATTTAATTGAGATAATTAAATTAGATGAGTTATCATGATGATTGTTACACAAAATTATAATTAACAAGTAAATATAATTATGTGACAATTTGATGAGATTGATTGATGTTAAGCTATTGATTAATTAAAATAATGAGTATTTGCCATACATGGTCTTAGGCTTTTCAAGTTCAAATTGGTGTAACCTATGTATTAACTAGTAATTAGTATATCTAATAATTACTAGGAGTTACATATATTATATATTACTAGTATTGTATATTATATGTATATACTACAAGTTAGTATGTTAGTTTTAGAAAACAAACCAAAGAAAGAAGAAGAGAGTTAGAGAGAGTTGTAGGAGAAGAAGAAGAAGAAGAAGAAGAAGAAGAAGAAGAAGAAGAAAAAGAAGAAGAATGGAAAGCTTTGAGAAGACAAAACAAGCCCCATCATCATCATATCCATCTCTCTCTTAAATTCATACTATTAAATTTATAATCTAAATTCCTTGTTTTAATTATATTTTTCTGTTCTTCATAATGTAGATAATTGTTATGTAGAAGTTGTATTTTTGAAATTGAGAGAGATAGAGAGAAATAGAGGAATTGTGATGAGCTAGAAGAAGAAAAAAAAAACTAGAAGAAGGTAACTTCTAAACTCTTATTTAATCCTTGATTTTTTTTGGGTAGATTTATGTTCTAGGGTAGTAGATCATGCTTAATCTGTTTCTATTGGTTTAATCTTGGATTATCAAGAATCAAACAAGAGGATTCAAGAAAGAAAATGAAATGGAAAGAAAATTTGAAGAACAAAATTCGTAGGTTTTTAGTAATTGTGGACATATCTAGTGAAATTCATACCTCTTTGGGTATAATGAGTTAGAAAGTGAGCCTTATATCAAATCAAAGATATGGAAGTAAGATATATTCTGAAAGTAGAATCACATGAAAACTCTTTGTAGATTTCTTGCAATGTCTGCTTTAGTAAGAAATTTGGTCCGAGAAGGAAAAATAATATGTCGAGAAAATCAAAAGCTATTACGGTTTACGACTTTGAAAAATTCATATAAATTAAGTGTGTTTTGAATCAAGAAACTTAAAAAAGCGCAAAGTTGTAGATATGGAAGTTTACTAGCTAGACTCTCAAGATTGAGCCATTTTATGGACCAGATCATGTCCGAAATAAATTGTTTAGTAAGGATGTCCGGAAAATGAAATTTTCTAGACTAGTTGATGAATTACGAGAATCTGGTTTAGATGGATAAGGAATCGACTTTAAGGCCTAGATGAGGTTGTAGTACAATTTGAGTAAGGGTTAATTCTATATAAGAAGGAACAAAAGCGGACATATAGCGAGCGAGTTACGTTAAAAACGAAAACAACGTTTTGTTAAAGAAATTGTGAAGATGAGTTTTATAATTCTGTTTGAATTAAGATTTTGGGTGATGATATATTTTGATGATTAAAAATATGTTTTGACATATGTAATGAGTATAGATATGTGTTATCATATTTTATGCATAATTAACCATTTAAGATCAAGAGTTGAGATAAGTTAATGTGTGCACATAACGTGCTCAATAAAATGCCTAAGAGTAATAGCGTTTTCTAAACTTTGGTACACAAAGTATCTAACTAATGGCTAATATTGGATATCTAAGTATGAAAAGATGATAATACAAGAATAATAATGAAAAGAAATCAAAAAGGGTAATTTTTGATTTATGAAGGAAAATTAAACATGTAAACAATGTGTTGAATATGCATTTTTGAAACCAAAGTGGTATAATAAATGGTGTGATATACGCACATTAAACTACAAGTGTGATAGTCTAGCATGTGTGGTGATGAAAATGAAAAATAAAACCGAGTTGCATATAAAATAGTTAGATGTCTATAAAGACATTATAAAGGATAATAAGATAAAGTAAGGTCTTAGAATAAATTTGACTATGAGATTGAGTATTGATTTTATTTATTATTAATCTCACATATAGTGTAGGTTGTGCAAGGACGCGAAGTAGTAGCGTGTTGGTAAAACATCGGTAAAGGCAAGTCTTTCAGTTCCTTTTTGCTATGTGAACTTGATGATGATCTGCTTTAAAATTTTAGTGTATGATGTATTATATACGTCAAAAGTATGAAATGTGAAAGTCAATCTATGACTATGATGATTGAACTATGAATGTTGATTGAGTAAGGAACTCAATCTTTATGGTTGTTATGTGAACTACAACATGTATGCTATGTTTGTTTATGATTATTATTGTATGTTGAGCATGTTATTATATGCTACGTGATGCATGAAAACTGTTAGATTTTGCTGAGCTGTCGATCTCATTCTTGCAAATAACCATTTTTGCAGATTCAAGAATTGAAGGTAACGCTATGTGCTACTTGATTGTTATGGATCAAAAGTGATATATGAATATCCTAGCTAAGTTGTTATTCTTGTAAACCATGTCTAATGTTTCGAATAATGTATTAATGTTGAATTGTAATATTGTTTTGCGAATGTAAACTATTGTAGTATTAAAATGATTCTGAGATATTTAGATGTAAATGTTGAAGGTTTTGGGAACGAAGATAGTTTGTAATAGAAAATTTTAATTATTCCGCAAATTTCAATGGTCGTATTATCGTTTAATGATGTAAAATTAGAGGTTGAATGTTTTATTAACGACCGAAGTCGAGAATTAAATTGTATGAATTTTGGGGTCGTTACATTAACTAATCAAGTTAACATTCAAATCGTTCTTTCAACTTATATCTCACTATAAACCAACATAAACCTTATCATTTATTTCTTACTTTTGAAAACATTACATTTAGTTCTATTGCATAACTTAATTAAGCAATCAAATAAAATCTTTACACTTTGCATTACAATACCTTACAATTTGGTATTGTAGTTTCGATTGTGTCTTAACATCATTAACATGCTTGCTTAGCTAACATAAGTCCACTACACATGACCTCCAAATAGGCGAAAGTCAACTTGCACTTTGGGCTCGAGAACACAATTGCAATGCTTATTACTCTCAAGACCTTAACTATTGTGCAGTAGCAATTGTCTGAATTCTGCTTTGTGAATCTTAAGTAGCAATTGCTTGCATTTAAAATAAAGCTATGGCAATGACAACTCATTACTCGGCAGTCACCCAACTCAACCCAATTCCTACAGAAATCATGAAACCTAGCAACTAAAACTTTGTAATAGCATAGTTATACATGTCATACACCATTCTAACTACATAAACATCACATTTACACAAATTGAGGAATCAAAAACCCCCAATTTCCAAATTTCTTCATTTTTGACATATTTAACGAAATCGATCGCCACAAATTCGTTTCTTAATCAATTGACATGATTCCAACTACGCCGCTTTCGTTTCTTAACATACTAACATAATCCAACATCAATTTTCAGATTCTCATACATATTAAACATGAAATTTTGTACTTTATTAAGCCATTTTTCATGTATAAACACTGTTATTTACTTTTCTCCCTACAAACCCAAATTTCATGTATTTAATCATCAAATAACACTCACATAAGTTGATTAATAGATTGTAAACCACATACATACATTTATAAATCCCATGTGATAAGCAATTTACAAAAGACAATCATAGAAACTCAAAACATAGTATTGGAAATAAAATACACCTTCAGCCCTAGTTATATGCTAGCAGGAGATAGTGGCTCTATCTCAAAACCACTATGATTCCTCATTCTCTAAAATCTATGTGTTTCTTCTTCTCTCCAAACCCTCTCTGTACTTGGCTTAAAAATAAAAGACGCTTAGAAATAAACTGAAGACTCCCCACGTTCATCAGTTATGTTAGGCCAAAAGTCATAAGGCTGTGTTTGGCTACATAAAATTACCTCATACTAGATTATTTTAATAGCATTATATTATATAGTTACTTTTGTCACACTTTATTTTAGTTCATTTAATTGACTTTAGCTTAATTAATTTAAATAACTTATAATGGTAATTATAATAAATACAATTTTTATTATAATTATACTTATAATTAATAAATAATTACATATGTCTAATTTAATTAATAAATTAGAAACATCACTTTATTTAATTTATTTATTTTCTTTAATATTAAACAACTCATTTAATTTAATTAATTCATTAAATTAAATCTTCAAAGAATAAAATTTACTTTTGCTTCAACTTAATTACCATACACATGTAACTAAATTATTATACCACAATTTCATAAATTATTTATTTTTCTCAATAAATAAATTTTTAAAAATATTTATTTAATTCAATAAATATTTAAACTTAATTACAAAATTCATTTAATTTCTTCAATAGTTAACTTAACTATTAAACCTCGCTTTCCTAATATATGAATATATATTTCTCTTCACATCAGAACATATATTTCAAAATATTTAGCACGTATATATACATACTCAAACTCAAAACATCTCATAATAAGAATTTTAATTATTAAATTCTTATTTTAATAACTTATAAAAATTTGGGTTGTCACAATATTTACGTTTGACGTTGGAGATACTAAGAAAGAAAAAGTTGTATGGGAAATTCTCTAAGTGTGAATTTTGGCTAGATCGTGTACGATTTCTTGGGCATGTGATTGACAAAGATGGGATTTCAGTGGATCCATCAAAAGTTGAAGCCGTAATCAATTGGGAACAACCAAGGACACCTTCGGAGGTGAGGAGTTTCTTGGGACTGGCCGGTTATTTTAGACGTCTTATTTAAGATTTTTCCAAGATAGCCACTCCGTTAACAAATTTGACAAGGAAAGCTGTAAAATTTGTGTGGACAGAGAAGTGTGAAGAGAGTTTTCAAGACTTGAAAAAGAAGTTAAGTGTGGCACCTGTGTTATCATTAGCAGATAATACAAGAAACTTTGTGGTGTATAGTGATGCCTCACATAAAGGATTGGGTTGTGTTTTTATGCAGAACGGCAAAGTTATTGCATATGCATCAAGACAACTAAAGGACTATGAGAAAGGATATCCGACTCAAGATTTAGAGTTGGCTACGGTGGTATTTGTTCTAAAGATATGGAGACACTATCTCTATGGAGAAAAATGTGAGATTTACACAGACCATAAGAGTCTGAAGTATATTTTCACTCAGAAGGACCTGAACATGGATCAAAGAAGATGGATGGAATTGATAAAAGATTACGATTATGAGATTTTTTATCATCCAAGCAAAGCGAATGTGGTTGTAGATGCTTTAAGCAGAAAAGGTCGGGAAAAGTTGATGTTGATAACCACTCAGGAGGAGCTTATCTCAGCAATGACAAAGCTAGAGTTAGAAATAAAATTTCTAAAAGAATCTGATGAACGACTATTCCAGATAGAAGCTTGTCCAACTTTGGTGGACAAAGTTAAGAATGCTCGACTAGAAGATGAAGAATTTGGAAAGATCAAAGAGAAAGTGGTTGAGAGTGGTGAAGTAAAATACAAGATCGATACCGAAGGGTTACTAAGATTCGAGGGAAGATTCTGGGTTCCAGCAGTACCGGATATTAAAGACAAAATCTTGACCGAAGCTCATAACTCAAGATACTCGATTCATCCAGGAAGTACTAAGATGTATCAAGATTTACAACGTCATTTTTGGTGGCCAAACATGAAAAGAGATGTCGCAGAATATGTCGCGAAATGTTTGACATGTCAAAAAGTCAAGGCCGATCATCAAAGGCCGAGTGGTTTACTTCAATCGTTGGAAATACCGGAATGGAAGTGGGAACACATCACAATGGATTTTGTGGTGGGTCTTCCAACTACTCAGAAAGGATGTGATGCGATTTGGGTGATAGTGGACAGACTGACAAAATCAGCACACTTTTTGCCAATAAAGATTAGATTCAATCTTGATCAGTTGGCAAGGTTATAGGTTAAAGAGATCATTTCGAGGCATGGAGTGTCAATGTCAATTGTATCATATAGAGATCCGCAATTTACATAAAATTTCTAGAAGAGACTACAAGAATGCATGGGAACACAGTTGAGAATGAGTACGACATATCATCCGCAAACAGATGGCCAAAGTAAACGAACAATCCAGACATTAGAAGATATGCTTAGGGCATTCATCATGGATTTCAAAGGGAGCTGGGATGAACATTTACTATTGGTGGAATTTGCCTACAACAACAGTTACCACGCAATCATCGGCATACCGCCTTACGAAGCATTATACGGCAGGAAGTGCAGAACTCCATTGTGCTGGGATGAAGTCGGTGAACGCCAACTATTAGGAACGGAACTGGTACAGCAAACTGCTGAGGTTGTTAAACTCATCAGAACAAGATTGGTAGCTACTCAAGACAGACATAAGAAGTATTCTGATCAACACAGACAAGATCGTGAGTTCGACGTAGAAAATTACGTGTTCTTAAAAGTTTCTCCTTGGAAGGGGAAAATTCGTTTTGGTAAAAAGGGAAAGCTAAGCTCGAGGTTTATTGGACCCTTCAAAGTGCTACGAAGAGTAGGAGAAGTGGCTTACGAGGTGGCTCTACCACCAGAGTTGGAAAACGTTCACAATGTTTTTCAAGTTTCGGTGTTACGACTGTATAAACCTGATTATAAGCACATGATCGAGTACGAACCATTGCAGTTTGATAAACACTTGTCTTATGAAGAGGTTATTATCCAGATAGTTGACAAGAAAAAACAAGTGCTCAGGAATAAAGTAATTCCTTCCGTGAAGGTGATAAGGAGGAACCACAATGCTGAAGAAGCTACGTGGGAACTCGAAGATAAAATGATGAAAGATTATCCTGAGTTATTTGTTTAATATGTGTCTTCGATTCTGGGGAAAGAATCTTTATAAGTAGGAAAGAATGTGATAGATGAATTGTTTGAATTGTGATTCTGGGGACAGAATCCTTGTAAGGAGGGAAGGATGTAACAATCCAAGATTTTATTATTTGTAATTTAGAATATTTACTAAATTAAATAAATATTTTATTGATGTGGTTGTTATTAGTAAATAATTGTGAATTAAATTATTAGATGATATTCAAATTTAATTTAATTGAAATAGTTACAGAATTGTATGATTACATGAGATGTTATATTATTTTTTTAATTTAATAATTAAAATGGTATGTGAAGTTATTAAATAAAATTATAATGAGAATATAATTTGTGAAAGAGGAAAATTTGTTTAATATATTGTAATTGGTTATTTAACTAATGTTGGATATGGATGTATAAATATAAGATTATAAACTATAGTGTAAATGGTTTATTAAAATAAAATTAAAGTAGTTTTAATTGGGTTTACCCAAACAAGACTTAAAAATATTAAGTCTTTAATTTTAAAGAGTTTTGCCAAACAGAGCCTTATGACTTTTGGATTCTTGAATTTTGAATTTTTAAATAATATAAATTAAATAAATAAAATATAAATAATATATTTTAATTTTGGTAACTGATAATTTAATAGGGACATTAGTAAGACGTCGGTTTTAGACGTTTGAAAGTGTGTGCTTTGTGTTCAGTTTATTATACGTGGAAAATATTTGGCTTAAGCCTAAGAAGAAAGAAAAAGAATGTTTTTAGAGAGAAAATTTGAGAGAGTTTGAGAGATAAACGTTTGTGATTCCAAAGCAAGTTCTGAGTTTTTCAAGCGATTCTCAGTGGTTAGCAAGGATTTTCAAAGCAACAAAAGATATTTTTCCCATAACCTTAATATTATATATATATATATATATATATATATATATATATAGGTATATATATGTTTTACGACATAGTTCTCTGTGTTCTTGACTATAGTATAATGTCTTTATAAATTTTTCTGTAATCCAAATGTTTATAATTGGTGATGAAATTAGGTGCATATGTAATTGTAATGTTATAACTATCATATATATATATATATATGTGTGTGTGTGTGTGTGTGTGTGTGTGTGTGTGTGTGTGTGTGTGTGTGTGTGTGTGTGATTGTATGCTAAATTTCGTCTGAAGGAAAGGAAGTGGTTTTACAGTGAATATATGTATGAACATGGCTTGTAGGAGTACCAAAATTTATATTTGATTGTGAGCTAAATGTGAAATTGAACCTTGAAGATGTTAATTGGGTAAAAAATAAAGAGAACGTAGTTCTAGTGAATCAATTTGGTGTATAATAGGAATTAAAGTGTTAATTTTGTCAGATAATGTCAAACATGGAGTTTTGATTTTAAAATATGGCATTCAAGGATTTAATTTTCTAAGATTGTGGTTTAGTTGTTTTGAAATCAATATATATATATATATATATATATATATATATATATATATATATATATATATATATATATATATGATGAGTAATGTTAATGAGTAATCTATGTAAGTTATACATGTTAATTTAGGTGCTAGCAATGTTAAACAGTCAAATAAATTAGCTTTATTCTGTTCTTCGTGCTCGGTTCTGTAACTCGGAACCCCAAAGACACAAAAAGCCTTGACTCTAAAGTTCGCGCCATGGTAGCTAAAAGTCGAATCATGAACCCAGAACCTTCGTCTTGCCTAAGCAAGTTAGCGATGTCCGAAATGAGTTTTCTTTTACACAGAGTCTGTAATTGTTGATATAATGCAATACTATGACTGTTAAAAATATAATTTTGTTATTGTAGTATTATAGTGCTAAGAATGAGCATATTATTAATACTTAACGAGTGTTATTATTATTTTATTGATGTAACTTGATTATGTGGTTCAAAAATTAATCCATACATGAAATAGGTACTTATTTGTATATAGAGTATCTGTAGTGACTAATTGTATCCTAATAACACTACTACAAAACAGTAAATAGACAACGCGAAAAAAACGTTTTAATTTCAGTCAGAAAAACGACGTGGTTAAGGATATTGTCTATTTGACACCCTTACACAACGTTTTTAAAACGTTGTAGATTTGTTTTTCAAAAATTAACAGATGCTTAAAACCGTTTATAAAATGTATGATTCCACAACGTTTTTTAAATAAAAATGTTGTTTAGTATATCAAACAACGTTTTTTAAATGTTGTAGATAAAAAAAAAAAAGAAAAAAAAAAGTTGTGGTTCACCAAAAATGTTGTTGTTTAGTATATCAGACGTCGTTTTTTAAATGTTGTAGATAAAAAAAAGAAAAAAAAATGTGGTTCACCTATATTACCAATGCACCTGCAATATGCATGATATATAGCCAAAATATATCAACCACTCATCTCAAATTCACTTTTCAATATAAATTATTACTGTATTGAATTGTAAATTTAATTACATCCAAACGTATGACTACAAACAAGTGCTCAAAGAATGGTGATTGTGTCTCATGATACCAATGAAAACATGGCTCCAGAACCAAAAGCTGCCACCATACTGCAATGATATAAATTCATTATCTTAGATGATTGCACACGTACATATTCTGGAACATGACATGACTCGATTCAACTTTCAAAAAACTGAAAATAACATAATGCTACAAACCTTCAAGTGAGCAGCAGCCTTGTCCTTGTCAGTGAAAACTCCAGTAGACTCCACCACAAAATCAGCTCCAGCTTCACCCCATGGGATATCTAAAATACCTGCTACCCATTGTACAAAAGTAGTTAAAAGATACAATGACACAAAGCCACTTCTAGCAACCCACTCTAGACATATAAACAAGTTCAACCCCCTTCTCACACTATCCTCACCTGGTTAGGAACAGTTATAATTGAGCATTCCCAATATCCATTTCCTAACAATATTGGAAGCCTCACAAATCTCTGCAAATAGGATCTCAAGCTGTTGAAGTCAGACTCAACCTCCTATTTAAACACGACACGGAACGAAGAAGAGCAGTATAAAGATATAAATGGCAATAAAGATCCAAAAAAATAATATCTAGAAATTAAATGTACATGCCTCGTCACTGCCTTCCGCTCATGTCCCAAATCAATATCACCATTGGTATTCATTTCCATTTTCTGTAGAATAAAGTTTAGGGCTACACAGTCCACAGCTCCATATTTTATAAGTCCCATTCCATACACTAGAATTTAATCAAACATAATTCGGCCAAGAATTTTAAAACCCCTCATGCTCTAAATCAATCAAATTATATAAATGCAGTGTGTAGAATTCAACTGTAATGGATTTCTCAGTCTCTGGTTTTAGGACATTAGAAGAACTATCGAGAAGAATATGAGCAACGACATTAATATCATATGATTGATTATTATTAATCAAATGCCCAACATTTTTACAAGGTATATCAAAATAATACTTGTAATAGAAAATAAAATGAGTGAGCAAGTTTATCAGTTCTAACATCTTAAAAAAAACGACGCTCCAACTTCCAGTAAAACAGCATGTTGTGTAACTACTCATATCAATCTGTTTTGGGAGGAGGGGAGGAGGGGAGGAGGGAGGAGGGAGGAGGGAGGCGGGGAGCAGGCACATACCATTAATTATAGAGAAATGCTAAGAGAACCTACATTGCGCACCGATTTGTGTGTCAAAGGTATTGTTAAAATTAGTTGAAAAATTGACTTCCATTGTTTTGTAACTTCAAGAAGGATGTGGTTTTCCACATCAGCATGCACACAAATAAGGTGTATATGGCATTGTTCCTATAGCAATAAATATAAGAAGACTATCAAACTACTCTAATCAAGCAAATCAGGCCATCTGTCAATCCCTTTTATAAAAAATCAAATCAGAACTTCTTCACATAGTATTAGACTATTAGTGAATAACCCCTTGATGGTAGGCCGGACAAAACATGTGGATTCAGTAGTCCTCATGTTTCATGACCATCAAACCCATTAGCATACATGCAATAATTATGAACATCAAACATGAGAAATATCAACAAATGAGGTTCACAAAATAAAGTCTAGAAAGAACTGTCAAACTAACCATTCTGAAGCACAATCTTCACAGAAGATATGTTTACAACATAATAGAACTGGAACGTGCATCTTTTCCTGGCAAATTGCACACAGGTCTCTTGCTTCATTTACCTGCATTGAATGACTAGCAAGATTAGACTTCACAAATCATCCTGTTACATAACAGAAGTAAATTGTGTGCGTCAATTATCCCGATACATGTATCTTACTTAAAGTTTATACACAAGCTTAGAAATTTTATAGAAGGCTGTATAGACGGATCATATGAAACATCCTTTTCATGACAATTGAGAGCATACTATTCTCAATTCAACATATATCTAATGCTTATCTTCATGTATATAGCCGGATTCTTGCTTGTACAATGAAAAAGCTCCCAATCACTACCAGCAGTTGCCCTTTGAATCACTGGGGATAACTTAGGAACAAAGCCTGAACCTGATCGTGGAGCCCGAGCAGCTGCATTTAATTTTGCACTTGAAGTAGGACTAGCTGAACTGAATTCCTCCCGGGTATTTGTCCTGGAAATACAGGAAACAAAGAAATACAGACTGATCTGACTTCATTAGCAAAGAAAAATAAATATGAGAACGGGTAACAACAAAGGGACTGGACTGGCAAAGCTAAAGCAATTCTAAGAGCTAACAAGTGTAAGGCTATAGAAGAAAAGTAATAATCAAAGTAGAAAACATCAGTTGTGGCTATAATATAGACAATAAAAAGGAATAGTATTTACAATGAGGATATTTTACATACTTTTTTAACAACTCTGGAATTAAACCTTTCAAAAGTGGTAGACCTTTCAAAATTTGGTAGAATATTTGGGACATATAGCATAATACCTTTCAAAAGTGGTAGACTTCGTGCAGGGCTCATTGTACAGATGATGGCAGTCCTGGCATTGCCTCCCAAGGAGGATTGCAATATGCGGGTTAGCTTTGAATCTCTGAAAGGAACATGACCATTTCTTCCCTTGCTGCATCCAACCATATTACAAAACAAAATGAGTAACGAAAAATATGCAATCTGTAATCACATTTACCATAAAAACATCCATCTACTTCTACAGAACCACTAAATGAGCAATAATTCTAACATACACCATGAAGTCACTACCACCCATCTACTTCTACTAGACTTCATTTATTCCTAATATGGCCAATGGCTTTAGAAAGGCCTAGTTTGCTGGTTCTTCACTCTGACCTGGGTGGGCTGCTTCTGGTAACACTAATTTTTCGGTCACTATTTTACTTATCACAGGTAAAATACATAAAAAAATTCTTTGGAATTTATTTCAACTATATAAAAAGGATTATAGAAATTAAGAACGAAATTAAGAACCAAGAAATATCACCAAAAGAAAAGTTCAAATTGAAATTACCTCAACTCGGTTTTTGAATGAGCAACATCAGTTTGAACCGAGACATGCGGAATCAGAGCCATGCGACCCACACAGACCCACGTCATGCTGGGAGACAACCACCATGGATGCCGGTAATAATCGGAGCAGTAACCCAGCCAATCCCCAGCCGGAACTTTCCCAAAGCCAACAAACACCACCAACAACATCATCAAACCCAGATTTGGAGAACCAGAACAACACCAAATCATGGGTAAAAACCACCCATCAGCCTAATTTAAATATGCAATAACCCCAGAAAACTGAAAGGGAAGACAAAAAACACAAATCTGATAATGAAGAGGAAAATCATGAGCAGACATTAATCAGATCTGAAGCAAAACCAGCTTCCAAAGACCAGATTTCAACTGTCAAAACCCCTAAAGCCAGTAGAATCATCAAGATCCGAGACCTCCAAATCCGAAGCCCCAAGGATTTCAACTGTCAAAACCCCTAAAATCAGCAAGCAGAATGAGGAGCCTCTCTCTCTAACTTTCCCGGCTTGGAACCCTCGAGGATGCACTCCCAGTCACCGATAGATTCGCCGCCGCCACTAATTCAACCGGAGGAAGAGAAGGAACGAAAAACTCACTTGGAGAAGGAAACTGAAGCTCTGCAAACTGACGAGCACAGAGATAAAAGAATGAAACTAACGAGACTTGGAGAGAAAAAGACTGTCTTTTAATTTTAAGTGTTCAGTAGCTCCGTATTTTATTTGATAGAACGTTTTTTAAAAAAACGTTTTCTAATTAAAACTAAAAAATGCCCTTTTAAATAGACAACGTTTTTGCATATATATCTACAACGTTTTTTTTAAAAACGTTATAAAAAAAAATACCACAACATTTTGTGGTTTTTATACAAAACGTTGTGGTTTAAGTGTTGTCTATTTAGCACTTTGTACTGGTGTGATGATATGTGATTAGGATATTGTGAATCAAACTATTATGGTTTAGTCTACACGCAAGGCAAGTTTCCTAAACCTTATTCTTATGTTGAACAAGTTTCTTTTCTCTAGTTTGTTTACGATTATGAAAATTTCTAACTCTAAACTTTCGTTGAGCAAGTTTCATAACTCTATTTATACTGTGCAAGCTCTTAAACCTTACCTTTTGATATTGAGCAAGTTTCTCTAATCTTTAACTTGTTATTTAGCATGCAAGTTTCTACATTCTGATATACTAATGTTGAACCAATTTTAACGTTCAATTTAGTATTTGTTATGCATGTTCAATACTCAATTCTAAATAACATTGGCTTAAT
Organism: Panax ginseng; assembly: GCA_020205605.1. NCBI lineage: Eukaryota > Viridiplantae > Streptophyta > Magnoliopsida > Apiales > Araliaceae > Panax > Panax ginseng. Next base: position 25,364,903 of record CM035142.1, read on the forward strand.
ATTGTTCAAGCAAGGTATGTTATGTTATTCAATACTTATGCTCTTAGATTATTCCTAAAGCATGACCTTAGTATACAACGTTGATTCACTTATGATTTGTTCCATTGCATACTGTTGTTACCTATTTATTCAACTAATCCTTAGTTGATATTCGTTGAATTCCAAATTACCTTAAAACGTATCCAAACCAAACTTACTTTGGGGCAGACTTGTATTCTAAATGCTGAGATGAACAACCCTATTATAGTGGATAATTTACGCATAGTGTTGAAATGTTTGTGCACAATACATTGTACGAAGGGCTGACCCCCCTAAGTACGAGGAGTCCCTATAGTCTTATGACTGTTAAAGTTTAAGTTGAAAGATTACTTATAACTATGGATATAGTTCGTGGTCTTATGACCCTAAGATATATATTTTAGAATTTTGATTATCACTAATAGAGCATATTGTTCAGTTCTATTGAGCCTATTATTGGGCAATTGTTGTAAAGTTTTATTCATTATCATTTCAAGTGAGCCTTGTTTTCTTACTCTTTCTTATATAACTATTACAGCTAAAGTTAAGAAGCTCGATGTACCTAGCACCAGTAAAGGGAAAGGGAATATGAACAAGTATTGAAGACTTGAAAATATGTTGACTTTTAAATATTGTTAGACTTTATTTTAAATCTTGTGATGTAATTATTTAATGTTCCGCATATGATGTTTGTATTTAAAGGTTAAATAACCTGGGAGATTTTATTGAACTTATTGATGTAATCCTTTAATGAGAAGGTTTATTATTAAATTTTATTATGATTGGGTAGTTAGACATGAATGTTTTTATCAAGTGAACACCAAATCTGGTGGAAATGAAGTACCCGGATTTGGGGGTGTCACAAGTTGGTATCAAAGCTTTAGGTTATGAACCTTTGGTGGGGGAAAAGCCTTAGGAAGTAACCTTTGAAAAGATAGTGGTGATAAACTCTTATCGAGTTTTAAGGGAAAAGTAATAAAACACTTATGTGCTTATGTGATTTCAAACTATGTGCTCGTGAGTGTTGAGCAGTAACAAGTAATAATTAAAACTTAAAAATTTTTGTTGTCAGGATGACTAATGTAGGAGAATTCAGTCAGGCTAGGGAGGAAGGACCTCAGATGCCTAGAGAGGAGGAGTCTCGTGACATTCAGGTGGTTTGGGAACAACTACTTTCACGAGAGTCATCTCCGTTGGTCACAGTGGTTGAACATGAGGGTTTACTTGATGAGGATGATGAGATAGAGACGGACGATGAGGACCCCATTGAGCTGCCACAATTGAATGAGGATGACGAGGACGAGGATGAAGAGATTCCACTAAACTCGATCGCTGACGATGAGATCCAGGATTGTGACGCCCCCAAATTCGGGTATCTCCCAACCCGACAGATGGTGCTCCACGATACTACAATTCATACAGTCATTCCATTGAGATAACAAAAAAATGAGTGTAATTACTATATTCTTATTACATTAGTAATAAATCCGTTCCCAGGTTCATAACCGAATACATTCTTTGTTCTTCATAAGTATATTACATACAAATACACTAATCTATTACAGGATGGTTAATTGTCCATCTTAGCCTTGCCTTTATCTCTCTTAGAACTCTCAGTTCGTTCGACTTTAGCTGCAATCATATGGTTCAAGCAAGAATGAGCATAACTAGCTCAACAAGTCTAACAAGTAATCATATGAGTATCACATTGAGAATTATATACTCAGCTTATATAACAAAATAATTACTACGAAGCACTACGAAACATTTGAATAGTACTTCTCATTTCACAACAATGATTCCAAAGTATATATAATAGCTTAGGAATTCTGAACCGGTCAAAATACCATGAACATACTCTTTTCTTTTTCATACTTGAAAAGGACATCTGACACTAAGGCCATCCATCCGTCTGTACTTACGAGCACTTCTAGGTGATCAGCCTATTGTACTCTATGTTGATCAACACTCTTCCGTTAAACGTATTTACGTTCAACATTTGGCAACCTCGCGTGCCCATCGAATAATCGATGAAAATACTTTTGTTTGTTCATAGACAAACTTACCTTTACATCCGTACCAAATACTTGGCATAGGATAGCGTTAACAGTTCTATATTAAAAGACTTGTACACAAATCAATCAATTCTTCAAGACTTGTCTAGCCGAGTAAAACAGGCATCGACTCTTTCTTTAAAACCACTCATGCATCTTATAACATGAATCATAGAAAACTTGGCTAACACGGAGGTTAGACAAGCGTTAAGAAAAACTTGCCTTCAAGCGTCTTTGAATATACAATTCAATCAATTCTCAGTCTTTACAGGATCTACATGATATATTCACATAGCACGCTGTAATCAGTTAACAAACAACTAACTTTATCGTTCTACCCAACTTCTTTCTCTTCTATGTCTTACTTGAATTTATCTCGTTAATATAGTCAATTCGTCTTTCTGTGCTTCGTTATGGCTTGTTAACGTTCTTACATTATTAACCGACATTCGATCATCATTGGTGAAATACCAACGTTGAACATCATTCACAGTTCCCTTATTACCTTCTTGCGTTCTTCGTTTAATTCTTATTTAAACCATACCAAATCTTCTAACGTTATCACTTCATAAGTAATTTAAGGTTAGTCTTATCATGTACATTAAGTACATTCATTGTCTTCCTATTAGTTTACCTTCAAGTGAAACAAAAATCTAACTTGATCAAATCTTTTACACTATCGGTACATTGCATTTGTCATCCCTAATAATAACTTTCAGTGACTGCAAGACATCACTTTCAGAGTTTTACGGGACTCGTATTCTTGGCCATGAAGTCCATGCACTAATTATCGTGCTGCGACGTGAGTCTCCAGACATTTTTGGTTCCTCTCGGCCATACTTGGTGCCGTGGCGTGACACATTTACACTTGGTTGGGTTCTTGCCGCACGCACCCGCAATGCATCGAGATAAATGAAACAGTTGCCTTTTTAACGAAACTCCCGGCTTCACAACTTATTCGTTTTACATCCGAATTAGCTCATTCGAAAGCCCACAACTCACAAATTACTTCCTCTAAGTGTTCATATAAGAATTTTACACTTTTGAATTTGTTAACTCAGAATTCACCTTTTAGTTCATTTTAAGCGTTCGTTTATCGTATTCGACCATTCAATACTCGTTTTCTTCGTTATAAGTCAGAATTAGGCGATTATTGCATCCATGACTCTTAAATACCTTATCTCATGTGTTGACATTGGAAACCAACGTTTTTAAGTCACACAGAAACTTTTGACCCTTAATCCGAGATTTCTACGTTTTCGACGTTCAACGTTTATTTTCGTAAAATTCGATATAACTTCGTTACTCGTGTTCTATAAGACAAATCAAATGGAACACTCCATTAATTCATCATCTACATCCTAACCAATAAATATGCACATACCCTAGCTATGATAGTTCTCAAATCATCCTATCACAACTACGTTCACATTCATAACTTTTCTTCGGTTGTTTAACTAATGTAAACACTTACGATTTTTATTTGGCCATGACTTATCAATGATTTGATCATTAATAGACATCCTTATTTCTCCTCAATAAACATGCTCCACCAATCTACGATCCTTCTACGAGAAAGTAATCGAAAAAGATGAAGACTACAGTTCATGAGAATTTACCTTTGTCGTTCTTCACGTTCTTATAAAACGTCTTACGGTTTGCTTGAAAGTAACTTGATTACTTGTTTTTTAACTTTTTTTCTCTCTCAATATAAGTTGGACAATGTTTACAAAACATCAAAATAACCAACACAAGCCTTGTATTTATAGGAAACCAATTGGAGGGCAAAAGGGTCCAAAAGGCCACCTCCTTACTATTCACTACTTTATCACCAAGTAAACTACTTGGTGATCAAGTAGTTCACTTTACTTGGCCATCAATTGGCCGGCCCACCTCCCTCTTGGGTCATCCCATGGGTCCCCCATGGGTTTTACCCATCCCGTGACCCACCGATTTGACCCGCTATTTAACTTCTTGGTTTGGGCTTATCTTTAATTAATATTGGGCCTTGACTTGGGCTAGCTTACTTAATTCGTTGGGCTTGCTATTAATCCAAGTCCAATTGAATTCTACCAAATTCTTAACTCAAAATCCATTAGAACTTCTCGTATTCTACACGTATAACTCTCGTATTCTCTTCGTCTAGTACTCGTACAATATTCATATTATACGTCATATTATTCTTCATACCATATTCGTATTCGAGCTAGTATAATACTTGTATCTCATACGTATAATAACCTAAATGATTATACGCATTACATTTCCCTTTCAGAAATCACTTTTATCAACCCTTAGGTTTTAAGTCCGCAAGCGAAAACTTCGTTTGCCATAATGGAAATATTATTGGATATTCCATTATATCTTCGTATTTTATCACTACGCGTTTCTCGGAATTTCGAACCTAAGCTCCGAACTAAATCAGATGAATAGTGTTTTTACGGGATAATTCTCAGAAAACATTTCTTTTCGTCTTGATAATTCAAAATAATTAATCCTAGCACATAGCCAGAATACTAACCACATTCACACATTCTAGGTCATAAAACGACCTTCAAACATCCTACTCACATAATTAATCAATTAAATTCATTTAATCCACATAATCAAATAAAAATTTAATTCATTACAAAGTCGAAATTCTTGGGCGTTACATTATTCCCTCCTTATAAGGATTCTGTCCCCAGAATCTCGCTATTCTTACATAAACAAATGAGGAAACTTTTTCTTCATTTTACTTTCGAGCTCCCACGTTGCTTCTTCAGCATCGTGGTTACTCCATATTACCTTTACTGAAGGTATTACTTTATTTCTCAAGACTTGTTCCTTCTTATCAATAATTTGAATCGGAAGTTCTTCATACGTTAAGTCTTTTTCCACTTGAATAGACTCATATTCTATTATGTGCTTGTAGTCCGTTTTATACGGACGTAATACTGACATGTGAAACACATTGTGTACTCTTTCCATCTCTGGAGGTAAAGCTACTTCATAAGCTACCTCTCCTACCCTTCTTAAAATTTCAAAAGGTCCTACAAACCCTGGTCTTAACTTTTCTTTCTTCCCAAAACGTATCTTCCCTTTCCAAGGCGACACCCTTAGAAAGACATACGATCCTACTTCAAATTCTCTATTCTCTCGATGAGGATCAGCACACTTCCTTTGTCTATCTTTAGCTGCTACCAATCGGGTTTGTATTAGCTCAACCATGTCTGCCGTTTGTTGTACCATCTCAGGTTCTAACATTCGCCGTTCACCTACTTCATCCCAGCAAAGTGGTGTTCTGCACTTCCTCCCATACAACGCTTAAGGTGGTATGGCGTACCTATTGTAATACCATGAATTTTAATAAATTATAATATTGAGAATAAAGATTTGTTTGTATATTTATTTGAATATATATATATATATATATATATATATATATATATATATATATATATATAGCATCGACATGTGTTGTGATGAGCATTTTAATTGATTAAGCTGGTGATAATTAAACAATGAAGCAAAAGTAATGAGAAGCTTAGTTTAAACTTGTGGAGTTATGCCTAGTGTGGCAAGATGATGAATTGAGAAAATACTAATTTAACTAATGATGGAATTAATTAGTATTACTAATACGTAAATAATTTCATAATGAGGTTGATTTATTTGTTATTCGTTAATTATCATGAATAATAGTGTGTGAAGAGAAATCATATATAATAAGGTTTTTCATTTAACATAAAGTGAGGTGTGACATTGAAATGAAAATAATTATTATATAAAACTATGTGATAAAAGTAAGCTTGACTTAGGTAATTGACCAAGTTGTGTGAAAAGTCTTATGTGACATATTGATGTGTGTGAGAATAATTAAATGGGTATTTTAAACCTATGAGAGAAAGTAACTTTGATTAAATAAATTAATAATAAGTAGCATTGGTACACAATTAAATTATATCCTAGTCTAGGATAAATATTATTTGAAATAAATCAATGTACATGGATTATATGATTTTATGTGTAATATATGAGTGAGTGTATTTGTATGCTCTAGTGTGAACAAAGGGCAAAATGGACCTAAGTGTGCTACTAAAGTGCTGAGAATTTGCTGGTGTCCCAAAATGAGAGTCACTCCATCTTTTCTCACGTTATAGGCCATTGGCCTAGTCCCTCAATACCAACCCCATAGCTAGCAAATCATGGAGAAGGGAGTGGGCTAATTAGTACTCTTCTACCAAATCCTTCATAACCATTAGCTTCTTCTCCATTCCAATGGTTTGATTCATTGCACAAAACCAAATTGGTCACAAGCTTGCCTATAAATAAATCCCTTCTCATTCATAAGCATGTTGCTAATTTCTCTGAGATTTCTAGTAGGAGTGTGAACATTGTGAGCTTGCATTATCTGAAAATTGAAGCTAGAGTAACAATTCAACTTCAGTAAAGGTAACCTTTCCTCTAGATGTTCATACACTCAAGCCTTGCAAAGTTTTTAGAAAAAGTACAAAAAAACACTTGTTTGGAGTTGATATGTTATAGTTGAAACTTGCTAGAATGTATCAATTGATGCTAGATTTTGTTAATATGGTCAAAAACGAATCCAATGAAAGTTAAACGAAGTAAAATGATCAAGTAACGAATTCGTAAGGAAGAAAATTGCTGTGTGTTAAACTTTGGAAAAATGGAAAAAACCTTGAATTGATCTTTGAAACTTATTGTTTGTATGTGTGGGAATGTTAGAAGCATGCTAGGAGTGTTATGTAGCAAGTTTATAGCAATTATACATCATTACTTGGTTGCTTGGATGAGAATTGGGTTGAAAATTTCACAAAAATCCGAGCAGGGCTGACAGGGGAATACACCTTTCGTGTTTTAGCGAGGGCATGCCCTCCCGTGAAGTCTGATGCCTGACAAACGCTAGCTTCCCGTGAAGTCTTTATAACAGAAAAAAGAATTTTTTGTTTGCTTATTTGATGCAAGAAGTCTTACACTCCACTTAATTTCAAGAACATACATACTCCCTAAACCTATATCAATGTATTTTACAAGGTGTTTAGTAGGTTTGGGATTGAATCCTAACCTTTTTAAATGAAAAGTTAAAAGACGAAAAACATGTTTATAAAACCTTACGCCTTTTTGAATCTAACCCATTGAGCATATGTTTATAGCTTAGTTAGTCTCGTAAATACATATGAAATGTGAACTCAACATACCTTGCATGTATAGATTGATAGTCATGACATCTTAGTGATTGAAAACCAATTGAGATGACAAACTCTATGAATTATATTGTGAACTTAGGAACAATTAGAATAGGAGGCGTATGCCTCTAGAGATATTCGACATGTTCACGCATCTAGTTAGACATTGTTATAAATTATGCAAACATGTGTATAAAGAAGTTGTTTGGCAATATTATGTGGTATAATGAATACTATGGCTAGTTGATTTATGTAATGCACTCTTTTAACTTTGAAAGATGGAATTATATGAGTAACTTTAATAAAGGGTCAAAACTAGCTTAAAGGTTCTTTAATATGTGAAACAACTTAAAAATACGTAAAGTAAGAGGTATTTTGAAAATACAAAGGATGATCATATGGTATAAAAGACTTTAAAGGTAAAATCAATGTGAGTTACACATCTATGAGTTTGAATGTGTGTAGCCTACATGAATTTAGATATGTGTGATGGAAGTATGTGAAAATGTATATCAAGTATATATGACTAATGAATACATATACATACATATATAGGATAACATAGTTCATTGAGGTGATATTACGCTATAAGTGGTAATCAACGCTAAAGGCAAGTCTCCCAACTCTCATAACTTTGGATTTTGTGCGAGTTCTCTAATTTCCATTAATTCACATATCGAATACAAGTTATCTAAATTCCTACATTGTATATTGTATGAATCCGAATTATTGATATACTTATATTGAGCAAATGACTATTACTATTCGAAAATCAATTACTTTGACATTATTGCGAGCATTAGACTTATTGTTCTTAAAGTGCATTATAAAAGTTGTCTAAACCTTTGATTCGGTTAGTTGTTATCATATGTTAGAAAGCTATCCAAACCAATTGACTTGAAAGCGGACTCTTGAAAATCTCTTCGAGATGAACAACCCTCTTAAAAGGGAAATCCTATATTGTTTGGGAGGCGAAGCGTGCATACCTAAGTATGATTAAATGTTATGCATAACGTAGGTACCTTAGGTGATCACTCTTTGTACTTTCGTCTATCTTGGATTGCAATGTAATACTGTTGATTCTAGTAAGAGTTCATAGTCTTTACTGACTGCTCAGTGTTCATTCTTATTGAACCTCGAAATAATTAAACCTTGAAATATTATTGATATCCTTCAATCTTTAGTGACATTTATCAAACACTTTTGATATTTCTTGATATCCCTGAACTACCATTTACTGTTATACCCTTGAAGATTCAAATGCTATAACTTTTCATTCTCTTTGCTATATTACTTGCTGGGCAAACTTGTTGCTCATTCTTGCTTCCCTAAAAACATTACAGCTTAAAGCAAGAAGCAAGGCGCGGCCTCTGAAAGGACAAGGAAGGGCAAGGCTACGAGTAACTTAGTTCTTTGAGAGTAGTAGTATTATTATTTCTATGCGTATTATGATGTATTAAGGATGATTAATTATGTTTAAGTTTAATCACTGGATTGTTGTAGTAATGGTTAAGAAACCTTGGAATGCGAATATTTATATTATATCAATGTAAATTATTCTATTACTTCCTTTGTTGATGATTTTAGTGTGATGTTAGAATTAGCACATGGCGAACCAAATTCGAGATACGAGTGTCTGAATTTGGGGGCGTCACACCTATACTAGCGTGAAAACTATTGTTGTAAGCGAATTCTACCAAAGGCAGATGTTCATCCCAACTCCCCTTGAAATCTATAATACAAGATCTTAACATATCTTCTAGCGTTTAAATTTTCCGTTCACTTTGTCCATCCATTTGTGGATGATACGCCGTACTCAATGTCAAATGCATTCCCATTTGCTCTTGCAAACTCCTCCAAAAGTTTGACGTGAATCGTGGATCACGATCGGACACAATCGAAACAGATACTCCATGTCTAGAAATAATTTCCTTGACATAAAGCTTAGCTAACTGCTCTAGGTTATACCTAATTCCTATTGGTAGAAAATGAGCTGATTTGGTTAACCGATCCACTATCACCCAAATAGTATCGTATCCTTTTCTCGTTATTGGAAGTCCCACCACAAAATCCATGGTGATATGTTCCCATTTCCACTCCGGAATCTCTAGTGGATGAAACAACCCACTCGGTCTTTAGTGTTCAACCTTAACTTTTTGACAAGTTAAGCACTTACTAACATATTCTGCGATCTCCCTCTTCATGTTCGGCCACCAAAAGTTCTGACGAAGGTCTTGATAAATCTTAGTACTACTAGGATGTATCGAGTACCTCGAACTATGAGCCTCACACATGATCTCTTCTTTTAAATCAAAATTATTTGGAACCCAAATTCTTCCTTCAAAACGAAGTAAACCTTCTTTATCAAGGTTATACTTAGTCTTCACATCATCTTCCATTATCTTTTTCATTCGCTCGCATTCTTCAGTACTTATCTGTACTTCCTTAACCCGTTCCAATATCGTTGGTCGAGTCTCTATTGAGAATAACGTCTTCACCGTTTCACTTGGTAACTTAACTTCTAGTTCCATCCTTGTCATCTCTATTATTAACTCATTCTGAGTCGTTAACATTGACAGCTTTTCCCTACCCTTGTGACGCCCCCAAATTTGGGTCTCTTCCAACCTGATATATGGTGCTCCACGGTGCTACAGTTCACACAAACATTCAATTAAAAAGCCTCAAAAGAACGAATATGTCTTATATATATATTCCAAAATAATACTAACATTTCCCAGGTTCTTTATAACCGTTACATTTGTTCTTGTCATAATATCAAATATTATCATTACAAACCTATAATATTACATAGGTAATCTACAAGTTCGCTTTAGCCTTCACTTTATCCTTGACGAATCCTTCGGTCCATTCGGTCTAAGCTGCATTAATATGGTTCAAGCAAGAGTGAGCATAACAAGCTCAACAAGTACAACAATTTTATTTTAAAAGCATGCTTGAAACATAGGAATCGTATATCTTCAATAACTGGATAGTAGTTACGAAGTACTATCAATAACTCAAAATAGCATTCCTTTTCCTTCAAAACATTTTACAATAACAATATTCAGTAAAACACCAATTATGGTCCAAGTCCATGAGCGTTTCATAATTTCTTTGAAAAGGACAACCCGACACGAAGTCCGTAAGTCCGACATATCTTACGAGCACTTCTAGGTGATCAACCTATAGTACTCTATGTTGATCAACACTACATCCATTAAACGTGTGTACGTTTAAGTTGTGGCAACCTCACGTGCCCATCGAATACTCGATGAAAATACATTTTTTTATTCATATTCAGGCTTACCTTGAATACGTACCAAAAAATTGGCATAGGATAGTGATAAGTGGGTTTTATACCTACTTATGGAGTACCAATTCATGCGAAATATGCCCATCTCAAGTACGTTTTAGTACGTTTTAGTTGCATTTCATGTTAATTTGCATTGCATATACTTAAAACTCCTTTTGGTGAATAAGTGCAGGAATCGGCCTAATTTGGTGGTATTATAGGGCACGAGGCTAATGAATGCGTGAGGCGAGGCAAAACATAGGATGTGCATGGCGTAGGATTGAGTGGAGCATGGATGGACAAGCATGGATAGACATAGGACATTTCAGTAGCAGCAACAACATTGCAGAACCAAGCTCAGGAGCAGAATCAGAAGACATCAACTGCAAGCCGCGTGGCAAAAAGAGCTTGGGCGCTGGCCATGTGAAGTACCAACCGGACCATGGAACCTCTCGCAAGTTCTGCGTCATGAGCATGACAAGCCTAGGGGCCGCGAACTGCTTGAGCATTGAACATCAAGACTTTCTTGCAAGTCTCGCTACCGCATGTGATGAGTAATAGGTGCTGGAGGCCTTGTGGCCGTATGCCTTGAGTCTGAAGTCATTGATTTGTTTTATTTTAATTTCCAATTTTTAAGGGTTGTAATGTTTTTAAAACGATTTTTGACGAGTGTCAGACGTATCACTTGATAATTATTTAATTTTTGACGTATCTTTACATCGTAATTAGGGTTTACTCTCTAGGAGAGAATCCAACGTAGAAGGAGGCCAAATCTCTACTTTTCTACTTCTTCTTGGGATTTTCTACCAGAGTAGTTTATTATTAGTATTTGCTGGATTCTTATGAGGATTTGAATATTGATTTATATTCAGCAATTGGGTTTGATTGTTTCTACCTTCATCTTTTAGTTGTTCGTTTATTAATCATGTTTAGATTTGATCCCATAATGGCTTTTGGTTCAGTCATGAACTAAACTCCATTATGGGATTCTAACGGATTTTAATATGTAGTTTGATTGCATGCTTAAATGGTGGATTGTTTTACATATCATATGGGATGTCTATCATGATTGTTTTGCATGTATGAATGCTTGATCACTATTTGTTTCAGTACTTGTATGGAATTGACAATGAACATGCAGGTATGGATTGTAATCATGATAGTATACGTATATGGGGCTGTTTTATATGGCTTGTGTATTTTGTGAACCAGATAGACATATACTGTTTCACCGTATAAGTTAGAATAAGGGCTTGAACTTAAATTTAATATAGTTGCAATTTCACATAGACATATAGTGATTTTGGTTATATTGATGATTACATAGAGTCTATCATCTGTGGATGATGTGTAAGTAGGTCTTAGTGCATTGAAAAATGGCTATGACTCTTTTAGTGTTCTTGGCTACTTTCCTGTGATATGTGAACAAGTCATGCATGATAGTGGCGATTGAATGAAATATTAAATGAAGTTAGGATCCCATTGTTTCCAGAACTGATTTATTCCGTGTTATTATTGTTTTAGTTGTTATTTGCAATTCGAGAACAAACCAATCTTAGTCATTAGTTTGAGCATATAAATATGTGATTTAGTTAATGCATAGTGATTTAAATTAAACAACTTTCTCTGTGGGATCGATACTTTACTTGCTCTGTATTGCTTGTTGACAAATGTATGCTTGCATGAGTTAGAGCTCTTTTGTTAAGACTAAAAAAGAGGAAACAAGTTTTTGGCGCCGTTGCCCGGGAAAGGCGTTTAATTTAGTATTATTATCATTAGTTTTAAGCTATATTGTATGACTTAGACAATTCTAGTCTTATCTCATTTCAGTTTTTGTTTTTGTTTCAGGAATTTGGATAAATTTTTATACGCACGCGGTCATCCAACCCTGACTTAACACCGGTTCAGGATAACATAAACGAGAGAGGTTGGAAAGCGGCGTTAAAGAGAAATTTACAACACGCTTAGAAAAGTCTGCAGCTAATATGGCAGCCGAGGTACAAGGAGAAGAGCAAAGAGAGGAGCATAGGGCTCTGAAGGAATATTCCATGCCCAATATTAATGGACTACAGTCTAGCATCGTTAGACCAGCGATAACAGCCAATACATTCGAGATAAAAATGGGCACTATTCAGATGGTACAGAATTCGGTGCAGTTTGGGGGTGCCGCTACAGATGATCCGAATGAACACTTGTTGAGCTTCATTGAAATCTGTGATACATTTAGGTACAATGGTGTGACGGAGGATGCTATCAGACTTAGGTTATTCCCTTTCTCATTGAGGGATAATGCAAGAAGTTGGCTTCATTCTTTGCCAGCAGGATCTATAACTACATGGGAGGACTTAACACAAAAGTTCTTAGCTAAGTTCTTCCCAATGTCTAAGACTGCAAAGATGAGGACAACGATCTCTCAGTTTGAGCAACAACGGGGTGAATCCTTATATGAAGCATGGGAGAGATACAAAGAAATGCTGAGGAAGTGTCCATATCATGGTATGCCAGATTGGATGGTGATCAACACGTTCTATAATGGATTGGGATGGAAATCGAGACCGATTGTAGATGCAGCTGCTGGAGGGGCATTATGGGCAAAAAGTTACGAAGAAGCCTATAACCTTATCGAGACAATGGCATCGAACGATTTTCAGAATCCTACATCTCGGATGCTGATAAGTGGATTTTATATATACTTATCCGGTATCTTTTACTTGAATTAGTTACTTATATTTATGTGTCTTAGTTACCTTTCATGCATTTTGTGTTCATTTTGTAGGTTATACGTTTGGGAGCGATGTGAGCGACTATTGCTAAGGAAAAACAAAGAAAACATAAAGAAAAGCAAGCCAGACATCATTTGGGCTTTCATGTTTACTTCATGTTCTTAGTTTGGAACTTAGCTTACATTGAAGAGCATCGTCTTAGCTTTCTGGAACATTTTGAATCATTCCAATCGGAGTTCGGATGCAAGAGTTATGATCGTTGTACCAACGGACGTCGAACGTCATGGTTTTGGGTGGTCATTTGCATAGAAGTTACTTCCAGCTCAATTTAAGCCTTCATCCGCCTAGAATTTCTCAATCCTAAAAGAATGAAAGTTGTAGATCTCGTCGATATCTTCGATTTGATAGGTGGAAGGCCTCGTAACTCCTCCCGGATCAAATTTTATGGCCGTTTTTCCAAAGGACGTTGGAGTAAAAAATGTCAGAACTTGGGGCCAGCGCCGGGGCACCCAAAATAGGCCTATGCCCAGCGCCGGGGTGCCAAAAATAGGCCTATGCCCAGCACCGGGGCGTTGGGGAGCAGCGTCTGAGCGTCAAGCCCAGCGCTGGGGCGTTGGGGAAGAGGTTGGTTGCTGCTTGGACGCGTTTTGGGCGAATTTTGACACCTTTTTGACTCCAAATTGGATTGGGTTTGTTCCTAAACTCAAAATTGGACTTGTAATCTATAAATACTTGATGTAAGGCATAAAATAAAGGGAGATTACATAGGTTAGACTAGATATAACACTCCATTATATTAGAATATAAACCCTAATTCTTAATTAGCCATTGGAGATTGAAGCAAATTGAAGAACACTGAAGATCAAGAGCAAGAGCAAGAGGGGCACATCAGATTTGCTGACAACAGATTCTATTCTTTTCTCTTATCATACTTTTATCTTTTAATGTCTATTCAATTGTGGATTCTTGGTTTTAATTCATTAATTATGAACTAACTCTTTTACTAAGATTTCAATTGAACCTTTTATGTTTATGAATTAATTATTTGATTTATTTCAATTATTTATGTTAAGGTGAATTGTTTATCTTGTCTTGAGCTTATTGATTAATTATCTAATCAGTAATTACCTTGTTACTCTAGAAGGAATTGAAAGAGGAATTCTAGGGTTAGAACTGGGCATGATATCATGCGACTTAGTTATTTGCAAAGTGAATAATTAGGTTTGTGAATTGAATGGAAATATCTGTTCACCTCATGTAACACATAAGGAATTGGGATTATAAGGAGTTTAATTCAATTGTTTTGCATAGGAATATAGCAAGATTAATCTGGATTAAATAGAAGGCAATTGATCACTTGGAAAAGGACTTTTGACATTTGAGAATTCCTGTTAACAATTTAGTAGACATAATAATTGGGATAATTGGATAATTGATTTATAGTTCATAATTAGGGATATTGAAGTTTTAATCTTTATTTATCTGAATTCATTCGTTAAAATCTTAGTTTTAATTGATTAATTTAGTTTTCTTAATTAGAAAAATCACAATTTGCGATTGTTTAAATAAAATTGATTTGGTTAAGAGTTAGTAATTGGTAATTTTTATTAAATAATTCCTTGTAGAACGATACTCTACTTTCACTTTATTACTTGTTGGCCGTGTATACTTGCACGTATTCATTGATTAAGTAAAATCGATCAACAAGTTTTTCTTGCGCCATTCTTAGGAAATTAGTTTAATATTTTTTACCAATATTAATTTCAATCAAATTAGTCTTAATTTAAACATTTTTATTTTTATTTTAATTCTCTTCTTATATTTCTCTCATTTTAGGTACCATGGATGACTTTGAGTATCAATGGCCGTACATACGAACGTGACTCAACCAAGGGGATGGAGATTAGATGGACTCGCGACACTTTTCGCAATGTCAGCACAAATTAAAGAACTTTCGAGGAAGTTAGACGTTATCGCATCCCCACAGAGTCGAAGGATGGCAGTTATATGTGACTATTGTGCTGGCAATCACCCGAGTAATCAATGCACCATCAATTTTGGGCTAGAATGCGATATGGGTGGTAACTACCTCAATCGGTATGCATATGATAATTATGAACAAGTTTGGGGGTATCACGGATTTTTCATGGAGCTACAACTATCAAGACTAATACTCTACTCCAAATCCAACATACATCTTAAGAATTCTCATATCAACCTCTATTATAAGAAGAAAATTCAAGGTTGGAGGAATTGTGGTCCAAGTTCGAGGAGAGAGGGATTAATCAAATGGGGTCAATTCTAAATCTTGCGGATCAGATAGAGCAAATGACCAAAGTCATAAACAACCTTCCTCTAAACACTTGGCTTTATGACATGGATGACGAAATTGATGAAGTGCCCGAGCCAAATCTACAACTGGATGAGACACGAGATGTTGAAAAAGAGGAGACAAGTAGGGATAATGAAAATAAAGTCGGTGAAGAACTAACTATGATTACCAACGAGGAGGAGCCGATGTTATTAGTGCCCCAAGTTCCTTCTCTGTCAAAGTTCAAGAATCCGGTTAGATTTGCAAAACCATGTCCGCTAGGTAGTCATGTCGTCGGCAATACTCCTTGTGACGTAAAAGTGAGTACAACTTCGAAGCCATGGTTCAAATAGTTAAAGAAGATAGAAGAAGAGATTGTTGTGTCTGACAAACCTCAATTCCAAAATCTATTCGCAGACACAATGGAAAAAACACCTAGATGTTGGACGTTCTTTAATGTGATCTTATCTAAACAAAGCATGCTAGGTGACTTTAATACAATGACTATCGTAAATGGGAACATACCAAAAGCTATATTATTTCCAATGGATGGAGGGTTCCTCAACTTTCGAAGAGGAATTGGATAGCATTGACCAGACAAAGTCAGGCTGAAAGACTATAAATCAAGCGCTGATTGGGAGGCAACCCATGAATTTTTATATTTATATGCTTTACTAGTTTATTTAGTAGATAGGAATTAATTTTCTTAGTAAGTTCTCTTATAATCTAATACATGTTGTCTCTCTTCATTGCAGGTATTGGAGGTTCAATGGATAGGAAAATGATCGTCGCTACCATCGCCACTAGCACCTCACGCTTAGCTGATTACAGGGAAGTTCTCTTCTACTTATCGCTATATTCTTACAATGAGGACATTGTAATTGCTAAGTTTGGGGGAGTTTAGTTTAGTTCGTTATTACATGTTTAGTTTCATGTTTATGTTATGTTATTTTGCATATGTTGTTAATATAGTTTAGGTTCATTATAAAAAAAAAATCAAAAATAATAGTTAGTTACTATGTTCATTTTGCATAAGTCCAGTGGTTTGTTATAGTTAAGTTTATTTTGGCCAATGATGAGATTGGAATTGGGTGACAAGTATAATCTTGACTATTAGAGCTTTGATGTGATTTCTTGTTATGAATTGAATCTTTTACATTTGAAACTAGTATAATAATGATAGCAAGAAAAAACAACTTGTTGATTGATTGAGTTTAAATTGATACATAATGGGACTCTAAAGGATAATGCTAGTTTGAATGAAAGAATGACAAGAATAAGTAGTGATGACTAAAGTTAGACAAGAACCTAAGTTTGGGGGAATATATGTGGGGTATATAAGCTTTAAAAAAAGAAAAAAAAGAAAACATGTTGAGTCTTGTGGTGGGTTGAGGAGAAACACTCCCCATAAACACAAGCGTGAGATGGAGCGTAAAACGCACTCACCAACCATTTATCCAAAAAAAAAGGGAAATAATCACGGAAAAAGAGCAAAAAGCCCCCGTGTAAAAAAAAAAAAGAGAAGGAAGAAAAGAAAGTACAACTATCCTGCATGTACCCTTGAATTTGGTTGAGTTTAATTTTAGTTGAATCGTGCCTATCTGAGATTTCTTGAGTTTACACTGTATGATGCCTTCGAAGAGACTTGTTATGTGTTAAATTTGATTTTATATCAGTTAGCATGGTTGTTGAGCACACACACGCACTATACCAGTAATAACAGTTTAAGACTTGATGATTGACTAGGAAATTGTTAATTAGTTTTGATATGAAGTATTGTCGTGTTTGCTTGATTGCTCTAAGGCTGAGTGAATAGATTTGATTATATCAAATCTTTCTTTGGATTCATGAGCATATAGATTAGTTGCATTTCATTGCATTGCATTGCATTATGTTGTGTTACTTGGGGACAAGCAACAGTTTAAGTTTGGGGGTCACAACCCAAAGTTGCAGGTGTGTTAGAGGTTGATGCTATTACTCAGTTGTCAGCACAGATGACAGCCATGGCAAAGAAGATAGATACTTTGGCAGAAGGTAAAACAAAGACGGTTGCCTTCATATGTGAGATTTGTGCGGGGTCACACTCGACGGATCAATGTCTTTATCACTCGTAATCATGCGATATAAATATGAACAACTACAGAAAAGACCAAGGTCAATTTCAGAACACACACCACCCCAACAACAGAAATCATCCAAACTTTAGTTGGTCAAATAATCAAGGGAATCAACAGAATCAGTTTCAACCAAATAATCAATTTCAGTCACAACCAGCGCAACCACAGTTTAATCCTAGACCACTTTTTCCGTCAGTATTTTCTCAACAACAACATCAACATCAAACTCCAGCTGCACCTCAACAAGAAAAGAAATCAGAAGTGGAGGAGATGATGATGAAATACATGGCAAACACAGAAGTTATGATCAAGAGCCAAGCAGTGGCTATAAAGAATCTGGAAACTCAAATGGGGCAGATGGCAAACATGCTTACTAACAGGCCCCAGGGTTCATTTCTAAGTAATATAGAGATAAATCCAAGAAGAGAAGGGAAGGAATAGTGTCAAGCGATCACATTGAGATCTGGGAAAGATTTGTTAGGTAATTATAAGTTGCATACATGCCTAACTCTGAAAAGGAAGTCGCATACAATGGCGGAGCGGCGGAGGAGCCACCACAGGAAGGAAAATATGGAAAAGTCTGAAGAACAACAGGAAGAGAAAGACAAAACAAAATTAGAGGAGAAGGTCAAGAGTCCAGAACCACCAAGTCACCCTCAAGTGGCGTATCCACAAAGGTTAATCAAATAGAAGGAATACAAATAGTTCAGCAAATTCTTGGAGGTATTCAAAAAGCTGCAGATCAATATACCGTTCGTCGAGGCATTGGAACAAATGCCAAGCTATGCAAAGTTTATGAAGGGTATATTGTCAAGGAAGAGAAGATTAGACGAATTTGAGATAAGTAGCCTTTAACGTAAGAATGCAAAGTCAAGATTTCTTGATGAAAATTACCCCGAAGTTGAAAGATCCGGGCAGTTTCACAATCCCGTGCACAATCGGGAAGATGAATTTTGAAAAATGTTTGTGTGATCTTGGAGTGAGCATAAATTTGATGCCTCTGTCATTATTCAATTAGTTGGGATTGCCGGCTCCAAAGCCGACAAACATTGCATTACAGTTAGCTGACAGATCCATCACGTATCCACGGGGAATTGTTGAAGATGTGTTGGTTAAGGTGGACAAATTTATTTTTCTGGCTGACTTCATCATTCTAGACTACGAGGAGGACAAAAGCATACCAATAATACTGGGGAGACCATTCTTAGCCACATGTAGGACTTCGATAGATGTGCAAAAAGGTGAACTCACTGTGCGTGTTCAGGATCAAGAGATCACCTTCAACGTCTTTAAAGCAATCAAGTTACCAATGGATGAAGAAGAGTGCTTCCTGGTTGACTCGGTGGATTGGGGCCTACAGGATGAGGTACAGAAATCGGGGAATTATGAACCATTGAGGCGTGTAACGGGTGAAAATTTAGAGTTGCAGGTAGAGCCATTGACGAAAGACGAAGTCATTAAATTTCGGGATGCGGCGGAAAATAAGGAAGGCACCTCAATTCTTGACGTGACATGAAACTCAGAGATAGTCAAGCTATTTGACTATAACTTAGCACTGGATGGGAGGCAACCCATTATTTCTATCTCCATTGATTTTTTAGTTATTCATTTTGGATTATTTCAGTAGTTATATTGAATTCATTTTTAATAGGATATTAGATTTTCATGCTTAAGTGTGTAGCAAGAATTTCTTTGCAAATATTTGCAATATGTTAGCACTACGTGGCCACTAATTCATGCCTTAACAAGGTGCATTAATGTCTAAGCAGGAACCATCATCGGACAACATCACTGATAAGCAGAGTGGAATTGAACTTTAGCATTGCAGATATCAGGTTCGCGTAGTCGCGCAGCTTATGAAGTACAAACTCGCGCGCTCGTGCGTCAAGTCAATCAGGACAACATACATTCTGTAAGTCTCTCACTTTCAAGCACGCCCCAATTTCAAGATAAAAGCGCGGCCATCACAAGGCGACACCGGACTGAGACAAACTCAATTGTTTTAAAAACGTGTTGGAGCTAAGTGGGACTCTCATTTGAAATCATAACAGACACAAAATCCTCTCAGTCTCCCTAACACACGTCTCTATCACTATATCAGTTACAAATTGCAGCTGTGCATATCTCAATCACATAGCCACGATTCTCACCACGTTCAAAGTTCTATATCTCCTCAACTTCTCCAAGTGTAATATAAAGCTAGGAGACCGACATGGAGTTGATTATTGCAGAGTTATGTGTGCCGGGTACGAAATGGACATATAAAGTTGGCACAACATAGCCGTGTATATTCCCAGCTGTAGCCCTGAACCACTATGGAAAGGCATGGAACTTGTTCATATGTGCCAAGCTCATGCCTTCCTCCCATTAGCACGAAATAACAGCGGAGAGGGCACTTATTCTGTAGGGCATAATCACCAGGAAGTACATTGACATTGGTCATCTCATTCATTAGAATATGTTGTGCTATCTACGGGGAGGAACCATTGGGAGCATTCCACACGCATCCGTGGTTACCATGCTTTGTGCTAATCAGGGATGCAACTGGGGTAATCAGCAAATGGAATACCCAAGCCAGGATATTACTCATGCCACGATTGCAAAATTCGAGGACTGGGCAGGTGGTGTACCACACCCATACGGATTAGGATTCATCATGCAGCCCACTTTTCTAGAGCCACCACAGCAACCCCCGCAGACAAATGAGGCGGGCCCATCCACGCACACACGTGCCACCCATGGCGATCGCCAGCTCTGAAGGTTTGAGCGAAAGGTCGATGCCATGTACGATAATTTGGTCACATTTGCGATGGGACTCACAAGGGCCTTAGCCGAAGCTTTTGCGTAACAAGGTACAACACTAAAATGGCCTCAGTTCAGAACCACAACACCATATCCACCACCGGATTCACCACCCGAGGAGGGTGGCACCACCGATAATTAGGGGAGTTTTTTTTCCGTACCCTTTACCTTCATTCAATGGGGCATTGAATATTTTAAGTTTGGGGGTATTGAGGAGTAGTGTAATGCATATAGTTAGTTTTGCATGATTAGTGTAATTTTTTTTAGTTTTAGCATGATTAGTTAATTTTTTAGTTCTTGCATGTTTAGCTTAAATTGTTGCATCATATAGTTTATTTTTGCATATATATTTGCACGTTCATATTTAGGTTGCATTTCTCACAGTTATTTCTGTATAGAAATTTCTGTAAAGCCAATGATGATAGTGAATTTGTTAAATGATTTTTGAGTATTTTGGATAATACGAGCTGAGATATAATGTTTGACATAATGAAATTCATATTGCTGTTTAAATGATTTTGGTTTACACAAATGTGTTCACAATCGCTTGTAGGTATAAGAAACATGTGTTGCAGTGCTCGATAGAAAAATATAGTTTTAAAAAGGAAAATATGTTAAAAGTGAGTATAGACTGTATAAAACATTGATATTTAAACTTTGGGAAAACATGGGTATCTGTGTATAAAAAAAAGAAAAAGAAAGAAAAAGAAGAATAGCAATAACGTGGCTAGTCTTATTTTGGAATACAGCTACTTGAGTAAAATGCTTGAGGGGATTGTCTCTACACCTAGCGCCCTAAGGTCTTTCATGGTCTGGGAGTCGTTGGTTGAAAGCTCGCTAAAGGGTAGCAGTGTGGCTAATGGAGTAAGACATTGCACAGTCATGTGAAAAAGAAAAAAAAAGAAAAATAGCAATAAACACCGCGGGAAAGTGCGAAAGTCGCCCTCGTGAGTAGAAATAAAGCAGTTAAACCCATTGTTGAACCTTAGTTTATTTTAAGATGTTGGAATAGTCTTGGTTGCATATATATACATAAGTCTTGGTTTAAGCTACAAATTTCTGTTTTGAGCAAGATAACATGAGTATTCTGTGCCTAAATCAAGTTTTCGCGAACACAACACACACACGCAGCATCTCTATAGCATTTTTGAATTACCTGAGTGTATAACATTATGCCTTCAGTTTGATTTGAATCTGTAATCTTGAATCTAGAAAACATTTGCTGAGGCAAATTGGACTAAATTTCTATGATAGTTGGGACAATGTGAGATTAGTTGCATCATAATGTAGTTGCATAGTAACATAGCTGCATTTTCATTGTTCATCAGTATGCATTGCTTGAGGGTAAGCAACGGTTCAAGTTTGGGGGTATTTGATAAATGGGTTTTATACCTACTTATGGAGTACTAATTCATGCGAACTATGCCCATCTCAAGTACGTTTTAGTTGCATTTCATGTTAATTTGCATTGCATATACTTAAAACTCCTTTTGGTGAATAAGTGCAGGAATCGGCCTAATTTGGTGGTATTATAGGGCACGAGGCTAATGGATGTGTGAGGCGAGGCAAAAGATAGGATGTGCATGGCGTAGGATTGAGTGGAGCATGGATGGACAAGCATGGATAGACATAGGACATTTCAAAGATGTGCAAAGAAGAACATTGCAGAACCAAGCTCGGGGCGTAATCGAAGACATCAATCGCAAGCCACGCTGATCGCCGCCTTACGACAAAGAAGAGCTTGGAGGCGCATACGCCAGACGAGTACCCAAAATGCACCATGGAACCTCATCGTGCAGATTCTTGCGGCCATGAGCATGACAAGACTAGGGAGCTAGCGCCTTGCAAGAAGAGCCCAGTGAACATCGGATTACTACAAGTCTCTCGCCCCATGTAGTAATAGGGCTGGAGGAGGCCATGCCACGCCATGAGGCCCCTAAGTCGATTTGTTTTATTTTAATTTCCAATTTTTAAGGGTTGTAATGTTTTTAAAACGATTTCTGATGGGTGTCAGACGTATCACTTGAAAATTTTTCAGTTTTTGACGTATCTTTACATCGTAATTAGGGTTTACTCTCTATGAGAGATTCTAACGTAGGAGGAGGCCAAATCTCTACTTTTCTACTTCTTCTTGGGATTTTCTACCAGAGTAGTTTATTATTAGTATTTGCTGGATTCTTATGAGGATTTGAATATTGATTTATATTTAGCAATTGGGTTTGATTGTTTCTACCTTCATCTTTCAGTTGTTCGTTTATTAATCATGTTTAGATTTGATCCGATAATGGCTTTTGGTTCAGTCATGAACTAAACTCCATTATGGGATTCTAACGGATTTTAATATGGATTGCATGCTTAAATGGTGGATTGTTTTATATATCACATTGGATGTCTATCATGATTGTTTTGCATGTATGAATGCTTGATCACCATTCGTTTCAGTACTTGTATGGAATTGACAATGAACATGCAATTATGGATTGTAATCATGATAGTATACGATATGAAATTTGTTTTATATGGATTGTGTATTTAAGTGAACTGGATAGACATATATACCGTTTCACCGTATAAGTTAGAATAAGGGCTTGAACTTAAATTTAATATAGTTGCAATTTCACATAGACATATAGTGATTTTGGTTATATTGATGATTACATAGAGTCTATCATCTGTGGATGATGTGTAAGTAGGTCTTAGTGCATTAAAAAATGGCTATGACTCTTTTAGTGTTCTTGGCTACTTTCCTGTGATATGTGAACAAGTCATGCATGATAGTGGCGATTGAATGAAATATTAAATGAAGTTAGGATCCCATTGTTTCCAGAACTGATTTATTCCGTATTATTATTGTTTTAGTTGTTATTTGCAATTCGAGAACAAACCAATCTTAGTCATTAGTTTAAGCATATAAATATAGTGATTTAGTTAATGCATAATGATTTAAATTAAACAACTTTCTCTGTGGGATCGATACTTTACTTACTCTGTATTGCTTGTTGACAAATGTATGCTTGCATGAGTTAGAGCTCTTTTGTTAAGACTAAAAAAGAGCCAACAGATAGCGTTAGCAATTCTATATTGAAAGACTTGTAAACAATTCAATCAATCTATCAAGATTAGTCTAGCCAAGTTAAAAATGGCTTCGACTCTTTCTTTAAAACCATACATGCATCTCATAACTTAAATCATTTGAAAACTTGGCTAACATGAAGGTTAGACAAGCACTTAAAGAAAAACTTGCCTTCAGCGTCTGCTGCAGTATAATTACGTTTCCTTTGAGTCTTTATGGTCTCTACAACACATAATCATATAACATACTACATTAGGTCATGAATGAACATATTTGGTTCCTAAAGAATCTTACCATTCTTTTCAATCTAATCATATATTGGATTTGTTATTTATTGGTTCCGGCTTGCCGTTATATCCTTCTTACGTTCATCTGTAATCGACTTTCTTTAACCCTACGTGGTCATACTTAAGGCTTAATTATGTCTTAATAATGTTTCATTAAGATCTTCGTTAAGTGTTAATCATTTATTCTTCATGCTCAACATGTAAACATTTTTCACTATGTAGTTCTTGAGGTTTGGCGTTGCTTGGTATAACTATTACTCTTAATGTCATGTATACACATCACACATTAGTGCCTAGAAACTTGACTCGTATTTTGCTTGGCATGAGTCCCTTTCTTACTTATTGCGCTGCGACGCGAGTTTGCAGGGGCTGAGGCTCACTTTGGCGCTGCGGCGGCGGTCATTTAGGCTTGGAGTCGCGCCACGGCGCGGACTCTGTGCCAGAAATAAATTTGATAGATTTTTCTTTTGGTGAGATTCCCGGCCTCATAACTTCTTCGTTATAAGTCCGAATTGGCTCGTTCAAGAGCCTACAGTTCACAAATCACATACTCTGCGTGTTTATGCAAGAATTTTATCTATTCAACTTCATTTGCTAAAAAATCACCTATTAGTCCATTTTTAATGAAAATGATAAACGTTCGTGAACGTTCAACGCTTGTTTCTTTGTTCTAAGTCGGAATCTTGCCATTTTTGAGTCCACAACTCTATAATGCCAAATAAGACTTGTCTCCATTGAAAACCAATGTTTCCAAGCTCAATATCAAAATTCGACTTCTATTCCGAGAATTTCACGAATTCGACGATTATCGTCCAATAGTGTGAATTCCGGCAAAACTTCGTTACTTGAGATTTTTAAACCATTTCAATTGGATTCAATCCATAATACTAATATATTGACAAACATACTTAATTAACTTATAATCATGATAAGTTATTACTTATTATTGATGAGTTTGTAACTTATTAAAGTATAAAAATACTTATGTTTCCATTTCTCATGACTTATGTCTTCTTTTCATTTGACTCATTATGGTTAATGACTTTTCACCATTATTCTTACTTCTTATTATCATACCAACTTTATTAATGTAAACATGTGACAAGTTCATCATTGTTCCTCACAAGTTCTTAGCTTATATGATTACGAATAGCTTATTCATGAATTATACGGCTTATAAAGACTTAAACCCTTTAATTTATCATTCCTTAGCATGCTAGTTCTACCAATACCCCCTTCTCTAACAATGGAAGAGAAAGAGAAACATGTTTTAAGAATACTTACTCTTGAATAACACTTGGTTAATCTTTAATCTCCTTCTTGCTTCTTGAATTAACAATGCTAATCTTCTAGCTTTTCTTGCTTGTTCTCTCAAACCAATAAGCTATAAGTTGTTGGTGGTAAATCTAACAAGGGAAGTCTAACTTTATATGTGCTTATTCTCTCAAGAAAATAAGCTCTCAACTTATAAGTTGGATGAAATGAAACAACCAAACAAATGAATCCAAGCTTGCTATTTATAGGATTTCCAAGGTTAGGGTAGTTTAGTCTTTTAGGCCACTCCACCTCCTTACTATTCATTACTTTGTGATTAAGTTAACTTGCTCACCACATAAACTTGTTAATCACACTTACTTAATCATTAAGTATACTTGTTAATCACACATAAACACTTTTCTTGCCCACCACAACACTTGCTCACCACTCTTGTTTCTTGGTCACCAAGATCACCCATGTGATCATGGGTTGCTCCATGGATCCTCCTAATCCATTGGACCATAGCTTGGGCTTAGATTTAATTAGATTAGCTCATGCTTTGGGCTTGCAATTAAACAAACATTGGGCTTGTTTATTAATTTACATTGGACCTAACCATTTCCTACATTTGGGCCTTATAATAATTCCCCTTGGACCATACAATTTCCTACACCCTTCAAGAAATCCATTACATATGGCTTAAAGCCTTATAATGTATAATATACATATAATTCTCGTAATCTAACGTGTATACTTATTCAACATATACAACATACCATAATTCATACATACTCATATAATACTTCGTATCGTACTCGTATTCAATACCTCGTACAATACCTACGTAGTATACGATTATCGCTTTAATTTACTATACACATTTAAATTCCTTCTCGCAAATCCCTTTCTTATAACCGTTAGGTTTTAAGTCCACAGGCGAAATATTACGTTTTCCATAACTGAAATATTATTGGATATTCCATCTTACCTTGATATTCTATCGTTACATATTTCTCGGAAGTTCAAAAATAATTCCCGAGCAGAAATGCATGAATAGTGTTTTTCGAAAAAATTCTCGGAAAGCTTTTATTTTCGTCTTGAAAATTCAAACATTTTAATTCTATCACGTATCCAAAATCCTACGACGTTCTAATATGTTTAGGTCATCGAACGACCTTCAATTAGCTTGCTCCCATAAATAATCAATTAAATTCATTTAATCCACATAATTAAATAAAATTTTAATTTTCCTAAAAATCTGATTTTCTCGGGCGTTACATTCTTCCCCCCTTATAAGGATTCTGTCCCCAGAATCTCTCTATACTTATATAACAAATGAGGAAAAGTTTTCTTCATTTTAATCTCGAGTTCCCACAATGCTTCTTCGACATTGTGGTTCTTTCATTTCATGTTCAACAAAGGTATTATCTTATTTCACATGACTTATTACTTCCTATCAATAATTTGAGTTGGAAGTTTAAACACTTGTTAACCTATTACGCTATCTTCCTTCATTGGTCCTTCTTTTAACTTATAATTATTTGGAACTCAAATTCCTCCTTCAAAACAAGACTATACTTAGTCTTCTATTTATCCTGCGTCCTCTTCTCCATTTGCTTGTACTCCTCGTTACTTAGTAGTACTTACTTAACTCGTTTCATTTCGTGGATTGAGTCTACATTGTGCATAACATTTCTACCTCGTAATTTAACTTCTAACTATGTTCTCGCCATCGCCGTTATTAACTCATTCTGAGTCGTTAACATTGATAGCTTTTCCCTCCTACTTAACGCGTCGGCTTCTACGTTTACCTTCCCTGTATGATATAAGATATCCCAGTCCTTCTCTACTGCATATTCCATTCCTTCTATGTGAAGATATATTTCAGACTCTTTGAGTTCGTATATATCTCACACTTCTCCCCGTATAAATATTATCTCCATTTTTTTTTCAAAACTTCAGCTACCAATAATAGATCATAAGTAGGATAGACCTTCTCATAATCCTTTAACTGACATGATGCATACATAATGACATTTCCATACTATAAGAGCACGCAATCATGTCATTTATGCGAAACATCGAGATACACTACAAAATTCCCCGTATCATCTGATAAAGTTAATACAGGTGTCTCACTTAACCTTCCTTTTAGCTCAAAAAACTATTTTCTCATTTCTCATTCCCAACATACTTATCAATAACATATCTGGATATCTATTAAGCTAACATTCACACGTAGTGAATTCCGTATCCAACTTCTCTCTCCGTAATGTTTCTTACATTATTTTCAAATGTTCAACGTGATCTTCTGACATCTTAAAGTAGACTAGAATATCACCAATGATCATTACGACACCCT
The DNA here is from genome assembly GCA_020205605.1 of Panax ginseng. Taxonomy (NCBI): domain Eukaryota; kingdom Viridiplantae; phylum Streptophyta; class Magnoliopsida; order Apiales; family Araliaceae; genus Panax; species Panax ginseng. The sequence continues at coordinate 25,392,388 of CM035142.1, forward strand.
CATCCAAATACTATTTGAACACTCTGTGACGCTAATGGTACCCTCAACCATAGCACCTCACAAGAGTACTGTCGACTTACTACAGCCTTGCTTTCGGTTGCCCTTTACTTTAAAAGTCTAACTTACGCGATATTATTCAACCCAAATGACATAACCGTAAACTTGTTATAACTATAACGAGTTCTGAATGTCATCTCAGGTACCTCCTCCTTCTTCCTTACTTTCAACCGACTATACCCTGTACGCAATCCTATCTTAGAAAAATTCTTTGCCCTCTTCAACTGATCAAATAGATCATCGATCTTGGGCCATGGGTATTTATTCTTAACTGCTAACTTACTCCTATTACGATAGTCGATACGCAACCGTAACGACTCATCCTCTTCCTTAACATCTTCCTAACTTACGTCCAGGTTAGACGACAAGGCGTCTCGGTGTTTTATTATCTTAAATTACTACCTTGGGTTTTCTGAGAATCCAACGATTCATACTTTTATTCTAACAATTTATTAAAGTTTTATGGTTAATCAACCCATTCCTACCGATAATTACTTCAAATTCTCTCAACTTTATCGGAACTTATCTACCGATACTTACTTACTTCTATTATCCATGAAATAATTTTCACGAATATAATTAACGAAAGTTATTTCCTCCCCCTCTACATTAACGTGTAAAGGTATTTATTATCTTTTTCCGACAGACTCCTAGACGAGTCTTTCCACATGTCTTACACGCTCCGATCCTACGCTTAGGATCCCCTTGTCCCACTCTAGTATTCCTGGAGTTAAAATTCTTTCTTTTTGTCATACTGCCACTGGCATTCTCTACCTTGGTTCCTCCCTCTCCCTTGCTCTTATTCTTCCTCTCTTCTTTGTGGTATTGAGTCAACGACTCACTACAACCTTCTGCTATAATCGCCTTTTCCAGAATGGTCTCATAAGAAACCCTCTGGAACGTCAAAATCCGACTATAGAGCAAGGGCTTTAGGCCCTGCTCACACCTACGAGCCTTCATCTCCTCAGTGTCCACTTAGCGTGAAGCAAACCTTGCCAATTCATTGAATTTGGTCACGCATTGGGGAACCGACATGCCCCCTTGCTTAAGTTCCAAGAACTTAATCTCCATCCTCCCTCGCATGTTTGTAGGGAAATGATTCTTGAAGAAAACCTTCTTGAATCGTTCCTGTTAGGTTTTGTGAAAATCAAAGTAGCAATCAAATTGCAAAAATAGCGGAAGCATAATAAAATTAGATTTTAAAATTTTTCACATACCAATTACCCGGATCATCCATTATGCATATTATTAATTAAAACGAAGAAGAAGAAGTTATGTAATCATACCCTTGTAGATACGAGCTTCCACAGGAACGAGTTCAACTCTTACTTCTCCGCGATCTCGTTGAATCTCCGGGTAGATTCCTTCCTTTGATCAATGTAAACCACCCAAGTGTATGGTCTCTAGAGGTGATCCACCAAGGAAGAAGAATTTTCAAGAAGAAGGGTGTATTGGCTCAAACCCTAGTTTTTCTTATCTCTATAGAAAAAAGGGGCGTACTCTCCAACTATTGGAATTACGTATATTTGATATCTGATATAAGACTCCTCTTATAAAGATATTAGGTAACCCTATTTAATTAAAATAAGGTATTATTTATTCAATTAAACTCTTTTAATTAAATGGGCTCCCTAGTCTTATTAGGGATAATTAATTAAACTCCTTTAACTAATTTCCCTCCTAATCCTATTTAGAATAAATGAGAGTACTTATATTAAATTAATTCCTAAACCCTTTTAGAAATTAAAATAATAATAATTGTAATAATATTAATAATACTCCTCTTATTAATTTATATTTAATATTTCTAAAATATTAAATAATAAATATTAAGCTATTTAATTTATTCTATCACCATAGATTAAATTAAATATACTTAACATATTATTACGATTATGCCATTAACTTCTTAAATAATTATTCTTCTTTTTATGGTGTGACCCTTTAGGTTCTCCATATTAAACCGGTTGTGAATAAATCAATTAGAACAATTCTAATCTTATTTAAATAAATAAATTAAATGATTAATTTATTTAAATAAATCTACAATAGGGATAAGCCTCCCTAACGATCAACGACTTTTCAGATAATATAGATTTTAACATTAATCATAAAAGAACCTTTGAGTTAATAGTTACCGTACAATTCAATTCTTCTACCATACAATGTCCCAATTAAATATAAGACATGGAATTACTGTCAAGTCTTATTTTATTTAATTATATGTATTTCGATTGCTAAATGCACAACTCCTAATGGATGCAAATTAAACACTACTTTCTAATTTCATTCCACCTTGGCCAAGGATTCCTGGGTTGTCATTTATCGAATCACATAGGACATTTCTCTTTTTTACTAGAAGTGGTAGATTCTTTATTCATCATTCATTATCTTCATATATAACTTATTACACCCAAGCATAGCCTTTGATATTCTCTAAGAATCTTAAGGAATAAGTCAAAGTGTAATTCATTATATATAAGATACTATGATGATCTCAAGTCTAATGATCATTTGTACTACTATCACTACAGGAATTCCTATTGACAGACAAGTAAAACTCTATTAGGTATTCCTTAGTCAATTACGTTCAGTGAACTTATTCTTTAATAAGCACCTACATACTTGCTTTAGTGTCGCTACACAAATGATCATGAGATCAATAATCCTCATCCAATGAGCAAGCAACGTACTTACCAATCTATCCGGATTCACTAATCCTGTAACGCCCCAAAATCTGGTCTATCTTCACACCCGAATTCCGTACGTCACGAGTACATCATTCATCCTGCACACATCATTATATACTGAAATATAACAATATACACTCTCAAATCCCAAGTTCTAAAAACCTTATAATCTTCCTCATTACAAATAATGATAATTACATTATTCCTTTCATCTTACAAGAGTGACTTTTATCCGCCACCAAGGATACATACAGTTCATTAAACTAGTCTATAGTTTAATTTTCTCCTTTCTACATTACAAGTCTTCACTTGATCTTCTCGCTCATTCATATTCTGAATGGCACTTCATATGGATACCGTCAGCTTGATCTATACGGGATCCTTAAGTTCTTCTAACATCGTTCGCTGAAAATGTTTTTCATTTAAAGCAAGTGTGAGCATTCAATTGCCCATCAAGTCATAACAGTTGAACAAACAACTTCAAGAATTTAAACATTCTTTTCAGACTTCAATAATCGAACAAGGTTACGAAGCAGCTTGAATAATAGGAATAGTCTTGATTCCTATCATCTTAAAACATTAGTCACATTCACTTTGAAATACTTTCATTCTCTATTCTCTTTCATACACATCCTGTCTGGCTAGGATCAATAGCACAGACTTAACAATAACGATTCATGTATAAATAGAACATTCTTTTATTGAACAGTTCAAACATAGAACAATTCATCTCATAGAAACACCGAAGTGTTCATGCACAAGGCCTCATACGTTCTACCACCTTGTACAAATATCACACATTCGCACATAGACAGAACTTCTCAAGTTCAACATCTGAGAAGTTTTAGAAACTAGCATTCATTTAAAAATATGAATGAAGTTAGGAAACTTGCCTTACGCACAGCTAGAGCTTACGCTGAACTGCTCATTCCAATCTCTATAACACATAAGGAAATAACAAATGCACCAATTAGTCATATACTTGACTTACACATTGGTTTACTTAACTTTACTTCTTAAGGTTCACGTTCTTACAACTAAGTTTACGCGACCAACTTTCTTTACCGCTTTACGGCTTTATGACATACGGAGATGTCTTACTCAACATGTTTATCATTTTTGATGATTCACATTCTTATCTTCTTCGTATACTTCTCTAGGACTCAGTACACATCGCTTCTCTGCTAGTAGTCCATATGGTACTCTGAGTGGTTTCCCACAAACAACCAACAAACAAGTTCCCGTCTCATCTACACTGCCATCACAGTGAGTTAGATCGGTTGCTAGTTTCGTATATACATTCGCTCTCTGAAGGAATTGTTTAGCCCAGCTCCCATATGTCAACCATCAAAGATTACGATTGTACCACAACCTAACTTTCTTTTAACTTATATGAATTATTAAATTATAATGTTTGTTAAGTTAATTTCTTATTCCTTTTGGCTTTCTGGCAAGTAATTGCCATACCTCAGGATTCATTCTTATCCGATTCACATTCGGCATACATTAATCTCTTTATCGTTCGATACGGCTTTCTTGATACCATTTGTATCTTACTTACTACATTCATCAACGTCTAAGTCATACAACCGGTGGTATACTTAAGACGTTAAATCAAACGCGAATACGATTCACGAGGATCGTTTACGTATTTAACATTCACGTTGCCCGTCTCTTAATCTCTCATTCAACCTTTACTCAAGGTTTTAATTGCTTTCGATCGTTATCCATCCCATGAAACCCCATGTTCATTATCCTTTCTTAATGTCAAAGCCATACGGTTCGCTGTATGCTAAGACCGATCGTTCATCGCAACAACGTTGCGTTCACAGCGTCTAAATGTTTTACATTCATCTCTCAATGCTATGTCATAACATCAAAATGTTATACATTAACATCGTCAACCAACGTCTAAGGAATCACAACCATAGCAATCCTCACATTCGTTTATCGCGCCTCTTACAAATCCCCGGACATCGGTTTCAGAACTCAAGTCCCACATTCGTTATCTTTAAATCTCGTTTAATCTTTTCATTCAACCTTTATTAAAGTTTTAAAACACTTGACTAAGTGTTACATTAATTGAACATTATGTTCATACTTCTTTCTTGCACATCTCCCGAAATTTGAGCAATTAAAATCTCATTTACGGTATTTTCTCTTGCTTGGCCATGCTATTTCATGCCTTTCCTTCTTTTCTCATGTTGCGGCCGACTCGTCGCCTCCTTCTTCCTTGGTGCAGCGACTGCGGCTAAACCCTTCGTTATCTCTCATGACTGCGGTGCAATTAACAAAGACTTGAAGTGTGATTTACCCCAAATCTAGGTACTTGAAACCCGAACTTCGGTTCTCCACGATACCATTTCTTTAAGTGAATAATACTAAATAATAATACATTCAACTTAATTTACATACATCAAAGTTTACTTCCCAGTACGTGACCTTCAAATACATTCCTTACAATACTTGAATAGATACCAATATAACTATAACCATTAACTCATAATACACACTTATTCGATCGACTTTCCTTTTCCTTTGTTCGCGTGCTGAGCCTTCAGTTGTTGCTTACATACATAATCGAAAACATTTAATTTAAGCAAGGATGAGCATTTAAGTGCCCAAAGAAGTAATAGCAATTATATATAAGTTTGAAAAGAATATAAGTATTCTCTTTACATAACACTTCTACAATGAATTGAAAGTTGTGAAGTAATGCATCTTGATAAAAAATTCACATAACAACTCTCTTTCAAATTCTTTAAATTTGGCTCTGCCTCTACCCTTGAATAGGATTTAAGAAACATACTATGAACATTCTTTTCATTTTCGAAAAGGTTTAGCGGAATTCTATCCTCAAACCGTCATAACTTACGAAAGTACGGAGAGGTGATCACCCATTGTACCTCAGATTGATCAATACTACATAACTTGAACGAAATTCATCGCTCACTCTATCCTCCTTGCGCAAAAAATCTTCCCATATAGGGATGTTCAGATACATGGGGTTCCAAACCCGAAGGTTTTAATCTTGCTCAACAATAATATGTAATTCAACATATATATACGGGTAATTGACAAAGGTGTATCAACATGTGAACAAATGCCATGATTATCCAAGTGGGGACACTTGTATAACCATTTATAGAAATCAATGAATGTAATATATATCCGAGCTAACATGTCGATAATTAAAGAGTACATGATCCATGACAGGATAGAATAATTCGAAACTTCTTACTCATGTCCATTGCATAAAGGAAGTGCAAAGGTAGGATACTTGCACGATTCAACGATTACAAATCTCAACTTAGGTTTTATCTCTTTATCACAACCTATCAATAATCGGATCATTAGTTCGATTAGAACAATATATCTTAACACATAGTAATCGCTTATCTATTACAATTAAGACATAGTCCAATCACATAATCACAAAGTGATCATACTTTTAGTTCCTATTCTATACTTGAAATATTTTTATACATTTTTCAAATATCTCATCCATGCTCTTCTGATGATCTTTTCTTTCTTTTATAAGGTCCGACATTTGTCGGCCAGATCGACACGACTTTATCGGGTAAATAATCTTGTCTCTAAGACTCTTATTCTATACCTCAACATCTGTAAATATCGGACATCTAATTTTTAATCATTTTCGCAATTTCGAAATTGAAAAATTTAAAATAATTCAAATCATCACTAAAGGGCCTATAGTGATATAACTCATTACTATAGGTGATCTTCTTCAAATTCGTAACTTCATAATTGGTTCTCAAGTCACCTAGTTTGGTAATTATAACTTTCAAATATCGAAATCATAATTAAATGATTTAAACATTAAACAATTCCATTATCATTAATAGTTTAATTAATACTAAACTATTAATGAAACCATTGCCAAAATATAAAAGTTATTTATAATAACTCAAACTATTTTTAAAACATTTATATTACCTAAATAATTACCATTAATATTTAAATATTAATGTACTATTTATCCAAATATTAAAAGTCATTAATTATAACTTAAAATATTTTTAAATCCTTAAGATCCTCTTTAAATGGTTTTTAAATAAGTAAAACCATTTTAAAACTATTTATTTAATATTAATCATTAAATAAACTAAATATCATTAATATTATCTTAATATCATTAATATTTAATTATTAATGAAATTATCATTTAAATATTAAAAGTTATATTTTATAACTTAAAATATTTTTAAATACCTTATTTTCATTTAAAATGATTTTTATAATATTAAAATCATTTTTAAACTAAATTATTTAATATAATCATTAAATAACTTTAATATCATTAATAATTATTAATTAATGAAATTCATCACAAAATATTAAAAGTCATCACAAATAACTCATTTACATAATCAATTCCAAGCCAAAATAAACATAGTAAACCAACTAGTTTATTAACAACACTAACTAAACTTCAAAAATTCAAACTTTAACTAACAATTAAAAATAATAACATTACAAAATTAAATAAGAAACATACCCTAAATACTGAATTCCACAGATCGAATACGCACTTCCACGCCAAAAATTTAGCTAAGGAGATCTTTATAAAAAGTCCTCCCACAACAAAGCCTTTCTCAAAAATTGGAGGCCTTATTGTTGGTGAATGAAACAAAGGCCAAGCCCTTCTATTTATAGGTTTAGAAAATGGTGAAGTTCTCAATTTAGTCGATGTGAGACTTGGTTTATACTAATTTTTCAATAGCTCACTTTGTGATTTTCTAACGCATTGCTCATAACTCCGATTAATCAGATTTTTGGATATGTTATACATGGTATGTAAGACTATTTTTAAAAATACTGAATTACCCAATTCGTTCATTAGGTAGCCCAAATAAAGCGTCAAAAGTGAACGTTCATAACGCTTTTCAATCTCGTTTCAGCTTTACCTCTTTTTGCTAAAAAACAGTCATAACACTTTCATTTTAAAACATTTTTGAGATTATTCTTGAGCCCACGCCAAGCTAACTTCTGGGGCTACAACTTTTATTCTTTGACCATTTCCAAATTCCGAACACATTAGCCCAGAAATTCCGTTCAAATGGATCGCACCGCACTTGTTGGGAAGTTTTGACACTACTACTTTGAAATGTCATAACTCTCTCCTCCGATATCGGATTTAGTCCGCTTTGAGTCTATGGAAAGATTATTCGGTGTACTATAACATACCAAAAGCCCAGAAGGTTTTGGAAATATTAACTAATTGAAACAGTGTCCCGAATAGCACATCCCATTGCTGACTTTCGCTTTTGAGAAATTTGACACATTTCCTTCCAATCACCGTAATTCCTCATCCGAGGTCTGGAATGAGGTCATTCCAAAGCCTATGGCTTCCTAACTCAATGCACTACAACATATCAAAAGCCCAGACCTTTTAAAGCACAAAAGTAGACGAGAATGCCCCCATTACAGATCGCCCAAAAATAGTTTATCATGATCGGTCAACCATGTTTGACCATCTATAACTTCTAATCTATACATGATATGGACTTGATTCTTCTTGCGATTAAAGACCACATATCAGGCTACACATAAAACTTTTGAAGAACAAAACTCATGATCGAGCAAAGAGTTATGGCCTCGACATTTGTTGAAAAAATAATGTAATTCGATTTTTCCAACTTGCTTAAATCTTCAATTTAGTGCACTTTGATGTTATGGGTCTTTGATTTATCAACCCATATCATCAATTAACATTCTATTACACAACTTTAAACAATCAATTGCATCAAATAACATCGAATCAAAGGATTTCTAGGTTTAGTGTTCTTATACCCTTTTTGCCAAAAATTCTTGATTCTTGCTTCTGATTTGTTATGGGTGATGGTTGGGCTTTGTTTAAGAGTGTATATGGCAATCTTATGCAGGCAATTAAATGTAATATTTAATCACTAGATTTAATTCTTATAATTTACCAATTAACTTCTATCCTTTGGTAAATTAAAACACTTATACAATAACATCGAAATTAAACACGGTAATTAAAATTAGGGTTTCTCAACGTCATCAATTAGGGTTTCTAATTGACTATTAGTGGTTCTTTAATTATCTGTGTATGTTACTAATACAGTCGTTACGGTTTCTAATTTCAACCGGTTAGGGTTATAATAATTAGGGTTTGTCCTAATTATCGACGTCTAACAACAAATTTTAGGGTTTCTTCTAATTACCGATATTCTTATTCACAATAACTTCATATACACAAATACTACTCGTAAATACCCCATAACCGAGTTTAATAATTAGAGTTTCACAAAGACGGTATATATGCTATGACCTAATTGACCGTCATTGCTTTCGATATTATCATTCAAGCACATACCGATACATAATTATGGTATCTTTGTAAATCATTATATAAATAATATAATATTATTATTCTCATCTCTTGATCACAATCCCAATCCGAGGTTTGGATCTCATGTCCGACTTATTCTTCGTACACGAGATCAATAATCAAGTTAAAATAATTAACTTAAATATTCGAACAATTCATATAATAAAATATTTATTATATAAATCTAATTATCACTTCATATATTATTTCCAATCATGTTTTCATGGAAAATAATTAATAAAAACATTCCTACACAAAAATTTATTACCATATAATTTGTGGTAATTAATAATTCCAAAATTATTTCTATTTTTTCAAGTAATAAATGTATTCACATTTATCGTTAACTTTACTTGACACTTAGTCTCGTTATTAAATAAAAAAAAAAATTATACGCATAAAATTTCTTATATATTTTATTTAAAAAATTTGAGTTATTACATTCACCTCCCTTATAAGGATTCCGTCCCCGAATCACCGCTTTAAAAACTCATATGCGTAAGGGTACATAGCATATAATCATTGTCAGTGTAGATCTCGATCATACTTGATCGAATCGATCTTTAATTATTCATCATAACACTTGTCTCATCCGATTAAGCGAAATATAAGATATATAAGTTATTCAAATAGCACTGGAGTTCTGCTTTCCAAATACCACCGTATCTCCGGACCGTCATGTTGTAAACCCTGAGTTGCTTTCGTTGGGTTATTGGTTGAGTTTGGTCCTCGAATCGCTAACGTCCCACCGCTTCTCCCGTGGTTACGTTCCCTCGCCTCCATTCCCCTCGTGGAGGATGGGTTCTCCACCTTATGCTCAATCGATCCACATATGAAGCATCCACCGATCATCCTTGAGTTGGGGCGGTTGGGAGAGATATGACCTCTTGCCCGCACTTGTAGCATACAAACTTGCCCTTGAGACACTCGCCAGAGTGATTCTTCCCATGATTCTTGCCTTTGCACTACCGCTTTTTATACCTTCCTACTTTACTTGCATTTTCTCGGAAAAATTCCTCATTCTTTTCTCACCCCTATTCCCACTACTACTTTCTATCTTTACTTGTTCCTCCCGACTTGCTTTTGTTCTTCTTCTCCTTATGGTAGAGGCTCATGGCCTCACTTCCCCTGCTCAAAGAATGATAGCCTTCTCCATGAGTCTTTGCCAAAGTATTGATTTGCGATGATTGACACCTTATTGTAGAGCCGTGGTTTTAAGCCCACTTTCAAATCTCCTTGCCTTCCTAGCCTCTCAGATCCACTTGATGTGGAGCAAACCTAGCTAACTCATTAAATTTTGCATGCATACTCATGAATACCATGTTATCCTGCTTTAACTCCGTGAATCTCACCTCCATTCTAGATCGCATACTAACAGAGAGATAGTTTTCAAAAATAAATCCTTAAACCTATCCCAAGTAATTTCTTCTTCTCCCCTTTCGAGTCTTATTTGCCTCCCACCAAAAGTTAGCTTCCCTTTCATCATATAAGTGGCAAAAGCGGTCTTTTGTCCTCATCTACTTTAGCGATTCTGAACGCCTTCTCTATCTCTTTCACCCAAGTCCAGGGCTTCTATGGGGTCACCGATCCTCTGAATTCGGTGGTCCTACTGACTTTAAAGTCTTTGAATTTTACCAAGCGATTGTCTCATTTGGTTTCCATAATCGGTGTTCCTCAACCGCATAGCTTTGAGCTACCATGTTTCCAAAGTTTTGCATCGATTCAATTGTTGTCCTCAAAGATTAGTAGATTCTTCTATCCTTTGGTTTCGAGTTTGACGTCTTGGCGGCATTATCCGTTAAATAAAACCATAAATTATACCTTACATTTTAAACCTTATTGCATAAGATTAATATATTAAACTCGTTTCATTTCTCAAACTTAGATTCATATTCATTTATCGAATATTTACATAGCACATCCTGCTTTAATCAACAAATATCCCTTTGTGACTCACGAAAAGTCTGGATTTAAAATCTTAACCAACATAAAAGTTAAAAATAGTTCATTACTTATCACACTTATTACATACATAACCCATACTACTTATTTACTGAAGCCTTTTTCTCTGGACATTCATTCGCTCGATGTCCTTCCATCCCACAATTAAAACATCCACCTTTCTTATATTCGGGGCAACGAGGAGAGGTGTGTCCTTCACGGATGTGTCGCTTGAGGCTCCATCTGGTCAATTTGGATTTTGAGCTTATCCTGCTATTCCATTGTTTCCATTAACGCCTGACGCATCAACTTTTCTATCTCCCACAACCTTTCCAATGAAGAAACCTTGTTCTCCAAATCATGCACCTCCGTTAATGCTTGAGCAGCTTCAACTTTAGTGTCTGAATCACTATCTGTCAAATCCAACATTTTTGGATCTGATGCTACGTTTTTCCACGATAGCCACCTCGTCCGATTTGGGTTCCTAGTGAGCTTCTATTTCATCTGTTGGCCTCGATATTAGTTCGGGGTGTGAATATGATCCTTCTTATTCCACATATCTTTCTCACTAGACATCTATATACATAAGTTACCCTGATTAACATATAGTATATATACACAGCAATCAAGAGTTCTATATACGTTGTCTCTTATTTTGATTGACGATAAATTTATTCAATTCTCATCAACGCCTATCTCTGCCGAAAGGCAGCTCCATCCACTCTGCATTGAATCGCATGAAGGTGATGACTAAAGCCTGGCCAAGGTATATATCTGGTGTCTTTGGCTTCTATTTCAACCTTCAACTGTCTTATCTCAATATCTCCTCTCTGCCCAACCTCCCTCATAACTCTCGCTAACTCTATTTGTGCTTACAACATTCACACATATCATCACATGCTACCCAATACACCTCTCACAAGAGTAAAAGTTTTCAAATTGTGCCGAGGGGTCATATAGACCATGAACACATAGTTTTAACTGTATTCATACTGTAGAAAACAAAACATTACAGTATGTTTACAATCACAAAGAAGGTAAACTACCATTAATAGTACTTTTAGGTGATTAGCCTATTGTACCCTACGCCATGCATAACGTATTAATCATACCTAGCGAATATTTACGCCATTAGATTGGATCATTTATCCAAACAACATTGTTCACCTCGGTTTATCATAGGATTCCGCACCAAACAATTTGGTTCGGAAATTTCTTCAATGAACACTTAGAGTTTTCATAAACATTAGTCTAGTGATTCAAATAGCATACACTCATATCAATAATTCAATTCAATCAATTATTTAGATGTAGCCAAACCAGTTGGCAAATTAAACTTTTTGAAAACATTTTCGAGAATGACGCCATGATGCTTCAGCATCTTTGATTAACAATCCGTTGAGGATGCTTAGTCATTGTATGACTTTGTCATAACACATTATACAATAATGGAACAAATGACTTCAGTCAAATTCACACTAAGTATTCCTGTATTTACAACTCCATCACATTTTTATCATCTCTGCACCAGGTTACATGGTACATGAGTGATAATTAAAAACAAATTTTGATATTTCAAATCATTTGCGTCTAGTCAAAATAAGTAGCATAGACCGTACTTTAAACCGTTTCAAAAATGATTACGAGTCTATATTTTTGTTTTCAAAAGCACATAGTGCGTATTTAGCTTGATGTCAAAAATTTTTAAGTTTAGCATAGCTAGGAGTTTAGGAAAACCTAACACCTTCACTAAAAATCATTTACTTAACAATCTATCTCATTCTCGTAATCCATAACACTCCATTCACACAAAACTATACCCAGCTCATCAAACCACACTTATGAGTTCATAAATTGCCACAATCATATAAGTTTAAGAACTTATCCTATTCAGACCTTTGGCGTCCATTCGCTGAGGGGTTCATAAACATTTCATATAATTATGAGTCAAGAATGTCTCATAGGTATGAGTTTTAAGAACTCGAACTTAATCTTATATTCTCTATCTATGACCTATCTACCAGTTATACACCTGAGAATGGAGTCATCCTCTTAATGTGCATATAACAAATAGCGCGACACAGACATTTCAATGATTATCGATTGCGAAAACTAAGTGGTTTTTATACCAAGTACAATTCACCTCCCATACGAAAGAATCATACAACTCACCGGCCGTATGAGTCCTCAATTGAATCCCCATCTAACACTAACCCCATTCTCCATACGAATTTAATTCAGATTTATAATTCTCTTCCGGATCTGCATCTAATTGATAGTACAATTCATACACGTTAATCTTGTCAGAAACTTTCCAATCATCGAGTTGATTCCTTACGGGTCATTATAGCCTTTATCGATCACGGGGTGATCTCATCGTATATATTACGATTTAGTTCTATATCTTGATCGTTTTATTTTACGATCTCTCATAATCGCACTTTCAGTCTTTTAGACTCAATCTATTCCCCACTACTTTGTTTAACTTTATAATCAGAGTTAGGGAACTCTGTGTCTTTACACTCGCCGAGATTCATCTTTGAATCTTATCGACCAACTAACTCTATATGAGTTAATACTTATCCTAATCATTGCGGTTATTAGTCTCAGGTATTCCTACCTAATCTTCATAACCAATGACTTTGATACCAACCTCGTGATTTACCCCAAATCCGTGTACTTGAAACCCGAACTTCGGTTCTCCACGATACCATTTCTTTAAGTTTAAATAATACTAAATAATAACACATTCGAACTTAATTTACATACATCAAAGTTTACTTCCTCGCATGCGTGACCTTCAAATACATTCCTTACAATACTTGAATAGATACTAATATAACTATAACCATTAACTCATAATACACACTTATTCGATCGACTTTCCTTTTCCTTTGTTCGTGTTCTGAGCCTTCAAAGTTGCTCATACATAACTCGAAAACATTTAATTTAAGCAAGGATGAGCATTTAAGTGCCCAACAAGTAATAGCAATTATATATAAGTTTGAAAGAATATAAGTATTCTCTTTACATAACACTTCTACAAATCTAATTGAAAGTTGTGAAGTAATCAGATCTTGATAAAAATTCACAAAACAACTCTCTTTCAAATTCTTTAAATTTGGCTCGCTCTACCCTTGAATAGGATTTAAGAAACATACTATGAACATTCTTTTCATTTTCAAAAGGTTTAGCGAATTCTATCCTCAAACCGTCATAACTTACGAGCACGGAGGGTGATCAAATTTCAGATTGTACCTGTATTGATCAATACTACATAACTTGAACGAAATACATCGCTCACTCTATCCGCCTTTATGCAAAAATCTTCCCATATAGGGATGTTCATACATGCACGGTTCCAAACCCAAGGTTTTTAATCTTGCTTCAACAATAATATGTAATTCAACATATATATACGGGTATTGACAAAGGTGTATCAACATGTGAACAAATGCCATGATTATCCAAGTGAGGACACTTGTATAACCATTTATAGAAATCAATGAATGCAATATATATCCGAGCTAACATGTCGATAATCAAAGAGTACATGATCCGCATGCGAGGATAGAATAATTACAAAACTTCTTACTCATGTCCATTGCATAAAGGAAGTGCAAAGGTAGGATACTTGCACGATTCACGATTACAAATCTCAACTTAGGTTTTATCTCTTTATCACAACCTATCAATAATCGGATCATTCGCTCGATTAGAACAATATATCTTAACACATAGAATCGCTTATTACGAAGACATAGTCCAATCACATAATCACGGTGATCATACTTTTAGTTCTATTCTATACTTGAAATATTTTTATACATTTTTCAAATATCTCATCCATGCTCTTACAGTAGTCTTTTCTTTCTTTTATAAGGTCCGACATTTGTCGGTATCAGATCGATGACTTTATCGGGTAAATAATTGAGTCTAAGACTCTTATTCTATACCTCAACATCTCGTAAATATCGGACATCTAATTTTTAATCATTTTCGCAATTTCGAGAAATTGAAAAATTTAAAATAATTCAAATCATTCACTAAAGGGCCTATAGTGATATAAGCATTACTATAGGTGATCTTCTTCAAATTCGAACTTCATAATCGGTTCTCAAGTCACTAGTTTGGCTAATTATAACTTTCAAATATCGAAATCATAATTAAATGATTTAAACATTAAACAATTCCATTATCATTAATAGTTTAATTAATACTAAACTATTAATGAAACCATTGCTAAAATATAAAAGTTATTTATAATAACTCAAACTATTTTTAAAACATTTATATTACCTAAATAATTACCATTAATATTTAAATATTAATGTACTATTTATCCAAATATTAAAAGTCATTAATTATAACTTAAAATATTTTTAAATCCTTAGTATCCTCTTTAAATGGTTTTTAAATAAGTAAAACTATTTTTAAACTATTTATTTAATATTAATCATTAAATAAACTAAATATCATTAATATTATCTTAATATCATTAATATTTAATTATTAATGAAATTATCATTTAAATATTAAAAGTTATATTTTATAACTTAAAATATTTTTAAATACCATATTTTCATTTAAAATGATTTTTATAATATTAAAATCATTTTTAAACTAAATTATTTAATATAATCATTAAATAACTTTAATATCATTAATAATTATTAATTAATGAAATTCATCACAAAATATTAAAAGTCATCACAAATAACTCATTTACATAATCAATTCCAAGCCAAAATAAACATAGTAAACCAACTAGTTTATTAACAACACTAACTAAACTTCAAAAATTCAAACTTTAACTAACAATTAAAAATAATAACATTACAAAATTAAATAAGAAACATACCCTAAATACTGAATTCCACAATGAATACGCACTTCCACGCCAAAAATTTAACTAAGGAGATCTTTATAAAAAGTCCTCCCACAACAAAGCCTTTCTCAAAAATTGAGGCCTTATTGTTGGTGAAATGAAACAAAGGCCAAGCCCTTCTATTTATAGGTTTAGAAAATGGTGAAGTTCTCAATTTAGTCGATGTGGGACTTGGTTTATATTAATTTTTCAATAGCTCACTTTATGCGATTTTCTAACGCATTGCTCATAACTCCGATTAATCAGATTTTTGGATATGTTATACATGGTATGTAAGACTATTTTTAAAAAATACTGAATTACCCAATTCGGGTTCATTAGGTAGCCCAAACAAGTCGTCAAAAGTGAACGTTCATAACAGCTTTTCAATCTCGTTTCAGCTTTACCTCTTTCGCTAAAACAACATAACACTTTCATTTTAAAACATTTTTGAGCGATTCTTGAGCCCACGCCAAAGCTAACTAACTTCTGGGGCTACAACTTTTATTCTTTGACCATTTCAAATTCCGAACACATTAGCCCGTAAATTCCGTTCAAATGGATCACTGCACCGCACTTGTTGGGAAGTTTTGACACTACTACTTTGAAATGTCATAACTCTCTCCTCCGATATCGGATTTAGTCCGTTTTAGTCTATGGAAAGATTATTCGGTGTACTATAACATACCAAAAGCCCAGAAGGTTTTGGAAATATTAACTGATTGAAACAGTGTCCCGAATAGCACATCCCATTGCTGACTTTCGGTTTTGAGAAATTTGACACATTTCCTTCCAATCACCGTAATTCCCTCATCCGAGGTCGGAATGAGGTCATTCCAAAGCCTATGGCTTCCTAACTCAGTGCACTACAACATATCAAAAGCCCAGACCTTTTAAAGCACAAAAAGTAGACGAGAATGCCCCCATTACAGACTGCCCAAAAATAGTTTATCATGATCGGTCAACCATGTTTGACCATCTATAACTTCTAATCTATACATGATATGGACTTGATTCTTCTTGCAGATTAAAGACCACATATCAGGCTACACATAAAAACTTTTGAAGAACAAAACTCATGATCGAGCAAAGAGTTATGGCCTCTGACATTTGTTGAAAAAAATAACAGAATTCGATTTTTCCAACTTGCTTAAATCTTCAAATTTGTGCACTTTGATGTTATGGGTCTTTGATTTATCAACCCATATCATCAATTAACATTCTATTACACAACTTTAAACAATCAATTGCATCAAATAACATCGAATCAAAGGATTTCTAGGTTTAGTGTTCTTATACCCTTTTTGCCAAAAATTCTTGATTCTTGCTTCTGATTTGTTATGGGTGATGGTTGGGCTTTGTTTAAGAGTGTATGGGCAATCTTGTACAGGGCAATTAAATGTAATATTTAATCACTAGATTTAATTCTTATAATTTACCAATTAACTTCTATCCTTTGGTAAATTAAAACACTTATACAATAACATCGAAATTAAACACGGTAATTAAAATTAGGGTTTCTCAACGTCATCAATTAGGGTTTCTAATTGACTATTAGTGGTTCTTTAATTATCTCATGTATGTTACTAATACAATCGTTACGGTTTCTAATTTCAACCTATAGGGTTATAATAATTAGGGTTTGTCCTAATTATCGACGTACAACAGTACTTAGGGTTTCTTCTAATTACCGATATTCTTATTCACAGTAACTTCATATACACAAATACTACTCGAAATACCCCATAACCGAGTTTAATAATTAGGGTTTCACAAAGACGGTAATATGCTATGACCTAATTGACCGTCATTGCTCAATATTATCTCATCTCAAGCATACCCATTACATAATTATGGTAATTTAGAAAATCATTATATAAATAATATAATATTATTATTCTCATCTCTTGATCACAATCCCAATCCAGGGTTTAGATCTCATGTCTGACTTATTCTTCGTACACAGCATCAATAATCAAGTTAAAATAATTAACTTAAATATTCTGAACAATTCATATAATAAAATATTTATTATATAAATCTAATTATCACTTCATATATTATTTCCAATCATGTTTTCATGGAAAATAATTAATAAAAACATTCCGGCTTACAAAAATTTATTACCATATAATTTGTGGTAATTAATAATTCCAAAATTATTTCTATTTTTTCAAGTAATAAATGTATTCACATTTATCGTTAACTTTACTTGACACTTAGTCTCGTCATTAAATAAAAAAAAAAAATTTATACGCAAAATTTCTTATATATTTTATTTAAAAAATTTCGGGTTATTACATTCACCCTCCCTTATAAGGATTCCGTCCCCAGAATCACCGCTTTAAAAACTCATATGCAGAAGGGTACATAGCATATAATCATTGTACGTAGATCTCGATCATACTTGATCGAACTGATCTTTAATTATTCATCATAACACTTGTCTATCCGATTAAGCAGAAATATAAGATATATAAGTTATTCAAATAGCACCTGGAGTTCTGTTTCCAGCTGCCACCGTATCCTGGACCGTCATGTTGTAAACCCTCGGAGTTGCTTTCGTTGGGTTATTGGTTGAGTTTGGTCCTGAAATCGCTAACGTCCCACCGCTTCTCCCCGTGGTTCGTTCCTCGCCTCCATTCCCCTCGTGGGCCAGTTCCTCACCTTATGCTCGATCGATCCACATATGAAGCATCCATCGATCATCCTTGAGTTGGGGCGGTTGGGAGAGATATGACCCTCTTGCCTCGCACTTCAGAGCATACAAACTTGCCCTTGAGACACTTTCGCCAGAGTGATTCTTCCCATGGTTCTTGCACCTTTGCACTACCCGCTTCTTTATACCTTCCTACTTTACTTGCATTTTCTCAGAAAAATTCCTCATTCTTTTCTCACCCCTATTCCCACTACTACTTTCTATCTTTCTTGTTCCTCCCGACTTGCTTTTGTTCTTCTTCTCCTTATGGTAGAGGCTCATGGCCTCACTTCCTGCTCAAAGAATGATAGCCTTCTCCATGAGTCTTTGCAAAAGTATTGATTTGCAGTATTGACACCTTATTGTAGAGCCAGGGTTTTAAGCCCAGCTCAAATCTCCTTGCCTTCCTAGCCTCTGTATCCACTTGATGTGGAGCAAACCTAGCCAACTCATTAAATAAAACACTTATACAATTCATATAATAAAATATTTATTATATAAATCTAATTATCACTTCATATATTATTTCCAATCATGTTTTCATGGAAAATAATTAATAAAAACATTCCGGCTTACAAAAATTTATTACCATATAATTTGTGGTAATTAATAATTCCAAAATTATTTCTAATTTTTCAAGTAATAAATGTATTCACATTTATCGTTCACTTTACTTGACACTTAGTCTCGTCATTAAATAAATAAATAAAAAATTTATACGCAAAATTTCTTATTTATTTTATTTAAAAAATTTTGGGTTATTACATGAAGCCCGAGCTCACATGACTGCTATTTCTTCTTTCTATTGCCTGCTAAATACAAGAGTCAAAATCCTAGAAAATTTTTCTAAGTCTTTTACAAGCTTGAGACGCTGATATCGAAATCTCATAACTTCTTCGTTATAACTCGGAACGAGGTTGTTCCAAAGCCATTTTCTTCCTTATCTTACGTACTTTAATATGCCTCGGACAGAACTTCATTCTGAATCCATTAACATGCCATTCAATTTGCTTAATCTTAACCCTTCATTCATTTTTACGTTTTTAACGTTCTTCGCTCATTCGTCCGTAATTCGGTCGTCCGAACTCGGAATTCGTTCGTTCGTGAGTCCATGACTCACATTTTATATGTTCTCTTACATTCTTATGAAACCCTACACGTTCGGGTTCATTTACTAACTTTCAAATTTTCGTTCTTCTTTTATTAAAATTTTCGCCATAACTTCGTTATAGCTTAGTTTTAATCCGTTCTTCATGAACGTTTCTACCGTTCCTAACCAAGCAATAAGCATCTAACTTATATGCGATGGTTTTAAACATGTCCATCAACAACAATTACACTACGATGGTTTTAAATTTGTCCATCAACAACGTTCTTCGTGTTCTTCACGTGTTCTTCGCGTTCTTCGTTCGTTCTTCATTTTTAATCGATATTTTGGATTACGATTTCACTTTTTCTTGGAATTTGATGTTATAGAACACCATTCCTTACTTAATTCACCTACTCATTCATAATATTCATTCGGATCGCTCAAAATCCTCACGAATCTTATACTTGCTTAAGAAATTTATAAACTAAATTTCTTATTTCTTATTTTCTCATGATTTCAACCATATGAAATCATTACTAACATCTTTTACTCCTTATTCTCATTAAGTTATGTTTTAAACATATTAAACTTAAAGAAAATATTAGAAGAAACTAGGGTTCGGATTACCGTTCTTCTTTATTTCTCTTCCGTTATACAAAGCCGGCGATTTGCGAGCTTTTCTATTTCTCGATCACTTTTGATCCGAGCATTCATGCTCATTCTCTTCCTTCTCCTCTCCCAACCGAGCTCTCTCTCTCTCTCTCTCTCTCAAGTTATAGGATTTTCAAAATCCTAGAAAATGAAAAATTAGCTTTCTATTTATAGAAAACCAAAGCTAGGGCAAAATAGTCATTTTGCCCCTAAAATCACTATTCCCACCTCCTTAACAACTTAGCCACCAAGTTAACTTGGCCACCACCCTTACTTGGTGGCCAAGTGGCCGCCCCTTATGCCCATGGGTCATCCCCATGGGTTGCCCCATGGGTTTTACCCATCCGGTGACTCATCGTTTCGATCCGCGGTTAATTTCTTTGGATCGGGCTTAATCCTAATTCTTCTTGGGCCTAACTTGGGCTTAACTTCACAAATCATTGGGCTTGACATAATCCAAGTCCAATTGGATTCTACAAAAGTCTATGAACACAAAGTCCATTAAGACTAATCGTATTCTATGCATTCCTTTCTCGTAATCTCGCTCTTCTCTTCAGTATATTATTAAATGCGATATTCAGTATTATACGTCAGACTAATCTTCGTAATATACTCGTATAATAACTCGTATCATACTCAGATTTCTCACGCATAATAACCCTAGTTATTATAATGCACTCATTACATTCTCAGAACTCACTTTCCCTAACCCTTAGGTTTTGAGTCCGTAGGCGAAAACTTCGTTTTTGCCATAACTGAAATATTATTGAATATTCCATCACGTCTCAAGATTTCACGCCATCAATAACTTCTTGGAATTTCAAAATAAATCTCCAACCAGAAACGGGTGAATAGTACCTATTTCGTCTTTTTCCCCAGAAATATTTTTGTTCCTGGAAAATTTTTATTTTCGTCTTGAAAATTCTTACTCGTTCAATCTAGCTCGTAGCCAGAATCCTCCCGATTAATAATCATTCTATGTTATAAAACGATTAATAAACACATAGCACATAATAGTATTAATAAAAAATTTATTTTATTAATAACTAATTCTTTAAACCTAAATTCTGGATAATCCAAAATTCCGGGTTGTTACATTCTTCCCTCCTTATAAAAATTCCGTCCTCGGAATTTCTTAAAACCAACCCTTACCCGGGTCATCACATTCTTCCCTTCTTCACAGAATTTCGCCCTCGAAATTTTAACTTACTCTTTTTCTCAACTTCTCTTCAAAGAAGTTCTTATCTTTCAAACATTCCCTCACCTTCATAACTTATCAAGAATCATGAAGTGAAAGGAATAATGAGGAATATAAAGTTTCCTTTAAAACATTTCATACTTTTGCTGAGGGGTCAAATTGACCATGAACTCTTACTAGGTTAAACAAAGACGACGCCAGTAACCTTTCTTTCCACTATGGGTTTTACAATCACAAAGAAGGTAAACTACCTCTTCTATATGTAGGTGATCAACCCATCGTATAACCCCATTTCGGAGTATGTTCACCTCAGACTTACTCATTAGATTCCGCACCAAAACAATTTGGTTTGGCATAACTCTTCAAAGAAAGCTCGATTTTCTTTTTAATCATGACATAACATTCGTCTTAGCCAAATCAAGTAGCTTAGACCATACCAATAAATTGGACATTAACTTGAAACATTCGTCTAGTCAACTCACTTGACATCGTCTACTTCTTTAAATTTGTTTGCAATACATCAAAACGTTTCATGACGTCATGATACCGCACTTTTCACAATACGTTTAGGACTTCGTCAGTTTATGACTTCGTCATTATACATCATACCATAGCAGGTTGTTGATCCAAAGATCAAATTCCACACCAGGTTTAACTGCATTAATAACTCCATCCTTTTACCATCTTTGTATCAAATGCACTGATGATATAAAATTCATTTTGATATTTCAAATCAATTTCTGTCTAGCCGAAACAATTAGCATAGACATACCAAGAATAGTTCTTTTAAAATCCATTGGTTCCAAAAGCTGAACCAATTCTTTCATTTTAAAAATGCGCACATCAGCACGATTTCAAGAAATTTTGAAATCTAGCATAGCTAGATGACTTGGAATATCCTATTCTCCATCTTCCTTCATTGTCTTACTTGCGACAATACTTAATCTTCTCTAGCACCTTCAATGCTAAGTCTACTGAAAATACTTACTTTCAGTCTAAACATTTCTATACCTTAGTATAGTTCATCAACTTACCACACTTTATGTGTTTAGGAACTTTCCACAACCATATGTGTTTAAGAACTTATCTTCGCAATATGTAAGCCAAGAACAAATCAAGGACTATCCATATGCTTAGGGCTCAGAAACATAGCATATAACTATGAGTCACAAACTTTTCTTAAGTATGAGTTTCAAGAACCCGCACCTATCTTATCATTTTCTACCTATCAAGTATATACATGAGAAAAGATTCACCTTCTCGTCATATACATCTTGATAGCGTGACCAATTTCAATGATTATCACTGTAATAAACTGAGTGGTTGTTACACTAAGCACAAACCTCTGTCCATACAAAGATTCATACAACTCAGCCATCACATGAGTCCTCAATTGAAATCTTACAACTTCTAACTTTCTCTTTACTTAATATGAACTTTCTTTAATTCGTATACTATCCTTTACAACTCAATTTGAGTTCTTCTTCCCGTACTACTTCGTAGTATCATTCATTCATAGCATTAGCTATAAATCATTCATCGTTTAATAGCTCATCTATTACTATGATTTACTATGATCACGTGGTGATCTTCTTATCCTTCTCTTTACGATTATAGTCTTAGGTACTCATACCTAAGGTTTATAACCTATCAGCTCTGATACCAACTCAGTAACATACGAAATCCTGGCTCTATCTTCACACCCGGATTCCGTACGTCACGAGTACATCATTCATCCTGCATACATCATTATATACTGAAATATAACAACATACACTCTCAAATCCCAGGTTCTAAAAACTTTATAATCTTCCTCATTACAAATAATGATAATTACATTATTCCTTTCATCTTACAAGAGTGACTTTTATCTGCCACCAAGGATACATACAGTTCATTAAACTAGTCTATAGTTTAATTTTCTTATTTCTACATTACAAGTCTTCACTTGATCTTCTCGCTCATTCATATTCTGAATGGCACTTCATATGGATACCGTCAGCTTGATCTATACGGGATCCTTAAGTTCTTCTAACATCGTTCGCTGAAAATGTTTTTCATTTAAAGCAAGTGTGAGCATTCAATTGCCCATCAAGTCATAACAGTTGAACAAACAACTTCAAGAATTTAAACATTCTTTTTAGACTTCAATAACCGAACAAGGTTACGAAGCAACTTGAATAATAGGAATAGTCTTGATTCCTATCATCTTAAAACATTAGTCACATTCACTTTGAAATACTTTCATTCTCTATTCTCTTTCATACACATCCTGTCTGGCTAGGATCAATAAAGACGACTTAACAATAACGGTTCATGTATAAATAGAACATTCTTTTATTGAACAGTTCAAACATAGAACAATTCATCTCATAGAAACACCGAAGTGTTCACGCACAAGGCCTCATACGTTCTACCACCTTGTACAAATATCACACATTCAAGACATAGTACGTAACTTCTCAAGTTCAACATCCGAGAAGTTTTAGAAACTAGCATTCATTTAAAAATATGAATGAAGTTAGGAAACTTGCCTTACGCATAGCTACAGCTTACGCTGAACTGCTCATTCCAATCCCTATAACACATAAGGAAATAACAAATGCACCAATTAGTCATATACTTGACTTACACATTGGTTTACTCAACTTTACTTCTTAAGGTTCACGTTCTTACAACTAAGTTTACGCGACCAACTTTCTTTATCGCTTTATGGCTTTATGACATACGGAGATGTCTTACTCAACATGTTTATCATTTTTGATGATTCACATTCTTATCTTCTTCGTATACTTCTCTAGGACTCAGTACACATCGCTTCTCTGCTAGTAGTCCATATGGTACTCTGAGTGGTTTCCCACAAACAACCAACAAACAAGTTCCCGTCTCATTTACACTGCCATCACAGTGAGTTAGATCGGTTGCCAGTTTCGTATATACCTTCGCTCTGTGAAGGAATTGTTTAACCCAACACCCATATGTCAACCATCAAAGATTACGATTGTACCACAACCTAACTTTCTTTTAACTTATACGAATTATTAAATTATAATGTTCGTTAAGTTAATTTCTTATTCCTTTTGGCTTTCTGGAAAGTAATTGCCATACCTCAGGATTCATTCTTATCCGATTCACATTCGGCTTTCATTAATCTCTTTACCGTTCGATACAACTTTTTTGATACCATTCGTATCTTACTTACTACATTCATCAACGTCTAAGTCATACAACCAGGGTATACTTAGCACGTTCGTCAAACGCGAATACGATTCACGAGGATCGTTTACGTATTCAACGTTCACGTTGCTCGTCTCTTAATCTCTCATTCAACCTTTACTCAAGGTTTTAATTTCTTTCGATCGTTATCCATCCCATGAACCCCATGTTCATTACGGTAAGACGCAATGTGTGTGATTGTATGTTGTTTGATTCCTCCACCAAGAGGCAAACCCGTCGGTGTTTGATTACTGGACTTAAGGGAGACTAATCTCGCGAGGCTCAGGAAAGGCACCTCCCAGATTCGCTCTAGTTGAAAGATCAGATTAACTTCCCATCCAGTAAATTTCGATGATCTGGACACCTTCATGCCGAAAAGTCGCGAGAGTAGCCTAAGATAGGTCAGCATCTGATAAACCAAACGCGAAGGGAAGTCTCTTCATGACTTCCCCTTTCAATTACATGTAATTTCAATTCCATGTCAATCTCAATGTAATTGAAAATGTAAAGAAAGATGTAGATATGAATTCCTTTCCCTATCAAGACTTGTCATGTTATCATGTCATCAAAATAATTGACATATATTTTGCAGGAGAACATGAAAACACTCCTAAAACAGACACATTGCATATCATACAACTTCTTAATTTGTATATAAACTAAACTACATAGTCTTTTTGTAGGAGGGTTCTATGGTCGGTCCGTGATAACAGAAAGATGGAAACCTAGATACATACACCTCATTCCAATAAAGGAACCAACAAAACCCCTAAAAGCACAAAACTCAGGGATGATCGAGAAAATGGGGATATAAGAAAGAAAGTCCAACAAATGGAGGATACCATTCGGTCAATCAAAAGGACTAGAAACTATGGAAGTGTCACCTATTCAGATCTCTGCATATTCCCAGGGGCTCGATATCCTGACAAATTCCAAGTCCCAGAGTTTAAAAAGTACAATGGGGCAGGCGATCCATATATGCACCTGAAAGTATATATTGGCGAGTTGGGGTCTTATCTAGAAGATGAAAGCCTCAGAATGCAGCTTTTCCAAATGAGTCTCATTGGAGAGGCTAAAGCCTGGTATGCCCGACTTGACAATGCCAAAATCCACAACTGGGAAGAATTGGCCCACGCCTTTCTAAATCTGTACAGTTTTTAGTCACAAATGGCATCAGATCGATACCAAGTGACTAAAGTCAAAAAGAAGAGTACTGAGTCTTTTCGAGAATATGCCTAAAGGTGGAGACGTCTGGCAGTGCAAGTCATTCCATCAATGACAGAAACTGAGATGGTAATGACATTTATTGATATAAAAGAGGTGCCTTACTATGAGAAAATCCTAGCAGACATAGGAAAGCTATTCTTGGAGATGATCAAACATGGAGAAATGGCAGAGATGGGCCTTAAGGCAGGTAAGATTAAAGACTTCACTGCCTTGGAAGCAATCACCGAGCATATACAGACTTGTCAGTATACGAGCAATCCCAAGAGGGTACCAGATAAAGGCAATGAAGATGTATCCCTCATTTTACAGGGGCAAGCTAGGAGACCAACCTATAGTCCCTCCATTTTGAAAAATCAAGACAATCTGCCATTTCAACAACAGGCTGCATTCAACCAATGCTAGAACAAAAAGAGAAAATTTGAAAGAACAAAAAATCGGGTGTTCACTCCACTGGGCGATTCCCTTGAAAATGTATTGGCGATATTAATGGATCACAAGAAAATTACCGAATTGGCTCCACCTCTGGAACTAGGGAGAAAAATATACAATCCAAGCCAGAGATGTGCTTACCACTCAGGGTCTCCAGGACACGACACACGATTGTTGGTCCTTAAAGTATAAAATTTAAAATCTTGTCGAAAGTGACAGTATTATGGTCCAACGACCTAACTAGCAAGATGTTAACACCAACCTTCTGTTGAAGCACGATACAGAGGGAGTAAACATGATCGGGTCAGGAAGCGCTGAAATGTATCCAAATTATAAGTACATACGAAGGATGGAGGAATACCCCCAAAGACACAGAACAAATGTCCTAGAGTGGGAAAACTCGGAGGAGGGTATGACAGTAATGCAAAAAATAGAGACGATTCTGAATCAAGTAAATCTGATAGCTAAGCTGATAGTGTGCCAACATCAGGATACGAGACATTTTTCACTCAACTATCAGAAAGCTAAGAGAAAAAAAGGTTAATCATAATGCAAGCCCATATCTGTCTAGGATGAGCCAGCTAAATGAAGAAGATCAAAGCAGGCTGAAAGAACAAGAAAAGTGGAATGATAAAATTGCTAGAAGATCCCACCAGCAGAAAATCGCTCAGGGGAATGCGAATTCTCAAAGAAGAATGATCAAACAACCTCCAAAAGAGAATGAAAATTCACCCCTCTAAGCAAATCAAATGAAGAAATGCTACACTTTTTGATAAGTGAAGGAAGGATTACTGAGTTACTACCTCCTATAAATCCCAAGATAAAGAGTTATGATTCCACCAAGATATGTCTCTACCATTCTAAATCACCTAGACATGCGACTGAGGGATGTTGGTCTTTGCGACATAAAATCCAGGATCTCATTAAAAATGAAGAGCTGAAGATAGAATCCCCCATGACCAGAAAAGGAGAAAAAGAAATAAAAAGCTTAAGATGTCCACTCGAGACAGGTAGTTTAAAGGAGGTAAAGGCTATAAGCACAAATCCTGACAGAATACAAGGTGGACTGATCCTAATGCTGGGAATGACAGAGGAGACAATAGAATCCCCAAAGGAGATTCCTTTGCCAACATAAAACATCCTATGACCCAAAGCTAGTGAAAAGTTATATACACGAATCGATATTCATTTCAAGCTTAAATTCATAGTTATCTTCGTGTTTTGTGTTCGTTTTTACTCATTTCATGTTATTTTATGTGTAGGGTGGTCATGGATGCAAGTGGTGAAGAATGGCGGAGTTTTGGAGCAAAAGTGGAAAAACTCATGAAAGCAAAAAATTTCCTTAGCAGTGATCATGCCCGCCGGGGCGGGGGTCCCGAATCTTGCAAGTGTCCTGCTGCTGTGTGGAGTCTGCTACTACTTGGTTTGTTGGTTTGTTGTAGGCGCCTGGACTCTATATGAGGGATTTTTCAGCCAGAATAGAGAGGAGATGAATATTACGTAGAATACAACTAATCACACAACACAAGGAGCATATTACAAGAAAAATTTCAGGATTCAAGGCGAGTTTCGGAGGAGTAATTTTCAGAGATTATCGTGATGGTTG
Organism: Panax ginseng; assembly: GCA_020205605.1. Lineage (NCBI taxonomy): Eukaryota > Viridiplantae > Streptophyta > Magnoliopsida > Apiales > Araliaceae > Panax > Panax ginseng. The sequence continues at coordinate 25,420,434 of CM035142.1, forward strand.
CAAATCGAGGCGATGTGAAGGGGTTTTCATTATTCTTCTTCTATTTAGTTCTTTATTTGTAATCGAAAGGATGTTTTCAGTATATTATTCAGTTTTTAATTCATTCGTTATGAACTAATTCGCTTATTAGACTTGTGATGGATCTTTGGGCGAAACGATGATTTTATAGCTTTGATTTCCAATTCAATAATATATTCTCAGTTTATCTATGTTAATTCGAGCGTGAATTTATGAATTGCCCGATCAATAATTCTTTGTAGATTTGAATGGAATCGAGAGAGGAGATTCAATTCTAGACCTAGTTGATGTAGCATGTGTCATAAATTTTGTCAATAGCAGATTTTTGATTATTGTTAAGGTAGAGATATGTTTAACATCATATGTAATCGAATTGAGAACTTAAGCTTAAACCTTCTTTAATTGCAGTTCACATAGAGATATAGTGAGTTGGTTGATTTAGGTGTTTAACGAATTTTTATCTTAATTGTGGATTGACGTTAATACGGTATTAGTGCATCGAGAGGTGGCTATTATTACTTTCGTGTTCTTGATTAATAAATTGGGATATTAAATTGAGTTGGAATAAAGGTTTACAAATCAGAGTGAAGCTTAGGGTGAAATCATAAGTCTAATTCTCCATTAATTGTTTGAAATTCCGGATTTTGATATTAGCGGTTGTTTTTGTGATAGTTTACTTATTTATTAATTTAGTTGTTATAGTTTTAAAACCATTGAATTAAATAGTTTAATAGAATTAGGATTAATAGAAAATTAATAATTGTGAAGTTAAAATCCTTGATAATTTGTCCTCGTGGGAATGATACTTTATTCATTACTATATTACTTGTTGACCACGTACACTTGCGTGTTTTGCGTATATTAATTTTACCCAACAGCTACCAACCACTTTCCCGATTTTATCATCTTGGATGATGAAGAGGAAATACTGATCCTTTCCAAGGAAGAAAAGGTCAAAAAGGAAAATTCCTTGCGAAAAATATAACAACAGTTTGGGGGAGATTTCAAAGTCAAATCCTCTCAAACCCATGGAAAAGGTGAAGGAACAAATGAAGAAAAAGGTGGTGAGGTTGTCGGGAAAGCCAACCCATTGAAGAATCAAGAGTGCATCCCTTTTTACGATAGGTCCAGTATGAGCATCCCTAAGGGATGTGCTGAATTAGAAGGCGATCAAGTTATGGCCATGAATGAAGATATTCAGAACCAAGAGGTAACCTCTATCACGAGCCTTGAAGGCAACATAACCACTGACAACTGGACTATAAGGCCTCAGCTAGCCAATAAGATATAAATCTAGAGGATAAAAGTTGTGAGTTCCAAGAGATGTTGGGACGGTATTACTTTCTTCACAGTATGCCTTTTATTTTCCATGCATGTAAATATTGAAAAAATCAAAAAATCAAAAAGTCAAAATCAAAAAAATCAAGCTAGTCAGGTCTCAGCCAAAAGCATGAACTACAAAAGACCTGATTTGCCCTCATCAATGGGAGTACGTAGGCAGCCATTTATGGTGCGGTCAAATCAAATAAATACCCAAAAAACCCAAATAAACATTTCTTAAACCATTCAGCTCATCAAGTAGGAACTACATAAACATGATCTCCCCTCATCAATGGGAGTACGTAGGCAAGCATCAGTAGTGCGGTCTGACCCTTAAAAGAAATGTCCAAACCCAAACATCAATCCCAAGACACCACAAACAAACCTAAAAAGTCTACGCTAAAAAAAGCCCTCAACGTTAGCGACCCATATTGAGAAGACCCAATAAGCACTTTAATGTCATTCCATCCAATCTGCCATAAGTCTCGGAAAGGAAGAAACAACGATACACCAAGACAACAAGTAACGAGGACCTTTAAAGAGTCGACACCCTCAATCATAAGTCTTCATTAAATCAGAAGAAAAGCATTAAGGTCCATTACGCAAACACGTCAGGAATAATGATTGAGGGCATCAAAGCCCAAATCCACTACCTGTTCACCATATGGTATAGAGGTAAAAGCCTCTTGCAATCTTGACATCTTATCAGCCCATCTGTTAAAGCAACTATCCCAGACAACAAGCAAAGCTGTGGCAATTTCAAAAATTGGCGAGACAACCCGATATTGGAACCCTTGCAATAAGACTGGGGCAATCTCGAAAATAGCGATAAATCAATACTGAGGCATTTATCAACCATCCTATAAAGGAAAATGCACCAGTCAGCACCATTAACATGGTCCATCATCATCAGAACTTCCCTCATATCATCTCACTGGCGATTTGGTATGATCATTTGGTCTTTTCCAATCATATTATTCTCAAAAATGAAATAATCCACATGTGAGGTATGACTCTTTCATATCTTTATGAGCTTTCAGTCTCCATTTACATGCATTAACGATAATATACATATTAAGTTTTTGCTTAACCTGTTATGAATGGGACTAATTCTGATAAGCGTCTGTGGGGCAAGAATCATGGGAACGATTAGAGAATTAAGACTATCAACCCTCTTGATTGGGCACATCATCCTTGTTCAAAGCACTTTTTGGAACAAACGTGATTTTATATGCATGTATGCACTTTATGATTGCCCTGACTCTTAGTTGTGGGGTATGAAGTTATGACAAAAATAATGGCAATTAATGAAAAGATAAAAGATAAGTCGCCAGTCTAATGTCTCAAATCGTGGCCTAGGTTGCTCGAGTTATTAAGCCTGAGGGGTGTCTTTACACCTGGTGCCCTAAAGCCATCTGGCTTGGGAGTCATCAGCCCAACACTAATTATAATGGGTAACTTAGCGCCTAATAAATGATTATTGAAAAAAGAAAAGGCAAAACCTGAGCAGATCCAAATCGTGGCCTATTTTATTCAAGTAATTAAGCCCGAGGGGTGTCTTTACACCTGATGTCTTAAAGCCATCTAGTTTGGGAGTCATCGGCCCAACGCTCCTTATATAGATAACTTAGAGCATAAGGAAATAGACATGTCAAGCTCAGGCAAAGAAGTAAATAGAGTGATCGACAGACTCGTCTCGACTTATGGCCTTTATTACTCGAGCCAATAAACCCAAAGGGGTGTCTTAACACCTAATGCCCTAAAGCCCTCTGATTTGGGAGTCATTCGTCCAAAACTCGTTACATGGGTAATTCTGAATAGCCTAAGAAAACGAGACAAGTTAGGCGAGAGAAAAGAAAAATTAGAATCAAGAAAAATTTGGGAGTCATAGCTAAGATTTGCATCACTCGTAGTGCATGTGTCATATGAAGTCAATTATTAGAAGAATAACATCTAGAGCGAAGATGAAGTATCCCTGATATAGAGAGATAAGTCTTTTGAACCTAATCCTATCCATGGATGATGACCATGGATGTTTCAAAATTTCCTTGCAATTTCATAACTCATTCAATTTTATTAACTTTTACTTCAAATGCCTTATTCACAAGAGTGTACTGATCCTGATGCCGAGCCGTCAAGCTTTTGGTGAATGTTGTTCTTTTGGTGTGCAGGATATTGCTAACTAATGACTTCATTAACAAAGAGAGTTTCTTATACGAATCCCTAACATCAACATGCAAAAGGACTGGGGTATTTTTTGACTCCAAGAAATGGAAGGAGTTTAAGGCGGGATCAAGCCTCTCATCAAAAGAAAGGGGAGAACTCCTAAAAAAAATCATGGTGACATAAGCTTGTCCCTACAGAAGAAGGGGAAAATTCTCAAGAAAGTCCTTAACTCAAGAGCAGAAGCCCAACGATAAAAGTTCTAGAGAATGAAATTAACATCATCAAATGTGTCAACCTGCGTTAAGTCCTCACAAGTCGAGGCCTCTACACCGAAGTTCAAATCTAGGCAGTGAAAGAATGGGCTGCACCCACCAGGGATATCAGCAGCACTCAAGTCATCAGCTCAGCCGGGTTGCGAATCTAAAGCACAAGAAAATGGGGTACAAGCACCCAACAGTGAAAAGAAACTCCAAATTGCCTCAGAAAGGATGAGGTAAGTTTCTACTCCAGACAATTTAAAATGTGCATCAACCTAGGATAATAGACTCCTAAGGATAAATTTAGATCATCACATCATGCATGATCTGCACATGTGAAAATGTGCTACATCAGCGCACATCTCCATCAAGGATTAGCATACATCTCCAGTAGATTTAAATATACATGCGCATTAAATGCCTAGATTAGAGAAAAATTTTGTCGTAGACATCAATTGGTATTATAAGTCGTTGGCATCAATCCAGCGTAACATCAGGCGGAGTCTGGTGAAGTAAGCCGTTGAATATTACTTCAGCGAAGATATCATAAGATCCGGTATTCTAAATCATTGACATCAATTCAGCGTAACATCAAGACAATTCAGCGATGAAAGCTTTAGATACTACCGTTCGAGTAGGAATCAAAATAGTTTAGTGATGTCAACATAGTCAACCACCAGCAGGGTAGAATCCATTGTCAAACTATTAGCGTATACATCGGGAAGTTTTGATGATTTCAGAACGTCATCCCTAGTAGAGATTTAGAAAACATCTCAATTTCTCTTCATCAAACAAGCATCGGCAACACCGAAATAAAACCAAACCATTGGAGTCAACACCAACATAGGCATCAGCAGTAATCGAAAATGGTAAAGCGATTTGCGATGTACGAAGTGCGATTTGTGAAATGCAATATACGAGTTGCAAAGTACGATTAGCCAAAAGCAAAGTGTGAAATACGATGTGCAAATTGCGAAAGCATTTTAAACATTCATCATAACATTCATTACATTATGATTTGTATCATGAAATATACTGATAAGTGGATTTCATATCCACGAATTGATGTTCATTTCAAGCTTAATTTCGTAGTTATTTTCTTGTTTCGTGTTCGTTTTCACTCGTTTTGTGTTCTTTTATGTGTAGGGTGGTCATTGTATCATTTAACAAGATTTGGAGTCAATTGGGATCATTTCGGGATGAATTCGTGAAGGAAAGAAAAAATTCACTTGGCAATTTTTTGGGAAGATTAGTAGAATAGACCCCTGCCGGGGCGGGGGGTCTCGACCAGCTGATTGTCCTGTTCTATTTAGGACTATCTGCTACATGGTTTTTAGTGATGTAATCGCATATGGACTCTAGGATATAAAGGATTTTCGACTGGGACACTAGAGAGGAGGTCCAATTACTCGACTAACAACAGATTCAGTAAGACATATAAGGAGATTACAAGATTATTTTGAGATTTTCACAAAAAGCTTTGGAGGAGTATTTTGAAGAGATTTTCGTGACGATTGTAATTCTAGGCTACGTGAATGGTGTTCATCACTATTCTTCTCTTTAGTCTTTTATTTGTAATTGCAAGGATGTTTTCTTTAGATTATTCAGTTTTTATTTCATTCGTTATGAACTAATTCATTTATTAGGCTTATGATGGATCCTTGGGTGAAATGATGATTTTATAATTTTGATTTCCAGTTCAATAAAGTATTTTCAGTTTATCTATATTAATTTGAGCGTGAATTTATGAATTGCTTGATCAACAATTCTTTGTAGATTTGAATACCTTGTCATATTTCAAGTGTCTAGTAATCTTTATCATGTTCCTTCTATTGCATTGTATGAACATGATAAAGAGGGAAATCTGTAGACACTCGAAATTTTATTTTCTTGTTACTAACTATGCAGGAGGACAAAAGCATCTTTTTCACACTTTAGAGATAATCAGTTTCCAACCCTGGAGATAACCCCAGGAGATCCAGTTTTTAACCCAAGGAGATAAGTTTCTAACCCTGGAGATAACCCTAGGAAATCAGTTTCCAACCCCGGAGATAATCCCATGAGATCTAGTTTCCAACCCCGGAGATAACCCCGAGAGATCTAGTTTCCAACCCAGGGAGATCAGTTTCCAACCCTAGAGATAACCCCAGGAGATCAAGTTCAAAGCCCGGAGTCAACCCCATGAGGTCAATCCAACCTTAGAGATAACCTTGCAGGCAGTCGGAGTCAACAACAGGCCAATCTCAGAGATAACCCTTGGAAAAGACTGCTACAACTACGCCAAAGTCAGAGACAACCCCGGGAGGGGTAAAATAATCATTTTGCCAACTCAACCTCAACTCAAATCAAATCAACTCAAAATTCTTCAAAATAAGTCCCACTAGAACCATAGCTTAACTTTCGAACGCAAACTACGCAAACTAGCTAAACGAATTGCCTGCGGAGACCCGGAGATGCCATTTCAGTCATGGACCCATCTTCCCAGATTCAAAAATGGGAAAGCCCAATGTCATTGCATAGCTCTCGGAAAGAGTTTTCTAAAATGGTATGACACGCTTCTATCAAACTCCCAGATCAAAAATGGTATTGCACGCGTCGTCCGAGTGCACGTACTACGAGATGACAGGACCCGCAAAGCCCGGGGGTGCCCGAGCAGCCACAGGTAAACCCGCTGCTACCGCGGGTTGACCTGTAGCACTTTTGGTCTATAAATAGACCCCCTATTAGCCATAAAATGTAAGAAAAAAGGAAGAAAAGAGAGAAAACTTTGTCCACTTCAGCCTGTAACCTCTTCTAGAGTGCTCCAAACTGATTGATTCTCTTTTTTAAATACTTATAAGCTTGTTTTTTGTAACATATTGAAGTTTAACCAATGGAAACGGAGTTTTCAGGCCTCAAAAGCTATCTGAAGTCTTCTTGGCAGCCCACGGTAAGATATTTCAGATTTTTAAGCTTTTTACTATATATATATATTTACATTTTTGTGAGGCCTGAAGTTTACTTCATGTCTATTTACCACTTATATATATAAATATATACATTTATATATTTATATTTCTTTCTAGCCTAGAGTTTACTTTGTGACCTTTTACTGCTTATATATATATATATTTATCGCTTTTATATAAATATCTGCTTTAACTGCTTTCATAATGTAGATATTTAATCTTTCAGCCTGCGGGGTAGATTTGTCTAAATTTGGCTACTTCTAACTTTGACCGATTTAAAAGTGACTAAACTGGAACCGTTGGAGCTAGAATTATTTAGATTTATTCAAATCTAGTTCTTTTTCTAGCTTTTGTACATATTACTTTTTCATGTGAGCCTAGGAATCATGGGATTGAAGATTTAGCCTCTGAATCTAGATTCAGTTCCCACGATGGACATTTCTCAGCTGCAGTCAGCTTGTAAATTATCTATGGTGTCTAGATATCCTTAGATGGCTCGCATGCCCACAAGGAGTTCGGCACTGTTATGTATCTTATTATTCACGAAGATAATCCAAGAATAAATCAAGGATTATCCATATGCTCAGGGCTCATCCTCTACTACTCTACGTCGTAACCCGATGAGGGTCATGAACTGTCGGCGTATATCTCCGATAGCTATATGAGCGCAAGGTCTGTCTAAGGGAAAAGTTGTCAACCGCTCGTACTCCTCCAATGTAGGAGTCAACTCCTGAGTACTAAACTAGAAAACATGTCTCTCCGGTATCCAATGCTGTAGCATACCCTCTACAAAGCCTACGGGAACCTGAAACATCAAGAGGGTCATAGAATGCTGTAATAGCTAATCTACAGTCACCTTATCTGTAGGTGACATACTATCATACCACGACCTAAAACGGGAAACTATCAACACTGGTAGGGTGTGATCTATATATGCGGCTTACTGTCGAAGAAGACATCTGTGTGGGCCGTATCATAAGACCATCCAGGGGTCAATGCTAAATATCTCTGGACATACATAAATATGCATGACATAATACATGCATGACAAATAATAGATGGCAATACGATGTAGGGAATAGAAAATAGTACATACATTCCTAAGTACATCATCATCTAAATGCCTCATCTCTATACAACTGAGAAATACAGAGAAATGGGGCACTGCCGCCCAACAACTCCCCTGAGTGGGGCCCACCCTTCCGGCTCGGTCCAGTTCGAGTTGCAAAGGAGTTCTCACAAGCTGAAAAGGTCAAATTAGGGATAAAAATGCTACGCGATTGAGCAGAATAACCTAAAATCCTGGTTTTCCTGGGACAAACTGTGGTTTTCATATCATTAATTGGTATTCACCCAAATACAGGGTATAATATACCGATGATCTCAGCCTTTGCAAATCACATTCGATAATACCTCACAAAGGTTCGATGCCGTCAGTTTGGGGTTGTAATTCCAAAGTACACATCCCCGGCGGGGGCATCACGCGTTCTCAAGAACACATCCTCAGTGGGGGCATCACGAATTCTCAAGTTCACATCCCCGGCGGGGGTATCACGCGTTATCATTTGTTGATGTTCACATCCCCGGCTGGGGTATCAAGCATTTTAAAGCGTTTCTCTTCATCTTTGCACACACCGTTCTTCACGTTGAGAGTCGTGTTGCGTGTGTATGCCCAGACTTCGGTCCGTGGATTTTATTCCTTTTTGTATATTATATATATATATATATATATATATATATATATATATATATAGACTAACATTATCGATTTATGCCTCGATTGAGCCTGGACTCACGTCCGGAGCGTTTATTTGCTTTTATATATATATATATATATACTTATATATAAACTGTTGTCGAACTTTGTTCTATGAGCCTGGATTTACATCCGGAGCATTTATTGCCATAAAACTCTATTTGATTGAGCCTGGATTTTACATCTGGTGCGTTTACTGTTTTTATATATATATAGCGACAAATCGCTGAAATGATTAACTGAGCCGGGATCGATATATATCCTGTGCGTTTACCGCTTTTATCTATATATATATATATTTACATTTTTGTCTGGCCTGGAGTTTACTTCATGGAATTTTACTGCTTTCTTTACATTTCATCACGCTTGGAGTTTACTTCATGGCGGTTAATCGTTTTTACTGTTTCTTTACATTTCGTCCCGCCTGGAGTTTACTTCGTGGCGGTTGATCGTCTTTACGACTTTATTTACATTTCTGATCCCCCATGGAGGTGTTTCGTGGTGGTTGATCATGTCTCTATATATATATTTACCGCTTTTATATATTTACATTTCCGATCCCCCATGGAGGTGCTTCGTGGTGGTTGATCCTGTCTGTATATATATATTTATAGATTTTATATATATCACTGTTTATAGCTTTCATATAAATTGCTACATCATATGAGCCTAGGAATCATGTGATCACATATTCAGTCTACTGAATCTAGATTCAGTTCCCGTGATGGACATTTTCAGTTGTACATTGCTTGTAAATTATTCGGCGCTGCTATGTATATTATTTTCTCGAAGATGCTTCGCATCTCAAAAATAAAAGCAATCAAGCCGAACACCTAATAAAATGGAAGCATCAAAGGCCTCAATTACTATTGAGCACAAGGGTTTGAAAAACCTCTTTTTATAAAACATCACTGCTATATCTTGTTTAAAACTAAATTTTTACACAAATTCAAATCCTTTGTATATAGGTGCAAATGAAGCATAGCACTACTTCTAAATAATTGCACATTGATCCACACACACACACACACATTCATATAACCGTTTAATTGAAAGGTGGCGGTCACCGTGGTCACACGGATGTCGGAGGGTGCCTAACACCTTCCCTCCACATAACCAAGTCCCTGGATCCTAACGAATCTCAGTTTCACAGACCCGTTAAGAAGTGTCACATCACTAGGTCAATGTGCAAATCTTTTCTCGGTTGTGTTGGTACAACCATTTAAAAAACCAACTAGTGACTCTTACAGTCAAATCGTCGACATATAAATGTCGGACCTTTTCATAACTTATTTTTTCAAACAAATCTCACCTAACATGAGAACACCAAAAGACAAGAACAGAAAAGGGACAAATAAAATCCCGACGTCAACAATAGCGTAGCTTGCATAGCATGTAGATTGCATTATGTTGTGTTGTTTGGGGACAAGCAACAGTTTATGTTTGGGGGTATTTGATAAGTAGGTTTATACCTATTTATCCGGTATCTGTTATTTGAAATTAGTTGCCTAAACTCATGCTTCTTAGTTACTTTTCATGTATTTTGTGTTCATTTTGTAGATCTTATGTTTGGGAACGATGTGAGTGACTATTGGTATGAAAACGCAAGGAAAAGCAATCCGGACATCGTTTGGGCCTTTATGTTCATTTCATGTTCTTGTCTTGGAACTTGGATTATGTTGTAGAGCTTCTTCTTAGCTTTTCGGAACATCTTGAATGATTCCAATCGGAGTTCGGATGCAAGAGTTATGACCTTTGTACCAACGAACGTTGAACGTCGCTGTTTTATGTGACCATTTGCATAGCTGTCACTTCCAACCCAATTTCAACCTTCATCCATCCATTATTTCTCATTTCTTAAAGAATAAAAGTTGTAGATCTCGTCGAGAGCTTCTATTTGATAGGTGGAAGGCTCTGTAACTCTTCCTGGATCAAACGTTATGGTCGATTTACCAGAAGATATTGCAATAGAAAACCTACGGCGCGGGTGCACGGATTTCTAGTGTATTTTGGGCACGGCCGCGCTAGTCCATGGACCCAAAAAAATGCCATCTGCTAGTTGAGCGCGGGCGTGCCCAACTCCAGGTCATTCCTAGCGCGACCGCGCCACTTCAGAAGTTGACCAGAGCTGACTTTTTCACTAAATAGTGCAATTGGAGCGTAACTAGGAAGAGGGTTCAATTAGGCCATATATAATTAGACTTATTTTAAATATGTAACGGATTCCACCCCTTAGGGGATCACGTAGCTAATATTGTTTTCTTCTCTTTAATTTCCATATTAGAATATAGTAGGTGAGAGTAGTTAATCTCTAGAATTGATTAGTTCTAAAGATTTGAAGCAATTGGATAGCATAATAGATTCAAACTTGGAGCAAGAGAACAGATATGCACTTCAATTCTTTACTCTTATCATCTCTTTGAATCCTATTTGTAATCTTATGATGTTTATTCAATTTGTGGATGATATATTTGATTCAGCTATAATTTAAACTATATTATGAGATTGCAATGGATTCTATGTATTAGTTATTTCTAATATATTTCATTGTTAGCCTTATTGATTGCTATGGGATTGTCTATTAAGATTCATGCTTATTTTCTTAGTTGATTGACCATCAATTACTATGATAATCCATATGAACTTGAGAGACGAAGTATAGGTTTAGATCTGATCTTATTAGTTTGTGTTTGTATGTTCTACAATGTGATGGGATGTATGATTTGTGCTTAGGATAGACATATACTGAAGCACCACTCGTAGTCAATTGAGAACTTGGGCTTAAACCCTAATTATTTGTAAATCACATAGACATATAGTGGTTTAGGTAATGTGGGTGTTCATGTGTATTCTATCAACTGTGGATTATATATGATATGGGTATGGTGCATTGAGAGATGGCTATACTTTACTTTTTTGTTCTCGACTAACCGTCTGGTACAATTAGTTTGACTTGACATGAAGTGTGTGGATTTAAATGAGTCAATAGATGAAATTGTGATCTCAGGTCTTTATTATCTAGTCTTATTCTAGGGATAGTTAGTATTATTTAATTTTATAGTTTTAATATAAAATATTAAATCATTCGCTTAAATAAGACTGAAATGGTTATGGGCTAATGCTTGGTGAACTTTATTAGTTAATTCTCCATGGGAATGATACTTTACTTACTCTTTATTACTTGTTGACCGTGTATACTTGCACACATATATTGATCGGTAAAACGACCAACACTTCGCTTCCTCCTTCAGCAAATATTTCTTTTTCCATTAAAGCCGCAAACGTATTGATCTGAAATATCGCTACCTTGTTGAATATCCCTGGCTTCAGTCCATTCTCAAACCTTCTCACTTTTCTCGCCTCCGTGTCCACCTGATGAGGTGCAAATCTCGCTAACTCTTTGAATTTAGCGGTATATTCTGATACCGACATGTTCTCCTACTTCAGTTCTAGAAATTTGACTTCCATCCTGGCTTGCATACTCGACGAAAAGTAGTTCTCAAAGAATAACTCCTTGAATCTTGTCCAAGTCACTACAGCTGTTCGAGCTCTCGCTTGATTAGTCTCCCACCAGTAATTGGCTTCTCCCTTCATCAGATATGTTGCAAAAGTTGTCTTTTGCTCTTCGGCTACTCTGGCAATAATGAATGCCTTCTCCATCTCCTTCACCCAAGTTTGAACTTCAATGGGATCCGTGGTTCCCTTGAATTCTGGTGGTCCTACCGCTTTAAAGTCTTTAAAATTTGCCAATCTATTGGCTGGTTGTTCTCTTGCTCTTGTTCTTGCTACTGGCGCCCTATTTTTCGTTGCTTGGGTTATCATGTTCGCAAAGTTTTGCACCGGGTCTGCTTGGTCTCCCTCATTATTCACTTATTTCTATTCTCTCTGGTTTCGCTTCTGTCGTCTAGGCGGCATTATCTGACTTAAATAAAAATCTTACATTAATTCTCTTTCTCTACACAAATTCTTATTAATAACACAATAACAATTTAACACAAAGTTCTCATATAATCACATATTTATTCAAATAACACATAGTACATTTAGTACTTAACACATACAACTATCCATTGTTAAACAAATATTAGGATTAACAACATAACTTTACACAAAAAGTTGTAATTCTCCAAAATCATTTTAATATTAATATTGAAAATAAAGATTACAGTCATACAAACATATATATATTTACATATGCTTTCACATCATTCCCATATTACAATCTTTAATATCCCACATACTATCAAAAGATATTATCGCTTATACTTAAGTTGTCTACCGTTCACTCCCTTCACCAGTCTTCTTCTTACTGGGACACTTGTTGAATCTGTGACCCATTCTTCCACATGAAAAACACTTTCTCATATTCGGCTTAGGACAATGTTGAGAAATATGTCCTTCCTGTTTACAGTTGAAACACACGTTCTTCCACATTATACATTCTCCTAAGTGAGTCTTTCCACACTTGCCATAGACTTGCTTCTTCTTCGGTTAAAGGTCAATAATAATCTAGAAGGGGGGTTGAATAGATTATTACTAGTTAAAAATTATGTTTAGGCCTTTTTGAATTTTTAGTTATTAATTAGCAGTTTTAGAAATTAGTATGCAAGATAATAAAAATTCTATCACAATGCACAAAGATTTATCTGGTTCACAACATACACTCTTTGGTATGTTGCTACGTCCAGTCTCAAGTTCCTACTTGGAACTTGAGATCCTATTACTATCAGTAATAAAAACTCCTTCAACAGACAGAGAAACCTTTACAAAGTTTTATAGTTAAACTTCCAACTGTTCCAAACTAATCTATCTTGGACAGCAAGCTCCTAGCTCCTTCCTCAAGCTTAGTTGTACTTCTTTTGAGTTCAGTTCTATTTTATGATCTGGTCTTGAAATAACAGCCTCTTCCTCACCTCACAAGTACATTAGAGACCCAACTTCCTGCTGACCTCTCTAAGACTCTGGTCTTGGTCGAAGAATTACTCGTCTTTCTCACAGGTACATAAAATAAACTAACTCTAATCCTTTCTCTGTTTACAAATAAGTTTACAACAAAGTGCTTCTTCAAAAAGATGATAAGAGTTAAATACAGATTAATGCTTCTCAATTAAGCAGATAGAAAATTTGGACAAATATATTAGTATAAAAGTTCAAGGACTTTTATATTCAACAATAAGCTTCTTTAAAGCAGATAGAGCCTTGGTTTAGATCCACTAATGCTTTTGATTAAGCAAGTATATGATATTAAAGCACTTAATAAAGAATTAACAATTCCATAAAATAAAGAGTGTTTTTCTATTGATAATATAGAATTGTTCCTTAGTTAGTCTTTATAAATTATCAATACTTGTAGACAATAATAAATCAATTTAAACAATATTTATCAAGTATAATCTCAGTTAAGCACAAACTGATATAACAAATATTACTTGTTTAACTCAAATAATATATAAGAATATTTTATCTATTATGTGAACTTTTATAGATAATGTCACTTAGTACTATAAAGAATCGTATGGTTCGAATTCCTCTTGGTAGAGGTGTATCTCCGTAGCCTTGCTGTAAGACCCCAACTTTTTAATAAAAATGAATTTTCTATAAATATTATTTTTGAATATTATGGAGTAAATGTGATATAATGTTATAGTTGTGGGTAATATTTACAAATTTTGTAAAGTATGCAAGTTGTCATATTATATTCGATTGGTCGGGAAATATTCTTTTTGTTAGGGAATATCCGTACAACGGTACAATCATTGGTGGACCCCACAACAGAATTATTATCGGATTGAGAAAACGACAAAAATATTTTATGAAAATAACGGCGGAAGTTTTACCGTTAATACTGTTGAACTACTCGGTAGTAAAAGTACAGTAATACGCGTGGTTGCATAGTAGCACACGGTATTGATTATTAATGCTTACGTAAGAAGTCACTCAGCTTTGATTCAATTATTGTCGATATTTTATATATTATTAAATCAATAATTGAGATAACAAAGTTATTAATATTATTATTTGCAATATTAACGATGTCTAGAAGTTCTGCCAAGGAGAGGTTTGGTCACCTAATTGCGCGCTAATAGGGAGAAATCCTTATTGGAAAGCCCCCTTTCCTCAGGAACGACACGGTCGATTAATATTGTGAATAATAATAATAATAATAAATGTTGTTAAAAATATTGAGAGGATTTTTATGAAGTATTTGTTGTAAATTTTGCTTATTATATGAACCCCCACTTACTAATTTTTCAAAACTGTCGGTAGAAAGTTATCTCGCTTTTATTTTATATATATATATATATATATATATATATATATATATATATATATATATTTTGAAAAGTTGTCGAGGAGGTGGGGGTGACATAATTATCACGGGTGGTGTAAGAAAGTCATGGATTACATATATATATATATATATATATATATATATATATATATATATATATATGTAATTCAAAACAAAATTCATCACGTTGTGTTATTATGTTGAGATTGTCATTTTTTTGTCACGGTATTGATGAAGGAAAAGATGGCGTGACATGGTGGGTGGATTTATATATATATATATATATATATATATATATATATATATTATAATAAGTTTTGTTTTTTTTTATGAAAATAGAATATATTATATTTTATTGAATATTTTATTAAAACAATATGGACCATCCGATTAAAAATAAATCAATCTGGACCATTCATGAATTGGTTATTATGCAGTCCATTCTTCTATAAATAGAAGCTCATTCCTTCATTATTTCTTACGAATTCACTAAAACTCTAGAGAGAGAAATTATAGAGAAACTATAGAAAAGTATTCTGCTACTTCCCTACTCTTATATCCAGTTTCTTTTACGGTAAGGGGTATTATTTCTTTTGTATTCATGAAGAGAACTTCTGTTATTCCATTATTTATTATTCGGTTAGAATAACCTGTATACGCGGGCTACCCTACACTTGGTGAAATTCTTCTGTTATTCCATTCATTATTATTTTGTTGGAATATCGTGTCTATGCGTTTTACGCCGGACCTGATTCCATCTTTATTATTCTGTTGGAATATCCTGTCTGTGCGTTTTACGTCGGACCTGATTCTTTCTTTATTATTCTGTTGGAATATCCTGTCTGTGCATTTTACGCCGGGCCTGGTTCCGTTAATTATTATTCTGTTGGAATAACTTTTGCTCAGCTGGCTCTATCGTATGCCTGGTGATTTCTTTTGTTATTCCATTCCTTATTATACTCAGTTGGTTAAAGTTTTGACTTTTATACTCCATGAAATTAGTGGAATATTCTTGATATTTGCGCTTCATCCAGTATCTTTTAATATTCTTCTGAGTATTCTTGAATTTTACTCTATAAAGAAGTATCATGTTGACAATTTGGACGTTATTAGTTCCTGAATAAATTAATTCTTGAACTTGTTTTATTGAATTCTTATATCATTGTCATCATCCTCATGTTTATATTTTTGAAAGTCATCTGTGGCCTGTAGTGCATAGATGGACTTTGTATGATTATGACCTAGGATTATTCGGTGTAATCATGACCGTAATGTTATAAATGATGTGGTAAAAGTCCTCATTGGCCCGTAGTGCATTGATGGACCGTTGTTGGCATGATCTTGACCATTAATGAATACACAAATATTCTTGGCCCATAGTGCATGGATAATTGTGGTCGTGATACTAAAGAATATCATTGGCCGTAGTGCAGGGGTGATTCGGTGATGTGAATTATTTATTAAGTTGAGTCCCAGCGATAAAAGTGATGAAAAACCTTTTAAATCATATAAGATAGTAGATTTTATTCCCTACTTGACTCTTCTAATGGATTGCTTATTCCGCTGCAGTTAAACTTGATGTTTGTTATATTTTATCAGTTTAACACTGTTGAAGGCTAATATGATTATTTATTCTGCATTATCTTAGTCATAATATTTCTTACTGGGCTAGTTGAGCTCACCCCTTTTGCTTTCATTGTTCTCTTCAGGAAATGAGAAAGTAGCATAGACTAGTCGGGGAACGGAGTGACGGTCTAGAGGATAGCATCAGTAGTCCTCACTATTCTGTGAAATAGTGTGTTAATAAATGTATTGAGGACTTATTTTGAGTGTGGATATTGTCTAGATGACAATATTTATATTAAAACTCACAGCATATATTTTGTCGTATTTTTACATGACTGTTGTATAATTAGTTGTATTTGTATTCAGTACCATGTATTTGGCGACTCAGAATAGGTGATGTATATCTATTTTGGGGGTGTCACAGTTGGTATCAAAGCTTAGGGATATGATCCCTGGCTAAGATGTGAGACTAGAACTAGAAGGGGAGAGACGGGGAATTCCTTCGCTAGTATGACCTACTTAAATTTATTTGGTATTTAATTGGTTGGTCAGAGTTTAGAGATAATATGTTACATGTTAACTAACCCTTGTTTTATGGCAGTATCTGAAAATGACATCCGAGAATGTTGAGAATAGCAATGGAGCACAGGAGACCGTTGAGTCTCCACATATCAATAATCAGGATAATGTGCATCAGGAAGGCGACAATCCTCATGCAAACAACAACACTGACCCAATGATGAATGATGAAATGTTTAGAGGCTTTATGCAATTCATGCAACAACAGGCGAGAGCGGCTCTTGTCCAAAATGTAGGTGGAAACAATGGAAACTCTCGGACGGTCACCGCTAAACAGTTCAAGGAGCTGGGACCACCGGAGTTTATTGGAGAGCCAAAACCACTTAAGGCAGAAGCATGGATAAAGCAGATCACCAGGATATTTGATGTCTTGGGATGCTCCGAGGAGCAAAAGGTTCCCTTTGTTGCCTTTATGTTGCGAGGAGAGGCGATTCTCGGTGGGAGCTCGGTAAAGCGTACTCAACTGCCGACCTTTGAAGATGTCTTGGGAGAAGTTCAAGAACTATTCAACGACAAGTACTTTCCCGAAAGTATTCGTCACATAAAAGAGGTAGAGTTCATCAAGTTGGAGCAGAATAATATGACCGTGTCATAATACGAAGCTAAGTTTTCCGAGTTGTCTCGGTTTATGTCCCACTTGGTGAATAATGAAGAGAGAATGACACGGATGTTTTTAAGAGGTTTAAAGCTGGAGATACGTCAACATCTTAGTTCTCATAAATTGTGTTTGTATTCAGATGTTATAAATAGGGCTCAGTTAGTAGAGCGCGATAACGAGTCAACGCAACCAAAAGAGAGCAGCCGGCAAAATGATAATACTAGTGAGAGCAATCATTGAAGCGGTGACAACAAGCGTGGAGGAATCAACGTGCCGTGAAGTGGTAACCACTTGGTGGTAATCGAGGCAAAACAATAAGAATGGACATTTCAAGAAAAGGAGATTCAACAATGATGGAAAGACGTCAGAACCAGCACCCGTTGTTAAGGAAGGACAACGACCACCTATCATATGCTTCAAATGCG
Organism: Panax ginseng; assembly: GCA_020205605.1. Classification (NCBI taxonomy): domain Eukaryota; kingdom Viridiplantae; phylum Streptophyta; class Magnoliopsida; order Apiales; family Araliaceae; genus Panax; species Panax ginseng. The sequence continues at coordinate 25,438,359 of CM035142.1, forward strand.
GAGGGGAGGGTCACATCAGTCTAAAATGCGCGATTCCGTCCAAAGCATGTTATAATTATGGAAGAGAAGGTCACTTAGCCCGATTTTTTCGTTCACCGAAGACAAGTTCAGCCATGATGGAGGCACCAAAGGCCATCCCAGAAAAGTCAAAGCCGGTAGTGCAAGGGAGAACGTTTGTTGTGACCTCCCAAAAAGCATGGAACCCGAATAAGGTCATCACGGGTAAGCTTATCATAAACTCTAGCGAAGTCTATACCTTATTTGATATCGGTTCTACCCATTCTTTTATTTCTCCTACTTGCGCTCAACGATTGAATTTGACTCTGGAGAAATTAGACTTTGACTTATCTGTGGAAACTCCGTTGGGAGAAACCTTCATTACATCCATTATTTATAAGTCTTGTTTGGTTCAAATCGGTACCCTTACATTACATGTCGATCTTATTTCATTAAAAATACTTTCATTTGATGTGATTCTAGGGATTGATTGGTTAACTACTCATCATGCAAAAATTGATTATTTTCGTAAGGTTGTTAGCTTTCATATTCCTAACCAACCTATTATGCGAATTTAAGCAACCAAACTATTAAAATCAATAACTGTCATCTCAAGCCATAAAGCTATTCGTTTATTAAAAAACAGATGTCAAGCTTTCTTAGCTCATGTCACGAATCTAAACAAAAATATGTCAGTTTTGAATGATATTTCTATTGTTAATGAATTTCTGACGTATTCCTCGAAGAACTTCCTGCCTACCCCAGGCGTGAAATTGAATTTTGTATCGACCTTGAACCCGGTACAAAACCCATTTCCAAAGCCCCATATCGAATGGCTCCTATTGAACTTCTGGAGTTAAAGACCCAACTGCAGGAATTGTTAGACATTGGCTTTATTCATCCTAGTACTTCTCCTTGGGGTGCTCCTGTTCTATTTGTGAAGAAGAAAGATGGGAGTATGCGACTTTGTATTTATTATCGAGAGTTAAATCATGTCACGATCAAAAATAGGTACCCATTGCCACGTATTGATGACCTGTTTGACCAGTTGCAAGGCGCCAAATTCTTTTTAAAGATTGATCTTCGTTCCGGATATCACCAATTGAAGATTAAAACTGATGACATTCCAAAGACGGCTTTCAGAACTCGGTACGGGCATTATGAATTCCTAGTCATGTCCTTTGGATTGACTAATGCCCCTGCTTCCTTCAAGGATATGATGAACCGAGTATTCAGAGAATATTTGGATCACTTTGTGGTTGTCTTTATTGATGACATCCTCATATATTCCAAAACTCGTGAAGATCATAAGCAACACTTGAAGCTGATACTCCAAAAGCTTCAAATCTGGGAGCAACCTAAATCGATGGATCGAAATGCGTAGCTTTCTCGGTTTAATGGTTGGTTATTATCTGAGATTCGTGGAAGGATTTTCTCGAATCGCTTCTCCACTAACTTCAAATTTGACTTTTAAAGATACAAAGTTCGGTTGGAGCGAGGAAAGTGAGAAGAGTTTTCAAGAACTCAAGAGGAGACTCATTTCAGCACCTGTTCTGACAATACCATTTGGTTCGGAGGGATTTGTTGTAAAACCCCGACTTTTATAAAATAAAAGTCTAATTTAATTTATGATTATTATTTTTTAAATTTAAAAATGTTAAATTTTTAATGGTCAAACGAACATTTAATCGAATAAATGAGCAAATAAAGAGAGGGAGGAAGTGGGAATTATTGGGCGGCTAACATGTGGGAGACAAAGGAATAATGGAAGGAAGAAAATAAGAAAGGAAAGAAGAAAAAGGGAGAATGCTCCCATATTATTTACACTCACGAGTATAATAGAGAAAAGAAAGAAAAAGAAGAGAAGAGAAGGAGAAATGAGGGAAGAGAAAAGAAAGAAAGAGTCAAAGAAGGGGAGAGGGAGAGAGGAAGAGTTCAGGTATGACTTGAGTAAAGGAGAGAAGAAAACTCCTTATAAAATCTCCATAACCACTATTCATCATCTTCTTCATCAAGCTCCAAGAATCCTAGAGAGAAATAAAAGGGTTTAACGATGAAGTTTTATTTTAGCTACGTGAAGCATCAAGGAAGTAGAGGAGATTATCTTAACCATCTCTAGCACATAATCTAACATCTTAGAGGAGGTAGATCTAAGAAGTAAGTTCTTAAAACCTTAAATCTCCATTTTTCTCTTCAAACTTCATATCGTGTTAGATGTTATTTTGAGTTATACGTGTAAAGAATCTTCTTAAGAATGATTCTCAGAAGCTAAATGAACTCTTAAGAGCATCCAAGTAAAACCAAAATTTTTTATCTCTTTAATTTTTCTAAACCTTGTTGAAGGTTGAAAGGGATCATGATGGATCCAAAGTAATAAGGAAGTATATGATAAAGATTTTATGTTTAATCCATTGAGAATAGAATTTAAGATCATTAGGCATGTGTTTGATGATGAATAAAAGTTATTTTGATGACTTAAATCAAACTTGAAAATTGTTGATGGTTGATTTATGTGTAAAATCTGAGGAGGAGGATCTATAGATTAAGAAGTTATGGAAATATTCCAATTTGAATGGACTAAAATGATTTAAATCAAATTAGTGGTGAAAGTTTTTGTAGAATCATGTTAATCGATGAAAAACTTTGTCTTGAGGCACTTTTGAGCCAACCTTTGGACTAATTAATGAATCTGAAACATTATGAAATCATGGTGGTTTTGTAGAGCATGTTACAAGCTTTCCATAGCCTCAAAAACGACTAATTTCGATAACTGGATGAAGAAGATATGAAAATTTGAAGTATATGTGTCAAAAGTTACAAAATCTTAAAAATTGGAGTTAAGTGTCAAGGGTCAAACGCCTAGGCGCTAGACTCGGTAACTTAGAATCTGTTCTTGGGTGCCTAGGCACTTTCCCAAGGCCAAATTTGGGCGCTAGGCTCGTCAAGTGTTAAGCCAAAATATGTTCCGATGTCCTTTAGTAAATTGGGCATAAATTTTTCATATGAACTCCGATTGAGGTAATTCAGATGATTCAAAAGATAACGAGTAGACCTAAAACTTTCATTCTTTATGTTTTTTATGGTTGAGGTCAGACTCAATGCCAAAATGGCTATTTTAGGGACTAATGTGCATTCGAGAGTTAATCGAGGACGTCGGGCATGCACGTATGCAACGTGTAATGTTTTCGACGATAAAGGATGTTGTTCTAAGTTATAAAACATAAACATTATTAAATATAATGATATTATGTGATAAATAAAGACAATTTAAATGAATAATAAATTATTAGTTGGTGTATATGTTATTCGAGATAATTATGATTTGATGTTAATCCTTAATTTTAATAGAATTTGAATTGTTTATAAGTAAGGTATTGATTGGATTCTTATGTAAGAAGTCACTCTATATTTATTTCAATAATTGCCACAGTAGTTATTACACAGTGACTCATATTATTTGATATGATATAATTAAACCAGTTGCAAGTATTGAGAGTCTTTGTTAATAATTGTGAATAATGGTTCAAAGATTGAAAGGTTGTTGATTAAAGATATGTATAATATATAGATGTTTGTTCAATTATTTTCTTTTACAAAAGTAAGTTTGGCAGGACTTGCTGACACTCTACTTTTTCTAAAGTAGTCTGGACCACAACTCAATTATTTTAAAACGTGTACAAATTGATTTAATTTTCTCTGTGGGACCAAAAATTCCACTACCATTATTATATACCTCATTTGATTATTTTGTCAAAGCAGGTGTTCTAGTTGTTTACTAAATCTTCAATATAAATAGGTTGCCCGGTTGAGCAACTAAACACACACCATCACTACACTAAAAAATATAGAATTCTTTTACTACAATATTGTGAGTATAATATTAAGAGTATTTCTATTGAGTGTAATGTTACTCCAAGTGTAGATAAGAAATGCAAGCATTGTTTAAGTTGATCAATTTCACAGAAAGTAGAAACAAGTCATATGCTAAGGTAAGGGATATCATTATTGTGGTAAGAGGGTATCACTTTTATGGTAAAAGGAATATCATTTTCTTTCATACTCCATGTTATGGTAAGATATTATTATTCGTTTATTGAAATTTATCATTAAATGGTGAAAGGTCCCAGAAAGGATTAGAATATCGCTTAATAGTTTGTGCTTCATCTATTATTATGTTATCAATTTGGACTCTAGATAATTAAGTTGAAAATCACTAAGATCTATGTTATCTTATTAATATGATGATTTATGTTTATTCATTATATATATATATATATCAATGTCATCATTCTCATGCTTATGTTGTATTGAAAGTCATCTATGGCCAGTAGTGCATAGATGGACTTGGTATATTATTATGACCGAGGATCATTCTATATAATCATGACCGTAATGTTACAAATGATGTGATAAAAGTCATCTTTGTCCGTGGTGCATAGATGGACTTGGTATGATTATGACTAGGATTATTCTTGTATAATCATGGCCAGATTGAAAACACGAATATCCTTGGCTCGTAGTTCATGGATAATTCGTGGTCGTGATACTATTAAGTCGAGTCTTAGCATTATTGGTTTTATAGTTTTATATCTTTGGCCCAGAGTAAAAAGATGGACCGTTATTTATTTGTTTTGCGATTGTATATATCTTTGGCATGTAGTGCAAAGTTGAATTTGTTGATTTACTTGATTATAAATATAAATTGTGATTTAATTATAATCATGTGGTGGTTCGTGAAGACATGTGATGAGAGTTCTCTTTGTTTTGGGTATAACAAAGAACTATTGATGAGTATTTCAGAATGAAATATTAACGATGGACTTTTAATCTAGAGGAGATAGTAGACATTATGTTCTACTTGACTCTTCTAATGGATTGTTGATTCCACTGCTATTATGGTTGAAAACTTTTATCTTCTACCATATATTCTAAATATCTTAATTCTTTTGATAATTTAATTATCTCAAGTCATGACATTCTTTACTGGGCTATTTGTGCTCACCCTTTTACTTTACCACCCCTTTCAGGTAATAAAAGTGTAGCTGAGACTAGCAGAGAGAACATGGGTTAAGTGGCGATACAAATTAGTCACAAGCCTAATCAAATTATGAAACGGTGTGGCATAATAAGTGTACTAAGAACTTAAAATGTGTGTGACATGTTTTATACATCATTTGATATTTAATTTTGGTGAACAACAATAGGGTGAGGCAAACCAGAATATGGAAGCGTCAAAGGTGCACTCCATTAGAATGAGGAGAACAGAAATCTTCTCGTGTTCCTTCTGGAATTGATATATTTCTCATTGTACTTTATATGGCATTGTAATGATTTAAATATGAATATTATCGTATTATATACGTAACAATATTTGTATTGAAACTCACAGTATATGAGTCGTAGTATTTTGCACGACAATTTTATAAATGGAGTTGTAAGTAGTGTATTTTCTGGCGACCCAAGATGGGTGATGTATACCTATTTTTGGGGGCGTCACAGTTGGTATCAAAACTTAGGGATATTATCCCTGGCTGAGATGTGAGACTAAAACTAGGAGGGGAGAGATGGGTAATTCCTTCGATAGTTTGACCTAACTAAGTTTAATTGTTATTTATTTTGGTCACCGAGAGTATAATATATTATGTGGCATGTTAATTAACCCTTATTTTGAAACCCAGATTCTAGAATGATATCTCAAATACGAGAATTGAGCAATGGATGAACCATGAGATGAAGAAGTAGCTCGTGAGCTAGAATTTGAATTTCTGCGTCTCTTCAACTACAGTACATAAAATTTCAAGGGAAAAAATTTCATAAGGTGGAGTGATTGAAAACTCTAACTTTTATAAAATAAAAGTCTAATTTAATTTATGATTATTATTTTTAAAATTTAAAAATGTTAAATTGTTAAATGGTCAAACGAACATTTAATCGAATAAATGAGCAAATAAAGAGAGGGACGAAGTGGGAATTATTGGGCAGCTAACATTTGGGAGACAAAGGAATAATGGAAAGAAGAAAAAGGAGAAAAGGAAAGAAGAAAATTTAGAATGCTCCCATATTATAACACTCACGAAATAATAGAGAAGAAAGAAGAGAAGAGAAAGAGAAAGGAGGGAAGAGAAAAGAAAGAAAGAATCAGAGAAAGGGAGAGGGAGAGGGAGAGAGTTCAGGTATGACTTGAGTAAATGAGAGAAGCAAACTCCTTATAAAACCTCCATAACCATTATTCATCATCTTCTTCATCAAGCTCCAAGAATCCTAGAGAGAAATAAAAGGGTTTGGTGATGAAGTTTTATTTTAGCTACGGAAAGCATCAAGGAAGTAGAGGAGATTATCTTAACCATCTCTAGCACATCATCTAACATCTTAGAGGAGGAAAATCTAAGAAGTAAGTTCTTAAAACCCTAAATCTCCATTTTTCTCTTCAAGCTTAATATCGTGTTAGATGTTATTTTGAGTTATATGTGTAAAGATTCTTCTTAAGAATGATTCTCATAAGCTAAATGAACTCTTAAGAGCATCCAAGTAAAACCAAAACTTTTTATCTCTTTAATTTTTCTAAGAGTTTGATTTGTTGAAGGTTGAGTTATAGGGGATCATGATGGATCCAAAGTAACCAAGTATATGATAAAGATTTTATGTTTAATCCATGTTTGAGAATTTAAGATCAAAAAGTTAGGCATGTTTTTGAGGATGAATAAAATTATTTGAGGACTTAAATCAAACTTATAAAATGTTGATGGTTGATTTATTTCTTTGAGGAGGATCTAATTAAGAACAAATATTCCAATTTGAATGAACTAAAATGATTTAAATCAAAGTAGTGGTGAAAGTTTTAGTCAATCATGTTAATCGATGAAAATCTTTGTCTTGGGGGACTTTTGAGCCAAATTTTGGAATAATTAATGAATCTGAAAAATTATGAAATCATGGGGGTTTTGTAGAGCATGTTACAAGCTTTCCATAGCCTCAAAAATGGACTAATTCCGATAACGGATGAAGAAGATATGAAAATTTGAAGTATATGTGTCAAAAGTTGCAAAATCTGGAAAATTGGAGTTAAGTGCCAAGGGTCGAGCGCCTAGGCGCTAGGCTCGGCGCTTAGAATCAGTTCTTGGGTGCCTAGACGCTTGCCCAAGGCCAAATTTGGGTTCCTAGGCGCTGGTCAAGTGTTAAGCCAAAATATGTACGGACGTTCTTTAGTAAATTGGGCATAACTTTTTCATACGAACTCCGATTGAGGTGATTCACGATGATTCGGAAAGATAAAGAGTAGACCTAAAACTTTCATGCTTTATGTTTTGACATTTGAGGTCGGTATCAAGGCCTAAAATGGCTATTTTAGGGACCTGATGTGCATTCGAGTCAATCGGGGATCGTCGGGCATGCATTATGCAACGTGTAATGTTTTAGAAGATAAAAGGATGTTGTTCTAAGTTGTAAAACATGAACATTATTAAATATAATGATATTATGCGATAAATAAAGACAACTTAAATGAACAATAAATTATTAGTTGGTGTATATGTTATTCGAGATAATTATGATTTGATATCGATCCTTACTTTTAATAGAATTTGAATTGTTTATAAGTAAGGTATTGATTGGATTCTTACGTAAGAAGTCACTCGGTATTTATTTCAATAATTTCCACAGTAGTTATTACACAGTGACTCATAATATTTGATATGATATAATTAAACCAGTTGGCAGTATTGAGAGTCTTTGTTAATAATTGTGAATAATGGTTCAAAGATTGAAAGGTTGTTGATTAAAGATATGTATGATATATAGATGTTTGTTCAATTATTTTTTTTTACAAAAGTAAGTTTGACAGGATTTGCCGACACTCTACTTTTTCTAAAGTAGTCTGGACCACAACTCAATTATTTTAAAACGTGTACAAGTTGATTTAATTTTCTCTGTGGGACCATAAATTCCACTACCATTATTATATACCTCATTTGATTATTTTGTCAAAGCAGGTGAGCTAGTTGTTTACTAAATCTTCAGTATAAATAGGTTTCTCGGTTGAGCAACTAAACACACACCATCACTACACTAAAAAAAATATAGAATTCTTTTACTACAATATTGTGAGTATAATATTATGAGTATTTCTATTGAGTGTAATGTTACTCCAAGTGTAGATAAGGAATGCAAGCATTGTTTAAGTTGATCAATTTCACGAAGCGTAATCACAGTCAAATGCTAAGGGATATCATTATTGTGGTAAGAAATATCATTTTATGGTAAAGGAATATCATTTTCTTTCATACTCCATATTATGGTAAGATATTATTATTTGTTTATTTAGTTTATCATTAAATGGTGAAAAGTCCTGAAAGGATTAGAATATCCTTAATAGTTTGTGATTCATCTATTATTATGTTATCAATTTGGACTCTAGATAATTAAGTTGAAAATCACTAAGATCTATGTTATCTTATTATTATGATGATTTATGTTTATTCATTATAGATATCATTGTCATCATTCTCATGCTTATATTATGTTGAAAGTCATTTATGGCCAGTAGTACATAGATGGACTTGGTATGATTATGACCAAGGATTATTCGGTATAATCATGACCGTAATGTTACAAATTATGTGGTAAAAGTCATCTTTGGCCCGTAGTGCATAAATGGACTTGATATGATTATGACCAGGGATTATTCGGTATAATCATGACCGTAATTGAAAACACGAATATCCTTGGCCCGTAGTGCATGGATAATTCGTGGTCGTGATACTATTGTTTGAGTCTCTCAAAGATTATTGGTTTTATAGTTGTATATCTTTGGCAGAGTAGTGCAAAGATGGATTGTTGTTTATTGGTTTTACGAATTGTATATCTTTGGCATGTAGTGCAAAGTTGAGACTATTGATTTACTTGATTATAAATATAAATTATGAATTAATTATAATGCATGGTGGTTCGTGTGAAGACAGTGATGAGAGTTCTCTTTGTCTTGGGTATAACAAAGAAATGCTGATGAGTATTTCAGCAATGAAATATTAACGATGGACTTTTAATCTAGAGGAGATAGTATACATTATGTTCTACTTGACTCTTCTAATGGATTGTTGATTCCGCTGCTATTATGGTTGAAAACTTTTATCTTCTACCATATGTTCTGAATATCTTAATTCTTTTGATAATTTAATTATCTCAAATCATGACATTCTTCACTAGGCTATTTGTGCTCACTCTTTTACTTCACCACCCTTTTCAGGTAATAAAAGTGTAGCTGAGACTAGCAGAGAGAACATGAGTATAAAGTGGCGATACAAATTAGTCACAAGCCTAATCAAATTATGAAACGGTGTGGCATAATAAGTGTACTAAGAACTTAAAATGTGTGTGACATGTTTTATACATCATTTGATATTTAATTTTGGTGAACTATAATAGGGTGAGGCGAATCAGAATTTGGAAACGTCAAAGGTGCACTCCAATAGAATGAGGAGAAGAGAAATCTTCTCGTGTCCCTTCGAGGACTTGATATATTTGCTGTTGTACTTTATATGGCATTATAATGATTTAAATATGAATATTGTCATATTATATACATAACAATATTTGTATTGAAACTCACAATATATGAGTCATAGTATTTTGCACGACAATTGTATAAATGGAGTTGTAAGTAGTGTATTTTCTGGCAACCCAAGATAGGTGATGTATACCTATTTTTTTAGGCGTCACATTTGTCATCTAAAGTGATGCTTCGGGCAAAGGGTTAGGATGTGTTCTCATGCAACATGGGAAAGTCATAACCTATGCCTCACGACAACTCAAAGAATATGAGAGGAATTATCCTACTCATGATCTAGAGTTAGCATTAATCAATCTTTGCACTAAAGATTTGGAGGCATTACTTGTATGGGGAGAAAGTGGAGATCTTTACGGATCATAAAAGCCTCAAATATTTTTTTCACTCAAAAGGAACTCAACATGCTACAACGATGTTGGCTTGAACTGTTGAAAGATTATGATCATACCATCCAATACCATCCTGGAAAAGCGAAGGTGGTAGCTGACGCATTGAGTAGAAGATCATATGCGGGTACGAGTGCGATATTGTCAACGCAAATGCCCATTTTGTATGACTTGCAAAGGATGGAGATAGAGATAAAGACTCCAGGGACCCACGTGATGATGGCGAATATACGAGTAGAACCGACTTTAATTGATAAAATTAAAGCTGCTCAAGTTACAGATCCGGAGCTGATGCGTATGAGAAAGAAAATGCAAGAAGGTGTTATGCCGGAAGCAAGAATCGATGATGAAGGAATACTTTGAGTCAACTCCAGACTTTGTGTTCCTAACGATCCTGAGTTAAAGTATAAAATCATGATGGAGGCGCACAACACATCGTTTGTAATCCATCCTGGGAGTACCAAAATGTATCGTGATCTTCATCATACATTTTGGTGGAGCAATATGAAGAGAGAGATAGCGTTGTTTATCTCAAGGTGTCTAACTTATCAACGAGTCAAGGCGGAGCATCAAGTACCAAAAGGTCCATTGGAACCACTTGAAATTCCATAATGGAAGTAGGAGCACATTATCATGGATTTCGTTACTGGTCTTCCAAAGGTTTCTCAAGGCATTGATGCAATTTGGGTCATTGTTGATAGATTGACCAAGTCTGCTCATTTCTTACCAATACGAGAAACTTATACACTTGAACGTCTTGCTCAGATGTGTACATAAACGAGATTGTAAGATCGCATGGTATGCAAGTATCCATAGTTTCTGATCGAGATCCAAGATTCACTTCACGATTTTGGGTTAGTTTACAAAAAGCTATGGGCACGGATTTACGATTTAGTTCGGCATATCATCCTCAGATGGATGGACAATCGAAGAGGACTATTCAAACTCTGGAAGATTTATTAAGACTCTGTGTCCTTGACTTCAAGGGAAGTTGGGATAAGTTCTTACCATTGGTGGAGTTTTCCTATAACAACAATTATCAACCAAGTATTTGCATGGCTCCATTTGAGGCGCCAGATAAGAAAGTGTCGCTCTCCAAAGATTTGGGATGAGGTGGGTGAAGCAACGTTGTTGGGACCGGAGTTGGTACGTATAACTACGAAAAAGATTCAAACAATTCGACAACGTATAAAGACCTCACAAGCTCGACAAAAGAGTTATGCTGATCTTCATCGAAAGGATGTGGAATTCGATATAGGAGATCATGTGTTGTTACGTGTTGCCCCATGGAAAAGAGTTACGAGATTTTTAAAGAGAGGAAAGCTCAATCCTCGATTCATTGGACCATTTTTAATCCTCGATCGAATAGGAACTATGACCTATAGACTCGCTTTACCGCCAAGTATGTCTCCTGTTCATAACATTTTTCACATATCTATGTTATGTAAATATGTGGAAGACCCAAACCACATTATTGAGTTAGAACCAGACGAAATAGCGGAAGATTTAACGTATGAAGAGGTTCCTGTTCAAATCTTGGATAAGAAGGAACATATTTTACGCTCCAAGGTTATACCTCAAGTCAAAGTTTTATGGAGAAACCACGATGTTGAGGAAATGACCTGGGAGTTAGAATCTGAAATGAAATCACGATATCCTTACCTCTTCGACATACTAGGTACGTACCCTAATTTCGAGGGCGAAATTTCATAAGAAGGTGAGGTTGTAAGAACCCAACTTTTTAATAAAAAATGAATTTTCTATAAATATCATTTTTGAATATTATGGAGTAAAGTTGATATAATGTTATAGTTGTGGGTAATATTTACAAATTTTGCAAAGTATGCAAGTTGTCATATTATATTCGATTGGTCGAGAAATATTCTTTTTGTCAGGAAATATCCATACAACGGTACAATCATTGGTGGACCCCACAACAGAATTATTGTCGGATTGAGAAAACGACAAAAATATTTTATGAAAATAACGGCGGAAGTTTTACCGTTAATACTGTTGAACTACTCGGTAGTAAAAGTACAATAATACGCGTGGTTGCATAGTAGCACACAATATTGATTATTAATGCTTACGTAGAAGTCACTCAGCTTTGATTCAATTATTGTCGATATTTTATATATTATTAAATCAATAATTGAGATAACAAAGTTATTAATATTATTATTTGCAATATTAACGATGTCTAGAAGTTCTGTCAAAGAGAGGTTTGGTCACCTAATCAAGCCGCCAATAGGGAGAAATCCTTATTGAAAGCCCCTCTTTCCGGGAACGACACAGTCGATTAATATTATGAATTATAATAATAATAATAAATGTTGTTAAAAATATTGAGAGGATTTTTATGAAGTATTTGTTATAAATTTTGCTTATTATATGAACCCCCACTTACCTATTTTTCAAAACTATCGGTAGAAAGTTATCTCAGTTTTATTTTATATATATATATATATATATATATATATATATGTTTGAAAAGTTGTCAGGAGGTGGGGGTGACATAATTGTCACGAATTGGTGTAAGAAAGTCATGGATTACATATATATATATATATATATATATATATATATATATATATTATGTAATTCAAAACAAAATTCATCACGTTGTATTATTATTTTGAGATTGCTCATTTGTTTTCACGGTATTGATGAAGGAAAAAAGATGATGACATGGTGGGTGGATTTATATATATATATATATATATATATATATATATATATATATAATAAGTTTTGTTTTTTTAAGAAAAATAGAATATATTATATTTTATTGAATATTTTATTAAAATAATATGGACTGTCCGATTAAAAGTAAATCAATCTGGACCGTTCATGAATTAGTTACTATGCAGTCCATTCTTACCTTCATTATTTCTTACTTTCAATGTGAGCCTCTATTTCAGCTATTGGCTTTGATATTGGCTCGGTTATGGAGGTTGACTTCTTCTTTATGATTTGAGGGTATCCTAATCCTTTTCTATCTGACATCTACACACCTAAGTTATCATGATTATCAACTAATATATACATACAACAAATAATAGTTTTATATAAGTTATCTTTTATTTTGTTTAACGATGAACTAGTTCAATTCATCTCCTTTTTAAACTCTATATGAGTTAATTATATTTTCAACGTTTCCCTCTGTTCCAAGGCTATAGCCTAAGGTATAACCCACCTAAGGTTTTTAACCCTAAGCTCTGATACCAACTTGTAACTTTCATGGTGCTTCCAATCATAGCACCTTACAAGGGTACCTATCAGCTTGCCACCGACTGAATCGGCGTCCCCTACGGAGAGTCTGGCTTCGGTGCATTCCACACAAGGAAGTCACCAGCGAGAGGCTCGGGGCTCTTCACAAATTCATGCTTTATAGCTCTGATACCAACTTGTAAAGCCCCCAAACTCGGGTACTTGAAACCCGAACTCGGTGCTTCACGATACCATTTCTATGAGCGGAATAATACTAATACTAATAATAATAACAATAATATAAATATCAAACTTATCTTACATTTATAAAAGTCTAATCCCAATTATGCAACCTTTACTATAATTCTTTACATGATATATAATACATATCATTGTCTATATATTGTCTAACTATTACAAAAGATACCATTAAACATGTTCTGTTTGCTTTCCTTTTTACTTGTTCTTGTCTGAACCTTCGAGTTGTTCATGCCTAGCTAAAAATATTTAAATTTAAGCAAGGGTGAGACTTTGGGTGCCCAACAAGTAATAACAATTAGAAATATAAGTAGCTGAAAGAAATAAATGTTTTCTTTGTACATCACTTCTACAACGAATTTATAGTTGTGAAGTAAACTAAACCAATAATAATAACATAACAATTCTATCTCTAAATTTTGAAACTACATATTGACTATATATGAGGTTTAGTTGACATACTATGAACATTGTTTTTAGTTTTCGATAAGGTTTAGTAGAACTTCATCTGCAAACTGTCATAACTTACGGGCTTTAGGTTGTACTTCCCATGGGCCCTGTATTGATCAATACTATATTACAAGAACGATAGGATCGTTCACTCTGTTCGCCTTGGGCGCATAAAAGTTTTCCCATGATCGGGATGTTCATACTTAGTCTGGAATCCGAACCAAAACAATTTGATTGGATACGAAAAGGTTTTATCATATTCAACGATATTTCAAAATTTGTGTCTAGCTGGTCAATTAGCTTGGACATATATATATATATATATATATATATATATATATATATATATATATATATATATATATATATATATATATATATATACGTGATTAAATACAATAATTATCCAAGTGGGGACACTTGTGTAACCATGTTTAGAAATTAACAAATAGAATATATATCTGAATTACCATATACTAACATGTTGATAAACAATGATCGGATATAGAATATATCACAATAGGGTTAATAATATAGCATAATAACAATATAATTTTGAAACTTCTTACTCCTGTCCATTGTATAAAGGAAATGCAAAGGTAAGATACTTGCTTGATGCACTGCTTACAGATCGTAACTTAGTTCTATCTTTATATAACACCTATCAGTAATAAGATCATTTGATCGATTAGAATAACATACTATAACACATAGCACTGCTTATTGCAGTCAGCACATAACCTAATCACATTGTCACATATGTTTAACAACCATTGAATCATAAATAAACACATATCTAATTACATTATCTAAGTCCAGATCAATTTCTGAAACACGTCGGTGTACCGACGGCTTTATCGGGTAATTATCGAGTCTAAGACTTTATCCTATAGTTTAATATATGTAAGTATCAGTCATATTATTTTTAAATGACTTATAATAATTTTTAAACAGTTATTATCTTTTATCACGCATTTTCAAACACCGGAATCATAATTAAATGATTTAAATATTAAATAATTCTATTATCATTAATATTTAATTAATATTAAACTATTAATGAAATAATTGCCAAAATATTAAAGTTATTTATAATAACTTAAAATACTTTTAAAGTATTAATATTACCCTTAAATGATTTTTAAAAGAATTAAAATCATTTTTAAATAATTATCATTAATATTAAAGTATTAATGTATTACTTATCAAAATATTAAAAGTCCTTAATCATAACTTCAAATATTTTAATTCATTTATATCCTTTTTAAATGATTTCTAAATAAATAAAACTATTTTTAAACTATTTATTTAATATAATTATTAAATAAATCTAATATCATTAATATTAAATTAATATTATTACTATTAAATTATTAATGAAATTATCCTTTAAATATTAAAAGTTATATTTTTAACTTAAAATATCTTTAAACACTTTATTTTCATTTAAAATGATTTTCCTAATATTAATATCATTTTAAAACTAACGATATTTAATATAATTATTAAATAACTTTAATATCATTAATAATAATTAATTAATGAAATTTACCTTTAAATATTAAAATAATATTTTATAACTTAAAATATTTTTAAACTATTTATTTTCATTTAAAATAATTTTTATAATATTAAAATCATTTTTTAAACTAATTTATTTAACATAATTATTAAATAACTTTAATATCATTTAATATTTAAATATTAATATTTTTCATGACAAAATATCAAAAGTTATATTTATAACTTAAAATATTTTTATAACCTTTAAATCATTTTTCTATAATTTTAAATCATTAATTCTATTTTTCATCATTTATTTAATACATTTATTAAATAACTTAAATATCATTAATATTAATTTATTAATGAAATTTCATCACAAAATATTAAAAGTTATCAAAAATAACTTAAAGTATTTTCTTATACCATAATATAATTTTAAATGATTTTTCATGTATTAACATCATTTTTAAATAATTTATTTAATATTATAATTAAATAAATTAAATACTTTTAATATTTCAAAACTATTAAATATTTATGAAATATATTCAAAATAATTAAAAAATAATTTTTGGATTTTAAAATAATTTTAATAATTTATTTTGTATTTTTTTAATAATTAAAAACTAATTTTTCTATTTATTTAATACAAATAATGAATTTTAGAAATAAACTGTCGCTAAAGGACCCTATAGCGACGAAACTGTCGCTATAGGTATTCTTGAGGTGTTCTTCTTGCAACCCAAAAATTCATTGTAGTTTTCAGGGTACCACGTTTGACCAAGCATAGATCTTAGCTCGTAACATTTCTGAGTATTTTGTTAGTCAGATCTTGTAGTGCTTGTGTAAGACTACAAAATCCAACAACAATCATGACCAAACAACAACACAATAAGAAGATATAATCATGCAAAGTGGTTATCAGACTTGTTCTTCATTTCTGGGTTACCCAGAAATGAAGAACAGTTCTGATGGTCATATTTGGGCTTCCACTACTTGTGATATAAGTGTTGTTTTTGTGATCTATAAGTTCCTGCCATTACAAAACATCACTATAACAATGTCATAATCGCCATAAATTGTCCGGTCAAACCAGGTCAGAAGTCACTGACTTGAGTTTTCTAGGTTACCCAGAAAACTCAACCCGTGAACATCCGGCTTGGTTTGACCATCCTCCAGATCCACACTGCTTGTAATATAAGCGATATAGAAGCATTAACCTGTAGTATAACTACCATACTAAAACATGAATACAATAACAAGAACAAAACAATAACAACAAGCAAGATCTAAACTGATGAACATGCTGTCAGAGCGTCCTGGGCAGTTTCTGGGCTGCCCAGATATGCCCAGTCATGGCCGGTCAACGGTCTTTGACCACTAATATCTTTCTATTTATGCACGATCTGATCATGATATCAGTTCCAGAACACAGATCTCACAACATACTACAAGATCAAACCTTTAAACAACAAAAACACGTAACAACAAAAGATCTATGGGGTCTGACATTTGACTGTCAGACCCAAAAACATCATTTTCCAGATTTTATAAAACATCAAATCCGAGCCTCTAGATGTTATGGATCTAACATCTAGCAACCCAGATCAACATTATACACCATATATAACAGGTTTTAACACAGAATCATAACATCTAACAACCGATTAATGGTCAGATTTTCAAGTAGGGTTCATACCTTTACTTTGATCAATCTTGATCTTAGGGTTCTGATTTGATATAGATGTTAGTGGGGCTCTGTTTGGGACTAGTCTAGCTATTAATTTCGTGGGTCTTGAGCTTGAGAGCATTTGGTAGAGAGTTTATACAAAAATGAGTTAACAAATGACCTTTTCTCTCTCCTTAATCTTATATAGATGTTAGATGCAATGAATTGGCTGAGTGTATAAGCTGGTATGTATGTATATTTCAGTCATAAGGAAGTCAAGGGTTGGTAACCAACTAAAGCATTAGCCAAAATTGCAAGTTAACCTCAATTATTCACTAAAGGGCAAAATAGTCATTTGTCTTTCCAATTTAATAGCACTTAGGTCATTTGGCAAACCCTTAGGGTTTAACCCTTATGGTTTAACCCTAAGGTTTAGCACAAAGTGTTGTAGGATTTCCAATTTGAACAAAAATGAAATTCTTAGTTTCAAAAATAAAAATTAGTTTCTAAAAATACAATTTAGAAATCCCTAATTAGATTAGGTTTACTAATTGCATCACACATGAACATTAGGGTTTAATGTTCACTAATTAGCATTAATCTTGCTTACTTAACAATTATGGTTTACAATTAGCCAATTTAGGGTTTATAAATTTAAAAATAATAATAATAATAATAATAATAATAATAATAATAATAATAATAATAATAATAATAATAATAATAATAATAATAATAATAATAAGGAATTGTACCTCTTAAGAAAATTTTTAGAGTTTTGTAAATAATTAAGATTCTCCCTAGTTAGGGTTAATATAATTAATATTGGTCACTACACACATTATCAGGATTACATAACAGTCTTAAGCTTGCAATCGACTCTTGAATTAGGGTTTATCTACTTGAACTAGGGTTTTCAAATTTTTAGAAATTATGGTTTCTAAATATTAACTAGGTTTCACCTAATTAATCATAAAATTATATAATATACCATACATCATATAACACAGTTATTTAACAGTCTCAAACTCATAATCGAGTTTTAAATTAGGGTTTTCATTTATCAATTCACTAATTATTATTTAAGGTTTCTAATTTTAGAAAATAGAGTTTTAAATTACTAATTATGGTTTTCAAAATTTAGTATTTAGATTTCCTAATTTAGTAATTAGGGTTCTCCATAATTAGCGTTTTTCTGATTATCATTAATAATTATAATTATCATGAATCACATAACAAAAATACTAAACAGATTTTAAAGTCTCATTTGACTTCAAAAATAGGATTTATCGGTAATACGAGGGTTTTCACGTGAAATACCATAATTGACCAATTATTGGCAACAAACACAAACAGTACATATTTATATCACTGAAAAATCAAAATATAATTAATATTATATTCTCATTCTCATTCCTTAATCAAAATCCAAAATTAGGGTTTGGATTCCATATCTAATTTATCTGTCATATATAACATTATTAATTAAGTTAAAATAATTAACTTAATTATTCTTGCATAAATTCATATAATAAAATAAATAATTATTAAATAATTCTATAATCATTTCATATATTATTTAAATAATATAATAATCATGTTTTCATGGAAAAAATTAATAAAAACATTTTTACTATAACTTAATTATTATAAGAATATACTTTATAATAATCAATAATTATAAAATAAAATTATTTGTAAATATTCATGTAATAAATATATTTTTATTTATCACATAATTACATATACACATTATCTTGTACAAATCCTCGCCCCTTAAAATAAAAAAAAAATTATCACGCAAAATTTCCGATTTAATTATATAGAAAATATCGGGTTGTTACATCCTCATCATGACGTTTTACAACACTGATTCCGATTCTTTATTATTACTCGTTGAATATCCTATCATGCATGCGTTTCTGGCGGGACTGGTTCCGTTAATTATTATTTTGTTGGAATAACTTTTGCTGCAAGCGCCTTCATCGCATGCCTGGTGATTTCTTTTGCTATTCCATTCCTTATTATACTCAGTTGGTTAAAGTTTTGACTTCTATACTCCATGAAATTAGTGGAATATTCTTGATATTTGAGCTTCATCCAGTATCTTTTCATGGAAATATTCTTCTGAGCATTCTTGAATTTTACTCTACAAAGAAGTATCATGTTTACAATTTGGACGTTATTAGTTCCTGAATAAACTAATTCTTGAACTTATTTTATTGAATTCTTATATCATTGTCATCATCCTCATGTTTATATTTTTGAAAGTCATCTGTGGCCTGTAGTGCATAGATGGACTTGGTATGATTATGACCAGGGATTATTCAGTGTAATCATGACCGTAATGTTATAAATGATGTGGTAAAAGTACTCATTGGCCCGTAGTGCATTGATGGACCGTTGTTGGCATGATCATGACCATTAATGAATACACAAATATTCTTAGCCCGTAGTGCATGGATAATTATGGACGTGATACTAAAGAATATCCTTGGCAGAAAAGAGGGGGATTCGATGATGTGGATTATTTATTAAGCTGAGTCCCAGCAATAAAAGTGATGAAAAACCTTTTAAATCATAGAAGATATTAGATTTTATTCCCTACTTGACTCTTCTAATGGATTTCTTGTTCCACTGCAGTTAAACTTGATGTTTGTTATATTTTATTAGTTTAACATTGTTGAAGGCTAATATGATAATTTATTCTGCATTATCTTAGTCATAATATTTCTTACTGGCTAGTTGAGCTCACCCCTTTTGCTTTCATTGTTCTCTTCTGGAAATGAGAACGTAACAGGGACTAGTCGGGGAATGGAGTGACGGTCCAGAGGATAGCATTATTCCTCACTATTCTATGAAATAGTGTGTTAATAAATGTATTGAGGACTTATTTTGAGTGTGGATATTGTCTAGATGACAATATTTGTATTAAAACTCATAGCATATATTTTGTCGTATTTTTACACGACTGTTGTATAATTAGTTGTATTTGTATTCAGTATCATATATTTGGCGACTCAGAATAGGTGATGTACCATCTTCTATGATTTAAAAGGTTTTTCATCACTTTTATCGCTTGGACTCGACAATAAATAATCCACATCAATCAATCACCCCTACACTATGGCCAAGGATATTCTTTAGTATCACGACCAAAATTATCCATGCACTACGGGCCAAGAATATTTGTGTATTCATTAATGGTCATGATCATGCCAACAACGGTTCATCAATGCACTACGGCCAATGAGGACTTTTACCACATCATTTATAACATTACGGTCATAATTACATCGAATAATCCCTGGTCATAATCATACCAAGTCCATCTATGCACTACAAAAGCCACGATGACTTTCAAAATACCAAGTTCATCAATACTTGGACCAATTTTCTCTTCAAAATAATCGAACTTTTGTAAGAAGAGATATAAAGTTTAGAGAGAATGTAAGCAAGGACAGTATGATTTTTCTTTTCACTAATTTGGTAAAAACCAAATGAATGAAATACTCCATATTTATATAATTTTTGAAGTTGGGGCAAAATTATAATTTTGAAAACTAATTTTTTGAATGCACGGTTTTGATCAATAAAATTTGAATTTAACGGACTAGATTAAAAGTAATTGCACGAGAAAGAATTTAAAAATACGCCTAGTCCGAATTATATCAACTTATCATTTAATGCTATGTTTGACTACTTGTTTTAAGCCGATTTTAATGCCACCACTCACGCTGTCTTAGTCCCAAATAGAGTGTCACTTTGCACATACATTAGCTTCACATGCATGCATGAATTAATAGATACTCTTATAGCTTAAATATATATATATATATATATATATATACGGTATTATATATAAAGTATTATATATTATGTTTTAGTATATATATGAAGTATAAAATATATTTTGCCCAACTTTAGTATTGAAAAAGAAATAGAGTTTCCTTGCTTTAAATATTATATGAATTAATTTATTTAACACTTGACATATAATTTATCAGGGTCAATAAAAATTAATTCAAGTAAAAATAAAAATAATAAAATAAATAAATAATTACATATTTAATTAAAACATAATTGTTATCATCAAAATATAAAATAAAATTATACCTATCAATCTCCCCCTTTTTGATGATGACAATTATAAAAATATTTTTAGTTTTTAAGAAAACTCCCCCTTAAAATGTGAACCGTTTATAACAGTTTAGATTCAATCATAGCTGTTAATAAAATCCATTCATGGCAGTTATATAATCCATTCATAGCAGTTTTATCCATATTTTTCTTCTCCCCCTTTGTCATCATAAAAAGTGACGGGGTAAAAGAAAAAAAATTAAACCTATAGGAAATATGTTAGAAAACCTGCAAAGAGAGTTAGTTAACAAAAAATATATAAAATAAGTAAGTAGTATTAGTAGTAGTAGTAGCAGTTGTAGTTAGTGTAGTAAGAGATGGGTAAGGGTTTAAGGGTTACAGTTATGCGAATATAGTTTTAAATTACTAATTATGGTTTTCAAAATTTAGTATTTAGATTTCCTAATTTAGTAATTAGGGTTCTCCATAATTAGCGTTTTTCTGATTATCATTAATAATTATAATTATCATGAATCACATAACAAAAATACTAAAATGATTTTAAAGTCTCATTTGACTTCAAAATAGGATTTATCTAGAATACTGAGGGTTTTCACGTGAAATACCATAATTGACCAATTATTGGCAACAAACACAAACAAAGACATATTTATATCATTTGAAAAATCAAAATATAATTAATATTATATTCTCATTCTCATTCCTTAATCAAAATCCAAAATTAGGGTTTGGATTCCATATCTAATTTATCTCATTATATATAACATTATTAATTAAGTTAAAATAATTAACTTAATTATTCTTGCATAAATTCATATAATAAAATAAATAATTATTAAATAATTCTATAATCATTTCATATATTATTTAAATAATATAATAATCATGTTTTCATGGAAAAATTAATAAAAACATTTTTACTATAACTTAATTATTATAAGAATATACTTTATAATAATCAATAATTATAAAATAAAATTATTTGTAAATATTCATGTAATAAATATATTTTTATTTATCACATAATTACATATACACATTATCTTGTACAAATCCTCGTCCTTAAAATAAAAAAAAAAAAATACGCAAAATTTCGATTTAATTATATAGAAAATATCGGGTTGTTACATCCTCGTCTCAGACGCTTTTTACAATTTTACCGATTCCGCTTTTTTATTATTCTCATTGGAATATCCTATCTCAGGGTTTTACGACGACCGGTTCCGTTAATTATTATTTTGTTGGAATAACTCGCTGCAAGGCCTATCATCGTATGCTGGTGATTTCTTTTTGCTATTCCATTCCTTATTATACTCAAATGGTTAAAGTTTTGACTTCTATACTCCATGAAATTAGTGGAATATTCTTGATATTTGCGCTTCATCCAAAGATCTTTCATGGAAATATTCTTCGAGCATTCTTGAATTTTACTCTACAAAGAAGTATCATGTTTACAATTTGGACGTTATTAGTTCCTGAATAAACTAATTCTTGAACTTATTTTATTGAATTCTTATATCATTGTCATCATCCTCATGTTTATATTTTTGAAAGTCATCTCGTGGCTTCAGAGTGCATAGATGGACTTGGTATGATTATGACCGTGGATTATTCAAGTGTAATCATGACCGTAATGTTATAAATGATGTGGTAAAAGTACTCATTAGCCCGTAGTGCATTGATGGACCGTTGTTGGCATGATCATGACCATTAATGAATACACAAATATTCTTAGCCCGTAGTGCATGGATAATTATGGACGTGATACTAAAGAATATCCTCGGCCAGTAGTGTGGGTGATTCGGTGATGTGGATTATTTATTGTCGAGTCCCAAAGAATAAAAGTGATGAAAAACCTTTTAAATCATAGAAGATAGTAGATTTTATTCCCTACTTGACTCTTCTAATGGATTTCTTGTTCCACTGCAGTTAAACTTGATGTTTGTTATATTTTATTAGTTTAACATTGTTGAAGGCTAATATGATAATTTATTCGCATTATCTTAGTCATAATATTTCTTCTCGGCTAGTTGAGCTCACCCCTTTTGCTTTCATTGTTCTCTTCTGGAAATGAGAACGTAACAGGGACTAGTCGGGGAATGGAGTGACGGTCCAGAGGATAGCATTATTCCTCACTATTCTATGAAATAGTGTGTTAATAAATGTATTGAGGACTTATTTTGAGTGTGGATATTGTCTAGATGACAATATTTGTATTAAAACTCATAGCATATATTTTGTCGTATTTTTACACGACTGTTGTATAATTAGTTGTATTTGTATTCAGTATCATATATTTGGCGACTCAGAATAGGTGATGTACCATCTTCTATGATTTAAAAGGTTTTTCATCACTTTTATCGCTTGGACTCAGCTTAATAAATAATCCACATCACCGAATCACCCCTACACTATGGCCAAGGATATTCTTTAGTATCACGACCAAAATTATCCATGCACTACGGGCCAAGAATATTTGTGTATTCATTAATGGTCATGATCATGCCAACAACGGTTCATCAATGCACTACGGGCCAATGAGGACTTTTACCACATCATTTATAACATTACGGTCATAATTACATCGAATAATCCCTGGTCATAATCATACCAAGTCCATCTATGCACTACAGGCCACAGATGACTTTCAAAATACCAAGTTCATCAATACTTGGACCAATTTTT
The DNA here is from genome assembly GCA_020205605.1 of Panax ginseng. Classification (NCBI taxonomy): domain Eukaryota; kingdom Viridiplantae; phylum Streptophyta; class Magnoliopsida; order Apiales; family Araliaceae; genus Panax; species Panax ginseng. The sequence continues at coordinate 25,462,183 of CM035142.1, forward strand.
CTCTTCAAAAATAATCAGAACTTTTGTAAGAAGAGATATAAAGTTTAGAGAGAATGTAAGCAAGGACAGTATGATTTTCTTTTCACTAATTTGGTAAAAACCAAATGAATGAAATACTCCATATTTATATAATTTTTGAAGTTGGGGCAAAATTATAATTTTGAAAACTAATTTTTTGAATGCACGGTTTTGATCAATAAAATTTGAATTTAACGGACTAGATTAAAAGTAATTGCACGAGAAAGAATTTAAAAATACGCCTAGTCCGAATTATATCAACTTATCATTTAATGCTATGTTTGACTACTTGTTTTAAGCCAGAATTTTAATGCCAGCCACTCACGCGTCTTAGTCCCAAATAGAGTGTCACTTTGCACATACACACAGTTTCACATGCATGCATGAATTAATAGATACTCTTATAGCTTAAATATATATATATATATATATACGGTATTATATATAAGTATTATATATTATGTTTTAGTATATATATGAAGTATAAAATATATTTTGCCCAACTTTAGTATTGAAAAAGAAATAGAGTTTCCTTGCCTTTTTAAATATTATATGAATTAATTTATTTAACACTTGACATATAATTTATCGTATTCAATAAAAATTAATTCAAGTAAAAATAAAAATAATAAAATAAATAAATAATTACATATTTAATTAAAACATAATTGTTATCATCAAAATATAAAATAAAATTATACCTATCAATCTCCCCTTTTTGATGATGACAATTATAAAAATATTTTTAGTTTTTAAGAAAACTCCCCCTTAAAATGTGAACCGTTTATAACAGTTTAGATTCAATCATAGCTGTTAATAAAATCCATTCATGGCAGTTATATAATCCATTCATAGCAGTTTTATCCATATTTTTCTTCTCCCCCTTTGTCATCATAAAAAGTGACGGGGTAAAAGAAAAAAAATTAAACCTATAGGAAATATGTTAGAAAACCTGCAAAGAGAGTTAGTTAACAAAAAATATATAAAATAAGTAAGTAGTATTAGTAGTAGTAGTAGCAGTTGTAGTTAGTGTAGTAAGAGATGGGTAAGGGTTTAAGGGTTACAGTTATGCGAATATAGTTTTAAATTACTAATTATGGTTTTCAAAATTTAGTATTTAGATTTCCTAATTTAGTAATTAGGGTTCTCCATAATTAGCATTTTTCTGATTATCATTAATAATTATAATTATCATGAATCACATAACAAAAATACTAAACAGATTTTAAAGTCTCATTTGACTTCAAAAATAGGATTTATCGGTAATACGAGGGTTTTCACGTGAAATACCATAATTGACCAATTATTAGCAACAAACACAAACAGTACATATTTATATCACTGAAAAATCAAAATATAATTAATATTATATTCTCATTCTCATTCCTTAATCAAAATCCAAAATTAGGGTTTGGATTCCATATCTAATTTATCTGTCATATATAACATTATTAATTAAGTTAAAATAATTAACTTAATTATTCTTGCATAAATTCATATAATAAAATAAATAATTATTAAATAATTCTATAATCATTTCATATATTATTTAAATAATATAATAATCATGTTTTCATGGAAAAAATTAATAAAAACATTTTTACTATAACTTAATTATTATAAGAATATACTTTATAATAATCAATAATTATAAAATAAAATTATTTGTAAATATTCATGTAATAAATATATTTTTATTTATCACATAATTACATATACACATTATCTTGTACAAATCCTCGTCCTTAAAATAAAAAAAAATTATACGCAAAATTTCTGATTTAATTATATAGAAAATATCGGGTTGTTACATCCTGTCTGTACGTTTTACACCAGACCTGATTCCGTCTTTATTATTCTGTTGGAATATCCTATCTGTGGGTTTTACGCCGGACCTGGTTCCGTTAATTATTATTTTGTTGGAATAACCTGCCTGTGCGGTCTATCGTATGCCTGGTGATTTCTTTTGCTATTCCATTCCTTATTATACTCAGTTGGTTAAAGTTTTGACTTCTATACTCCATGAAATTAGTGGAATATTCTTGATATTTGCGCTTCATCCAGTATCTTTTCATGGAAATATTCTTCTGAGCATTCTTGAATTTTACTCTACAAAGAAGTATCATGTTTACAATTTGGACGTTATTAGTTCCTGAATAAACTAATTCTTGAACTTATTTTATTGAATTCTTATATCATTGTCATCATCCTCATGTTTATATTTTTGAAAGTCATCTGTGGCCTGTAGTGCATAGATGGACTTGGTATGATTATGACCAGGGATTATTCAGTGTAATCATGACCGTAATGTTATAAATGATGTGGTAAAAGTACTCATTGGCCCGTAGTGCATTGATGGACCGTTGTTGGCATGATCATGACCATTAATGAATACACAAATATTCTTAGCCCGTAGTGCATGGATAATTATGGACGTGATACTAAAGAATATCCTTGGCCGTAGTGCAGGGGTGATTCGGTGATGTGGATTATTTATTAAGCTGAGTCCCAGCAATAAAAGTGATGAAAAACCTTTTAAATCATAGAAGATAGTAGATTTTATTCCCTACTTGACTCTTCTAATGGATTTCTTGTTCCACTGCAGTTAAACTTGATGTTTGTTATATTTTATTAGTTTAACATTGTTGAAGGCTAACATTGTAGTAGTAGTAGCAGTTGTAGTTAGTGTAGTAAGAGATGGGTAAGGGTTTAAGGGTTACAGTTATGCGAATAGTTAGTTTAGACAAGTTTCTATAAATAGTTAGTCAAGTTGGTTACAAAGTCAGATTTCCTCGAGATCGAGAGGAGAGAAATGAGACAGATCAGGAATGTTTCCTTCGTGGATCACCGGTGGGGAATAGGAGCGAAGAAGTCGTGAGTGGTACCGGACATTGAAGGGGTCCATCAACAGATTGTTTTTCTCCAAGAGCAAGCATACAACAGATTTAATCGTATGTAAAGAGAATTGAACATCTTTTAATTTTTACAACATGAGAGATTTATTTTCCAACAGAAGTTGGTTCATACTATTGAGGGAGTTGATTTTTGTAGCCATGTTGATGTTTGTATCAAGATTTTCATGATCAAGAGGTTTAAAAATAATGAGAGGTTGTGGTGGCAAATTTATTTGAGATATGATGTTGCTAGTAGGAACTAGTTGAGACTGATGATTGGACAAAGGAATATTCAAATAATGGAAGATATGTGTGAGAAGTAGACCAACACCAAGACAATTGTTTTAAAAACAGTATTCAAACGAAGACAGTAGGAAGTAAGCCAGATTGTAGGGCATGCATTCATTTAACAGATTTAAATAATTTCCAAATCAAAGGGTAACATTTTTCGATCATCTCGTACATGCATAAAATTATTTCTTAAAATTTTGCCTAAGAACTGGCACTCAGTAGTTAGAAATTCCAGACTAACTTTGCATGGATAGTCAAATAAAAGAGCTGGTACCATTTGATCCGTTACCACACACAAATTAAACTTGAATAACATGCATTCTTCTACAGATATTCCAGATGGATGAAGATATGAATTAATTCTAGGCAATTCAAGAGTGGAAGGATGCAACTGAAGGGCATGAATAAGAAACAATTCATTTATGATGTAAGTTTGTCCTTGGATGCAAGTGGTAATGGTCTTTAATAAGCCAGAGGAGTCATGTGAAAACTCCATATGAGCGTAAAATTCTACTATAAGACTAGGATAAATAGATTTATCATAGAAGGAAACCAAACATTCCCACCCAACATTTTTGAAAATATCAAACAGCTTTGGAAAGCTATGAAATGTGATGACATTTCCCGGACACAGGTTGTGTCTCATAGACTGATATTTTTACTGGACAGAGGGAGTAGTAAGATGAGGGACATCATTGGAGAATTGCAACTCCGAATTGAGAAGAAGAGTTTTTATTTTAGAAGAAAATAAGTTAGACATGATAAGTATAGATGCAGGAAATATAGGGGAAAATATTAAGCTTAAGAGAGAAGTTATATAGAAAAGCAATAGCTTAAATATATAGGTAGAGAGAAGAGGGATGATGTGTAGTAGGTAATATACACTCCAAGTAATCAAGTAAAGGAAGCATTTAATAAACTGAGGTGGGAGAAAATAAAACTGAAGAACAGTAAAAATATTTAAGTTAAACAGTAGGATAAACACTGTTTAAAATCTGTCATTTAAGAAGGTAGAGTGAGCAATAAAAAAAATATCCACATGTCATATGAAGAACACAAAGAACAAAAGATTTCAGTCAAACTTAAGAATGATTACCAAAGCCTGAATGATGTATTATTTAAAACCATTTTGATAAACACGGTAAGAAACTATCATTTCAGAAAACAGTTTTTCAAGGAGGCATGTAATTTGAAAGATTTTACTTTATAGAAAATTTTAGGAAAGAGCAGATAGCAGAAAAGTAATTAATCCAGTGGACCTCAGTATCCACACAATATATAAGACAGATAAAAATAAAGCCAGTGGACATCAGTATCCACACAAGTAAGAATATACAGAGAGATATAGAGTTTATACCTGAATTGGTATCAATCATATACCAATTTTAGTATGACAAGCTCTTCTTCGTACATATTTCTTAATGAAATCATCAACGAGCCCAACAAAGATGCATAGACATATAGATATACATTTATAGATAGTATATATATATAAGTATACATGTATATGTAAGGATAAATAATATGTATATATATATATATATATAATTTTAATTGACGGAATAAATAGAGGTAAAATAATTTAGAAAATAAAAATTGGTGATTAAAAAATGGTTTTGAAAAAAAATGAACAAAAGAACATGTTTTTTTTTGGTAAAAATAGTTGGTGGTTTAAAAACATTATCAGAAAAAAATGTCAACAGAGCTTTTCAGAGCTTACCGTGATTTTGATAAGGTAGACGAATTGACTTGCAACGGTAACCAGGATAGTAATTGATGTTAAAAAATTAAAAAGTGTATAGAAAGTTTTAATATCAGAAGAGTTGTAGAGAGATCTAATGGCAAAAGAATTTGATTTGAAAAATAACTTAGACATGAGTTTGAGTGGAAGCGCTAACATTTACTAGAAATGAGATGGATTAAAAAAACGAAACGACTAACAAGTATGCAGTTGGGTTCAACTGATGAACAAAAAAATAGTTGATCATCAGAGGTTTCACAGATCAGAAAACCCAAAGATCCTTTAATTTTGGTGAACAGAAGAACACATGCATGTGTTCGAAAAACTTTGAACAAACATTCTCAAATCTAGGTAGAAAATCATTTTGACAAAAACCCTTAAAATCTTGAGACTCGAAAAAAACTTTAGTAACTGTTTGAAAATCACGATCAGATAAGAAGAGGGGATCGACATAGGAGACAGAATGATGCCGAAGATAGAGATCATAAAAGGTAGAGGGTAAGCCGGAGAAGATGAATGGAGAGGAGAGAGAGAATCGGATGAGAGAACTAGGAAGAGAGAGAAAGAGAAGTAAAAGAAATGAATTAAAAAATAAAAATAGTATATATATAGTTTGTCTTACCGGATAGATCCAACGGTGGAGAAATTTGTGCAGATTAAGATCGATGGCCATAACTGAATCTGAGTTGTGTTTCTTTTTAAAACATGATCCAATGGTTGAGATTAATGCTTAGTGTTGATCCAACGATTCTGATTCATAATCCATGTGCTTCATGGTAGTGGAGTCTAATTGGTTTGATGAGAGAGACGCAGATGTGTCAATTTTGACCCTTGGATATGCATAAAGATTGATGGTGTAGATTTAATCCTTGAATATATATATATATATATATATATATATATATATATATATATATATATATACACGTAATATACCTTACCTTAATAATGATAAAATAAAAAAAAATATTTATATTTATAACTTAGTTTAACAAAAATTATTAAAATAATTATATAGATATATATATCTAGTTTAATACACACAATTGAGAGAAAGAGAAACTAAAAATCGGTTAAGCAAAAAAAATAAAAATTATATGTATAGTAACAAAAATATATATATAAATTTAAAACAATTATCAAAAATAATATATATATATATATATATATAAATAATTAAGTGGAAATTTGTTCAAACAAAACAAAATAAAAATAAAATAATTAAGAAGAAATATCTAGCATTCCTAACTCAATTCTTAATTTGCAAAATCCGTCCGAACTTAGTGGTTTGGTAAAATATCAGCTATATTTAATTCAGTGTCAATATGTTCTAGCTTAATACTTATGTTATTAACATGATCACGTAAAAAATGATGCTTAATGTCTATATGTTTTGACCTAGCATGCAAGACTGTATTTTTGTTGAGATTTATGGTACTAGTATTATCACATAAAATTGAAACACAAATAAATTTCAAGTTATAATCAAGAAGTGGTCTTTTCATCCACGATGATTTGAGCACGACATCGATGCGTTACCTTTGTAAAGACCCCAACTTTTTTATAAATAAAATCAAATTTCCTCTAATTATTATTGTGAATAATAAAGGTGTTAATTTGATATAATACTTTGATTATGGTTGAAATATGCAATTTTTGCAAAATAAGTAAGTGGTTATAAAATATTTATTTTATCGGAGAATATTCATTTGGTCGTGGAATATTCTTGGTGTCGGGGAATAATCGTACGACGGCGCAGCCATTTGTGGGCCCCATAACGGAAAATGGTTGGATAAAGCAAATGACAAGTTTGAGTTTTTACAAATAATTGGCAGTGGTAAGTATCAAGATTAACACTATTGGAATACCCGTGATTAAAATACGATGTCTACGCGTGGTTTACAAGAAAGCACACTCAGATTGCACAATATTTTTGAATTATTAATTCTTACATAAGAAGGCACTACTTAATAATTGTTACCGTAATTACTGTTCAATATTTTATTTTATTGATTCAATAATTGCTACGTTGATATTTTATATTATTGTTGTTCTAATAATTATCATTGCACAGTATCTCCATTATCAGATCAATAATTCATATTATTTGAATAATATTGTCAGATAGTATTATTGGCAATGTCTAAGAAAGTTCTGTCTAGGAAAGGGGTTTGGTCATCTAATTGTGTGCCAATAAGGAGAAATTCTTATCGGAAAGCCCCCTCTTTCTTGGGAACGACCTGGTTGTCATTATTGTGATTCTGTAATATTATTTGTGAATAATTATTTATTAATTTATATGATAAGAAAATATTTATTATATGTGGATATAAATGAAGGAAATATTTATTTTACGTGGTTATAAATGAAGGAATTAAAGCTAGGGTGTTTTATCAGTATTTTGTCAGAATGGAGGTATTAAAAATCATCCGTATGTGGATTTCGGACATTTTCTGTTTAGAATTTAGAAAAAACTTTCTTCTGCAAAGTTGTAGAGAATTCGATTTCCTATGGAATGGACATAAAATTTATATTTTTCTGATAAAAGTGCTATTTATTATGAATTGTTGAAGTTTCAGAAATTAAATGTTTTTTTAAATTATGGGTGGGTCCCACTTTTGTTTTTTTGAAAACATGTGGGCTACAAATGTTTTTTCCAAGATGGCATGCTCTGATTCAAAAGGTGTGGGCGTGGAAGGAAGAAAAAAAAATATATTATTTTATTAATTTAGTCTACTTTGGCGTTCTAGCATTTTCCTATAAATAGGGTGCTTAGTTAGAATTGAAAATCACACCAGAAACAAGTTTTCTCTCTCTATATTATCGAGCGTATTTTGTGAGTATTTAGATACTTTGTGAGTTGCTATTCAGTGCAAATTTCCTTAAGCCTTATACTTGATATTTTAGCCGAAAGTACTGCTATTTTGAGGTAAGGGATGTTATTTTCTTCATAATGATGTTATTCTTTCAATATCATTATACCGAAATATTGGTATGGATTTTATTGTGGAATTTTTACCTTTTTCATGTCGGGGTTACTATTCACGTATATGACACTATTCACGAATACGGCACTATTCACAGAAAAATAATTTTTTTATTTCTTTGTCCAAGTTGCCTATTGTGGTTACTATCTTTGATTATCCATGTTTTGATCTTTATTCTTGAATTTTTCTCCACAATTGATGATATTACTGAATATCTTTGGCCTGTAGTGCAAAGATGAATGATTAACTGATGAATATCTTTGGCCCGTAGTGCAAAGATGAACAAGTGTTGAGATGAACATGACCAACTGGTGATACAAATGAATATCTTTGGCCTGTAGTGCAAAGATGAATATTTGATTCGAGATGTATATTGATTGATGTTACATGGATAAAATATTGATGATGGACTTTTAAATCTTAGAAGATAGTAGAATTCATTCTCCACTTGACTCTTCTAATGGATTGTTATTTTCGCTGCAGTTGTTGATCTAAAACTTGTTGTCTATTATATTTTATCAGATTTTTCCCTATTAAAGACTAATGATAATTTGTTGTATATTATCTTAGTTATAATATTCTTTACTGGGCTAGTTGAGCTCACCCTTTTCCTTTTTGTTCCATTTTCTTCTCAGGAGGTGAGAACATAGCAGGAACTAGCCGGGGTATGGAGTGATGGTTCAAGATAGTTGTTTTAGTAGTCCTCACTATTTTGTAAAATAGTGTATCAATAATTATAATGAGGACTCCTTTTGAGTTTGTATACTCTCTATTAGACAATAGTTGTATTCAAACTCACAGTATATGTGTTGTCGTATTTTGTACGACAATTGTATTAATGAAGTTGTATTTGTTTCTGTACCATATATTTGGCGACTCAGAATGGGTGATGTATACCTATTTTGGGAGCATCGCAGCTGCAACGTATTCTGCTTCGGTGGTTGAAATAGATACCGAGTTCTGTTTCTTGGAAAACCAAGAAACCAAACATCCTCCTTGGAATTGGCAGGTACCACTGGTACTTTTTCGATCGACATAATGGCCTGCATAGTCAGAGTCTGAAAAACATACGAGATTAAATGGTTGATCCTTAGGATACCATAGACCCAATTCAGTGGTTCCTTTAAGATATCGAAAAATCCTTTTCACTGCGGTCAAATGAGATTCTTTAGGATCAGCTTGAAACCTAGCACATTTGCAAACACTAAACATGATGTCAGGTCTACTAGCAGTTACGTATAATAGACTTCCGATCATTCCTCTTTATTTCTTTGAGTCAACATATTTTTCATTTTCATCAATAATTAATTTATCTGTCGTTGACATAGGAGTGTTAAGAGGACTTGCTGATTCTAAGCCAAATTTCTTGATCATTTCTTTACAGTATTTAGACTGAGATATATAAATACCTTTTTCTCCTTGTTTGATCTGCAGTTTGATGAAGAAGTTAAATTCTCCCATCATACTCATTTCAAATTCTTTACTCATACTTTTAGAAAAATCATTGCACATAGTAATGTTAGTAGAACCAAAAATAATATCATCAACATATATTTGAATTACCAAAATATCATCATTTTTATTTTTAGTAAATAAGGTAGTATCAACAGTTCCTCGTTTAAAGCCATTTTTTAACAAAAATTTTCTCAATCTTTCATACCAAGCTCTGAGGGCCTATTTTAAACCATATAGAGCTTTATGTAATTTATAAACATATTTAGGATGACTAAAATCTTCAAATCAAGGAGGTTGTTTAACATAAACTTCCTCTTCTATAACACCATTTAAGAATGCAGATTTCACATCCATTTGAAACAGTTTAAAATTCTTATGGCAAGCAAATGCTAATAACTTACGAATAGATTCAATTCTAGCAACAGGAGCATATGTTTCATCATAGTCAATTCATTCCATTTGATTATATCCTTGTGCAACTAATCTTGCTTTATTACGAACAAGAGTTCCATTTTCATCAAGTTTATTACGAAATACCCATCGAGTTCTAATGATTGAAACATCCTCGGGTTGTGGGTCTAATTCCCATACTTTTTTTCTAGTGAATTGTTCAAGTTTGTCTTGCATAGCCATTATCCAATCTTCATCTAGTAAGGCATCTTTTATCAATTTAGGTTCAATTTGAGACAAGAAAGACAAATGAGCAGCTAGATTATGTGCGTATGATCTAGTGATAACCACTTTTTCAATATTACCAATAACATTTTCTATAGGATGATTTTTAATAACATGAGACTCTTTGGGCAAATCATTCAGCTGAGGGTTTGGATTTTCAAGTAGATTCTCAACAATAGGTGGAGATGCATTTTCTAGTTTTAGTTCTTCCATATTTCTGAGAATATCTTCAATGAAAACATTATTATTAGTTAGTTCTTTATATTTTGGAGGAGGCTGAGTTTCATCAAAAGTCACATTCATTGATTCTTCCACAGCTAAACTTCTTTTGTTGAAAACTCTGTATGCTTTACTATTAAGAGAGTATCCAAGAAATATTCCTTCATCAGATTTAGGATCATATTTCAATAAGTGTCCTTTGGTGTTTAGAATAAAACATTTGCTCCCAAAAACACGAAAATAGTTTATTTTTGGAGTTCTTTTATAGTAAAGCTCATAAGGAGTTTTTAGCAAAATGGGTCTTAATAAAACTCTGTTTAATATGTAACATGATGTTGCCACTGCTTCAGCCCAGAAATACTTTGGAAGACGGTATTCATTTAACATGGTATTAGCCATTTCTTGCAAAGAACGATTTTTTTCTTTCAACTACAACATTTGACTGAGGTGTATAAGGAGCAGAGAAATTATGACTTATACCGTTCTCATCATAGAACATAATGAAATCTGAATTGTCAAATTCTTTTTCGTGATCAGATCGAATATAAATAATAGAACTCCCCTGTTGATTTTGAATCTTTTTACAATGAGTAGAAAAAGAATTAATAGCCTCATTTTTAAATTTTAGAAAATCAACCCATGTAAATAGTGAATAATCATCAACCAAAACTAAAATGTATACAGCAGCACCCATGTTGTGTTTAGGGATTGGTCCAACAAGGTCCATGTGTAACAATTCTAAGGGTCGAGAGGTTGACACAGTAAATTTAGGTTTATGCTGTAAGACCCCACCTTTTATGAATAAAGATTAATTTTTCTTGAAATATATTTTTGAATATTATGGTGTGGATTTGATATAATGTTATAGTTGTGGGTATTATTTACAAATTTTTTAAAGTAAGCAAGTGGTTATATAATATTTGATTGGTCGGGAAATATTCGTTTTAACAGGGAATATTCGTACGACGGCACAATCATTGGTGGACCCCATAACGAAAGTATTGTCATAGTTAGAAAACGACATAATTATCTTTTTATAAAAAATAACTATGACAGCTTTTACTACCGTAAAACGCTTGAACTACCCAAAGGTAAAAGTAATGATGTACTGGCGTGGTTGCATAGTAACACACGTTATTGATTATTGATTCTTACGTGAGATGTCACTCAGTTATACTCAATTATTACTACAGTAATTGCTATATAATATCTATCATATTATTGATTCAATTATTGTCATAGTATCATCTACATAATATTTTATATTATTAAATCAATAATTGAGACGACAAAGTTATTCATATTATTATTTGCAATATTGATAGTGTCTAGAAAATTCTGTCAAGGAGAGGTTTGGTCACCTAATTGCGCGCCAATAGGGAGAAATCCTTATCAGAAAGCCCCTCTTTCCTAGGAATAATCTGATTGTTAAATATTGTGAGTTATAATATTAATGATGAATAAGTTTGTATTGATTAAAGATGAAATTGATATTTTCATTATGTTGAGATTATTAGTGTTAATGGAAGTCGACATCTATTTCGATAATAATTGATGTCTGGAGGTTATATTGAGCAATCGGGTAATTAATCGGATAAATGAGAAATTAATTGCTACTAATTCACATGCTTATAACTATTTGTTCACATATGTGTATTATTGATTCACATGCATGTACTATTAGGGGAGGTGGTGTATGATTGATAATATTTGCATGACAAAATTAAAAATAGAGGTATAGATGAATGTACTATACTGTAATTAATTTTTTCACATGATTGTACTATTTATTCACATGTTTGTACTATTAATTCACAAGATGTACTATTAGGGGAGGTGGTGCAAGTTTGATAATACTTGCAGGACTAAATTAAAAATGAAGAAAAAGATGAAGGTATTATACTGTAATATTTCGAGCTCCAAATCGTGCAATTATCGAAACTATATTTTCCTATAAATAGAAGCTCATTCTTCTTTCATTCTCACCAATTCACTAAGACTCACAAGAGCAATTATAGAAAAAAAAAAAAGCAATAGAGAGAGAAGCTTTAGAGAGAAAGTAGAATAGAAGTCTGTTACCTCACTATTCTAGTATCCAGTCTTCTTCTGAGGTAAGAGATATTTTTTTTTTTAGTATTCATAAGAAATAATATTTTCTTCCATACTCTGTAGTATGTGAGGAATATTATTTCGTCTCGTATTCCTGATTATACCCTCATTTTGTTAAAGTATTGCTTCTATACTCCGTGAAATTAGTAGAATATCCTTGAAATTTTCGCTTCATCTAGTATCGTTTCACAATAATATTTTCTGCACATTCTTGTTAAATTTTAAACTTTTCATGTCGGAGTATTGTCCATGAGTAGTATTCATTTTACGGTACTATTCACAAAGTACTATTCACGGGGTACTATTCACGAGGTACTATTCACTGGTGCTATTCACAAAGTACTATTGATGAGTACTATTCATAAAATACTATTCACGGGATACTATTCCCAAAGTACTATTCACGAGGTACTATTCACGATGGTAATATTCACCCGGGGAATTATTCATGACAAAAATTGATTTTTTTGCTGTCCAAATCATTTTTGATACAATATTATTCTTGAATTTTACTCCACAAAACAGTATCATGTTGACAATTTGGACATTATTAAATTCTGGATAAATTAAGTTATAAATCTTTAAAAATTTATCATTTTCTTTCTTTTAATTGAATTCTTATATCATTGTCATCATCCTCATGTTTATATTATGATAAAAGTTATTTGTGGCTTACGTGTATAGATGTACTATTGATTGGTATGATTATGACCATGAATTATTTGGTATAATCATAACCATAATGTTACAAATGATGTGGTAAAAATCCTCATTGGCATGTAGTGCATTGATGGACATTTGTTGGTATGATTATGACCAGGGATTATTCGGTATAATCATGAACATTGATGATTACATGAATATCTTTGGCCCGTAGTGCATGGATGATTCGATGATGTGGTTTATTTATTAAGCTGAGTCTCAGCGATAAAATTGATGATAAACTTTTTAAATCATAGAAGATAGTAGATATCATGCTCTACTTGACTCTTCTAATGGATTGCTTGTTCCGCTGCAGTTAAAGTTGATGTTTATTATATTTTATCAGTTTAACACTGTTGAAGGCCAACGATAATGTATTCATGCATTATCTTAGTCATAATATTTCTTACTGGGTTAGTTGAGCTCACCCTTTTGCTTTCATTGTTCTCTTCAGAAAATGAGAACAAAGATAGGACTAGTCGGGGAATGGAGTGACGGTCCAGATGTTTGCATTAGTAGTCCTCACTATTCAGTAAAATAGTGTGATAATAATTATAATGAGGACTTTATTTGAGTTTGGATACTCTCTAAGAGACATTATCCGTGTTGAAACTCTCAGCTACGTTTTGTCGTACTGTATAAAAGAAGTTTGTATTTAAATTCTGTACCATGTATTTGGTGACTAAAGATGAGTGATGTATACCTATTTTTGGGGAGTCATAATTGGTATCAAAGCTTAGGGATATGATCCCTAGCTGAGATGTGAGACTAGAACTAGGAGAGGAGAGACGGGAAATTCCTTCGCTAGTATGACCTACCTAAGTTTATTTGGTATTTATTTGGTCGGTCAGAGTCTAGGGATAATATGTGGCATGCCAATTAACCCTTTTTTTGTGGTAGTATTTGAAAATGGCATCCGTAAATGTTGAGATAAGCAATGAAGCACATGAGATCATTGAGTCACCAACGATCAATACCCAGGATAATGTGCATCAGGATGGCAATAATCCTCAGGAAAACAACAATGCTGACCAAATGATGAACGATGGGATGTTCAGAGGCTTTATGCAATTCATGCAACATCAGGCAAGAACGACTCCTATTCAAAATGTAGGTGGAAACACTGGTAACTCTCGGACAGTCACCGCTAAACATTTCAAGGAGCTGGGACCACCGAAGTTTATTGGAGAGCCAAAACCACTTAAGGCGGAGACGTGGATAAAGCAGATCACCAAGATATTTGATGTCTTGGGATGCTCCGAGGAGAAAAAGGTTTCCTTTGCCACTTTTATGTTGCGAGGAGAGGCAGATTACTGGTGGAAATTGGTAAAGCGTACTCAACCTGCCGCACTGAAGATGTCTTGGGAGAAGTTCCAAGAACTATTCAACGACAAGTACTTTCCTGAAAGTATTCGTCACATGAAGGAGGTAGAGTTTATCAAGTCGGGCGCGAACAATATGACCGCGTGTCAAAGACGGAAGCTAAGTTTGCTTAGAGTTGTCCGGTTTAGGTCCCCACTTGGTTGATAATGAGGAGAGAATGACGCGATGTTTCTAAGAGGTTTGAAACCCGATATACGTCAATACTTAATTTCTCACAAACTGTGTTTGTATTTAGATGTTGTAAATAGGGCTCAGTTATTGGAGCGCGATAACAAGTCAACCCAACCAAGAGAGAGCAGCCGACAAAATGATAATACTAGTGGTAGCAGTCATCGAAGCGGTGACAACAAACGTGGAGGGAATCAACATGCCAGAAAAGGTAACCACTTCGGTGGTAATAATGGCCTAGACAATAAAAGTGGGAATTTCAAGAAGAGGAGATTCAATAATGATGGAAGGACGTCACCACCAACACCTATTGTTAAGGAAGGAGAACGACCGCCGGTCATATGTTACAAATGTGGAGGGGAGGCACCGAAGTCAAGTTCAGCTGGGATGGAGGCATCAAAGGTCGTCCCAGACAAGACAAAACTGGTAGTTCAAGGGAGAACGTTTGTCGTAACCTCCTAAAAAGCGAGGAATCCGAACGAGGTGATCACGGGTAAGCTAATCATAAACTCTAGCGAAGTATATACCTTATTTGATACCAGTTCTACCCATTCTTTTATTTCTTCTACTTGCGCTCAACGTTTAAATTTGACTCCGGAGAAATTAGACTTTGACTTATCTGTTGAAACTCTGTTGGGAGAAACCTTTATTACATCCACTATTTATAAGTCTTGTTTAATTCAAATCGGTAACCGCACGTTACCTGTCGATCTTATTTCCTTAAAAATACTTGCATTTGATGTGATTTTAGGGATTGATTGGTTAACTACTCATCGTGCAAAAATTGATTGTTTTTTTAAGGTTGTTAGCTTTCATATTCCTAACCAACCTATTATGTGAATTCAAGCAACCAAACCACTAAAGTCAATCACTGTCATATCAAGCCATAAAGCTATTCGTTTATTGAAAAATGGATGTCAAGCTTTCTTAGCCCATGTCACGGATTTAAATAAAAATTCATCAGATTTAAATGATATTTCTATTGTTAATAAATTTCTTGACGTATTCCCTGAAGAACTTCCTGGCCTACCCCCGAAGCGTGAAATTGAATTTTGTATCGACCTTGAATCCGATACAAAATCCATTTCTAAAGCCTCATATCGAATGGCTCCTATTGAACTTCAGGAGTTAAAAACCCAACTACAGGAATTGTTAGATATCGGTTTCATTCGACCTAGTACATCTCCTTGGGGTGCTCCTGTTCTATTCGTGAAGAAGAAAGATGGAAGTATGCGACTTTATATTGATTATCGGGAGTTGAATCATGTCACCATCAAAAATAGGTACCCGTTGCCTCGTATTGATGATCTGTTTGACCAGTTGCATGGCGCCAAATTCTTTTCAAAGATCGATCTTCGTTCCGGATATCATCAATTAAAGATTAAAACTGATGACATTCCAAAGACTGCATTAAGAACTCGGTACGTGCATTACGAATTCCTAGTCATGTCTTTTGGATTGACTAATGCTCTTATTGCCTTCATGGATATGATGAACCGAGTATTCAAGGAATATTTGGATCACTTTATGGTCGTCTTTATTAATGACATCCTCATATATTCCAAAAGC
Source organism: Panax ginseng (assembly GCA_020205605.1). Lineage (NCBI taxonomy): Eukaryota > Viridiplantae > Streptophyta > Magnoliopsida > Apiales > Araliaceae > Panax > Panax ginseng. The sequence goes on from CM035142.1 coordinate 25,478,394, forward strand.
CGTGAAGATCATGAACAACACTTGAGGCTGATACTCCAAAAGCTTCGTAAAAACAAGCTTTATGCCAAGTTAAAGAAATGCGAGTTCTGACTTGAGGAAGTAGCATTCCTTGGGCATTTGATATTAAATCATGGAATATCTGTTGACTCTGCAAAGATTGAAGTAATTCAAAGCTGGGAGCAACTTAAGTCAGTGACCGAAGTACGTAGCTTTCTCGGCTTAGCTGGTTATTATCGGAGATTCGTAGAAGGGTTTTCTTGAATCACTACTCCATTAACTCAGCTGACTCGAAAAGATACAAAATTCGGTTGGAGCAAGGAATGTGAGAAGAGTTTTCAAGAACTCAAGAGGAGACTCATTTCAAAGACTTGTTACGACAATAAGATCTGTTCGGAGGATTTGTCATCTCAAAGGTGATGCTTCAGACAAAGGGTTAGGATGTGTTCTTATGCAACATGGGAAAGTCATAACCTATGCCTCATGATAACTCAACTAATATGAGAGGAATTATCCTACTCATGACCTAGAGTTGGCAGCTGTCATTTTTGCACTTAAGGTTTGGAGGCATTACCTGTATGGAGAGAAGGTGGAGATCTATACGGATCATAAAAGCCTTAAATATGTCTTCACTCAAAAGGAACTCAACATGCGGCAACGACGTTGGCTTGAGTTGTTGAAAGATTACAATCATACCATTCAGTACCATCCTGAAAAAGCGAACGTGGTAGCTAACGCATTGAATAGAAGATCATATGCGGGTATGAGTGTGATATTATCAACACAAAGACCCATTTTATATGACTTACAAAGGATGGAGATAGAGTTAAAGACTCCAGGGACCCATGTGATGATGGCGAATATATGAGTAGAACTGACTTTAATCGATAAAGTTAAAGTTGCTTAAGCTATAGACCTGGAGCTGATGTGTATGAGGAAGAAAGTGCAAGAAGTTGCTATTCTGGAAGCAAGAATCGATGAAGAAGGAATACTTCAAGTCAACTCCAGACTTTGTGTTCCTAACGATTTTGACTTGAAGTATAAAATTATGATGGAGGCGCACAACACACCATTTGAAATCCTTCATGGGAGTACCAAAATGTATCGTGATCTTCGACATAAATTTTGGTGGAACAATATGAAGAGAGAGATAACGGTGTTTATCTCAAGGTGTCTAACTTGTCAACGAGTCAAGGCAGAGCATCAAGTACCAAAAGGTCCATTGCAACCACTTAAAATTCTAGAATGGAAGTGGGAGCACATTACCATGGATTTTGTTACTAGTCTTCCCAAGGTTTCTCAAGGCATATATGCGATTTGGGTCATTATTGATAAATTGACCAAGTCTGCTCATTTTTTACCGATACGAGAAACTTATACACTTGAACGTCTTTCTCGTATGTACATAAACGAGATTGTAAGATTGCATGGTATGCCAGTATCCATAGTTTCTGATCGAGACCCAAGATTCACTTCACGATTTTGGGTTAGTTTAAAAAAAGCTATGGGCACAGATTTACGATTTAGTTCAGTATATCATCCTCAAACAGACGGCCAGTCGGAGAGGACTATTCAAACTCTTGAAGATTTATTAAGACTCTTTGTCCTTGACTTCAAAGGAAGTTGGGACAAGTTCTTACCATTGGTGGAGTTTTCCTATAATAATAGTTATCAAGAAAGTATTGGCATGGCTCCATTTGAGGCGTTGTATGGAAGAAAGCGTCGTTCTCCAGTATGCTAGGATGAGGTGGGTGAAGCAACGTTGTTGGAACAAGAAGGGATACGTATGACTACTGAGAAAAGATTCAAACGATCCGACAACGTATAAAACCCTCACAAGATCGACAAAAAGAGTTATGCCTTGATCTTCATCGAAAGGACGTGGAATTCAATATTGGAGATCATGTGTTGTTACGTGTTGCTCCATGGAAAGGAGTTATGAGATTTGGAAAGAGAGGAAAGCTCAATCCTCGATTAATTGGCCCATTTTTAATCCTCGGCCGAGTAGGAACTATGGCCTATAGACTCGCTTTACCGCCAAATATGTCTCATGTTCACGTTTTTCACATATCTATGTTATGTAAATATGTGAAAGACCCGAACCACATTATTGAATTAGAACCGGAAGAGATAGCAGAAGATTTAACGTATGAGAAGGTACCTGTTAAAATCTTGGAAAAGAAGGATCATATTCTACCCTCCAAGGTTATACCTCAAGTCAAAGTTTTGTGGAGAAACCACGATGTTGAGGAAATGACCTGGGAGTTAGAATATAAAATGAAGTCAAGGTATCCTCACCTCTTCGATATACCAGGTACGCACCCTAATTTCAAGGACGAAATTTCATAAGAAGGGGAGGTTGTAAGACCCCAACTTTTATGAATAAAGATTAATTTTTCTCAAAATATATTTTTGAATATTATGGTGTGAATTTGATATAATGTTATAGTTGTGGGTATTATTTACAAATTTTGCAAAGTAAGCAAGTGGTTATATAATATTCGATTGGTCATGGAATATTCATTTTAATAGAGAATATTTGTACGACGGTACAATCATTGGTGGACCCCACAACGAATGTATTGTCGTAGTTAGAAAACGATAGAATTATCTTTTTATAAAAATAACGGCAAAACTTTTACCGTTAAACTGTTGAGCTACCCGGTGGTAAAAGTACAGTAATACGCGTGGTTGCATAGTAACACACGTTATTGATTATTGATACTTACGTGAGAAGTCACTCAGTTATACTCAATTATTTCTACAGTAATTGCTGCATAATATCTTTCATATTATTGATTCAATTATTGTCACAGTATCATCTACATAATAGTTTATATTATTAAATCAATAATTGAGATGACAAAGTTATTCATATTATTATTTGTAATATTTATAATGTCTAGAAAATTCTGTCAAGGAGAGGTTTGGTCACCTAATTGCGCGCCAATAGGGAGAAATCCTTATCAGAGAGCCCCCTCTTTCCAGGGAATGATCTGGTTGTTAAATATTGTGAGTTCTAATATTAATGATGAATAAGTTCGTATTGATTAAAGATGAAATTGATATTTTCATTGTGTTGAGATTATTAGTGTTAATGGAAGTTGACATCTATTTCGATAATAATTGATGTCTGGAGGTTATATTAAGCAATCGGGTAATTAATCGGATAAATGAGAAATTAATTGCTACTAATTCACATCCTTATAACTATTTGTTCACATGTGTGTACTATTGATTCACATGCATGTACTATTAGGGGAGGTGGTGCAAGATTGATAATACTTTCATGACTAAATTAAAAATGGAGGTATAGATGAAGGTACTATACTGTAATTAATTTTTTCACATGATTGTACTATTTATTCACATGATTGTACTATTAATTCATAAGATGCACTATTAGGGGAGGTGGTGCAAGTTTGATAATATTTGCAGGACTAAATTAAAAATGAAGAAAAAGATGAAGATATTATACCGTAATATTTTGAGCCCCAAAACGTGCAATTATCGAAACTATATTTTCCTATAAATAGAAGTTCATTCTTCTTTCATTCTCACCAATTCACTAAGACTCACAAGAGTAATTATAGAAAGAGAAGCTATAGAGAGAGAAGCTTTAGAGAGAAAGTAGAATAGAAGTCTGCTACCTCACTATTCCATTATCCAATCTTCTTCTGAGATAAAGGATATTATTTTTTTCAGTATTCATAAGAAAAAATATTTTCTTCCATACTCTATAGTATGTGAGGAATATTATTTCGTCTCGTATTCCTGATTATACCCTCATTTTGTTAAAGTATTGCTTCTATACTCCGTGAAATTAGTAGAGTATCCTTAAAATTTGCGCTTCATCTAGTATCGTTTCACAAGGATATTTTATGCACATTCTTTTTAAATTTTAAGCTTTTCATGTCGGAGTATTGTCCATGAGTAGTATTCATTTTTACAGTACTATTCACAAAGTACTATTCACGGGGTACTATTCATAAAGTATTATTCATGGGTACTATTCACAAAGTACTATTCATGAGTACTATTCACGGGGTACTATTTCCAAAGTACTATTCACGGGGTACTATTCACTCGGGTACTATTCACCCGGGGAATTATTCATGACAAAAATTGATTTCTTTGCTATCCAAATCATTTTTGATACAATATTATTCTTGAATTTTACTCCACAAAGCAGTATCATGTTGATAATTTGGACATTATTGAATTCTGGATAAATTAAGTTATAAATCTTTAAAAATTTATCCTTTGCTTTCTTTTAATTGAATTCCTATATCATTGTCATCATCATCATGCTTATATCATGATAAAAGTCATATGTGGCTTACGTGTATAGATGTATTATTGATTGGTATGATTATGAACAGAGATTATTCGGTATAATCATGACCGTAATGTTACAAATGATGTGGTAAAAATCTTCATTGGCACAGAGTGCAATGATGGATGTTTGTTGGTATGATTATGACCGTGGATTATTCAAGATAATCATGACCATTGATGATTACATGAATATCTTTGCCCGTGAGTGCGAAAGGGGATGATTCGATGATGTGGTTTATTTATTAAATTTGAGTCTCAAATGATAAAATTGATGATAAACTTTTTAAATCATAGAAAATAGTATATATCATGCTCTACTTGACTCTTCTAATGGATTGCTTGTTCCGCTGCAGTTAAACTTGATGTTTATTATATTTTATCAGTTTAACACTGTTGAAGGCTAACGAAAATTTATTCTGCATTATCTTAGTCATAATATTTCTTACTGGGCTAGTTAAGCTCACCCTTTTTCTTTCATTGTTCTCTTCAGGAAATGAGAACGTAGCTGGGACTAGTCGGGGAACGGAGTGACGGTCCAGATGTTTGCATTAGTAGTCCTCACTATTCAGTAAAATAGTGTGATAATAATTGTAATAAGGACTTTATTTGAGTTTGGATACTCTCTAAGAGACATTATCCGTGTTGAAACACTCAGCTACGTTTCTTCGTACTGTATAAAAGAAGTTTGTGTTTAAATTATGTACCATGTATTTGGCGACTCAGGATGGGTGATGTATACCTATTTTAGGGGCGTCACATATGCGATGAATGAATTATTTTTCCTAATTTGCAAGCTTCACAGACGTGGTCTTTAAAAAAATTTAATTTAGGAAGACCATGAACATGATCTTTAAAGGAAATGTTATTTATGAGTTTCATATTGATGTGTCCTAGTCTGCGATGTCATAGCCAAGGATCCTCATTTGCATATACAAGACAAATGTTATCTAAATGAGAGTATGCATCTAAGTCACAGGTATACACGTTTTGATATCTAGGACAAACTAAGATCAATTTACCAGTTTGATCAAAAATAGAGCAGTTATGTGTATTAAAGGATATTTTAAAATCACTATCACATAGTTGACTGATAGATAGAAGGTTATAACTGAGTCCAGTAACTAACTGAACATTGGAAGTGGTTATGTGTTTATTACCAACACATCCAACTCCAATTATTTTACCTTTATTGTTATCACCGAAAGTTACCTCACCAAAGTATGTAGCTTGCATATTTCTTAATTTGAGTTTGTCTACAGTCATATGTCTAGAGCATCTACTATCAAGATACCATTTTCTTTTATTCATATCAGCTGCAAGACATACCTGCAATAAATGTACTAACTTCACAAGTTGGTACCCTTTAAATTGAAGGGTCCTTAGGGTGAGTTTTCCATTTTGTATAAGGAGCATTTGAAGTTTCCTTTACAAAACTCGGCATAGGATAATCAATTTTAGTAGAGAAAAGCATTCTATGAGTAACTGGATTGTAAGAAGTATGATAATGTTGTTTGTGAAATTATCTTCTTGTGATGGTTGGTGCAGTATATGTTCCTTTGGGAACCCAAATCATTTTTCCTTTATAGTTTCCATTTATAGCATTGCACATATAAAAAGAATGACCATTTCTGTTACAATAGGAACGTTTTGTGAAGGGAGATATATGACTTTCTTTTTCTTTAATTTTAACGTGATATAATCCTTTATCTTTTGATTCACTTGTTTCACCGGTATATCCTAAGCCTTCTTTATTAAAGCTACATTTTTTATTGATTTAACATGACATCAAGATTTTCCTTTCCTTTTGTAAATTTATAAATTATATTATTTAAATCTTCACGTTCTTTGGTTAAGTTTTCAATTATGTAATTATGATTTTCTATTTCTGACTTTAAACTTGAATTTTCATTTCTAATTTCTTCAGTTACAGCTTGATCTTGTACTTGATTATCTTCATTGATTACAGCAAGTGTTAAATTTTCAATTTCAAGATTTTCAATTGAGATAATAAGTGATGAATTTTCTATTTCAAGATTTTTATTAATTTTCTTAAGTTGTTCTAATTCTTCTTTATTTTCTAAGTTTATTTCATTTAAACTTTCGTTGGTGATAATTAAATTAGCATTTTCAATTTCATTATAAGCTTCTTCCATATAACTGACTATAAGCTTCTTGTAGTTCATAGTGTTCTTTATTTATATTTTCTAGTGTGTATGAAGAAAATGAGGTGCTAGGCAGTTGGTGTTCAGAATTTACCTCATATCTTGGTGATGAGTTATTGTCTACCATTAAGCAGAGATTGGCAAATTTCTTCGGTTTGTTCGGCAGTTTCTTCCTCGTCACTTAGATCTCGTCCTTCTTCAGCTACAAGAACTTTGTTGTTGGCTAGTTTTGGACAATCCTTTTTGAAGTGTCCAGGTTGCTTGCATTCAAAACATGTGTTTGAATTTTCATTTGCGTGGGTACTTCTGAAGTTGTTGATTACTTTGAAATTTCCTCCTTGCGTCTTTGGTTTGAAATTTTTTTTTCCTTTGAAGTTGTTGTTTGTTTTCATGAAGCCTTTGCCATATTTTCTTGTCTTGCTTTGAATTACTTTCCTTAGTTGTCTTGACAGTAGAGCGACTTCATTGTTGTCTAGACTGAGGAGTTCTTCATTTAATTCTTCATCGTCACTTTCTTGATCCACCAGAAGAGCTTTGAAAGCGATTCCTTTCTTTTTGAGATCTGTGTCTGATCTAGCTTTTTCAACGAACATATCGACTTCGTGGGCACGAAGATTTCCAATGAGATTATCCATAGGATATGTGGTTAGATCTTGCATTTCTTTTATTGATGTAACCTTCATTTTCCAAATGGATGGAAGGGCTTTGAGAATTCTTATGTTTTTCTCATTTATAGTGTAAGCTTTTCCCAATTGCTCTAGCTCATCAATGATTCTGGAAAATCGAGTTTCCATATCAATGAGCTTTTCTCCTTCTTCAAGCTTGAAACTTTCATACTCTTGAATTAGAGCATCTTTTCTAGTTTATTTGATGTGATTGGTACCTTCATAGGTTACAATCAATTTTTCCCAAATTTATTTTGCATTTTTACAGTTACTAACTCTTTTATATTCTTTTTCAATCAAAGCACTGGTTAGCACGTGTTTCGCTCGGGATGCAATATTCATGATCTCTTCTTCTTCAGTGATGAATTCATTTATGTCTTTCTCGACAGTCTTTTCTCCTTCAATTTTGGTTGGAATTTGTACACCTCATTCAATGGCACACCAAATTTTGATTCCTTGGGATTTGGCATAGATTTTGAATCTGTTTTTCCAGGTGGCAAAATTGGTACCATCAAATAGTGGAGGTCTGGACATACACAGTCCTTCCCCACAACCAGTAGCATTGTAGGCCATGGATCTACTCTTAGGTATGCTTGTATACACTCAACAAACAAGTTAAAGAGCACTGCTTTGATACCAATTGAAAGGTCAATAATAATCTAGAAGGGGGGGTTGAGTAGATTATTACCAATTAAAAATTATGTTTAGGTCTTTTTGAATTTTTAGTTATAAATTAAAAGTTTTAGCAATTAGTATGCAAGATAATAAAAATTCAATCACAATACACAAAGATTTATCTGGTTCACAACATACACCTCTTGGTATGTTGGTACGTCCAGTCTCAAGTTCCTACTTGGAACTTGAGATCCTATTACTATCAGTAATAAAAACTCCTTCAACAAGCGGAGAAGCCTTTACAAAGTTTTATAGTCAAACTTCTAAATGTTCCCAACTAATCTATCTTGGACAGCAAGCTCCTAGCTCCTTCCTCAAGCTTAGTTGTACTTCTTTTGAGTTCAGTTCTATTTTATGAACTGGTCTTGAAATAACAGCCTCTTCCTCACCTCACAAGTACACTAGAGACCTAACTTCCTGCTGACCTCTCTAAGACTCTGGTCTTGGTCGAAGAATTACTCAACTTTCTCACAGGTACATAAAATAAACTAACTTTAATCCTTTCTCTGTTGACAAATAAGTTTACAACAAAGTGCTTCTTCAAAAAGCTGATAAAAGTTAAGTACAGATTAAAGTTTCTCAATTAAGCAGATAGAAAATTTGGACAAAATATATTAGTATAAAAGTTCAAGGACTTATATTCAACAATAAGCTTCTTTAAAGCGGATAGAGCCTTGGAGATCCACTGATGCTTCTGATTAAGCAAGTATATGATATTAAAAGTACTTAATAGAGAATTAACAATTCCATAAAATAAATAGTGTTTTTCTATGGATAATATAGAATTGTTCCTTAGTTAGTCTTTATAAATTATCAATACTTGTAGACAATAATAAATCGATTTAAATAATATTTATCAAGTATAATCTCAGTTAAGCACAAACTAATATAACAAATATTACTTGTTTAACTCAAATAATATATAAGAATATTGTATCTATTATGTGAACTTTTATAGATAATGTCACTTAGTACTATAAGGAATCGTACGGTTCGAATTCCTCTTGGTAGATGTGTATCTTCGTAGCCTTGCGGCGTCTAAGTATGCCAAAATTTATAATTTTCACAATTGATATTTATATAAATATTTTCAATAGATCACTACGATTCTCAAATTCGGTTCGGATGACTACTCTTTTTGGAGCAGTATCTCAGTGTTGTTTTGAGCTATCAAGTGTCGTATCTATTTTAGGATATTTATATAAATAAAGTCGATAAAAGGTTACTGAAGACTATAAGGAATCGTACGGTTGTTATTCCTCTCTGTAGAGGTGTATCTCCGTAGCCTTGCGGCCCCCAAATATCCATTTATTTGACAAATAGATGAAATATGTATATATAAAATTGTGTAGAACAATGTGTATTTGTATATCTATAGATATATTGCAAGTAAAAAATAATTCAATAGAAATTAAACTTATCTCAATACTTGGACCATTTTATCTCTTCAAAAATAATCAGAACTTTTGTAAGAAGAGATATAAAGTTTAGAGAGAACGTAAGCATTGACAATATGATTTTCTTTTCACTAAATTGGTAAAAACAAAATGAATGAAATACTCCCATTTATAGAATTTTTGAAGTTGGGGCAAAATTATAATTTTGAAAACTGATTTTTTGAATGCACGGTTTTGATCAATAAAATTTGAATTTAACGGACCAGATCAAAAGTAATTGCACGCAGAAGAATTTGAAAATATGCTTGGTCTAAATTATATCAACTTATCATTTAATTCTATGTTTGACTACTTGTTTTAAGCCAGAATTTTAATGCCAGCCATTCACACATCTTAGTCCCAAATAGAGTGTTACTTTGCATATACACACGATTTCACATGCATGCAAGAATTAATAGATACTGTGACGCCCCCAAAATAGGTATACATCACCCATTTTGAGTCGCCAAATACATGGTACAGAAACAAATACAACTTCAACAATACAATTGTCGTGCAAAATACGACAACACATATACTATGGGGTAAAATTTAAGAATAAAGATCACAACATGGATACAATCAAAGATAGTAATCATAATAGACATCTTGGACAAAAAGGAGAAAATTTTATTTTTCAGTGAATAGTGTCGTATTCGTGAATAGTGTCGTATACGTGAATAGTGTCGTATACGTAAATAGTAACCATGACACAAAAAGGTAAAAATTCCACAATAAAATCTATACCAATATTTCGGTATAATGATATGAAAAGAATAACATCATTAGGCAGAAAATAACATCCCTTACCTCAAAATAACAGTACTTTTGATCGGAATATCGGTATATGGCTGAAGAAAACTTGCACTGATGAATAGCAACTCACAAAGTATCTAAATACTCACAAAATACGCTCGATAATATAGAGAGAGAAAGAGAGAAAACTTGTTTCTGGTGTGATTTTCAATTCTAACTAAGCACCCTATTTATAGGAAAATGCTCAGAACGTCATAGCAGACTAACATGCTACCTGATGGTTTTACCTGTTACTATTCAAGCCCACCACTTTTGAAAATAAATTCCAGCACATTTTATTACTTATGACAGCCCCAAAACAGGTCCATTCCATCTAACCCATTCTGAGTCGCCAAGTACATGGTACAAAAATAAATACAACTTCAGTAATACAATTATCGTGCAAAATACGACAACACATATACTGTGAGTTTGAATACAACTATTGTCTAATAGACAGTATAAAAACTCAAAAGGGGTCCTCATTACAATTATTGATACGCCTATTCACAGAATAGTGAGGACTACTAATGCAACCATCCGGATCAATCAATCCATTCCCCGACTAGTCCCAAATATATTCTCATTTCAAGAGAATAAAGAAAAGAAAGGGTGAGCTCAACTAGCCCAAGAAGAAAATATTATGACTAAGATAATATACAACAAATTATTATTAGTCTTCAACAGGAAAAATCGATAAAATATAATAGACAACAAGTTTTAGATCAACAATCTGCAATGAATAAGCAATCCATTAGAAGAGCCAAGTAGAGAAAGAATTCTACTATCTTCTATGAATTTAAAAGTCCATCATCAATATTTTATCCATGTAACATCAATCAATACACATCTTTAATCAAATATTCATCTTTACATCAAGGGCCAAAGATATTCATTTATATCACCATTGGTCATGTTCATCTCTAACACTGCTTCATCTTTTTGCACTACGGGCCAAAGATATTCATTAAGTAATCATTCATCTTTGCACTACAGGCCAAAGATATTTAGTAATATCATCATTTAGGACTGAGGATGATGAAAAATATTTTAAAGAAAAACGAATCCAGTGAAACAAAATAACAAATATTAGAGATTCGTATTACAGTTTATCCAAGATCAATAATACTTCATAATAACCAATTTTGAAGCAAAATTCAAGAAAAAAGATCAAAACATGGATACAATCAAAGATAGTAACCATAATAGACACCTTGGATAAAAAGAAGAAAATTTCATTTTTAGGTGAATAGTGTCGTATACGTGAATAGTGTCGTATACGTGAATAGTAACTCCGACACCAATTGATAGAAATTCCACAAGAAAAATCATCATGCTTCGTGAATAGTACTCATGAATAGTAACTTATGAATAGTAACTCATGAATAGTAACTCGTGAATAGTAACTCATGAATAGTAACCCCGACATGAAAAGTTCCAAATTTGATAAAAAGTTCCATCCAATATTTCGGCATAATGATATTGAAAAAATAATATCACTTACGAAGAAAATAACATCCCTTACGAATATTAAACGAAAATAAAATTCCTTTCGAATATTGAACGAATATAATATTCCTTACGAATATTAAATGAAAATAATATTTCTTGCGAATATTGAACGAAATAATATTCATACGAATACGAAAAAATAATATCTCTTCGAATATGAAATAAATAATACCCTTACCTCAAAAAAGACAAGATTTCGATTTCGAATATCGGATATAGTGTTGAAGGAACTTGAACTGTATAGCAACACTCAAAAGTATCAAAATACTCACAAGAATACGCTCGATAATATAGAGAGAGAAAGAGAGAAAGCTTATGTTTCTGGTGTGATTTTTAATTCTAACATAGCCCTCTATTTATAGGAAAATGGTAGCACGCCGAAGCAGACTTGACCCGTAACCTGATGGCTTTACCTGCTACTATTCCACCCACCAAAAATCAGCCACCATCCCCAACAAACAAAAGTGGGGCCCACCCATTTCTATAATTTTTCACCAAAATAATTTATAAACCTAATTTCTGAATCAGTCACCTCTTAAAATTCATAACAAATCATTCGTTCATTTTTAACCGTTCAAAATTTATGAACATATACTCAACTTATATATGTATAACATATCCAAAAATCACAACGATCCAACGGTCAGATTAAAAATTATACCTCACACAATAAAGCTGTAAGAACACTGATTTGATCTTTTAATACCTCCAATCCGACAACATACTGATAAAATACCTCCACATTAATTCCTTCAATTATAACCACATAAATAAATCCATCATTTATATCCACATAAAATAAATATTTCCTTATCATATGAATCAAAAATTAATTATTCAAAAATATTATTACAGAATCACATTTATGACAACCAGTCGCTCCTGTGAAAGAGGGGGCTTTCCGATAAAGGATTTCCTTATTATGCCATGCAATTAGGTGACCAAACCTCTCCTTGATGTAACTTTCTAGACATTGTCAATAATGCTATCTAATAATATTATTCAAATAATATGAATTATTGATCTGATAAAGGAGATACTGTACAGTAACAATTATTAAAACAACAATAATATAAAATATCAACGCAACAATTATTGAACCAATAAAATAAAATATTGAGCAAGAATTATCGTAACAATTATTGAGTAGTGCCTTCTTCACGTAAGAATCAATAATTCACAATATTGTGCAATGCCGTAAAGCATCAAGCATCCACGCCAGACATCGTATTTTAACCAATTTGGATATTCCAACAAGAAAGTTAATTCGTAATAACTACGCCGTTATTTATAACAATCCAAACTTATCGCTTTCTTCATCCCAATGCTTATCCGTTATGGGGCCCACAAATGGTCATACCGTCGTAATAATATTCCCTACGTAAAGAATATTCCACGACCAAACGAATATTCCCCAACAATAATGAATATTATATAACAACTTGCATACTTTGCAAAATTTATAAATATTACCCACAACTAGAACATTATCTCAAATCCACACTATAATATTCAAAATAATTATTTCGAGAAAATTAAATAATTATTCATAAAATTCGGGGTCTCACGTTACTCACCAACCAAAAGTGGGGCCCACCATATTTTAATAAAAACATTTATTTTCGAAACATCAATAATTCATAATAAATAACCCTTTATCAGAAAAATTCGAATCTCATGTCTATTCCATAGGAAATTAAATTCTCTACAACTTTGTTAGTTTAAGTTTTTCCAAATTCCAAATGAAAAATGATCGAAATCCATATACGGACGATTTTCAAAACTTTCATTCTGATAAAATACTGATAAAACACCTCAGCATTAATTCCTTCATTTATAACCACAATAATTATATCCATCATTTATATCCACATAAAATAAATATTTTCTTATCATATAAATCAAAAATTAATTATTCACAAATAATATTACAGAATCACAATTATGACAACCATGTCGTTCCTAGGAAAGAGGGGGCTTTCCGATAAGGATTTCTCCGTTTTTGGCGCGTAATTAGGTGACCAAACCCTTTCCTGATATGAACTTCCTTAGACATTGCCAATAATGCTATCTAATAATATTATTCAAATAATATGAATTATTGATCCGATAATAAAAAATATCTTGCGCAGTGATAATTATGAAACTACAATAATATAAAATATCAACGTAGCAATTATTGAATCAATAAAATAAAATATTGAATAAAGAATTATCGTAACAATTATTGAGTAGTGTCTTCACGTAAGAATCAATAATTCAAAAATTTCATGCAATACCGTGCTCATCGGGCAACCATGAGTATTACATCGTATTTTAACCACCGTGTATTCCAACAAAGTTAATTCGTAATAACTACGTCGTTATTTATTAAAACTCAAACTTATCGTTTTCTTCATCCGAACGCTTTTTTACACATTATGGGGCCCATAAATGGTCAAACTGCCGTATTTAATATTCCCCGACAAAGAAGAATATTCCACGACCAAACGAATATTCCCCGACAATAATGAATATTTTATAACCACTTGTTATTTTGCAAAATTTGCACATTTTACCCATAACCAAAACATTATATCAATTTAACACCTTATTATTCACAATAATAAATAGAGGAAATTCAATTTTATTTATAATAAGTTGGGGTCTTACAACCTCCCCTCCTTATGAAATTTCATCCTCGAAATCGACGTACGTACCTGGTGTTTCGAAAAGGTGAGGATACCTCGCTTTCATTTATGATTCCAACTCCCAGGTCATTTCTTCAATAACATGGTTTCTCCACAAAACCTTAACTTGTGGTATAACCTTGGTGCGTAGGACATGCTCTTTCATATCCAAGATCTTAACAGGTACCTCCTCGTACGTTAAATCTTCGACTATCTCGTCTGGTTCTAACTCAATAATGTGGTTCGGGTCTTTCACATATTTACGAAGCATAGATATGTGAAAAACATTATGAACATGAGACATGCTTGGAGGTAATGCGAGTCTATATGCCACATTTCCTTCGGTCAAGAATCTCAAATGGACCAACAAATCTTGGATTGAGCTTTTCCCTCTTCCCAAATCTTGTAACTCCCTTCCATGGAGCAATACGTAACAATACATGATCCCTAATATTTAATTCCACATCCTTTCGATGAAGATCCGCATAACTCTTTTGTCGATCATGTGCCATTTGTATACATTGTCGAATCGTTTGGATCTTCTTTGTAGTCATTTGTACCAAATCTGGTCCCAACAATGTTGCTTCTCCCACCTCATCTCAGCATACTGGAGAGCGACACTTTCATCCATACAATGCTTTAAATTGAGCCACACCTATACTTGCCTGATAACTGTTGTTGTAGGAGAATTCCACCAATGGTAAGTATTTATCCCAACTCCCTTTGAAATCTAGGAAACAGAGTCTTAATAGATCTTCAAGAGTTTGAATAGTCCTTTTGGATTGTCCGTCTGTTTGAGGATGGTATGCCGAACTGAATCGTAAATCAGTGTCCATAGCTTTCTGCAAGCTAACCCAAAATCGTGAAGTGAATCTTGGGTCACGATCCGAAACTATGGATACTGGCATTCCATGTAATCTCACAATCTCATTTACATACATACTAGCAAGACGTTCAAGGGAATAAGTCTCCCGTATAGGCAAGAAATGGGCAGATTTGGTTAATCTATCAACAATAACCCAAATCGAATCTATGCCTTAAGAAACCTTGGGAAGACCCGTAACGAAATCCATAGTAATGTGTTCCCACTTCTATGTTGGAATCTTAAGTGGTTGCAATGAACCCTTTGGTACTTGATGCTCCGCCTTTACACGTTGACAAGTTAAACACCTCGAGATAAACTCCGCGATCTCTCTTTTCATATTGCTCCACCAAAATGTATGTCGAAGATCATGATACATTTTGGTACTCCCAAGATGGATTGCAAATGGTGTGTTGTGTGTCTCCATCATGATTCTATGCTTCAAGTCAAAATTGTTAGGAACACAAAGTCTGGAGTTGACTTGAAGTATTCCTTCTTCATCAATTCTTGCTTCTGGAATAGTACCTTCTTGCACTTTCTTCTTCATACGCATCAGCTCCAGGTCCGTATCTTGAGCGGCTTTAAGTTTATTGATTAAATTCGGTTCTACTCGTATGCTTGATATCATCACGTGGGTACTTGGAGCCTTTACCTCTATCTCCATCCTCTGCAAGTCATGCAAAATGGGCCCTTGTGTTAACAACATTGCACTCGTACTCGCATATGATCTTCTACTCAATCCATCAGCTACTACGTTTACTTTTCCAGGATGATATTGGATGGTATGATCATAATCTTTTAACAGCTCGAGCCAACGTCGTTGCCGCATGTTGAGTTCCTTTTGGGTGAAGAAATATTTGAGGCTTTTATGATCTGTATAGATCTCTACTTTCTCCCCATACAGGTAGTGTCTCCAGATCTTCAATGCGAACGATCACTTCGCTAACTCCAAATCATGAGTAGGATAATTCCTCTCATATTCTTTGAGTTGTCGCGAGGCATAGTCTATGACTTTCCCATGTTGCATAAAAACTGTAATAACCGTGAATTTTAAGTCATTATATATGTATGTACATTATTGATATTTAAAACTTTGTGTTATACAGTGATTTAATATGTGACAACATATGTGAAGTGGTGCATAGGTCAATTAACATGTATGCTATAGTTATGGATATATACATTTATAGATTCCATTAAAAATGAAAGCTTCGTAACCTAATTATACATTAGGTGAGACAATTAAATAACCTAAGGGTTATGGTGATAATGAGAGGTTAGTATTTAATATGTATACTAACTTAAGTGGATAATCTTATTATTTCAAGTGACTAATAATTTTAAACCTAATTCTTGTGAACCTAATTAGGTTATGAGCTAAAGTCACATGTATAGGTAATTTAATTTCATAAGATTAGGAATGAAAACCCTAAATAATCAAATTGGGTAACATATATTAAAGTTGCTAGACTATGTTTATTATATAGCCCAAAACAATTAAGGAGGTAGCCCAAAAGAAATAAAATGCAAATCAATACTTAGCCCACTTGATTAAGGGTATTGTAGACATTTGATTAATCAAAATTGGGCATTAAAAATAAAAGCAAAAGGGGGATTTAGGAGAGCTTGGGGCCGGCCACCCTTGTGGCCATATAAGATAAATATATTTGCTAACCCACTTTCCTTAAATAGCTAATGACATTACTTTTCTTAATTTCTTACACAAAGTACAATGTTATCTACACCTCATTGGTGGGAAATCTCACTAAGCATACTTAAGAGCAAGATAAGGAGTTTTGTCTAATGGACAAGGAAGGTGTGGGGGATAATAGCTAGATACACTAAGTGTTTCTATATTTTTGTAAGTATCCTTTTACTTCATCTTTTCATTTCATTTCATTTCTTCTTTCATTCTTCCTCTTATAATTTCTCCCAAGCTAGCCACTTCTAGAGAGAGAAAGGAGAGAGAATTTTGGCCATATATATAGAGAGAGAGGAGTGCTAATTTGTTCATGCATCCAAAGCTCATCACTTACTTTGGTAAATCAAGGAAGGTTGCCATTAAATCAAGGTATAATCTAACCTTGATCTTCTTCTTCTACTATATTTTTTTTGCTTAAGTTTTGTTGGGGTTATGAACAAATACTCAAGATACCCTAGTCCTACATATCATCATGTATGGAACTAAGTATCTTGAGGGTTAGATCAAAGGCTTAGAGGAAGAATATGAGCATATGTTCTCCAAGGGTGAAAACTCTTGTTTTCTTCAACTAAATCTTGTGTAACTCAAGTTTTCCACTTAGATTTGTGATCCGTCAAAGAGGAGTGCTAGATACATGAGTTATCTAGTAAACTCATGTGATAGAACACAAATCTAGCAAGTTTTGAATCCTTTGGAGCTGATTTCCCCAAAACAGCCACTTGGAATGTTAAGGGTTCAAAAACCCTAAAGTAGCTTCTGTCCCGTTTTTCTTGGGTCTGTTTCGGACAGTTTCATGTCCCTTAAAAATCTGGAAAAATTCACAGAGGTACCTTGAGAAGTTATCTACATGTAGGAAAAAGAACGGACACGTTTGGAGTTATAGATTGTGCCTAATGACTATTTCCGTAAAGGACTCCTAAAACTTTACCGTCGAATATCTCACTGTGTATATACTGAAAAATTCTGAAATTTATACAGTAGGTTCATGTATGTTAGGAGAGCATACCCTGAAAATTTCAGATTTTTCTGAGCAAAACTAAATTTATTAAAAATGAAGCAAGATCTGAGTGTTTTGGGAACTTTAAAAATACTAGATCATTTTCTAAAATTCCAGAAACATTTGGGGATCCTTATGGGTTCATATTCTGTCAAAATACAGAAGCTACGAATTTTTTGAATCAGTTTACTATTTTTTCTAAAAATGATTAAGGTATGAATAAAAGGAAATAAATAGTTAAATGATGTCTTTAATAAGAAAAATGTGATTTTTATGCTTGAATACTCATAATATATCATATCATGACTAACTTAGAACACTTTGGTGATTTATGATAAGAAATATTATTTATGCCCTTTTATGGATATTAAATAAGAGGTTTAATAAAGGGTGAACAATTAGAATAAATTGTTTATTAATCCAATAAATTATTAAAATATTATTATGATATTAATAATAGTAGAATATGATATTGATAAGTAAATAAAAATATTAAGATTAAAATTTCTTTAAAATATTATTAAATGGTTAATAATATCGATTTAAGCATTGATAAATGATTAAAGTATTATTAAATGATTAATAATATTAGTAATGGAATAAGATATTATTAAATGATTAATAATATTAATAAATGAATAAAATATTATTAAATGAGTAATAATATTAGTAAATGATTAAAAGTATTATTAAATGATTAATGATACTAAAGCATAAGTAAGATATTATCAAGGTAATAATATCAATACATAATTAAAATATTATTAAGAGGATTAATAATGTTAGTAAGGTATTAAAACATTATTAAGATATTAATAATATTAGTGAGTTAAATGAATGTATTATTAGGGGACTAATAATACTAAGAAGTGAATTAAATATTATCAAGATTAATAATATTATGTTGTTACTTAATAGTAACATTATCAAGACAAGATAATGTTTATAAGAACTAAATGTAATGTATAATATTTATGTGATTACATGTTATACTATGACTAATTGAAAGATTAACTATAGGTCTCTCAAAGGAAGATAATTTAACTGCATAGTGGATATAAATTAATTGTGTAGCCGTAATCTACAGACGAGGCAAGTTTCCTAACTCAAACTCGAGTTATTATTTTCAAAACATATTAGTGAATAATTATTGATGATTATTTACATCTATAATGATTATTGAAATTTGCACTTTGTGCAATTGAATTCATGTTCTACTATTATTGAACTGTGAATTAAATTAAAGTTCTTCATTCATGAACTGTTTATGAGATAGATCTATGCTAATTGTATCAGCTAGATTAAGCATGTTTAAATTTGTTAAATCAAATGTATTTTAAAAAGTTGTTCTTATTAAATTGATATGATAAGAACTCTTGACTGAGAAAAGGACGAATTTGATTAAGGCATGATATCAATGCCAGATTATTAAGTGTTTATGCATAAATCACGAGGTATAAAAGGTTGATCCCCTTGAATACCAAAATTTATTATGAGGTCCAGTTTAAATGACTAAGAACCTTGGCAAATGTTCATGGTTATTTCAAAACCACTCAGTACATGTTATTCAATTATTCATATATATTCAGTTGTTGATTATTAATTCATGTTCCCTCACAATCTTATACTATTGTTAAACACTAAAAGCCAAACTTCTTTCTAGTCATGATATATCTCCCTTGTATATAACTTGCTAAGCAAATTAGCTGCTTACCCTTGCTATATCATGACATCTATTTCAACTAAGCTCAAGGATCCAAATACGAAAGATAAGGGCAAGGGCAAGATCCGTGAGTAAAACTTAGAATGAATGTTAATTTAATTATTATCTATTGGAATTTCTTATAAACCTTTTGTAATATGAATGGTATGTTTAAAGTTAAGGTTATGAAAACCTTGGGACCATGTTATGGAACTTTATTATAATGAACAATGTATGTTTATTATTCCGTAATAGTTATAGAATGCTTATGATGATGATAGATCGTGAGCACTGAATCTGAGGTTAGAGAACCTGGATTTGGGGTCACAAAAACACATCCTAACCCTTTGCCTAAAGCATCGTTGTAGATAACAAATCTATCTAAACCAGATGGTATTGTCAAAACATGTGCCGAAATGAGTCTCCTCTTGAGTTCTTGAAAACTTTTCTCACAATCCTCGCTCCAACCGAATTTTGTATCTTTATGAGTCAGCTGAGTTAACGGAGTAGCGATTCGAGAAAATCCTTCCACAAATCTTCGATTGTAACCAGCTAAGCCCAGAAAGCTACGTACTTCGGTCACCAACTTTGGTTGCTCTCAACTTTGTATGGCTTCAATCTTCGCTGGGTCAACAGATACTCCTTGTTTTGACACCACGTGTCCAAGGAATGCTACTTCCTCAAGCCAAAACTCGTATTTCATTAGCTTAACATATAACTTGTTATCACAAAGCCTTTGCAGTACCAGCTTCAAATGGTGCTCATGATCTTCACGGCTTTTGGAATAGATGAGGATGTCATCAATAAAGACAACAACGAACTGATCCAAATATTCTTTGAACACACGATTCATCATATCTATAAAAGCAGCAGGAACATTAGTCAATCTAAAAGACATGACTAAGAATTCATAATGCCTATACCGAGTTCTGAAGGCAGTCTTTGGAATATCCTCAGTTTTAATCTTCAATTGATGATATCCAAAACGAAGATCGATCTTTGAAAAGAATTGTGCTCCTTGCAACTGGTCAAATAGGTAGTCAATGCGAGGTAACGGATATCTATTCTTGATGGTGACATGGTTCAATTCTCGGTAGTCAATACAAAGTCGCATGCTCCCGTCTTTCTTCTTTATGAATAACACAGAAGCACCCCAAGGAGATGTACTAGGACGAATGAAACCGATGTCCAACAACTCCTGAAGTTGGACCTTTAACTCCTGAAGTTCAATAGGAGTCATTCGATATGGGATTTTAGAAATGGGCTTTGTACCAGGTTCAAGGTCAATAAATAATTCAACTTCACGTTCTGGGGGTAAACCGGGAAGTTCTTCAGGAAATACGTCAGGAAATTAATTAACAATAGAAATATTATTCAAATATGACGTGTTTTTGTTCAAGTCTGTGACAAGGGCTAAGAAAGCTTGACATCCATTTTTAAATAAACGAATAGCTTTATGGCTTGATATGACAGTGATTGACTTTAGTGGTTTTGTTGTTTGAATTTGCATAACAGGTTGGTTAGGAATACGAAAACTAACAACCTTACAAAAATAATCAATTTTAGCATGATGAGTGGTTAACCAATCAATCCCTAAATTCACATCGAATGCAAGTATTTTCAACGAAATAAGATCGGCAGGTAATGTTATGGTTCCAACTTGAATCAAGCAAGATTTATAAACAGTAGATGTAATGAAAGTTTCTCCTAATGGAGTCTCAACAGATAAGTCAAGGTCTAATTTCTCCGGAGTCAAGTTCAAATGTTGAGCACAAGTATGAGAGATAAAAGAATGGGTAGAACAGGTATCTAATAAGGTATAAACTTCGCAAGAGTTTATGATTAGCTTACCCGTGATCACCTCGTTCGGGTTTCTCGCGTTTTGGCCAGTCACGACAAACGCCCTCCCTTGAACCACCGACTTTGTTTTGTCCGTAGTCACTTTTGGTGTCGTCATTCCAGCTGGACTTGACTTCGCTACCGGACAAAACCAGGCTATATGACCATTTTTTCCACAACTGAAACACACCTTGGAGGGCTTTGAACAGTTTGGACTTATGTGTCCCTCCTCTCCGCATCTGTAGCATCTAACTAGCGGTCGTTCTCCTCCCCTAGAATTTGTTGTTGGTGCTGGTGATGCTACTGATGTCTTTTCGTCATTGTTGAATCTCCTCTTTTTGAAATTTCCACTTGAATCGCCTCTCCTATTATCATGGCCATGATTATCACCCGAGTGGTTACCGCTTTTGCCTATATTCTTTCATCCCCGCTGGTTATCATCGCTTCATTGACTACTGTCACTGGTATGACCCTGATTGTGGTCCCTTGGTTGAGCTTACTCATTATCTCGCTCTAATAATTGAGTCATGTTGACAACATCTGAATATATAAAAAATTTATGAGAGATAAGATATTGCCGAATCTCGGGTTTTAGACCTCTCAGAAACATCCTTGTCATTCGTTCCTCATTCTCTACCAAATGAGGTGCAAACCTGGATAACTCTACAAACTTTACCTCGTACTGGGACACCGTCATGTTGTTTTGTTTCAGTCTAATAAACTCTCCTTCATATGACAAATACTTCAAGAAAGTACTTGTCATTAAATAGTTTCTGAAACGTTTCCCAAGACATACTGATTGCGGCAGGCTGGGTACGCTTCACAGACTCCCACCAGAAGTTTGCCTCACCACGGAACATAAAGGTGGTGAATGAAACCTTCTATTCCTCCGTGCATCCCAAGACATAGAATATCTTTGTAATTTGCTTGACCCACGTTTCTGCCTTAATCGGATCTGGCTTTCTCGCAAATTCTGGTGGTCCCAACTCCTTGAACTGCTTGGCTATGACAAGCCGCGCATTGCTATCATTTCCACCCGTATTTTGTGCACGAGTCCCCCTCGTCTGATTTTGCATGAATGGGAAAAAGCTTCTAAACATCCCATCATTTGTTCGGTAGTGTTATTTACAGGAGGAATATTGCCTTCCTGTTGCACGTTCCCATGGGTGGTGATTAAAGGTGTCTCCACTGTCTCATTCACTCCGTTATTAATATTTCCCGCTGCCATTCTTAAATACTGTCATAAAACAAGGGTTCATTAACAAATTAACACATCACATATTAACCATATGCTCTGACTGACCAACCAAATAACAAATAAACTTAGCCAGGTCATACTAGCAAAATAATTCCCCGTCTCTCCCCTCCTAGTTCTTGTCTCACATCTCAGCCAGGGATCATATCCCTAAGCTTTGATACCAACTGTGACGCCCCCAAAATAGGTATACATCACCCATTCTGAGTCGCCAAATACATGGTACAGAAACAAATACAACTTTAGTAATACAATTGTCGTGCAAAATACGACAACACATATACTGTGAGTTTGAATACAATTATTGTCTAATAGAGAGTATACAAACTCAAAAGGAGTCCTCATTACAATTATTGATACACTATTTTTCAAAATAGTGAGGACTACTAATACAACTATCCTGAACCATCACTCCATACCCCAGCTAGTTCTTGCTATGTTCTCACCTCCTGAGAAGAAAAATAGAACAAAAAAAAAGGGTGAGCACAACTAGCCCAGTAAAGAATATTATGACTAAGATAATATACAACAATTTATCATTAGTCTTCAATTGGGAAAAATCTGATAAAATATAATAGACAACAAGTTTTAGATCAACAACTGCAGCGGAACATCAATCCATTAAAAAAGTCAAGTAGAGAAAGAATTCTACTATCTTCTAAGATTTAAAAGTCCATCATTAATATTTTATCCCTGTAACATTAATCAATATACATCTTGAATCAAATATTCATCTTAGCACTACAGGCTAAAGATATTCATTTGTATCACCAGTTTTTCATGTTCATCTCAACACTGGTTCATCTTTGCACTACGGGCCAATATATTCATTAGGTAATCATTCATCTTTGCACTACAGGCCAAAGACATTCATCAGTTAATCATTCATCTTTGTACTACAGGCCAAAGATATTCAGTAATATCATCATTTAGGATTGAGGATCATGAAAAATATCTTAAAGAAAATGAATCTAGTGAGATAAAAGATCAAATATTATGGATTCGTACTTTAGTTTATCCAAGTTCAAAAATACCTTATAATAATAAATTGTTGAGCAAAATTCAAGAATAAAGATCAAAACATGGATATAATCAAAGATAGTAACCATAATAAACATCTTGGACAAAAAGGAGAAAATTTCATTTTTCTAAATTGAATAATGTCGATTAAATGAATAAAGTGTCGAGTATGTGAATAGTGTCATATACGTGAATAGTAACCTTGACAAAAAAAGGTAGAAATTCCACAATAAAATCCATACCAATATTTCAGTATAATGATATTGAAAGAATAACATCATTAGAAAGAAAATAACATCTCTTACCTCAAAATAACAGTACTTCTGATCGGAATATCGGTATAAGGCTGAAGAAAACTTGCACTAATGAATAGCAACTCACAAAGTATCTAAATACTCACAAAATACGCTCGATAATATAGAGAAAGAAAGAGAGAAAACTTGTTTCTGGTGTGATTTTCAATTCTAACTAAGCACCCTATTTATAGGAAAATGCTTAGAACGCCATAGCAGACTAACTTGCTACCCCGATGGCTTTACTCTTATATTCAAGCCCACCACTTTTGAAAATAAATTCCAGCACATTTCATTACTCACCAACCAAAAGTGGGGCCCACCATATTTTAATAAAAATATTTATTTTTGAAATTTTAATAATTCATAATAAATTGCACTTTTATCAGAAAAATTCGAATCTCATGTCTATTACATAGGAAATTAAATTCTCTATAACTGTGTAAGTTTAAGTTTTTCCAAATTCCAAACGAAAAATGACAGAAATCCACATACGGATGATTTTCAAAACATTCATTCTGATAAAATACTAATAAAAAACCTCAGTATTAATTCCTTCATTTATAACCATAATAAATATATCCATCATTATCCACATAAAATAAATATTTCCTTATCATATAAATCAATAATTAATTATTCACAAATAATATTACAGAATCACAATTATGACAACCAGGTCGTTCCCAAGAAAGAGTGGGCTTTCCGATAAGGATTTCTCCTTATTAGCGCGCAATTAGGTGACCAAACCCCTTTCCTAGACAGAACTTCAATAGACATTACCAAAAATGATATCTAATAATATTATTCAAATAATATGAATTATTGATCTGATAATGGGAAATACTGTACAGTGACAATTATTGAAACTACAATAATATAAAATATCAACGTAGCAATTATTGAATCAATAAAATAAAATATTGAACAATAATTACTGTAACAATTTTGGAATAGATGAGGATGTCATCAATAAAGATAACAACGAACTGATCCAAATATTCTTTGAACACACGGTTCATCATATCCATAAAAGCAGCAGGAGCATTAGTCAATCCAAAAGACATGACTAAGAATTCATAATGCCCGCATCGAGTTCAAGGCGCCTTTGGAATATCCTCGCTTTTAATCTTTAGCTAATGATATCCGAATCGAATATCGATCTTTGAAAAGAATTATGCTCCTTGCAATCGGGTCAAACAGTCGTCAATGCGAGGTAATCTGGATACCTATTCTTAATGGTGACATGGTTCAATTCTCAGAAGTCAATACAAAGTCGCATACTCGCCTTTCTTCTTTATGAATATCATGTAAGCACCCCAAGGAGATATACTAGACCGAATGAAACCGAGTGTCCAACAACTCCACGAAGTTGGACCTTTAACTCCTGAAGTTCAATAGGAGTCATTCGATATAGGGTTTTAGAAATGGGCTTTGTGCCAGGTTCAAGGTCAATAAAGAATTCAACTTCACGTTCTAGGGGTAGACCGGGAAGTTTTTCAGGAAATACGTCAGGAAATTCACTAACAATAGAAATATTATTCAAATATGACATGTTTTTGTTCAAGTCCGTGACAAGGGCTAAGAAAGCTTGACATCAGTTTTTCAATAAACGAATAGCTTTATGGCTTGATATGACAGTGATTGACTTTAGTGGTTTTGTTGTTTGAATTCGCATAACAGGTTGGTTAGGAATATGAAAACTAACAACCTTACAAAAACAATCAATTTTAGCATGATAAGTGGTTAACCAATCAATCCCTAAATTCACATCGAATGCAAGTATTTTCAACAAAATAAGATTGGCAGGTAATGTTATGATTCCAACTTGAATCAAGCAAGATTTATAAACAGTGGATGTAATGAAAGTTTCTCCTAACGGAGTCTCAACAGATAAGTCAAGGTCTAATTTATCCGGAGTCAAGTTCAAACGTTGAGCACAAGCAGGAGAGATAAAAGAATGGGTAGAACCGGTATCTAATAAGGTATAAACTTTGCAAGAGTTTATGATTAGCTTACCCGTGATCACCTCGTTCGGGTTTTTTGCGTTTTGGCCAGTCACGACAAACGCCCTCCCTTGAACCACCGACTTTGTTTTGTCCGTAGTCGCTTTTGGTGTCGCCGTTCTAGCTGGACTTGACTTCGCTACCGGACAAAACTGGGCTATATGACCATCTTTTCCATAACTGAAACACACCTTGGAAGGCTGTGAACAGTTTAGACTTATGTGACCCTATTCTCCGCATTTGTAGCATCTCACTGGCGGTCGTTCTCCTCCCCTAGAATTTATTGTTGGTGCTGGTGCTACTGCTGATGTCTTCCCATCATTGTTGAATCTCCTCTTTCTAAAATTTCCACTTGACTCACCTCTCCTATTATCATGGCCACGATTACCACCCGAGTGGTTACCGCTTTTGCCTGTATTCTTTCCTCCCCACTGGTTATCATCGCTCCGTTGATTGGTGTCACCGGTATGACCCTGATTGTGGTCCCTTGGTTGAGCATACTCATTATCTCTCTCTAATAATTTAGCCCTATTGACAACATCTGAATATAAAGAAAATTTATGAGAGATAAGATATTGCCGAATCTTGGGTTTTAGACCTCTCAGAAACATCCTTGTCATTCGTTCCTCATTCTCTACCAAATGAGGTGCAAACCTGGATAACTCTGCAAACTTTGCCTCGTACTGGGACACCGTCATGTTGTTTTGATCCAGTCTAATAAACTCCATCTCCTTCATATGACGAATACTTTCAGGAAATTACTTGTCATTAAATAGATCACCGAGTGCAGGCAGTGGGTAGTACGCTTCACGCACTCCCACCAAGTGATCCGCCTCACCACGGAACATAAAGGTGGCGAATGGAACCTTCTGTTCCTCCGTGCATCCCAAGACATTGAATATTTTGGTAATTTGCTTGACCCACGTTTCCGCCTTAATCGAATCCGGCTTTCCCGTAAATTCTGGTGGTCCCAACTCCGTGAACTGCTTGGCTGTGACAACTTTGTAAGTTTAAGTTTTTCCAAATTCTAAACGAAAAATGACCGAAATCCACATACGGATGATTTTCAAAACTTTCATTCTGACAAAATACTAATAAAACACCTCAGCATTAATTCCTTCATTTATAACCACAATAAATATATCCATCATTTATATCCACATAAAATAAATATTTCCTTATCATATAAATCAATAATTAATTATTCACAAATAATATTACAGAATCACAAATATGACAACTGGTCGTTCCCAGGAAAGAGGGGGCTTTCCGATAAGGATTTTTCTTTATTGGCGCGCAATTAGGTAACCAAACCCTTTTCCTAGAAAGAATTTCCTTAGACATTTCCAATAATGCTATCTAATAATATTATTCAAATAATATGAATTATTGATTTGATAATGAGAAATACTGTGCAGTGACAATTATTGAAACAACAATAATATAAAATATCAACGTAGCAATTATTGAATCAATAAAATAAAATATTGAGCAAAGAATTACTTGTAACAATTATTGAGTGGTGCCTTCACGTAAGAATCAATAATTCAAAAATATTGTGCAATACTGGTAGTGCTATCGCATGCGACAATGCCACACATCAGTATTTTAACCATCGGGTATTCCAACAAGTTGTTAATAATAATAACTACGTCGTTATTTATAAAAACTCAAACTTGTCATTTTCTTCATCCACCGCTTTTTTGTTATGGGGCCCATAAATGATCAATCGTGCTAAATGCATTTAATATTCTCCGACAAAGAAGAATATTCCACGATCAAACAAATATTCCCCGACAACAATGAATATTTTATAACCACTTGCTTATTTTGCAAAATTTGCACATTTCACCCATAACCAAAATATTATATCAATTTAACACCTTATTATTCACAATAATAAATAGAGGAAATTCGATTTTATTTATAATAAGTTGGGGTCTTACAAATAATAACTTGTAATCTGGACATGGAATAGCCATGATTCCACTTCCAGATTACAGTCCTCATATTAGAGTACAAATCTAAAACATAAAACACTACAAATCATTAACAAGAAAAGATCTGTGGCCTCTGACTTTAGCTTGTCAGACAACTTTTTAGGGTTCATAGACAGTTTTGAAAACTTTGATTTTTACCCACTTTGATGCTATGGATCTATGATATAACATCATAGATCACCATAAAACATCTTCTAACACTTATATCAACACATAAACACAAACTCTGACTAAGCATACAAGATCTAATATGAGTTTAGGGTTTTACCTTTCTAGTTCAATCTTAGATCTTAGCTCTCCAATCTGATCTTGTGGTTGTTAGGGGCTCTATTAGTGACTGAATCACTTAGTGTTTTCGGAGGTTTGGGTGAGAGAAATGTGGGTGGAGTGTTAGAACATAAATGAGCAACTTTTATACACCTTCTCTCTCTTTATCTCTTATAATTTGATTCAATGAATCCAAGTAATGTTAGGTGGCACTCTAGATCAAATTATGACTGAGATTTTGGCATATGGTCTTACCTAATGTGATGACTCATGAAATTTTAGAAATACTTTTAGCTTACAAGTTAAGTAAAAGGGTAAATTGGTCTTTTTACTTACCATTTTAATTGCATCCTTATCATTTTATCCCAACCCTTAGGGTTTAACCCTAAGGTTAAAAAAATAAATTTATAGAATTTGTAATTCGGTTTTAAAATAAAAATTAAGCTTTCTATTATTGGAAATTAGGGTTTCCTAATCATATTAGGTTTCCTAATTAATCATTAGGGTTTACTATGTTTATACCCTATCTGATCAATCATTGATCATAAATTCTATACACTACAAATACATACTTATCAATACAATTATTATAAATGTATTTTCTACCAAATCCCTATCCGTATCTAGGGTTAGGGTTTTTATTCTCTGTTAAGCACAACTCTACTCATATTTCTCAGTGAATACACAAATTGACCACTTCTCTAAACTCGTATCACATATACTCAGCACAATATTGATAGTCAATATCAATATTAAAAAAAAATTATTCGTAAAAATTTGGATTATTCAAAATCTTGGGTTATCACAATCACCAGCCTGGAGAAAGTCCCATAGAACTATGGGGAGGTTAAAGAACCAACATCAAATATCACTTTTGTTGTATATAAGGAAAACCCAATGTATCTCCCTCAAAGAGTGATGAAGCTAGTCATCAAATCTAAGGGGAAAGTGCCCAAGGAGAAAATCGAGGAATTCCTCCGCAAGATGGGACATAATGAAGCCAAGGTGGTACGAAGCTTGGAAGAAGCACCTCAACAGTTATCTATTTTGGACTTTGTATTCTCTTCTGAAGATCATCAGAAGGTCTTAATTTAGATATTGGAAGAAGCCCACCTGCCAAAGATGGTGGATGTTAAAAAGTTTCATCATCTGGTATATCACATTTTTAACAGCAATGTGATATCTTTAACTGATGATGACATACCCCCCCCCCCCCCCCCGAAGGGATGGGTCATTGCAAGTCACTGTACATAGCAGTGATATCTTTCGGATATGTGGTCGAAGGTGTGATAATAGATAGAGGATCATCCTTGAATATCTTCTAATATGCCACATTGGAAAGGATGGAGATCAATCCCAACCGAATTCGAATCAGCCATACAATCATCAGAGCCATTGATGGGTCTCGACGAGATGCTATAGGAGAGGTTGAATTGCCAGTGGAAATCGGCCCACATACCTTCTACATATCCTTTCAAGTGCTCAAAATCACTACATAATATAATTTACTATTGAGAAGACCTTGGATCCATACGGCAGAAGCCGTCCCATCCATTCTTCATCAACAGTTCAAGTATATCATCAACGGTAATGGCCACTATCAATGCTGAACCAGAGTATCCTGTCCAAAGTGATATGCCTCTAATCAGTTTCAATGAAGGGGTTGAGCCTATCAGCTTCCAAGCCCTTGAGGTGAGCAACACTCATTATCAACCAATTAGGGCTCTAGCTTTGAAACCCAGAGTTTCCGCTGAAGTAATATCGGCCAGTCAAGAAATGATATCCTTGGGTTTCCAACCTGGACAAGGGTTAGGAAAGAATCAGCACGGAATCAAAAGCCCAATTCAAATTCCCAGTCAGACAAGGAAGGCCGAATTAGGCTATTCCTCTTGGTCAAGTCTCAGGAACCCACACAAGCATACACTAGTTCCTTCATCTAAAATTTTATTGCCTAAACCTAAATATGCAGATGTTGTACGGCCTCTAAGTAAAATGCTTGTCTCCATGGCGAGTATGCTATTTCCTAAGCCCAAACCGGCTCGTGGGAAAGAATTCCTAATTCCAGACCCAGATATTGAGGAAAGGAATCAAAGGCGCAAACAAGACATAAAGAGACGTTTGTCAAAGATGTCCTTCCTAATACATAATGAGGTTATGAATGAGGATATCCCAGATAATGATTGTTCAGATGATCAGATCTTGATCCCTCGCATCAATAGGGCTAAGGAGAACCGGGAAAAGAAAAACATTGACCCTGATATGAAATTAGTCATGGTCATTATCCAAGAGGAGGAGGATGACAACTGCCCCTTTATTACAGCTATCCATCAGAACTTGACCCTAGGCAATTGGAGAAGCACTCCCTGCATTTGCCAAAAAGGGTAATGTCGACGTCGGGATTTTTAGTTGTCCATTTTCTTTACTTGTTCTTTGGTGTTCTCATGTTAGGTGAGATTTGTTTGAAAAAACAAGTGAAAAAGGTCCGACATGTATAATGTCGACGATGGACTGTTAAGAGTCGCCAGTTGATTTTTTAAATGGTTGTACCAACACAACCGAGAAAAGGTTTGCACACTGACCCGTGATGTGACACTGTTGAACGGGTCGGTGAAACCGAGATTCATTAAGGTCCGGGGACTTGATTATGTGAAGGGAAGGTGTTAGGCACCCCCCGACATCCGTGTTACCACGGTGACCGCCACTTTTCAAGAAACTATTATCTAAATGTATGTGTGTGTGTGGATCAATGTGTTGTTTATTTAGAAGTAGTGCAAGGCCTCGTTCGCACCTATATACACATGGTTTGAATTTATGTAAAAATTCAATTTTTAGCAAGATATGGCAGTGACGTTTTATAAAAGAGGTTTTTCAAACCCTTATGCTCAATAGTAATTGAGACCTTCTACACTCCCATTTTATTAAGTGCTCGGCTTGATTGTTTTTATTTTTGAGATGCGAAGCATCTATAAGAAAATAATATACAAGATAATGCCGACTTCCTCGTGGGTATGAAAACCATCTGAGGAAATTCAGACATCACAGATAAATTTACAAGCTGCTTACAGCTGAAAATGTCCATCACGGAAACCGAATCTAGATCTAATAGACTGAATATGTGATCACATGATTCCTAAGCTCACATGATGCTACAATTTGTATGAAAGCAGTAAGTAGGTATATATATATATATATATATATATATATATAAGCTATAAATATATATATATATATACAGACATGATCAGCCACCACGAAGCACCTCCATGGGGGATCAAAAAATGTAATAAAGCTGTAAAAGCTATCAACTGCCATGGAGGAAACTCCAGGCGGGGACGAAACGTAAATAAAGCTGTAAAAGCGATCAAATGCCACGAAATATACTCCAGGCAGGACAAAACGTAAAGAAAGCTGTAAAAGCGATCAACCACCACGAAGTAAACTCTAGGTGGGATGAAATATATATATATATATATATATATATATATATAAGCAACAAACGCACTGGATGCAAAATCTAGGCTCATCAAACAGATTTCAACAACAGTTCATATATATAAGAGTATATATATATATAAAAGCAAATAACGCTCTGGATGTAAAATCCAGGCTCATCGAACAAAGTCCGACACACAGTTAATATATATAAGTATATATATATTAAAGCAGTAAACGCTCCAGACCGAAGTCTAGGCTCATCGAACAAAGTCTGACACACAATTCATATATATAAGTATATATATATATATATAAGCCAATAAATGCTTCAGACCGAAGTCTAGGCTCAATTAAGGCATAACTCGATAATGTTAGTCCATATATATAAATATATATATATATATGTATATACAAACTAAAATAAAACCATGGACCGAAGTCCGGGCAAACACACGCAACACGACTCTCAACGTGAAGAAGGGTGTGTGTAAAGATGAAGAGAAAGTCTTTAAAGTGTGTGAGAAGGCTTACTGTTGGCTGCCAAAGAAGACTTCTATATCTTTAAAGGGATGAACACTCGGCTCCCGCCAGTAAAAAAGTAGCTATATGTGAGCTCACAAGTGTTTAAAATGATAAAGCACTCAGTATAGAGAGAGTACGAAGCAAATTTGACAGGGCTTCCTCGCCTTTTTTTTTCTTACAAATGGCCACCCCAAGCCCTCTATTTATAGAGGGGAGGCCGTCACAGACCAAAGATGTACTGCATGGCTACCTGTAAGGTTGCCCCGCTTCATGGTCGTGTTGTCTCACAGTACGTGCACGCAGACACTGTAATGTCCGCTCGAACTTTTAGAATTGCAATCCGGGCATCCGACTGAGGTATGTAAGACCTATTTCGGACCGCCGTTGTCGAGAGTTACACAATAGCATGGGATTAGAGGTTGTACGAAGTCAGGAAGATGGGATGGTGCCCTCCGGTCTTCAAGCTTCAAATTCTATCTGTTACCCTGCATAATAGTCACTCGGGATTGGTTTTCCTTGATTCTTGTGGGACAGTGTTGTGTAGAAATGTATGTATGAGATGTTGAGATGACGTGATATGGCATCAAGGTGGCGAGATGATGACTTTGCCCCTCATCGGGGTTATCGCCGGTTTGGGCTGATAAAGCAGACGTTGCTCAGAGTTATCGTTGAGATTGGACTACTGCAAGTGTTGAAGGTCCTTAGTGTTATCTCTGAGG
Source organism: Panax ginseng (assembly GCA_020205605.1). NCBI lineage: Eukaryota > Viridiplantae > Streptophyta > Magnoliopsida > Apiales > Araliaceae > Panax > Panax ginseng. The sequence continues at coordinate 25,511,262 of CM035142.1, forward strand.
TGTGCCTATCTTCCTGGTGTTATCTCCGGGCTTTGTACTGAGCGCCTCGGTGTGAGTGCCGAGGTTGAAGGCTATTGCATGCATTTGAAACAAGCAATTCTGGGGTTATCATCGGAACTGCATTCCTTGGGGTTATCACAAAGGTTGGTAGCTGTTACTCCCAGTGTTGGGGCTGAGACTGGATACCTCGGGGTTATCTCTGAGATTAATCGGTCTTCTCCGGTGGAATTTCCGATATTGGAACTACATGCCTCGGGGTTATCTCTGAGGTTGGAACTATTACTACTCTTGCAGTGCTCTCGGAGTTGAGATCCGAACTTCCTAGAGTATCCTGACCGGATGTGAGTCGCTTTTAGGGTTATCTCTGAAAGATGAATCTGCACTCCTACAAAGTCAGTGACAGGTGTGCAGAAAATTTCGAGTGTCTACAGGTAAAAAGGGCATAAAATCCCTCTGCCTTGCTCTGTAGATATCATTAACTGCTTACTTTTGTTGCATAATATTAGCAGTTACTTTGGTCATGTCATTCTAACATTTGGTATGATCAAATGGTTTTATATATTAAGTGAAAGCATTTTGTTTTCAGGACTCCAGAGTTAGGTTTGTTTAAACTTGTTGATGGAATGGCAATTCTTCACAATGACTGCAACTTTGATGTAAAGTTGAACTCAGGCTTGATGGAGATTGAGCAAGAGGACTATGAGGTGCCTAAGGAGATCAAAGAATGGGTAGAAGATAAGCCCAAACTAAACCTTGATCAAACTACCTCCGTTAACCTCAAAAGCTAAAAAAACCCCAAACAAATCCAGATTGGTATGGACCTTACCCCAAGCCAAAGGAATGACATGGTTGCTTTATTGACCCAGTTCTAGGATGTGTTTGCATGGTCTCATGAAGACATGATCGGTTTGTCTACTGATATCTTCATTCATCACCTACCCATTAAAGAGGGATTCAAGCCAGTTAAACAGAAGCTCAGGTGATTAAAACTTTAGTTGAGTTTGAAAGTCAAGGAAAAAATTGTGAAACAATTCAAAGCCGGCATCAGCATGGTATCAACATACCCTGAGTGGCCATCCATACAGGAATTTGAACAAAGCTTATCTCAAAGACAACATCCAGGTACCATTTATCCATATACTCATAGACAATACGGCTCAGTATGGCATGTACTCTTTTGTTGATTGCTTTACTGGGTACCATCAGATCATGGTTGTTGAAGAGGATCGGGAGAAGACAACATTAATCACTCCCTAGGGAACCTTTTACTACAGACGGTTGTCATTCAGCCTCATCTATGCTGATACTACCTATCAGCGAGCCATGATGGCTATTTCTATGATTTAATGCACAAAGAAATGGAAGTCTATGTGGATGAACAAATCCCAAAGGGAAGAAGACCACATAGACCATCTCAAAAAGCATTTCAACCGGTTGTTCAAATATAATTTGAAGCTAAATATTCTTGCAAAGTGTGCCTTTGACGTCAAGTCACGCAAGTTGCTGGGATTTTTAGTGAGCCACAAAGGCATTGAGCTGGATCCTGCCAAAATTCAAGCCATCACTAAGATGCTCGTGCCCCAAACAAAGAGCGAAATACGGGGATTTCTGGGAAGAATCAATTTCATCAGCAGATTTATCTCCCAACTCACAACAACCTATGAGCCCATCTTCAAGTTGTTAAGGAAGAACTCCTTCAAGAAGTTGAATGAAGAGTGTCAAAAAGCCTTCCTTTCCATCAAAGAGAAATTGGTCAAAGCTCCTATCTTGGTACCTCCAAGGGATAGCGTTCCCCTATTTATGTACCTGTCAATCAATGACAATGTTATGGGCTGCATGCTGGGACAAAAAGACGATAGAGGCAAAGAAATATCTATCTATTACCTCTACAAGAGATTCAGCAGCAGCGAGCACAAGTACACCGAGATTGAAAACACTTATTGTGCATTAGCATGGGCCTCCATGAGATTACAAAATTATCTCCATGGTCACACAACCCATCTCATATCTCGCACGGGTCCTATGAAGTATGTATTTAGCAAACCCATGTTGAATTATCGACTGTTCAAATGGCATTTGATCCTCCAACAATTCGACATCATCTACGTGACCCAAAAGTTTGTCAAATGTCAAGGAACTGTGGATCAACTGGCCGCAGCACCATCAGGGGATTTCAAACCCTTGGAAACATATTTCCCCGATGAAGGGGTAATGTTAATTCAACAACACCATCAGGAGGATATAGTCCAATCATGGAAAATGTATTTTGATGGAGCTATAAACATGGAAGGTGCTGGAGCAAGGGCAGTTCTGGTGTCTACTTCGGGAGAACAGTATCTCGTTGCTATCAAGTTACAGTTTGTCAGCACCAACAACACAACTAAGTATGAAGGTTGTATAATGGGGTTGAAACTAGCCCAATACATAGGTGTCAAACGATTAGCTGTCTTCGGAGATTCTGAGTTGGAAATCAAACAAACCACTGGGGTCTGTTGTAAGACCCCAACTTTTATGAATAAAGATTAATTTTTCTTGAAATATATTTTGAATATTATGGTGTGGATTTGATATAATGTTATAGTTGTGGGTAATATTTACAACTTTTGCAAAGTAAGCAAGTTGTTATAAAATATTCGATTGGTTGGGGAATATTCATTTTAATAGGGAATATTCATTTGACGACACAATCATTGGTGGACCCCACAATGGAAGTATTGTCGTAGTTAGAAAATGACAGAAATATCTTTTTATAAAAATAACGACGAAAGTTTTACCGCTAAACTGTTGAACTACCCTAGTGGTAAAAGTAATAGTGATATCTGCGTGGTTGTTTAGTAACACATGGTATTAATTATTGATGCTTACGTGAGAAGTCACTCAGTTATACTCAATTATTACTACACAAGAATTGTTGCGTAATATCTCTCATATTATTGATTCAATTATTGTCATAGTATCATCTCGCATAATATTTTATATTATTAAATCAATAATTAAGACGACAAAGTTATTCATATTATTATTTGCAATATTGACGATGTCTAGAAAGTTCTGTCGAGGAAAAGGGTTTGGTCACCTAATTACGGGCCAATAGGGAGAAATCCTTATCGGAAAGCCCCGTCTTTCCTGGGAATGATCTGGTTGTTAAATATTATGAGTTATAATATTAATGATGAATAAGTTCGTGTTGATTAAAGATGAAATTGTTGCTAAAAATATTTTCATTGTATTGGGATTATTTGTGTTAGTGGAAATCGACATTTATTTCGATAATAATTGATTTCTGGATGTTAAATTGACCAAACGGGCAATTAATCGGATAAATGAGCAATTAATTGCTAATTACTGTTGATTCACATATAAGAAACTATTGGTTCACATGTATTATATGAGACCCCAGATTTTATGAATAAATATTTAATTTTCTCGAAATATTTTTTTTAATATTATGGTGTGGATTTGATATAATGTTATAGTTGTGGGTAGTATTTATAAATTTTACAAAGTATGCAAGTTGGTGTATAATATTTGATTGGTCGGGGAATATTCTTTTTGTCGGGGAATATTCGTACGACGGTACAATCATTGGTGGACCCCACAATGGAAGTATTGTTGTAGTTAGAAAACGACAAAATTATCTTTCTATAAAAATAACGGCGGAGGTGTTACCGTTAAAACTGTTGAACTACTCAGTAGTAAAAGTACAGTAATACGCGTGGTTACATAGTATCACACGGTATTGATTATTGATGCTTACGTGATAAGTCACTCAGTTATACTCAATTATTGTTACAAGAATTGTTGTTCATATATCTCTCATATTATTGATTCAATTATTGTTACATTATCCTCGCATAATATGATATATTATTAAATCAATAATTGAGATTTAAAGTTATTCATATTATTATTTGCAATATTGACAATGTCTAGAAGTTCTGTCAAGGAGAGGTTTGGTCACCTAATTGTGCGCCAATAAGGAGAAATCCTTATCGGAAAGCCCCCTCTTTCCTGGGAACGACCTAGTTGTTAAATATTGTGAATTATAATATTAATGATAAATAAGTTCGTGTTGATTAAAGATGAATGTTATAATTCCATTGTGTTGGAATTATTTGTGTTAGTGGAAATTGACATTTGTTTCGATAATAATTGATGTCTGGAGGTTATATTGTTCAATCGGGTATTCGGGGCACTTTTCATGTGGGTGTTACTATTCATGAGTTACTATTCACGAGTTACTATTAACGAGTTACTATTCACGAGTTACTATTCATGAGTTACTATTCACGAGTTACTATTCATGAGTTACTATTCATAGGGTACTATTCACCCGTAAGATATATTTCTTTTCGGTCCAAATCATTTTTGGGTACAATATTATTCCATGAGGAGATGTGCTAATTTTTCAGACCGTTGGTTGAAAATATAATAGTAAATCAATATGGACCGTTGGTGGAAAGTTATAATAGTAAATCAATATAGATCACTAGTTTAAAGTTTTAATAGTAAATCAGTATGGACCGTTGCTTTAAGTTTTAATAGTAAACCAATATGGACCATCCGTTTAAAAGTAAATCAATCTGGACCGTTCATGAATTAGTTACTATTCAGTCCATCTTCTTAAAATTGAAGCTCATTCCTTCATTATTTCTTACTTAATTCACTTAAACTCTAGAGAGAGAAACTATAGAGAGAAAGAAGAAAAGTATTCCGCTACTTCACTACTCCAATATCCGGCTTCTTCTAAGGTAGGGATATTATTTGTTGTACTCGTAAGGGGTATTTTTTCTTTCTTATTCATGAAGAGAACTTCATTATTCCATTCTTTATTATTCTGTTGGAATAACTCAGATACGCTGATATACCTATACTTGGTGAAATTCTTTTGTTATTCCATTCTTATTATTCTCGTTGAATAACTCGCTTATCGCAAGTACCGCATACATGGTGAAATTCTTCTTATATTCCGCTCTTTATTATTCTGCTTTTAATATCGTATCTGCATCGCGTTACGTACTTGACCGGTTCCATTATTTATTATTCTGTCGAAATATCATGTCTGTGTGTTTACGCCGGACCTAGTTCCATTATTTATTATTCTGTCAGAATATCTTATCTGTGCGTTTACGCCGGACCTCGTTCCATTAGTTATTATTATGTTGGGAATAACCCGTTCATGCGCATATCGCATTTATGGTGAATCCTTCTGTTATTCCATTCTTTATTATTCTGTTGGAATAACCTGTCTATGTGGATTACCACATGCATGGTGAATGATCCTTTGTATTCATTCCTTATTAAATTGTGGAAATGATCTGTATACGTGGATTACCGCATGGCGGGTGAAAATCCATTTGCAGTTTTATATATTATATTATACTCAGTTGGTTAAAGTTTTGGCTTCTATACTCCATGAAATTAGTGGAATATCCTTGATATTTGCGCTTTATCACGTATCTTTTCATGGAAATATTCTTCTGAGCATTCTTGAATTTTACTGCACAAAGCAGTATCATGTTGACAATTTGGACGTTATTGAGTTCAGGATAAATTAACTTAGAAATCTTTAAAATTTATTCTTAAACTTGTTTTATTGAATCGTCATCATCCTCATGCTTATATTATGTTGAAAGTCATCTTTGGCTTACGTGCATAGATGGACGTGGTATGATTATGACCAGGGATTATTCAGTATAATCATAACCATAATGTGACTAATAATGTGGTAAAAGTCCTGATTGGCCTGTAGTTCATTAGTGGATAGTTGTTGGTATGATTATGACCAGGGATTATTCGATATAGTCATGACCATTGATGATTACATGAATATCCTTGGTCGTGGAACAAGGATGATTCGATTTTATTTATTAAGCTGAGTCTCAGCGATAAAAGTGATGAAAAACCTTTTAAATCATAAAAGATAGTAGATTTTATTCTCTACTTGACTCTTCTAATGGATTGCTTGATCCGCTGCAGTTAAACTTGTTGTCTATTATATTCTATCAGTTTAACATTATTGAAGGCTAATGATAATTTATTCTGCATTATCTTAGTCATAATATTTCTTACTGGGCTAGTTGAGCTCACCCTTTCTTTCACTGTTCTCTTCAGAAAATGAGTACATAGCTGGGACTAGTCGGGGAACAGAGTGATGGTCCTAGATGGTGCATTAATAGTCCTCACTATTCTGTGAAATAGTGTGATAATAAATGTAATGAGGACTCCATTGAGTGTGGATATTGTCTAGATGACAATATTTGTATTAAAACTCACATCCTATGTTTTGTCGTATTTCACACGACTATTGTATAATTAAGTTGTATTTGTATTCAGTACCTTATATCTGGCGACTCAAGATGAGTGATGTATACCTGTTTTGGGGGCGTCACATATTACTATTAGGGGAGGTGGTGCAAGATTGATAATACTTGCAAGACTAAATTAAAAATGGAGGAAAGATGATGGTACTATACTGAAATAATTCGAGCCCCTAATCGTGCAATTATCGAAACTATATTTTCCTATAAATAGAAGCTCATTCTTCATTCATTGTCACCAATTCACTAAGACTCACAAGAGCATTTATATAGAGAGAAGCTATGGAGAGAAAGAAGAAGAGTATTATGCTACTTCACTATTCCAGTATCCAGTCTTCTTCTAAGGTAAGGGATATTATTTTTGTTCAGTATTCATAAGGAATAATATTTTCTCCCAAACTTCGTAGTATGTGAGTAATATTATTTCGTCTCGTATTCCTGATTATACCCCCATTTTGTTAAAATATTGCTTCTATACTCCGTGAAATTAGTAGAATATCCTTGAAAGTTGCACTTCATTTAGTATCATTTCACAAGGATATTTTTTGCACATTCTTGTTAAATGTTAAGCTTTTCATGCCGGAGTACTGTCCATAAGTACTATTCATTTATACGATACTATTCACAAAGTACTATTCATAAAGTACTATTCACTCGGGTACTATTCACCCGGAGTACTATTCATGACAAAAATTGATTTTTTTTCGATCCAAGTCATTTTTGATACAATATTATTTTTCAATTTTACTCCACAAAGCAGTATCATGTTGACAATTTGGACATTATTGAATTTTGTATAAATTAAATTATAAATCTTTAAAATATATCCTTTGCTTTCATTTAATTGAATTCTTATATCATTGTCATCATCTTCATGCTTATATTGTGATAAAAGTTATCTTTGGCCGTAGTGCATAGATGGACTGTTGATTGGTATGATTATGACCAGGGATCATTCGGTATAATCATGACCCATAATGTTACAAATGATGTGGTAAAAGTCCTCATTGGCTCGTAGCGCATTGATGGATAGTTGCTGGTATGATCATGACCATTGGTGATTACACGAATATCCTTGGCACATAGTGCATGGATAATTTGTGAACGTGATACTAATGAATATCATTGGCCCGTGGTGCATGGATAATTCAGTGATGTGGATTATTTAAGCTGAGTCCCAGCTATAAAGTTGATGATAAACTTTTTAAATTATAGAGGATAGTAGATATCATGCTCTACTTAACTCTTCTAATGGATTGTTTGTTCTGTTACAGTTAAACCTGTTGTTTATTAGTTTAAAATTGTTGAAGGCTAACGATAATTTATTCTGCATTATCTTAGTCATAATATTTCTTACTGGGCTAGTTGAGCTCACCCTTATGCTTTCATTGTTCTCTTCAGGAAATGAGAACGTAGCCAGGACTAGTAGGGGAATGGAGTGATGGTCCAAGATGGTGGCTATAGTAGTCCTCACTATTTTATAAAATAGTATGATAATAATTGTAATGAGGACTCCTTTTTGAGTTTGAATACTATCTTTTAGACAATATTCGTTTAAAAACTCTCAGCTACGTTTTGTTGTATTGTATAAAAGAAGTTTGTATTTGATTTATGTACCATGTATTTGGCAACTCAAGATGGGTGGTGTATACCTATTTTGGGGGTGTCACATCTATCACACCAAAGAATTGCATTTGCTGCTTTACCATCGGCAATTTATCAAGATGGCTTTGGAGTTTAAAGAAATATTCTTCCTCCATATTCCTCGGAACAGGAATGACTTTGCAGATGCGTTAGCAACTCTGGCCTCCTTAATCAACATATCTAAAAGGGGAGACATTCTAAATATCAAATTTTCCATCCAGAAGGCACCAACCTATGGAAATTATATCAGAGAAGTATGAGATGAAATGCCTCCCATCTAACATCCTTGGTATCATTCCATCAAAGAGTATCTGCAAGATGGATTTGCGCCCACTTGGATAAGTCAAGCTAAAAGGAAGTGGATCCATTGAATGGCCATGAAATTCTATCTAAGTAGAGACGCACTCTACAAAAGGGATGTGGGACTAGGCCTTCTAAGATGTCTAGACAAAGACTAAGCCTAGAGACTCATAGATAAAATCTATGGTGGAGTATGTGGCCCACACATGAGCAGTGCTCTACTTGTCAAAAAGATCTTAAGAACAGAACATTACTGGATCTCTCTCAATGATGATATTGACGATCACGTTAGGAGATGTTATCAATGCCAAATTCATGGAAATGCTATCCACGCCCCTCCAAGGGAACTCCACAATATGAGTTCATCATTGCCCTTTTCAATGTGGGGAATGGACGTGATCGGGCCAATCGAGCTGAAAACCAGTAATGGTCATCGATTTATCTTCACCATGATCAACTACTTCACCAAGTGGGTAGAAGTGGCCTCTTCTCCCAGAGCTACCAAAGAGGTGATCATTGATTTCCTCAGAAACAATGTCATTTGTCGATATGGACAACCGGAGGTGATTGTATCAGACCATGCTAAAAACCTCAACAACCAGATGATGGAAGAATTATACAGCAAATTCCACATCAAGCATCTCAACTTCGTCATCTATTGACCAAAGATGAATGGTGATGTTGAAGCCGCTAATAAGAACATCAAAAAGATCATGCAAAAGATGTCCGCCAATCACAAAGGATGTCCTAACTTATTACCTCTGACTCTATTAGCCTACAGAACGTCAATGCGCACTTCTACTGGGGCAACCCCCTACTCATTAACCTATAGCATGGAAGCAGTGCTCCCCATAGAGGTAGAAATGGAATCCCTAAGAGTGTTGATAGATAGTCAAATGGAGGAAGACCATAGTTGCAAGATCGGTACCACCAATTATATCTGATAGATGAAAGGACGGCCACAGTTATCTTCCATGGTCAATTATATCAACAAAGGATTGCTCGATCCTACAACAAGAAAGTCATGCTACGGTGATTTAAAGAAAATAACTTGGTCTTGAAAAAGGTCATTGACAATCAAGATCAATATAAAGGAAAGTTTGCCCCAAACTGGGAAAGCCCTTTTCATTGTCAAAGAGGTATTGACAGGAGGAGCTCTCAGATTTCAAGAAATGGATGGCGAAGAATTTCACCAGCTTATCAACTCAGACACCATAAAAAGGTATTATGTCTGAAGTTACCGGCAAACCAGCATCCTGGTTCTGGATCATTAATTCATCAATCAAGACAATTTAGGTTTTCAAAACCTTTCGAACCACAATAGTTCTCCCTAAGGTCAAATACGTAGACCTGATCTCCCCTCATCAATGGGAGTACGTAGGCAGCCATTTATGGTGCGGTCGCACCCCTGCGAAATCACAAAATCCTTGCAACGGTGTTATGAACATCCTTTCAACCTTTCAAACCAAACCATAAGAGATGGAACTACCTGGTCTCCCTTCGTTAATGGGAAACAACCAGCGACCATCTATGGTGCGGTTAAACCACACCTCATTGGATTAGACCACAGAGATGGAACTACATGCTCTCCCCTCACCAATGGGAGAAAAATTGGCGACCATCTATGACGTGGTTTAATCCTCAAAGAGAAACACCAATCCACCAAGATGGAACTATCTGGTCTCCCCTCATCAATGGGAGAAAACTGACCCATCTGTGGCACGGTCACCCTCAGAGAGGAAAGACAAAATCCTCTCCTCAAATCACAACCACACTCAGAAACCAGTCCCAAAACACCAAAGAGCTGAGAAACCAAAAGATTAATGATCCATTCTGAAAGATCTTGAGACAACTCAATGTCCATCCATCAAAGAGGAGTTCAGAATACATCAAGATCGCAAGTCCTGGAGAAAAGGCAATTATCAAACAAGTAACAAGGCATATCTAAAAGGGAAGTAAATCAAAAAATATTTCATTTCCATATAATACTATTTGATATATACAATGTGTCCTGTACATGACAAAAATGGCTAACCTAGTCTATGCAGGAAAATTAAAGTTAATCTATAAACCCGTGGATAAATGAACCATCAAGTCCAACATGGCATCGCTCTCAGTTGATGGAGGTAAATCTATGAGCTCCTTCCCTAGGGTGTCCATGCAATATAGGAGATCTACGGCCATCTGCATAGTGCTACCATGCTCATCAATGAATGCATTCACCTCTGCAACAATGTCAGCAATATGAGATCTAAGTTCATTATTGTCTTTAGTGGCAGCATCTCGGGTAGCTAAAGCCTCATCTCGCTCAACAACAGCTGCATCCCTAGACGATCGAGCCTCATCCCGCTAAACAATAGTGGTATCCCTGGTAAATAGGGCATCATCCCTCTAAATAACAGTAGCATCTCTATCAGAAAGAGTCATCAACATCAAGGCCCTAGCCTGATCCCTCTCAAACATCATCAGATGTAACCTCTGCTCTAAATACTCTACAGAAGGTGGAGCCACAACAGTAGGAATATTGGGGGAATCAACATGAGCTACTGATAAACCAGTAAATAGCTCATCCTCGATGGGAGAATCAGGGTACTCCATAGGCTCCCCATCATCAGAATCAATACTCGGCTTTGAGGAAATAACCATAGCTGATGCAATCTCTGCCTCCAGCTGTGCAGAATACTCTGAAGAGTGGCCTTGATGACTAGTCGAAAAGTTATCCCTCTCTCGATGAGTCCAACAGTCATAAATCCTGGTTAAATCCTCTGCTGACAAAAGCCGAGATGAGAATCGCTGACCCATTACCCCGTTAAAGGGATGAATATCCTGAAACTGATCAAACTATCCTATAAAGGCCCGTGGATGATATGTGGTCAGCCCCCTCAAACCGACCAGGGGAAGATAGTCCATGCCAAATGCATGAGTGGTAAAGCTATAGGGAGAGCTAAGCCTTTAACATGGCAAAATAGAAAATAGGTCCTTGATCCCTGACAAGAAAGCCAACCAGGATGTTGCATATGTACACTCAGGCGGCTGAAAGAAATATGACATGGCTATCTCATGGGAAAAATAATACCCATGACGTCTGAAGGTGCCAATCGGTCTCAAGTGTGTCATAAACAACACGTACAATAAGATGGTACTGCCTATGAAAATCCCCACTAAATGGGTATGGCAAAACGTGGCCGATCTCAAGGTTTATGCCAAAATCATCGGTAGGATGGTATGACCCTCCCTGAGAGCACAGACTACCATAATCTCGCTAAAATCTAGATGGTCCATGTACAACGGCATGTACAGATAGGCCACAATGTACATCAAGAATATATCCACACGGGTGACATGCCACTCACCCTCGAAAATGGTGAAGTCCCTGGAATATCATAGATAGCTGTCCAACGACCTAAATCTGTCAATCAAGAAGCCCATGCACGCCACATGTCTCGAGGTAATCTCTGCTAGGGAAAATCTGTGACACCCCCAAAATAGGTATACATCACCCATCTTGGGTCGCCAAAAAATACACTACTAACAACTTCATTTATACAGTTGTTGTGCAAAATACGATGATTGTGAGTTTAAATAGAAATATTGTGACGTATATAATACGACAATATTCATATTTAAATTATTACAATGCCATATAAAGTACAACAGCAATTATATCAATTCCCCGAAGGAACACGAGAAGATTTCTGTTCTCCTCATTCTAATGGAGTGCACCTTTGACGCTTCCATATTCTGGTTTGCCTCACCCTATTGTTGTTCACCAAAATTAAATATCAAATGATGTATAAAACATGTCACACATATTTTAAGTTCTCAGTACAATTATTATGCCACACCGTTTCATAATTTGATAAGGCTTGTGACTAATTCGTATCACCACTTTATACACATGTTCTCTCTGCTAGTTCCAGCTACACTTTTATTACCTGAAAGGGGTGGTAAAGTAAAAGGGTGAGCACAAATATCCCAGTAAAGAATATCATGACTTAAGATAATTAAATTATCAATAGTCTTCATCAATAATAATTCAGATATTTAGAACATATGGTAGAAGATAAAAGTTTCCAGCCATAATAGCAGCGGAATCAACAATCCGTTAGAAGAGACAAGTAGAACATAATGTCGACTATCTCCTCGAGATTAAAAGTCCATCGTTAATATTTCATTCCTGTAATAATCATCAACAGTTCTTGGTTATACCCAAGACAAAGAGAACTCTCATCACTTGTCTTCACCTGAACCACCACACATTATAATTAAATCACAATTCTTATTTATAATCAAGTAAATCAATAGTCCATCTTTGCACTACAGGCCAAAGATATACAACTGTAAAACTAATAACCAACAGTCCATCTTTGCACTATAGGACAAAGATATACAACTGTAAAACCAATAATGCTAAGACTCAGCTTAATAGTATCACGACCACGAATTATCCATGCACTACGGGCCAAGGATATTCGTGTGTTTTCAATTACTACCATGATTATACCGAATAATCCTCGGTCATAATCATACCAAGTCCATCTATGCACTACGAGCCAAAGATGACTTTTACCACATCATTTGTAACATTACTACCATGATTATACCAGAATAATCCTCGTCATAATCATACCAAGTCCATCTATGCACTATTGGCCATAGATGACTTTCAACACAATATAAGCATGAGAATGATGACAATGATATATATAATGAATAAACATAAATCATCATAATAATAAGATAACATAGATCTTAGTGATTTTCAACTTAATTAACCAGAGTCCAAATTGATAACATAATAACAGATGAAGCACAAACTATTAAGGATATTTTAATCCTTTCAGGACCTTTCATCATTTAATGATAAGCGGAATAACGAATAATAACATCTTACCATAATATGGAGTATGAAAGAAAATGATATCACTTTACCATAAAAATGATACCCCTTACCGCAATAATGATATCCCTTACCTTAGCATGTGACTTGATTCTGCTTTCTGTGAAATTGATCATCTTAAACAATGCTTGCATTCCTTATCTACACTTGGAGTAATATTACACTCAATAGAAATACTCACAATATTATATTCACATTATTGAAGTAAAAGAATTCTATATTTTTAGTGTAGTGATCGTGTGTGTTTAGTTACTCAACCGAGCAACCTATTTATACTAAAAATTTAGTAAACAACTAGCACACCTGCTTTGACAAAATAACCAAATGAGGTATATAAAAATGGTAGTGGAATTTATGGTCCCGCAGAGAAAATTAAATCAACTTTTACACGTTTTAACAAAATTTGTTCAATAATAGAGTTGTGGTCCATACTACTTTAGAAAAAAAAGTAGAGTGTCGGCAAGTCCTGCCAAACTTACTTTTGTAAAAAGAAAATAATTGAACAAACATCTGTATATCATACTTATCTTTAATCAACACCCTTTTTTAATCTTTGAACCATTATTCACAATTATTAACATAGACTCTCAATAATGCCAACTGTTTAATTATATCATATCAAATAATATGAGTCACTGTGTAATAACTACTGTGGTAATTATTAAAATAATTACCGAGTGACTTATTACGTAAGAATCAAATCAATACCTTACTTATAAAAAATTTAAATTCTATTAAAAGTAAGGATCAACATCAAATCATAATTAACTCGAATAACATATACAATAACTAATAATTCATTATTCATTTAAGCTGTCTTTATTTATAGCATAATATCATAATATTTAATAATTTTCATGTTTTACAACTTAGAACAACATCCTTTATCGTCGAAAACATTACACGTTGCATACGTGCATGCCCGACGTCCTCCGATTTCCTCTGAATGCACATCAGTCCCTAAAATAGCAATTTTAGGCCTTGATACCAACCGCTAATCTCAAAACTTAAAGAATGAAAGTTATAGGTATACTCGTTACCTTTCCGAATCATCCTGAATCACATCAATCGGAGTTCGTATGAAACAGTTATGTCCAATTTACTAAAGGATGTTCGGACAGATTTTGGCATAACACTTGACCAGCGCCTAGGCGCCCAAATTTGGCCTTGGGCAAGCGCCTAGGTGCCCAAGAACAGATTCTAAGCACCGAGCCTAGCGCCTAGGCGCTCGACCCTTGGCACTTAACCCCAATTTTCCAGATTTTGCAACTTTTGACACACATACTTCAAATCTTCATAACTTGTTCATCCGTTATCGGAATTAGTCCATTTTTGAGGCTATAGAAAGCTTATAACATGCTCTACAAAACCCACATGATTTCATAATTTTTCAGATTCATTAATTATTCCAAATGTTGGCTCAAATGTCCCCCAAGACTAAGTTTTTCATCGTTTAACATGTTTTATGAAAACTTTCGCCACGAATTCGTTTTAACTCCAATTTAGTTCATTTAAGTTGGGTTATATTCTTAACTCAAAGAAATATAACACACAATTATCCAACTAAGCTTTCAAACATAAAACATAAGAACACAAGGTTCTCAAACTCAGTCCAAAAACTATCCAACATGGTTATTTATCAATCTTTCCACCCTTTACGCATAGGTTCGAATTTTGTGTGTTTTGGTTTCACTTGGATGCTCTTAAGAGTTCAATTAGCTTCTGAGAATCATTCTTAACCAGATTCTTTACGCATACAACTCAAAATAACATCTAACACGATATGAAGCCTGAAGAGAAAAATAGAGATTTAAGGTTTTAAGAACTTACTTCTTAGATTTTCCTCCTCTAAGATGTTTAGATGATGTGCTAGAGATGGTTAAGATAATCTCCTCTACTCCCTTGATGCTTCCCGTAGCTCTAAAAAAACTCATCATCAAACCCATTTATTTCTCTCTCTAGGATTCTTGGAGCTGAGCTCTCCCTCTCTTCTTCTCTGATTCTTTCGTTCTTTCTTATCTTTCCCTTCTCTTTCTCTTATCTTCTTTCTCTTTCTCTTATCTCTATCTCTATTCTTTTCTGTTGAATATTGGCGTAGGAGAATAATGGAGGTGGGAATCTACTGATTCTTCCTCTCCTTTTTATCCTTTTTCCCCTCCTCTCTCTCTCCCTTAATTTCCACAAGTCAAAAATGATGTGCAGAAGTTTCTTACATTGATATATTGCCCCATTCTTCTTAATTGGTGATAATTACGGTCAATTAAAACCATTCCACATGTTAGCCACCTCCCCCATGGCCCACAATTTTAATATCTCATCTTTTAATTACTCATTTATCTGATTAAATGTTCGTTTGACCATTTAACAATTAACATTTTTAAAATTTAAAAATAATAATCATAAATTAAATTAGACTTTTATTTTATAAAAGTCGGGGTTTTACAATCACCCCACCTTATGAAATTTCGCCCTCAAAATTTACGTACCTGGTAGTTCGAAGAGATGAGAATTTCAAATTCTAGCTCCCATGATTCTTCCTCTGTCTCATGGTTCATCCATTGCTCAATTCCTGTACTTCAGATATTATTCTAGAATATAGTTTCAAAACAAGGTTTAATTATCATGCCACATATTATAACTATACTCTAACCGACCAATTAAATACCAAATAAACTTAGGTAGGTCATACTAGCGAAGGAATTCCCCGTCTCTCCCCTACTAGTTATTGTCTCACATCTCAGCCAACGATCATATCCCTAAGCTTTGATACCAAATGTGACGCCCCCAAAACAGGTATACATCACCCATCTTGGGTCGCCAGAAAATACACTACTAACAACTTCATTTATACAGCTGTCGTGCAAAATACGACGACTCATATACTGTGAGTTTCAATACAAATATTGTGACGTATATAATACGACAATATTCATATTTAAATTATTACAATGCCATATAAAGTACAACAGCAATTATATCAAGTCCCCGAAGGAACACGAGAAGATTTATGTTCTCCTCATTCTAATGGAGTGCACCTTTGACGCTTCCATATTCTGGTTCGCCTCACCCTATTGTTGTTCACCAAAATTAAATATCAAATGATGTATAAAATATGTCACACACATTTTAAGTTCTCAGTACAATTATTATGCCACACCGTTTCATAATTTGATAAGGCTTGTGACTAATTCGTATCACCACTTTATACCCATGTTCTCTCTACTAGTTTCAGCTACACTTTTATTACCTGAAAGGGGTGGTAAAGTAAAAGGGTGAGCACAAATAGCCCAGTAAAGAATATCATGACTTAAGATAATTAAATTATCAATAGTCTTCATCAATAATAATTCAGATATTTAGAACATATGGTAGAAGATAAAGGTTTCCAACCATAATAGTAGCGGAATCAACAATCCGTTAGAAGAGTCAAGTATAACATAATGTCTACTATCTCCTCTAGATTAAAAGTCCATCGTTAATATTTTATTTCTGTAATAATCATCAACAATTCTTGGTTATACCCAAGACAAATAGAACTCTCATCACCTGTCTTCACCTGAACCACCAAACATTATAATTAAATCACAATTCATATTTATAATCAAGTAAATCAACAGTCCATCTTTGCACTACAGGCCAAAGATATACAACTCAGAAAAACCAATAACCAACAAATCCATCTTTTACACTACAAAGCCAAAGATATACAATCAGAAACCAATAATGCTAAGACTCAACTTAATAGTATCATCATTACCACGAATTATCCATGCACTACGGGCCAAGGATATTCAGTGTTTTTACAATTACTACCATGATTATACCAAATAATCCCTCGGTCATAATCATACCAAGTCCATCTATGCACTACGAGCCAAAGATGACTTTTACCACATCATTTGTAACATTACAGTCATAATTATACTGAACAATCCCTAGTCATAATCATACCAAGTCCATCTATGCACTACTGGCCATAGATGACTTTCAACACAATATAAGCATTAGAATGATGACAATGATATATATAATGAATAAACATAAATCATTATAATAATAAGATAACATAGATCTTAGTGATTTTCAACTTAATTAACCAGAGTCCAAATTGATAACATAATAACAGATGAAGCACAAACTATTAAGGATATTCTAATCCTTTCAGGACCTTTCATCATTTAATGATAAGCGGAAGAACGAATAATAACATCTTACCATAATATGGAGTATGAAAGAAAATGATATCACTTTACCATAAAAATGATACCCCTTACCGCAATAATGATATCCCTTACCTTAGCATGTGACTTGATTCTGCTTTCTGTGAAATTGATCATCTTAAACAATGCTTGCATTCCTTATCTACACTTGGAGTAATATTACACTCAATAGAAATACTCACAATATTGAAGTACAAGAATTCTATATTTTTAGTGTAGTGATCGTGTGTGTTTAGTTACTCAACCGAGCAACCTATTTATACTAAAAATTTAGTAAACAACTAGGACACCTGCTTTGACAAAATAACCAAATGAGGTATATAATAATGGTAGTGGAATTTATGGTCCCGTAGAGAAAATTAAATCAACTTGTACACGTTTTAACAAAATTCGTTCAATAATAGAGTTGTGGTCCATACTACTTTAGAAAAAAAAGTAAAGTGTCGGCAAGTCCTGCCAAACTTATTTTTGTAAAAAAAAAAATTGAACAAACATCTGTATATCATACTTATCTTTAATCAACACCCTTTTTCAATCTTCGAACCATTATTCACAATTATTAACATAGACTCTCAATACTACCAACTGGTTTAATTATATCATATCAAATAATATGAGTCACTGTGTAATAACTACTGTGGTAATTATTGAAATAATTACCGAGTGACTTCTTACGTAAGAATCAAATCAATACCTTACTTATAAAAAATTTAAATTCTATTAAAAGTAAGGATCAACATCAAATCATAATTATCTCGAATAACATATACACCATTTAATAATTCATTATTCATTTAAGTTGTCTTTATTTATAGCATAATATCATTATATTAATAATTTTCATATTTTACAACTTAGAACAACATCATTTATCGTCGAAAACATTACACGTTGCATACGTACATGCCCGTTGTCCTCTGATTGCCTCTGAATGCACATCAGTCCCTAAAATAGCCATTATAGGCCTTGATACCGACCTCAAATCTCAAAACATAAAGAATAAAAGTTATTGGTATACTCGTTATCTTTCCGAATCATCCTGAATCACCTCAATCGGAGTTCATATGAAAACGTTATGTCCAATTTACTAAAGGATGTTTGGACAGATTTTGGCTTAACACTTGACCAGCGCCTAGGAGCCCAAATTTGGCCTTGGGCAAGCGCCTAGGCGCCCAAGAACAGATTCTAAGCGCCGAGCCTAGCGCCTAGGCGCTCGACCCTTGGCACTTAACCCCAATTTTCCAGATTTTGCAACTTTTGACACACAAACTTCAAATCTTCATAACTTATTCATCCGTTATCGGAATTAGTCCATTTTCGAGGCTATAGAAAGCTTATAGCATGCTCTACAAAACCCCCATGATTTCATAATTTTTTAGATTCATTAATTATTCCAAATGTTAGCTCAAATGTCCCCCAAGACTAAGTTTTTCATCGTTTAACATGTTTTACGAAAACTTTCGCCACAAATTCGTTTTAACTCCAATTTGGTTCATTCAAGTTGGGTTATATTCTTAACTCCGAGAAATATAACACACAATTATCCAACTAAGCTTTCAAACATAAAACATAAGAACACAAGGTTCTCAAACTCAGTCCAAAAATTATCCAACATGGTTATTTATCAATCTTTCCACCCTTTACGCATAGGTTCGAATTTTGTGTGTTTTGGTTTCACTTGGATGCTCTTAAGAGTTCAATTAGCTTCTGAGAATCATTCTTAACCAGATTCTTTACACATACAACTCAAAATAACATCTAACACGATATGAAGCCTGAAGAGAAAAATAGAGATTTAAGGTTTTAAGAACTTACTTCTTAGATTTTCCTCCTCTAAGATGTTTAGATGATGTGCTAGAGATGGTTAAGATAATCTCCTTTACTCCCTTGATGCTTCCCGTAGCTCTAAAAAAACTTCATCATCAAACCCATTTATTTCTCTCTCTAGGATTCTTGGAGTTGAGCTCTCCCTCTCTTCTTCTTTGATTCCTTCTTTCTTTCTTATCTTTCCCTTCTCTTTCTCTTATCTTCTTTCTCTTTCTCTTATCTCTATATCTATTCTTTTCTGCTAAATATTGGCGTAAGAGAATAATGGAGGTGGGAGTCTACTGATTCTTCCTCCCCTCCTCTCTCTCCCTTAATTTTCACAAGTCAAAAATGATGTGCAGAAGTTTCTTACATTGATATATTGCCCCATTCTTCTTAATTGGTGATAGTTATGGTCAATTAAAACCATCCCACATGTTAGCCACCTCCCCCATGGCCCACAATTTTAATATCTCATCTTTTAATTACTCATTTATCCGATTAAATGTTCGTTTGACCATTTAACAATTTACATTTTTAAAAATTAAAAATAATAATCATAAATTAAATTAGACTTTTATTTTTTTAAAGTCGGGGTTTTACAAAATCTATGCCTCAAGCCTGTCAACATCATAAACTGTCGGCTCATGTCACCTATAATCCATCTGAGCGAAAGGCCGATCCAAAGGCAAGTCTGTAATATGCTTATACTCCTCCAATGTAGGAGTCAACTTATGGGTATCAAATCTGAACACTTGTCTATCTGGTATCCAATGATCAAGCATATCCTCTATAAAGCCCGACGGAACCTGAAATGTCAAGAGGGTTATGGAGTGGCTTAACAACTGATCAACTGTCACTCGATCCAGGGAAGACAAACTGCCACCAAGATCTCAAAGAAGAGGCCACCAACATGGGTGGGGTATGCTCAATCCGGCTAACAGTGGATGAAGACATCTATAGAGTCGTATCGTAAGACCATCTAGGGGTTAATGTTAAACTCATCTCTAGGAATACTGATAAGTGCATATTATTCATTTATTTTGATTCCTTTATATTTAGTTTTATTCCATGTTTCATGTGCATATGAGCTTATTAATGTGTTTAATGATTTCAGGAAGAATTGGAGCTGAAATGAGGAAAAAGAGAAATTACAGGGTTTTTAGCATTAGGTTGGATGCATGGTCTAGGCTTGGGACTTGAATTTTATCGTAGAGCTCTTCTTTAGCTTTCTGGAACATCCTGAATCGTCCCAATCGGAGTTCTTATGAAAAAGTTATGATCTTTTTACTAAATAAACGTTGAACCTCAAAGTTTGGAAGTTGCAATTTACACAGCAGTCTGTTGGAGCCTCATTTCGACCTTGATGCAGCCATAATCTATCAATTCTCAAAGAATGAAAGTTGTAGATCTCGTCGATATCTTCGTTTTAATAGGTATCAGGACCCGTAATTCCTCCAGGATCAAAAGTTATAATTGTTTTACCAAAGGACGTCGCAGCAGGAAATGGAAATTTGCCCCAGCGAATTTGAGCGCGAAAATTGGAAAATCTTGAATTTTTGGAAAGTTTTTAAATGCAGATTTTGGCAGATTTCAACATGGAATGGGATTATTATTTCTATTAGCTTTAGGATTTACTTTAGACTAAGATTTATTTCCAAATTACATTCTATTTCTTTATGGAAACTAGTTATGATTTGTAATTCCTTTTAGGATTTGGATTTCTAATTCTCATAGGATTTAGGACTTTGTCTAGCACTATAAATAGAGGATGAGAGTTTGAGTTTTATTCATTCAATCATCTACTACATTCTCTCATCTACAACATTGGAGGATTGAAGACATGAGCTAAGTTATTTTTATTCAATTCTAAGGGATGTTGAACCTTATTTATAATTAATGGTTAATTGAGTATTCATTATTTATTCCTTCTCACATGAAATCCATTCTTGATAATCTGATTTAATTTCTGAATGCTATTTGATTTAACTGATTTGATTTCTGCAGGATTGAGTTGGTTAACGAATATCATATGCTAGATCAAGGAATAATATTACATGTAATTGATATTGTTTCTAATCACAAGTAGTAATTAGTAATACCTGATTGTGGACAAGCTTTTGAGTATTGCTATGATTATCAGAAGACAAGTTAAACAATCCGAGCTTATGTGTTTGTTTCTTGGAATAGTCTAATTCCCTAGTTCTTAATGCTACTATTATATTAAATCTAGAGAGCTTATTCTAGGTTATATAATTGTTAGAATCTTGTGAAGAGCTTGTTTCATTGAGTGACAATCTAAGGGGAGTTTTAGTAGCAGAGCTTGTTGTTACTCTAGGGCTATTAGTTTTATTGAAGGGTAAATAATGTTACACTTGATTAATCTATTATTGTAAAAAGGTGATAATTTAATCAAGAACTCAAGCTTTTTATTTATTGTTTATTCTTATTAGTTTATTCTTGTTAATTTAATTAATTAATTCAAAATCCCTTTTCATTAGAAATCATAGGATAAATATAAAACAAATCACTCTCTCGTGGGATCGATCCTTGCTTACTCTTGTGCTAATTATTTAAATTTGTAAAGTGAAAGTGAGGTTAATTTAGAGTGTAAACGATGACTCCCAAATTTTAGCGCCATTGCTTTAGAGAGTGTTATTTGTTTTGTTTATTCTTTGTTTTTGTTTATTTTTATTATTTATTATTTTGTTTTTGTTTTTGTTTTATGACTCAATCCTCTAACTTTATTGACTTAAATTTTGATCAAGAGATAGAGAAAACTGCAAATATAAAAGAAGCTCTTGTTCCATCATTTGAAGTGGAAGAGATGGTGGTGCCACAAAATAACCGAACTTTGAAAGAACTGGCTACTCCTGATCTGACTCAACCATCTTTTTTTATTGAGTATCTTACTTTAGATGTTGCTTTTGAACTTAACTCTAGACTAATTCATCTTTTGCCTACTTTTCATGGTCTTACAGGTGAAAATCCATATAAGCATCTAAAGGAGTTCCATGTGGTGTGTTCCACGATGAAAGCACAAGGAGTGGCAGAGGAGCAGATCAGGCTAAGACTTTTTCCATTCTCATTAGCAGATTTGGCTAAAGATTGGTTATATTATCTACCTTCAGGATCAATACGATCATGGAATGATATGCAAAGGTTATTCTTGGAGAGGTATTTTCCTGCATCAAGAGTTACCGATATAAGAAAGGAGATATGTGGAATCAGGCAGTTCAATGGAGAAAATCTCTATGAGTATTGGGAGAGGTTCAAGAAGTTGTGTTCCAGCTGTCCACCTCATGGAATTGATGAACATTACTTGATTCAAGATTTCTACGAGGCGTTGCACCAACTGAAAGAAGCATGATTGATGCAAAAGTGGAGGAACAACCGTAATAACCCGAGATTTCCTAAATAAAATAAATAAGAAAATTTATGATAATTTTTTTTTTTATTTAATGACGAGAATAAGTGTCTAGTAATGTGAACGATAAATGCGAATATATTTATTACTTGAAAAATTAGAAATAATTTTGGAATTATTAATTACTACAAATTATATTTTATGGTAATTAATTTCGTAAGGTAAATATTTTATTAATTATTTTCCATGATAACATGATTGGAAATAATATATGAAGTGATAATTGGAATTATATAATAAATATTTTATTATATGATTTATTCGTAATAATTAAGTTAACTATTTTAACTTGATTATCGATGTTGTGTAAGAAAGAGAAGTCGATATGAGATCCAAACCCCGAATTGGGATTGTGATCAAGAGATGAGAATAATAATATTATATTATTGTTATAATGATTTTACAAAGACAATAATTATGTATCGTGTATGTGTGTGACAGATAATATCGAAAGAACGACAAATAATTAGGTCATAAAGATATTACCCCTCGCCGTGAAACCCTAATTATTAAACTCGGCCATAAGATATGACCGAGTAGTAGGACTCGTATATATGAAGGTTACCGTATATAAGATGCTCTGTAATTAGAAGAAAACCCTAATTATCATTTGTATGTCGATAATTAGACAAACCCTAATTATTACAACCCTAATCGATTGAAGTTAGAGATCAGTAATGACCGTGTTAGAACACACACAGATAATTAGAGAACCCTAATGGTCAATTAGAAACCCTAATTGATGGCGCTAAGAAACCCTAATTTTAGAACCCTAATTTTCAATCAAAACCCTAATTTAAAATTATCAAGTTTAATTACGATGTTAATGTATAAATGTTTTAATTTACCAAAGGATGAAAAGTAATTGGTAAATGATAAGAATTACCATCTAGTGATTAAATATTACATTTAATTGCTATGTACAAGAATGCCCATGAAATTATATGGGAAATTACCAAAATACCCTTTTTTTGTCCATTTTAGTGTATTATTAGTAGCATTGTTGCTAGAATCTTTGCAAAAGTTAGCCAACCACCACCTTCTAGAATTCCCTCATGCTACTATACCATTACACCTCAATTATACAACCAAATTGAGCATCCAAAGCATTAGAATTGGCCTATAAATAGAGATCAAAGAGAGTTAATGCAAAATGCACACTTGAATTTTCCTAACTCTCATCCTAGACTCTCTCAACCTCTAGCCAACGAAATTATCTAGCATATTAGTCCCTAAACAAAGCCCAACCATCACAAACAACAAATCAGAAGCATCAAAGCCAAAAAAATCAAAAATCGAAGCTAGAAAAGGTATAAAATTCCCTAATTTTGAAATCCTTCGATTCGATGTTAATTGATGCAATTGATTGTTTAAAGTAGTGTAATAGGAAGTCTATTAATGTTATGGGTTGTAAAAACACAGACCCATAACATCAAAGTACACGAATTTGAAGATTTAAACAAGTTGGAAAAACCGAATTCTGTTATTTTTCACCAAATATCAGAGGCTATAACTCTTTGGTCGATCACGAGTTTTGTTGTTTAAAAGTTGTTATAGGTATCCTGGTATGTGGTCTTTAATCTCCAAAAGGAATCAAGTTCATATCTATTGTAGATCGGGATTTATAAGCGGTCAAAGTGGGTTGACCTTCTAGATTGACCTATCGTTTTCAAACCCGTAAAATATTCTAAGTGTCTAGAAAATATTATTTTGGAAAATGTCAGCCTTATATCTCAAAGAATATTTAATGTGTTTTGTGTTCTAAAGGTTGATATGTGTATCTTGTTATGTGGTATTTAACTTCCAAAAGAATCAGTCCATATATATTACGGATTAAGAGTTATTTAAGGTCAAAGTGGGTTGATCAAGATTGATCGAAAAATTCTCGGGCAACCTGCAATTTTCTAAGTGTTAATTTTTCCGACAAGGTTTGACCATACTTTAGATGCTTGATTTATTGTTGTTATGATGATGTTAAGTGTTGGAGTTGTAGTCCTACATGTTGTCTACACACTGGAATTGATAGATCACGTAAACATTTCACGATCATCAAGTTATAGAGGTCCAAAGTAGGCATCACGAACTGTTCTTCACGAAGAACAGCTCTGACAGCTACTTTGAGGTACAATTTCTCCCAGATCTGATGTTTTTTAGAGGTTATGATTGTTGTTAATTGTAGTCTGGTATTTCCTCTACAAGATCCAAGTCATAGATTGCCCAGATGCATTAAGACCAAAACGTTATTCATGGTCAAAGTAGCCCCCTCTGAATCGCTCTCCCCATGTTGTTCTTGAGATGAAGAACACCTATAATGACGGTTGTCTCATCGCTATAGCCTTTAATGACGGATTTTATTTATTTTATTTTCTCGTAATTTCCTAAAATGATTTAAAAATTAGAAAAATTAGATTTTAATTATTAAAAGTACTTATTAAATTCTAAAAAATTATTTTAAATTCAAAAATATTATTTAATTATTTTGAGTATATTTCATAAATATTTAATATTTTTAGAATATAAAGGTATTTATTTATTTAATTATAATATTAAATAAATGATTTAAAAATAGTTTTAATTCATTAAAATCATGAAAAATTATATTATGGTATAAGAAAATATTTTAAGTTATTTGTGATGACTTTTAATATTTTGTGATGAATTTCATTAATTAATTATATATTAATGATATTAAAGTTATTTATTGATTATATTAAATAATTAGTTTAAAAATGATTTTAATATTTTAAAAATCATTTTAAATGAAAATAAAGTATTTATAGATATTTTGAGTTATAAAATATAACTTTTAATATTTAGAAGATAATTTCATTAATAATTATATATTAATGATATTTAGTTAATGATTTGTGATATTAAGTTTATTTAATATTTATATTAAATAAATAGTTTAAAATGGTTTTATTTATTTAAAATCATTTAAAGAGGATATTAAGGATTTAAAAATATTTTAAGTTATAATTAATGACTTTTAATATTTGATGAATAGTACATTAATATTTATATATTAATGGTGATTATTTAAAATGATTTTAATTATTTTAAAAATCATTTAAGGGTAATATAAATGTTTTAAAAATAGTTTGAGTTATTATAAATAACTTTTTTATATTTTAGCAATGGTTTCATTATTAATTTAATATAAATTAATTATTAATGATAATGGAATTGTTTAATGTTTAAAGCATGTAATTATGATTCCGATGTTTGAAAGTGATATCCTAATTAAACTAGTGACTTGAGAACCTATTATGAAGTCCGTGGATTTGATGAAGAGCACCCATAGTAATAGCTTATATCACTATAAGCCCTTGAGTGATGATTTGAATTATTTTAAAATTTTCAATTTTTGGAAAATTCAAAATGATTAAAATGTCCGATATTTACAAATGTTGAGGTATAGGATAAGAGTCTTAGACTCAAGATTTACCCGATAAAGTCAGTTTAAGACGCCGACAACCTGTCGAATCTCTATAATAGAAAGAAAAGACTTCAGTAAGAGCATGGGTGAGATATTTGAAAAATGTATAAAAGTATAGAATAGAAAGTATGATCACTTGTATGATTATGTGATGACGATGATTAGACTATATCTCAATCGTAATAGAAAGATTTATGTGTTATGATATATTGTTCTAATCGAACGAATGATCCGATTATTGATAGGTTGTGATAAAGAGATAAAACCTAAGTTGAGATTTGTAATCAAAGAATCGTGCAAGTATCCTACCTTTGCATTTTCTTTATGCAATGGACATGAGTAAGAAGTTTCGTAATTATTCTATTCCCAGATGCATTATGTACGCTTTGATTATCAACATGTTAGCTTTCGATATATATATTCTCGTTAAGTTGATTTCTAAATGGTTATACAAGTGTCCCCACTTGATAATCATGGCATTTATTCACATGTTGATATACCTTTGTCAATTACCCGTATACATATATGTTGAATTACATATTATTGTTGAAAGCAAGATTAAAACCTTCTAAGTTTGGAACCGTATGTATGAACATCCCGATAATGGGAAAATTTTTACGCTTCTTGGCGGACAAAGGGTGAGCGATGAATTTCGCTTCAAGTTATGTAGTATTGATCAATCACAGGTACAACGGGCCGATCACCCTCCGTGCTCAGAAAGTTATGATGATTTCTTTGATGAATTTCCTCGCTAAACCTTTTCGAAAATGAAAAACCATGTTCATAGTATGTTTCTTAAACCCTATTCATGGGTGGAGCCTAATTTCAAGAAATTGAAAGAGAATTGTTATGTGAATTTTTATCAGTACAGATTACTTCACAACTTTTGATTCGTTGTAGAAGTGTTATGGAAAGAGAATACTTATATTCTTTCAGCTTATATATATAATTGCTATTACTTGCTGGGCACTCAAATGCTCATCCTTGCTTAAACTAAATGTTTTCAGTTACCTACGATCGACCTGAAGGCTCAGGCACGAACAAGGGAAAAGAAAAGCTGTTCGAATGAGAATTAGTATGAGTTAATGGTTATAGTTAGTAAGATAATGGAATCTATTGTCAGGTATTGTAAGGAATGTATTTTGAAGGTCACGTACCTGGGAAAGTAAACTTTGATGTATGTAAATTAAGTTCGAATTATATTATTATTTAGTATTATTCAGCTTAAAGAAATGGTATCGTGGAGAACCGAGTTCGGGTTTCAAGTACCTGGATTTGGGGTCGCCACAAGCACTGGTAGACAAGACTCCAGAAGCGGCAAGGAACTTAATTACAAACATGGCAGCTAACTCACAGCAGTATGGAACTAAGATGGATCACACACTATAAAGGGTAAATGGGGTAAGCACGAGAGACTTGGAGAAGCAGATTTATGATTTAACTGCTTTGGTTCGACAAATGGCTACAAAGAATATGCAAGGTATTCAGCAAGCTCAACCTCAGTACCACACAGAAAATCAAGAAGTACCTGTCAATTCTGGGACATCTATGGAGAATATGTTCAAGGCATTCATGAACCAAACACAACAGTTCATGTGTCAGACACAACAATTCCAGCAGGAGACAAGAACTTATGTTCTAGATCTGAGGGACCAAGTTGGTCAACTTGCAACCACAGTAGGAAGGTCACTTTCTCAAACTGTTGAAAATGTAAGTGCCATAACATTGAGATGTGGTGCAGAGGATCAACAGCAAGAAAAGTCAATACAAAGCAAGTCCAACAATAGTGAAATAGGCAGCAGTGATGTACTCAAGCACAAATTTCCACCTCTTTCTGCTTATGAACCGAAACTACCTTTTCCCCAAGTTCTAACAAGGAATTGGAAAGTTGGAAAGAATGCAACGTGGTATACAGAGTCTAATGAAAAATTCCTTGAAGAAATGGCGAATAGGGAACAAGAACTTAAAGATGATAAGGAGTTCACTAGTGGAAACCATTTGGATGTGCTCGAGACTACTGCTAAATTTGAAGAAATCAGGTATTCAAAGTCTGAAAAGGATGAACAAGAGGCAGAGATGGAAGAATTAATAATTCCTGCAGATTTCTATAAAGAGGACATATGTAAGACCCCAACTTTTTGAATAAAGATTAAATTTTCTCGAAATATATTTTTGAATATTATGGTGTGGATTTGATATAATGTTATAGTTGTGGGTAATATTTACAAATTTTGCAAAGTACGCAAGTTGTTATATAATATTCGATTGGTCGGGGAATATTCGTTTTAACAGGGAATATTCGTACAACGGCACAATCATTGGTGGACCCCCACAATAGAATTATTGTTGGATTGAGAAAACGACAAAAATACTTTATGAAAATAACGGCGGAAGTTTTACCGTTAACTGTTGAAATACCCGGTGTTAAAAGTATAGTAATACGCGTGGTTGCATAGTAGTACACGGTATTGATTATTGATGCTTACGTGAGAAGTCACTCAGTTATACTTAATTATTGCTATAGTAATTCTTTGCATCATATCTATCATATTATGGATTCAATTATGGTCATTATCCATGCATAAAATGTTTTTATTAAATCAATACTTGAGACGACAAAGTTATTCATATTATAAACTGCAATATTTACAATGTCTAAAAGTTCTGTCAAGGAGAGGTTTGGTCACCTAATTGCGCGCCAATAGGGAGAAATCCTTATTGGAAAGCCCCCTCTTTCCTGGGAACGACATGGTTGATAAATATTGTGAATTATAATATTAATGATGAATATTATTCGGAGTTGAATTTGGAGACGCGGACGTGATATTTGAGTCCGGAACGACGAAATTAGTAAAAATAGTCTATAAACACAAAATTAATTCATCGGATAATTGATAATCGACATTTATTCCGATGATAATTGATGTCTAGGGGTTATATTGATAAATCGGGTAATTTATCGGATAAATGAACAA
This sequence comes from Panax ginseng, assembly GCA_020205605.1. Taxonomy (NCBI): domain Eukaryota; kingdom Viridiplantae; phylum Streptophyta; class Magnoliopsida; order Apiales; family Araliaceae; genus Panax; species Panax ginseng. Next base: position 25,540,293 of record CM035142.1, read on the forward strand.
TTAATTGCTACTAATTCACATGCTTATATAACTATTTGTTCGTATATGTGTACTATTGAATCACATTATTTACTATTAGGGGAGTTGGTGCAAGATTGATAATACTTGCATGACTAAGTTAAAAATTGAGGTATAGATGGAGGTACTATACTGTAATTCGTATTTTTTCACATGATTATTCTATTGATTCACATGATTGAACTATTGATTCACATTATTTACTATTAGGGGAGTTGGTGCAAGATTGATAATACTTGCAGGACTAAATTAAAAATGAAAGAAAAGTTGGAGGTATTGTACTGTAATTTTTGAACCCCAAAACGTGCAATTATCGAAACTATATATTCCTATAAATAGAAGCTCATTCTTCTTCATTTCTCACCAATTCACAAAAACTTTAGAGCGATTATTATAGAGAGAAAGAAGAAGAGAAATCTGCTACTCACTATTCCAGTATTCAGTTTTTCCAAGGTAGGGAGTATTATTTCTTTCTTATCTATGAAGAGAACTTCATTATTCCATTCTTATTATTCTGTTGGAATAACTTTGTATCACGGGCTACCCTATACTTGGTGAAATTCTTACATTGTTCCATTCTTTATCATTCTGTTGGAACATCACATGCATGCGTTCTCTACGGACCACAGTTCTCTTTTTATTATTCATTTGGAATATCCTCGCATGCATGCGTTCTATGCCGGACTGATTACATCTTTATTATTACATTGGAATATCATGTCCATGCATTTTACGTCGGACTGATTTCGCCTTTTATTATTACATTGGAATATCCATCTATGCGCTTTCTGGCAGGACTGATTCCGTCTTTATTATTTTGTTGAATATCACATGCATGCGTTTCTGTGGGACTGATTCATTATTTCTTATTCTCGTTGGAATAACTCGCCTGCAAGGCCTCTATCGCATGCCTAGTGATTTCTTTAGTTATTCCATTCCTTATTATACTCGGTTGGTTAAAGTTTTGACTTCTATACTCCATGAAATTAGTGGAATATCCTTGATATTTCGCGCTTCATCCAAAGATTCTTTTCGTGGAAATATTCTTCTAAGCATTCTTGAATTTTACTCTACAAAGCAAAGATCATGTTGACAATTTGGACATTATTAGTTCTGGATAAAATAATTCTTGAACTTGTTTTATTGAATTCTTATATCATTGTCATCATCCTCATGTTTATATTTTGTTAAAAGTCATCTCGGCCTATAGTGCATAGATGGACTTGGTATGATTATGACCGAGGATTATTCGGATTGTAATCATGACCGTAATGTTACAAATGATGTGGTAAAAGTCCTCATTGGCCCGTAGTGCATTGATGGACGAGTTGTTGGCATGATCATGACCATTAATGAATACACAAATATTCTTGGCCCGTAGTGCATGGATAATTGTGGTCGTGATACTAAAGAATATCCTTGGTCAGTAGTGCGGGGTGATTCGATGATGTGGATTATTTATTAAGTCGAGTCCCAAATGATAAAAGTGATGAAAAACCTTCTAAATCATAAAAGATAGTAGATTTTATTCTCTACTTGACTCTTTTAATGGATTGCTTATTCCATTAGCAGCTTAAACTTGATGGTTGTTATATTGTATCGGTTTAACACCTTTGTTGAAGGCTAACGATAATATATTCTCGCATTATCTTAGTCATAATATTTCCCATCGGGCTAGTTGAGCTCGCCCTTTTACTTTTATTGTTCTCTTGAGAAATGAGAACGTGGCGAGGGACTAGTCGGGAAAGCGGAGTGACGGACGGATGATAGCATTAGTAGTCCTCACTATTCGTGAAATAGTGTAATAATAATTGTAATAAGGATTCCTTTTGAGTTTGTATAATCTCTAGTATACAATATTTGTATTCAAACTCAAAGTTTATGTTTTGTCGTATTGTACACGACAGTTGTATTATTAAGTTGTATTTGAATTTTGTACCATGTAAGTGGCGACCCAAGATGGGTGACGTATACCTAATTTTGGGGGCGTCACAGTATGTATCAAAGCTTAAGGATATGATCCCTAGCTAAGATGTGAGACTAGAACTAGGAGGGGAGAGACGGGGAATTCCTTCGCTAGTATGACCTACCTAAGTTTTTTTGGTATTTGATTGGTCGGTCAGAGTATAGTGATAATATGTTGCATGTTAATTAACCCTTATTTTGTGGCAGTGTTTGAAAATGGCATTCGAGAATGTTGAGAACATCAATGGAGCACAGGAGACCGTTGAGTCTCCACAGATCAATAACCAGGACAACGTGCATCAGGAAGGCGACAATCCTCATACAAACAACAACACTAACCAAATGATGAACGATGGAATGTTCTATGGCTTCATGCAATTCATGCAACATCAGGTGAGAGTGGCTCCTGTTCAAAATACAGGTGTAAACACAGGAAACTCTCGGACGGTCACCGCTAAACAGTTCAAGGAGCTGGGACCACCCAAGTTTATTGGAGAGCCTAAACCACTTAAGGCGGAAGCATGGATAAAGCAGATCACCAAGATATGATGTCTTGGGATGCTCCGAGAGCAAAAGGTTCCTTCATACACCTTCATGTTGCGTGAAGAGGTAGATTATCTTGGTGGAAATCAGTAACGTACGTACTTGACGACCTCAAGATGTCTTAGGAGAAGTTCCAAGAGCTATTCAACGATAAGTACTTTCCCGAAAGTATTCGTCACATGAAAGAGGTGGAGTTTATCAAGTTGGAACAAAACAATATGACCGTGTCGCAATACGAGGCTAAATTTGCAGAGTTATCCCGGTTTGCATCCCATTTGGTCGATAATGAGGAGCGAATGACACGAATGTTTTTAAGAGGTTTGAAACCGGAGATACGTCGATTATCTTATTTCTCATAAACCGTGTTTGTACTCGAGATGTTGTAAATAGGGCTCGCTTATTGGAGCGCCAGAACGCGAGTCAACGCGAACCAAGGGAAAGCAAATGGCGAGATGAAAATACCAAAGGTAAAACAATCATTAAAACGGTGACAACAAGCGTGGAGGGAATCAACATGCCAGAAATGGTAACCACTTCGGTGGTAATCATGGCCAAGACAGTAAAAATGGACATTTCAAGAAAAGGAGATTCAACAATGATGGAAAGACGTCAGCACCAGCAACCGTGGTTAAGGAAGGAGAACGACCACCTATCATATGCTTCAAATGCGGAGGGGAGGGACATATCAGTCCAAACTGTACGATGCCATCCAAAGCGTGTTATAATTGTGGAAGAGAAGGTCACCTAGCCCAATTTTGTCGTTCACCGAAGACAAGTTCAATTTAGGATGGAGGCACCAAAAGTCATTCTAGAAAAGTTAAAGCCCGAGAGTGCAAGGGAGAGCGTTTGTTGTGACCTCCCGAAAAATAAGGAACCCGAACGAGGTCATCACGTGTAAGCTTATCATAAACTCTAAATGTAAGTCTATACCTTATTTGATACCGGTTCTACCCATTCTTTTATTTCTCTTACTTGCGCAACGATTAAATTTGACTCAGGAGAAATTAGACTTTGACTTATCTGTTGAAACTCCATTAGGAGAAACCTTCATTACATCCATTTGCTTATAAGTCTTGTTTGATTCAAATCAAATCGCATCGCTACGTTACATCGATCTTATCTCCTTAAAAATACTTGCATTTGACGTGATTCTAGGGATTGATTGGTTAACTACTCATCATACTAAAATTGATTGTTTTCGTAAGGTTGTTAGCTTTCATATTCCTAATAAACCTATTATGCGAATTCAAGCGACCAAACCATTAAAATCAATCACGGTCATCTCAAGCCATAAAGCTATTCGTTTATTGAAAAACGGATGTCAAGCTTTCTTAGCTCATGTCACGGATTTAAACAAAAATACGTTAAATTTGAAGGATATTTCTATTGTTAACAAATTTCCTGACGTATTCCCTGAAGAACTTCCTGGCCTACCCCCAGAGCATGAAGTTGAATTTTATATCGACCTTGAACCCGATACAAAACCCATTTCCAAAGCCCCATATCGAATGGCTCCTATTGAACTTCGGGAGTTAAAGACCCAATTGCGAGGAATTGTTAGACATTGGTTTCATTAGGTCCTAATCGTCTCCTTGGGGTGCTCCTGTTCTATTCGTGAAGAAGAAGATGGGAGTATGCGACTTTGTATTGATTATCGGGAGTTGAATCATGTCACCATCAAAAATAGGTACCCATTGCCACATATTGATGACCTGTTTGATCAATTACAAGGAGCACAATTTTTTCAAAGATCGATCTTAGCTTACGGATATCATCACCGAAGGTTAAAACTTAGGATATTCCAAAGATCGCCTTGAACTCCCTAATGCGGGCATTATGAATTCTTAGTCATGTCTTTTGGATTGACTAATGCTCCTACTGCCTTCATGGATATGATGAACCGAGTATTCAAGGAATATTTGGATCACTTTGTGGTCGTCTTTATTGATGACATCCTTATTTATTCCAAAAGCCGTGAAGATCATGAGCAACACTTGAGACTGATACTCCAAAAGCTTCATGAATATAAGCTTTATGCCAAGTTAAAGAAATGCAAGTTCTGGCTTGAGGAAGTAGCATTCCTTGGGCACGTAGTATCAAGTCATGGAATATCCGTTGACCCGGCAAAGATTGAAGCTATTCAAAGCTGGGAGCAACCCAAATCGATGAATCAAAATCGTAGCTTTCTCGGTTTAGCTGGTTATTATCGGAGATTCGTGGAAGGATTTTCTCGAATCGCTACTCCATTAACTCAGCTGACTCGGAAAGATAAAAAGTTCGGTTGGAGCGAGGAATGTAAGAAGAGTTTTCAAGAACTCAAAAGGAGACTCATTTCAAAGACTGTTACGACAATACCATCCGGTTCGGAGGGATTTGTCATCTACAAGTGATGCTTCTTGCAAAAAGGTTAGGATGTGTTCTCATGCAACATGGGAAAGTCATAGCCTATGCCTCAAGACAACTCAAAGAATATGAGAGGAATTATCCTACTCATGATCTAGAGTTAGCAAATTTGTTATCTTCGCTTAAAAATTTGGAGGCATTACTTGTATGGAGAGAAAGTGGAGATCTTTACGGATCATAAAAGCCTCAAATATTTCTTCACTCAAAAGGAACTCAACATGCGACAACGATGTTGGCTTGAACTGCTGAAAGATTATGATCATACCATCCAATACCATCCCGGAAAAGTGAGCGTGGTAGCTAACGCGTTGAGTAGAAAATCATATGCGGCATGCAGTGCAATATTCACAACACAAAAGCCCATTTTGTGTGACTTGCAAAGGATGGAGATAGAGTTAAAGACTCCAGGGACCCATATGATGATGGCGAATATACGAGTAGAACCGACTTTAATCGATAAAGTTAAAGCTGTTCAAGCTATAGACCTGAAGCTAATGCGTATGAAGAAGAAAGTGCAAGAAGGTGCTAGCCGGAAGTAAGAATCGATGAGGAAGGAATACTTCGAGTCAACTCCAGACTTTGTGTTCCTAACAACCCTGATTTAAAGTATAAAATCATGATGGAGGCGCACAACACACCGTTTGCAATCCATCCTAGGAGTACCAAAATGGTATCGTATCTTCGACATACATTTTGGTGGTGCAATATGAAGAGAGAGATAGCAGAGTTTATCTCAAGGTGTTTAACTTGTCAACGAGTCAAGGCGGAGCATCAAGTACCAAAAGGTCCATTGCAACCACTCGAAATTCCAGAATGGAAGTGGGAGCACATTACCATGGATTTTGTTACCGGTCTTCCCAAAGTTTCTCAAGGCATAGATGCGATTTGGGTCATTATTGATAGATTGACCAAGTCTGCTCATTTCTTACCGATACGAAAAACTTATACACTTGAACGTCTTTCTCGTATGTACATAAACGAGATTGTAAGATTGCATGGTATGCCAGTATCCATAGTTTCTGATCGAGACCCAAGATTCACTTCACGATTTTGGGTTAGTTTAAAAAAAGCTATGGGCACAGATTTACGATTTAGTTCAGCATATCATCCTCAAACAAACGGCCAGTCGGAGAGGACTATTCAAACTCTTGAAGATTTATTAAGACTCTTTGTCCTTGACTTCAAAGGAAGTTGGGACAAGTTCTTACCATTGGTGGAGTTTTCCTATAATAATAGTTATCAAGCAAGTATTGGCATGGCTCCATTTGAGGCGTTGTATGGAAGAAAGCGTCGTTCTCCAGTATGCTAGGATGAGGTGGGTGAAGCAACGTTGTTGGAACCGAAGTGGGTACGTATGACTACAGAAAAGATTCAAACGATCCGACAACGTATAAAAACCTCACAAGATCGACAAAAGAGTTATGCTGATCTTCATCGAAAGGACGTAGAATTCGATATTGGAGATCATGTGTTGTTACGTGTTGCTCCATGGAAAGGAGTTACAAGATTTGGAAAAAGAGGAAAGCTCAATCCTCGATTCATTGGCCCATTTTTAATCCTCGATCGAGTAGGAACTGTGGCCTATAGACTTGCGTTACCGCCAAGTATGTCTCGTGTTCATAACGTTTTTCACATATCCATGTTACGTAAATATGTGAAAGACCCGAACCACATTATTAAGCTAGAACCGAACGAAATAGAGGAAGATTTAACGTATGAAGAGGTTTCTGTTAAAATCTTTGATAAGAAGGAACATATTCTACGCTCCAAGGTTATACCTCAAGTCAAAGTTTTGTGGAGAAACCACGATGTTGAGGAAATGACTTGGGAATTAGAATTTGAAATGAAATCAAGGTATCCTCACCTCTTCGACATACCAGGTACGCACCCTAATTTCGAGGACGAATTTCATAAGAAGGGGAGGTTGTAAGACCCCAACTTTTTGAATAAAGATTAAATTTTCTCAAAATATATTTTTGAATATTATGGTGTTGATTTGATATAATGTTATAGTTGTGGGTAATATTTACAAATTTTGCAAAGTACGTAAGTTGTTATATAATATTCGATTGGTTAGGGAATATTCGTTTAACAGGGAATATTCAGATAACCAAGCACAATCATTGGTGGACCCCACAACGAATTATTGTTTGGATTGAGAAAACGATAAAAATACTTTATGAAAATAACGGCGGAAGTTTTACCGTTAACTGTTGAAATACCCGGTGTTAAAAGTGCAGTAATACACGTGGTTGCATAGTAGCACACGGTATTGATTATTGATGATTACGTGAGAAGTCACTCAGTTATACTCAATTATTGCTACAGTAATTGCTGCATCATATCTATCATATTATGGATTCAATTATGGTCAGTATCATCTGCATAAAATGTTTTTTATTAAATCAATACTTGAGACGACAAAGTTATTCATATTATAAACTGCAATATTTACAATGTCTAGAAGTTCTGTCAAGGAGAGGTTTGGTCACCTAATTGCTCGCCAATAGGGAGAAATCCTTATTGGAAAGCCCCCTCTTTCCTGGGAACGACCTGGTTGATAAATATTATGAATTATAATATTAATGATGAATATTGTTCATAGTTGAATTTGGAGACGCGGACGTGATATTTGAGTCCGGAACGACGAAATTAGTAAAAATAGTCTATAAACACAAAATTTTCCGGAATTCACTATTTGGTCAAAAAGTCAACAGTTGACTTTTTCGGGAAAAGACAAACTTCAAAATTTCAAAATTTATATTTTTGATAAAGAATAGTTTCATTATGTTGGAATTGTTTGTGTTAGTGAAAATTGACATTTATTCCTATGATAATTGATGTCTAAGGGTTATATTGATAAATCGGGTAATTTATCGGATAAATGAGCAATTAATTGCTACTAATTCACATGCTTATATAACTATTTGTTCACATATGTGTACTATTGAATCACATTATTTACTATTAGGGGAGTTGGTGCAAGATTGATAATACTTGCATGACTAAGTTAAAAATTGAGGTATAGATGGAAGTACTATACTGTAATTCATATTTTTTCACATGATTATACTATTGATTCACATGATTGAACTATTGATTCACATTATTTACTATTAGGGGAGTTGGTGCAAGATTGATAATACTTGCAGGACTAAATTAAAAATGAAAGAAAAGTTGGAGGTATTGTCTTTGTAATTTTCGAACCCCAAAACGCAACTTATCGAAACTATATTTTCCTATAAATAGAAGCTCATTCTTCCTTCATTTCTCACCAATTCACAAAAGCTTTAGAGCGATTATTATAGAGAGAAATTATAGAGAGAAAGAAGAAGAGAAATCTGCTACTCACTATTCCAGTTTCCAGTTTTTCCAAGGTAGGGAGTATTATTTCTTTCTTATCTATGAAGAGAACTTCTGTTATTCCATTCTTATTATTCTGTTGGAATAACTTTTGTATGAGCTACCATATACTTGGTGAAATTCTTACATTGTTCCATTCTTTATCATTCATTTGGAACATCCACATGCATGCGTTCTCACGCCGGACTGGTTTCGCGTCTTTATTATTACATTGGAATATCCTCGTGCATGCGTTTTGCGCCGGACTGATTCCGCTCTTTATTATTACATTTGAATATCACATGCATGCGTTTCTGTTTGGACTGATTCCGTCTTTATTATTCATTTGGAATATCCTGTCATGCGCGTTTCTGGCGAAACTGATTCGATCTTTATTATTACATTTGGAATAACACACCTATCTTGATCTATCGCATGCCTGGTGATTTCTTTTGTTATTCCATTCCTTATTATACTCAGTTGGTTAAAGTTTTGACTTCTATACTCCATGAAATTAGTGGAATATCCTTGATATTTGCGCTTCATCCAGTATCTTTTCGTGGAAATATTCTTCTGAGCATTCTTGAATTTTACTCTACAAAGCAGTATCATGTTGACAATTTGGACATTATTAGTTCCTGGATAAAATAATTCTTGAACTTGTTTTATTGAATTCTTATATCATTGTCATCATCCTCATGTTTATATTTTGTTGAAAGTCATCTGTGGCCTATAGTGCATAGATGGACTTGGTATGATTATGACCAAGGATTATTGATTGTAATCATGGTAGTAATGTTACAAATGATGTGGTAAAAGTCCTCATTGGCCCGTAGTGCATTGATGGACAGTTGTTGGCATGATCATGACCATTAATGAATACACAAATATTCTTGGCCCGTAGTGCATGGATAATTGTGGTCGTGATACTAAAGAATATCCTTGGTCGTAGTGCAGGGGTGATTCGATGATGTGGATTATTTATTAAGCTGAGTCCTAGCGATAAAAGTGATGAAAAACCTTCTAAATCATAAAAGATAGTAGATTTTATTCTCTACTTGACTCTTTTAATGGATTGCTTATTCCACTGCAGTTAAACTTGATGGTTGTTATATTGTATCAGTTTAACACTGTTGAAGGCTAACAATAATATATTGGCATTATCTTAGTCATAATATTTCCCTCTTTGGGCTAGTTGAGCTCGCCCTTTTACTTTTATTGTTCTCTTGAAATGAGAACATAGCGAGGGACTAGTCGGGGAACGGAGTGATTTGACGGATGATAGCATTAGTAGTCCTCACTATTCGCGTGAAATAGTGTAATAATAATTGTAATAAGGACTCCTTTTGAGTTTGTATAATCTCTAGTATACAATATTTGTATTCAAACTCATAGTTTATGTTTTTTCGTATTATACATGACAGTTATATTATTAAGTTGTATTTGAATTTTGTACCATGTAAATGGCGACCCAAGATGGGTGACGTATACCTAGTTTTGGGGGCGTCACAGTTGGTATCAAAGCTTAGGGATATGATCCCTGGCTAAGATGTGAGACTAGAATTAGGAGGGGAGAGACGGGGAATTCCTTCGCTAGTATGACCTACCTAAGTTTATTTGGTATTTGATTGGTCGGTCAGAGTATAGTGATAATATGTTGCATGTCAATTAACCCTTGTTTTGTGGCAGTGTTTGAAAATGGCATTCGAGAATGTTGAGAACATCAATGGAGCACAGGAGACCGTTGAGTCTCCACAGATCAATAACCAGGACAACGTGCATCAGGAAGGAGACAATCCTCATGCAAACAACAACACTAACCAAATGATGAACGATGGAATATTTCGTGGCTTCATGAAATTCATGCAACATCAGGCGAGAGTGGCTCCTGTTCAAAATACTGGTGTAAACACAGGAAACTCTCGGACGGTCACCGCTAAACAGTTCAAGGAGCTGGGACCACCCGAGTTTATTGGAGAGCCTAAACCACTTAAGGCGGAAGCATGGATAAAGCAGATCACCAAGATATTTGATATCTTGGGATGCTCCGAGGAGCAAAAGGTTCCCTTCGCCACCTTCATGTTGCGTGAAGAGGCAGATTACTGGTGGGAATCTATAAAACGTACCCAGCTTGACGCACTCAAGATGTCTTGGGAGAAGTTCCAAGAGCTATTCAACGACAAGTACTTTCCCGAAAGTATTCGTCACATGAAAGAGGTGGAGTTTATCAAGTTGGAACAAAACAATATGACCGTGTCGCAATACGAGGCTAAATTTGCAGAGTTATCCCGGTTTGCATCCCATTTGGTCGATAATGAGGAAGCGAATGACACGAATGTTTTAAGAGGTTTGAAATTGGAGATACGTCAATATCTTATTTCTCATAAACGTGTTTGTACTCAAATGTTGTAAATAGGGCTCGATTATTGGAGCCAGATAGCGAGTCAACGCAACCAAGGGAAAGCGGTACGTGACATGAAAATACCAGGTGGTAATTGATCATCAAAAGCGGTGACAACAAGCGTGGAGGGAATCAACATGCGAAAATGGTAACCACTTGGTGGTAATCATGGCCAAGACACTAAAATGGATATTTCAAGAAAAGAGATTCAACAATGATGGAAAGACGTCGGACCAAAGAACCGTGGTTAAGGAAGGAGAACGACCACCTATCATATGCTTCAAATGCGGAGGGAGGGACATATCGGTCAAGCTGCTGCGATGCCATCCAAAGCGTGTTATAATTGTGGAAGAGAAGGTCACCTAGCCCACTTGAAGTACACAAGTCCAATTACATAGGATGAGAAGGACGATGTCAAGCCAATGACAATAAACAAGGGCAGTTTCTTGGGAGGCAACCCAAGATCTCAGATTTGATTTTTCTATCCTTTCACTTTTTAGTTTTTTTATTATACGTTAGCTAGTAGTATTTTCTTCTTTACATGATTTTCTTACATTGGGGACAATGTAAGGTTTGAGTGTGAGGGGAAGATTTAGGTTTTTATTTTATTTAGGAATATTGATCCGATTTTGATGGGCAATTTAAAAAAAATTAATGCTTTTGAAAATTTTGATTTCATGATTCTATCTGACTATGTGTTAAAAAGATTAAAGTCAAAGATTGAAAATTAATGCTACATTTCAAAATCTATTTAATGCTTCGTTGGTTAGTGAATGATGAAGACTAAGCCATGAACCATAGTAACTGATTTGAATTGAATTTGTGATACATGAGTACTTGAATATGAGAAGCATGTTTTTTTGGCTAAGTTATTTGTGGAGTTGTCTATGTGCACTGATTTCATGACTTTGAAATGTTTAACTTGCTTATGTTGTTGCAGAACCATGTGAAAAAAAACGATGAATGAAAAAAAGAAAAAAAAGAGAAGGAAAAAAATAAAAATTGAAAATCTGCTTCAATGTCCATTGTGCGAAATAACTAGGTATCTAAGCCTCGGGAAGCATCGGTATTCACGCTAAAAAGTGCGATGGATAAAAGCAGCTTGACTAGTCGACTTTTGTGGCCTTTGTTACTTGAATAAGTAAGCCTTAGGGGTGTCTCTACACCTAGCGCCCTAAGATCATCTGGTTTGGGAGTCGTTGGTGGAAAGTTCGCTAATGGGTAACTCTGAAAAGCCTAAGAAAAGGAGACATTGCACATGTCAAGAAAAGAAAAAAAATATATACGAAAAAAAAGAAGCATGAAAATACATTCATCTGTGCTAAAAAGAAGGTTCTATGAAAAAACTTAAAAAGCAAGAAAAATGTATTCTTGGTTGTGAGTTAGTGTGCACGGTTTTTGCTCCATGGTAACTAAGTTAAGTAAATATGATGATTTTGGAAAAGTTACTTATGTGGTTATAGTTTGATTTAATGAAATTCATTGGTGAAATGGTAAGGTTGGTAATTGTGAGTTGATTGATAAGGCGTTGATTTGATTTTTGCAAATTTAGTGTTGATAATCATGATTTGTACCTTGAAATCTTTTGACATGATGGTTGAATAGAATTTTTCTGGAAATCAAACTTTTGGTTTACACGAGGACGTGTAAAGGCTAAGTGTGGGGGAATTTGATAAGTGCATATTATTCATTTATTTTGATTCCTTTATATTTAGTTTTATTCCATGGTTCATGTGCATATGAGCTTATTAATGTGTTTAATGATTTCAGGAAGAATTGGAGCTGAAATGAGGAAAAAGAGAAATTACAGGGTTTTTAGCATTAAGTTGGATGCATGGTCTAGGCTTGGGACTTGAATTTTATCGTAGAGCTCTTCTTTAGCTTTCTGGAACATCCTGAATCGTCCCAATCGGAGTTCTTATGAAAAAGTTATGATCTTTTTACTAAACAAACGTTGAACCTCAAAGTTTGGAAGTTGTAATTTACACAGCAGTCCGTTGGAGCCTCATTTCGACCTTGATGTAGCCAGAATCTGTCAATTCTCAAATAATGAAAGTTGTAGATCTCGTCGATATCTTCGTTTTGATAGGTAGCAGGACCCGTAATTCCTCCAGGATCAAAAGTTATGATTGTTTTACCAAAGGACGTCGCAGCAGGAAATGGAAAATCGCCCCAGCGAATTTGAGCGCGAAAATTGGAAAATCTTGAATTTTTGGAAAGTTTCTAAATGCAGATTTTGGCAGATTTCAACATGGAATGGGATTATTATTTCTATTAGCTTTAGGATTTACTTTAGACTAAGATTTATTTCCAAATTAGATTCTATTTCTTTATGGAAACTAGTTATGATTTGTAATTCCTTTTAGGATTTGGATTTCTAATTCCCATAGGATTTAGGACTTTGTCTAACACTATAAATAGAGGATGAGAGTTTGAGTTTTATTCATTCAATCATCTACTACATTCTCTCATCTACAACATTGGAGGATTGAAGACATGAGCTAAGTTATTTTTATTCAGTTCTAAGGGATGTTGAACCTTATTTATAATTAATGGTTAATTGAGTATTCATTATTTATTCCTTCTCACATGAAATTCATTCTTGATAATCTGATTTAATTTCTGAATGCCATTTGGTTGAACTGATTTGATTTCTGCAGGATTGAGTTGGTTAACGAATATCATATGCTAGATCAAGGAATAATATTACGTGTAATTGATATTGTTTCTAATCACAAGTAGTAATTAGTAATACCTGATTGTGGACAAGCTTTTGAGTATTGCTATGATTTTCAGAAGACAAGTTAAACAATCCGAGCTTATGTGTTTGTTGCTTAGAATAGTCTAATTCCCTAGTTCTTAATGCTGCTATTATATTAAATCTAGAGAGCTTATTCTAGGTTATATAATTGTTAGAATCTTGTGAAGAGCTTGTTTCATTGAGTGACAATCTAAGGGGAGTTTCGGGTAGCAAAGCTTGTTGTTACCTAGGGCTATTAGTTTTATTGAAGGGTAAATAATGTTACACTTGATTAATCTATTATTGTAAAAAGGTGATACTGAACTGAAGAACTGAAGCTTTTTATTTATTGTTTATTCTTATTAGTTTATTCTTGTTAATTTAATTAATTAATTCAAAATCCCCTTTTCATTAGAAATCATAGGATAAATATAAAACAAATCACTCTCTGTGGGATCGATCCTTGCTTACTACTGTGCTAATTATTTAAATTTGTAAAGTGAAAGTGAGGTTAATTTAGGAGTGTAAACGACAGCTCCCAAATACATATCCATGACATAATGCATGCATAATAAATGACAGATGACGATATGATGTAGGGAATAGAAAGTATTATACATACATTCCTAAGTACATCATCATCTAAATACATCATCTATGTATACAACTGGAAATAAAATACAGGGAACTGGGGCACAACCGCCCAACATCTAACAGAGGCCTATCAAACGATATAACGGTAACTGGGGCAGAACCGCCCAATATCTAATAGAGGCCTATCAAACAAAATAACGAGAAATGCATCAGAAGAAGTTACTAATGTCTACATCATCCAATTTATTCATCTGATATAACTCCTCCTGAGTCACTGAATCTCTGCCATAAGGGATATCAGACCGATACAATAGAGGATCTACGCTAGTAAAACCATTAGAATATGGGCCACCTGAAGGGCTAGCCCCAGAGCTGGAAGGATTAAAAGTGGGCCTCTGATGGATCTCTGCCCAAATACTGGATAAAGATGTAATAACCGTGAATTTTAAGTCACCATGTATGTATGTACATTTTTTTTTAAAACTTTGTGTTATATATGGATACATACATTTATGGATTTCATTAAAAATGAAAGCCTTGTGACCTAATTATACATTAGATAAGGATATTAAATAACCTAAGGGTTATGGTAACACGAAAAAGTTAGTATTTTATATGTATACTAACTTAAGTGGGTAAACTTAGTATTTCAAGTGACTAATAATTTTAAACCTAATTCTTGTAAATCTAATTAGGTTATGAGATAAAATCATATGTATAAGTAATTAAACTTCATATGATTGGAGATGAAAACCCTAAATTATCAAATTGGGTAACATTATTAAAATTGTTGGACTATGTTTTATCTAGCCCAAATCAATTAAAAAAAAGAAAAGCCCAAGGAAAATAAAATGTAATCCAATACTTAGCCCACTTGATTGGGGGTATTCTAGACATTTGATTAATCAAAATTGGGCATTTAAAATAAAAGCTAAATGGTGGATATTATGAGGATCCTAAGTGGAATAATTAATCTAGCTTGTCCATTAGTAGACATGATTAAACATAAGGACAATGTTGTAAGGCTCCCATTGGTTGCCACTCCATTATGCACATTTAATCATGTTTAACCTAAGGTAAGTAATAATACAAAGTGTTTTACCTAATGGGCAACAAAATGATTGTGGGAGAATTAATAATGAATTGCCCATTACATTTTGAATGCACATCTCATTCTTCCAACACTTCATTCAGTATTCCAACATTTCATTTTCTCTCCATCTTCTTCATCTTCTTCTTCTATCTCTTGCTCCCAAGCTAGCCAACTTCAAAGAGAGAAAGAAAGAGAGAATTTCGGCCATAGGAAGAAGAATTATAGGAGTTCTAGTGGTTTATGCCCCTAAGTTTATTAGTTACTTTGGAAAATCAAGGAAGGTAGCCACTAAGTCAAGGTATAATGTACCTTCATCTTCTTCTCTTACCTTGTTTTGATAGCTTGAGTTTTGATGGGGTTATGTACAACTACTCAAGATACACTAGTTATACATACCATCATGCATGGAACTAAGTATCTTGAGTGTTGGATCTAAGGCTTAGGGAAGAAAATGAGCATATGTTCTCCAAGGGTGAAAACTCTTGTTTTTCTCCCACTAAATCTTGTGTAACTCAAGTTCTACAACTTGGAATTATGATCCGTCGAAGGGGGGTGCTAGATACATGAGTTATCTAGTAAACCCAAGTGGTAGATCACAAATCTAGTAAGTTTTGAAACCTTTGAGATTTTTTTTACAAAAACAGTCCACTTTATATGCTAAAGCTTTGAAACTCTAAATCAGCTACTGACTTGTAAAAATCTGGAAAAATACTACAGAGGTACCTTATGAAGTTATCTACGCGTAGGAAAAAGAACGGACACGTTTCGAGTTATATATTGTGCGTAATGACTATTTCCGTAAAGGACTCCATAAATATTATCCTACGAATATCTCACTGTGTATACACTGGAAAATTCCAAAATTTTTACAATAGCTTCATATATGTTAAGAGAGCATACCCTGAAAATTTCAGATTTTTCTGAGTAAAACTCAATTTATGAAAAATAGAGCAAGATCCGAGTGTTTTGGACATTTTAAAAATAGTAAATCATTTTCTAAACTTCTAGAAAAATTAGAGGATCATTGTTGGTTCATATTCTGTCAAAATCCAGAAGCTGAGAATTTTTGGAATCAGTTTGCTATTTTTCCTAAAAATGATTAGGTTGTGAATAAAAGGAAATAAATAGTTAAATGATGTCTTTAATGAGAAAAATATGATTTTTATGCTTGGATGCTCATAATATATTATATCATGACTATCTTAGGGCATTTTTGTAATTTATAATAATAAATATTATTTATGAATAAGAGGTTAATAAAGGATGAACAATTAGAATAAATTGTTTGTTAATTTAATAAATCATTGGAATATTATTATAATATTAATAATATTATAATATGATGTTATGTAAATAAAAATATTAGATTAGAGTATTATTATTAAATAATAATATTCGAGATTAAATAAAATATTATTAAATGATTAATAATATTAGTAAAGGGATAAAATATTATTAAATGATTAATAATATTAGTAAGTGAATAAAATGTTAGTAAATGATTTAAAGTATTATTAGTGAATCAATAATACTAGAAGGTGAATTAATATTATCTAAGTTAATAATATTATGTGAATTAAAGGTAGTCGTTAATTAATAATAACACTATCTAGGCATGATAATGTTTATAAGAACTTATTGTAATGTATAATATCTATGTGGTTACATAATCTGATGTTATGCATTGACTAATTGAAAGACTAATTATAGGTCTCTCAAAGGAAGATAATTTAATCGCATAGTGGATAGAAATTAATTTCAGTGAGTCAGTAACCTACGATCGAGGCAAGTTTCCTAACTCAACTTGAGTTATTATTTTCAAAGCATGTTAGTGAATAATTATTGATGATTATTCACGTCTTTATTGATTATTGAAATTCGCACTTTGTGCAATCGAATTCCGTTCTACTGCCATTGAACTGTGAATTAAATTAAAGTTCTTTATTTATGAACTGTTTATGGGATAGATCTATGCTAATTGTATCAGCTAGATCAAGTATGTCTAAATTTATTAAATCAAATGGGTTTTAAATAACTGTTCTTATTAATTGATATGGTAAGAACTCTTGACTAAGAAATGGACAAATTTGATTAAGGCATGATATCAATGTCGGATTATTAAGTGTTTATGCATAAATCACGGGGGTATGAAAAGTGATCCTTGAATACCAAAACTTATTAAAAGGTCCATTTAAATCAACGAGCACCTTGGCAAATGTTCATGGTTATTCAAAACCACTCGATTCATGTTATTCAATTATCGAATATTCAATTGTTGATTATTAATTCATGTTCCTCCACAATCTTATATTATTGTTAAACATTGAAGGCAATATTTCTTTCTAAGTCATGATATATATCCTTTGTCTTTATAAACTTGTGAAGCAAATTAGTTGCTTACTCTTGCTATATCATGACCTCTATTTTCGAAATAAGCTCGAAGGATCTAACGTGAAGGACAAGGGCAAGGCAAGATCCGGGAGTAATTTTAGAATGAATGTTAAATTAGTTATTATCTAATGGAATTTCTTAAGTAAACTATTTGTATTATAAATGGTGTATTTAAAGTTAAGGTTGTGGAGACCTTGGGACCATATTATGAGACCTTATTATAATGAACAATGTATGTTTATTATTTCAAAATAGTTATAGAATGCTTATGATGATGATAGGATCGTGAGCACTGAATCTGAGGTTAGAGAACCTGGATTTGGGGGCGTCACAGAAGAAATGTGCCCGGTACAACTGCTGGGTCAAAATCTCAATCTGCGTCAAATGAGTAGGCTCTCGAATGCAGGCAATCCAATCTATCATCATGACGGAGCCAGGAACCATATCCCCCATAAATTGTGTGGCGCAGGTCTGAGCTCCAATGGTGCGAGGGAACCACCAGCGGTAAAAAGCCTCCTGAGTGAAGGGTCTCTCTGATAAAGTAAAGCCATCTACGCCCATCAAGGGGATCTCAATGATCAGCTGAGATAAAGGCCAATAACACCTGGAAGGAGGAAAGAACGGAATATGTATCTCTCATATGGTGCTCCTAATAGCATGCTCTCCCAAATAGAGCTCCTGTCACGTGGTCCTCAGAGTAAGGAACCCATGTAATTACATATTCGATCAATAACTCTAACTGTAGGCGAGAATGGGTGAAACCCTCAACTACAAGAACCTTCGCAATAGTGGAGTAATGCCATCACTGTCCCCGTGGATAGGTGTCCAAACTTAATGTGCTAACAGGGTGAAGACATGGGAGCCTCTCATAAGCCCAAAACTGCGAATACACACTACTACAAAATAGTAAATAGATAACGCCTAAAAAACGTTGTAGTTTCTGTCAGAAAAACGTCGTGGTTAAGGGTGTCATCTATTTGATACCCTTATACAACATTTTTAAAACGTTGTAGTTAGACACATTATACAACGTTTTTTAAGAAAAAAACGTTATAGATTTGTTTTCCATAAATTAGTAGATTCTTGAAAGGCAAAAAGCACGTTTATCCCACTGTGGTTGTAGTGTTTTAAGCAATTAACTACTGTACTTTTAAAATATTCAATTGACCCACTATGCTTTTTAAAAATTTACAATCAAGCCATTCCGTCCAAGAACGGACGTTAAATAATTACACATGTGGCCTTTGAAAAAAATTAAAAAAATCATTATTTTACGATGTGTGGCACACAAAAAATAATAAAATAAAATCATTGATTATGTGGCAAAAAATAATTAAAATAATAATAAAATTAAAATAAATATTTTAATTTATTTTTTAATAAGTCAAACCCTCTTCATCTTCTTCCTCACCAAAATTATCCTCTCTCCTCCCACGATCTCTCCTCCCACGAATCATGATCCTTCCCAAAAAGGTATCGAAATCAACAGCCACAAATTAGCATTTTTGTTTTTCACTTTTGTTGAAGAAGAAAAAGAAATTCAGATCTGGATCTATAAATCTGAGATGGAGATGGATTTACGCATTTCTGTTTTTCACAACGAATCTCACTGTATTCTATCGTATTGTTTCAGATCTAGATGTTACGTGTGTCTGCTTATTTTTTAATGTTTTTGATTGGATCTGAGATGTTAGATGTTACGTGGTACTAGATGGGTTGAGGATAGATGTTTAATGTTTTTAATGTCTGCTTATTTTTTAATCTGAGATGTTAGATGTTACGTGGTACTAGATGGGTTGAGGATAGATGTGTTTAATGTTCAAATAATTTGGTGTTCTTGGGTGGTCTGATTGTGAATGGTCGACCCTATTCTACTTCTCGGATTTCATGGTGCCTGCCGGACTTCATGGTGCTGTCAGATTTCATGGTGCTTGCCGGACTTCACGGTTACTAATGATGATTGCAGAACCTCATATAGCACAAAATTCAACAATCCAGATGCTAAATTTAATTTATTTTTGTAATGGTTTCTTATCATCTAATGTGTGGATTTCTTTCACTTGATTTTTCCTCCAACTGTTCTTGTTTTTATGTACATGTAGAAATTACTAATAAGCAGATCAAGAATAACGACTATTATAAATATTAATATTATAATCATAAAAAGAAAAACGATTATAAATATTTAGGTAAAGAAAAAGAAAGAAAATAAAGCATAAAAATATTTTTATTTTAAAAAATTTTATAAGTATTTTAAAACATAAAAGTATTTTTTATTTTTATTTTATTTTATTTTAAAATAAAACATACATATTATGAATATTATAATATTAATTTTTATTAATATTATACATATTATAAATACTTAGGTAAAGAAAAGAAAGAAAAGTAAAATATAAAAATATTTTTATTTTAAAAAAATTTATAAGTATTTTAAAACATATAAGTATTTTTATTTTTATTTTTAAAATAAAACATACATATTATGAATATTATAATATTAATTTTATTAATATTATACATATTATAAATATTTAGGTAAAGAAAAGAAAGAAAGTAAAATATAAAAATATTTTTATTTTAAAAAAATTTATAAGTATTTTAAAACATAAAAATATTTTATTTTTATTTTTAAAATAAAACATACATATTATGAATATTATAATATTAATTTTTATTAATATTATACATGTTATAAATATTTAGGTAAAGAAAAAAAAAACATAAAAATATTTTTAAAATCACATTGGGCCAATTATTTTTTTTAAAAGTGCAGTGGCTTAATAGTATAAAGAATTTAGCTGACTGACTTGCCACATCAAAAAATAATAATTTTTTAATTTTTTTTCAATGCCACTGTGTAATTATTTAACATCCGTCCAAAAAATTGGACAGAATGGCTTGATTGTAAATTTTTAAAAGACATAGTAGGTCAATTGAATATTTTAAAAGCACAATAGTTAATTGCTTAAAACACTACAATCACAGTGGGATAAAAGTGCTTTTTGCCATTCTTGAAAACGTTGTAAAAAGTATGATTCCACAACGTTTTTTTGACTTAAAATGTTTTGTTTTAATATATCAGACAACGTTTAAGCACATTTACACAACATTTTTAAAATGTTGTAGATTTACTTGGAAAAAAAAAAAGAAGAAAAAATTGTGGTTCACCTATATTACCAGTGCACCTGCAATCTGCTAATGCCATGATATATAGCTAAAATGTCTAAATTCTCATTTAAATTTAAAACCAAAATGTATCAACCATTCAAAATACATTTCAATAATACCATTCGTTTACAGTTTCAAATTACTACATCCACAAAATATATACCAAACTATCCGATATCTGGAAGGCAGATTGGTAAATAGCAGAACTAAGAAGCAAATTTGAATGCAAATATAGGAAGACAAATGGAGCTGCTGAAAAATCCAATTCAAACAATGGTATACAACACCTAGAACCAAAAATCTTGCAGACTCCAGAGCTTGTAATAGAAGTACAATCCTGATAGCATAATAAGAAAAAATATTTAAATACTTGCCGGTAGACAAAAGTGAAAATACATGAAACTTTAAATATTATGACACCTGTGTACCTGCAGAAAATGAATGCCATGTGAAGAGTAAACATTAGAGATGGGTCGGGGATACAAAATTGCATATTGTAGACCATGAAGATTTTCAAGTTAGTTTTAGCAATCATTTTTTAAAAATAACAGTGAGATTTCTAGAGCAACTGCTAATCAATGCCCATTTCTATTTGCATAGAAAGACATACCTTGTCATGTTGGCTGTTGGTAACTCTCAATTTTTGTGTTATTGACCCTTCCTCACTTGCAGGAAGACTATTACTGCTAGCCAGGTCCAAGTGCAATTGAAGAAACTGTAGATTGAAAACACAAAATGTGACAACTTGCACACTCAAGGGAGCATGAAACGTACATAATTAAACGTTTCTTATCCAACTCAGAAATTACACATATCAGGTTATGATCACTGATAACAGAGGGGTACATCCTAGTACTAGTATGTTGTGAACACAAATAAATTGTATATTTAAAAACCTTCGAAATTAACTTAGCAAATGTAACAATTAATAAATGAATTCTGAAAACCACACATATTTCTCCCACTTCAACTGTATGAAATTACATTACCCTTTTCTATAAGTTACGATAGAAATTCAGATATGAAATTGAAAATGCATCCAACTCCTCGGTAAGTCTACAAATTATATTCTCTATTTTTACACAATATACGGAATGACCCTATAAACAGAATACAAACTTGTGATTTAAGAGGCCAAGCATTATACTACCCTTCCTATAATTTGCAAAAGAAATTCAAATTTTCCACAAGATATGAAATTTAAAAATGCTTTTAAACCCCAATAATCATACGTTTTTATTCTCTACTTAATCCTAATAAACATAACACAAACTGTATAATTTATCAGACAAGAGACCAAAAACATGAAACTACACTACTCTTTCTACAAGTGGCAAAGAAATTCAGCGTAACAGAAAATGACTCCAATCCCTCAATAAGTATACATTTCTATTCTTTACTTTTACACAATACATGGATGGGATAACCCTACTGAACATAAAAATGGACTTATATAATTTAACAGGCAAGTCCAGTGATACATAAACTTGTAAGTAAGATTAAATAAAGGAGTTGAGAAATTTACTGCTTTCGGGTATTACCTTTGGGACTGCTGCTTGAAAAATAGAATCTGTATAAACATCGGATGACTTGTTCAAAAAATTTGCCTCAATAAATGTTGCTTGTAAGTTTCCAGGTTGCTTTGAGAAGTTGAACATCATCCTCAAGTGACTGCTTTCAAATACAACTATTGATGGACAAGCAGGACCACTGTCTTCTGTTCATTAAGAAGAAAGTTATTAACATTTTGAGAACAAATTAAATACCACAACATAGTTCATGCATTAGTAGTGACGAGTATACCACACATTTGCTCGGAGGGCCCAAATCCATCTAACAAATCCATCACAGGAGATGAGGCTTGAACAGATTGCACCGAAGGTGATGACAATCTCTCTAATGCACCTTTTGATGTATTATTATCTTGAGTGGAGGATATACCATAAAGTGTAGATAAGCTACTTTGAGCTGGAGGTGTTCCAATTGACAAAAGATCCAGTAGAACATCAGTACCGGTCTTCTGAACCTGATTTGTACCTGAATTCAGTGGATGAACCAAAAAGCATGTTAGAGAATATGTAGGATGATCTTCTCACCAGAGCTATGACATTGGCAGTGAAGTTTGCACCCATCGCATGGCTCCGAGTGGCCAACAACTCCATACCACCAACCTGCAATGCATTTAGGGATAAATTAACAAATCACATAACCAGATTATATGTAACTAGCAAGTACTGCCCGTTTCTAACTTTTATCGCATGAGCTACAAAACAAGCCAATATTATTCTTTCTTACAGGATTTTCCCATTAGTAACTGTTTAGAATAACTACCATAAGGGAACTCTATGTTCCACCTCCACTGAATCTCAATGTGATCCCCAGGTTTCAAGTCGTCTAAACAATCTGAGAGATGAAGACTGTGTGCAGGAGTATCAACAGCTGATGCTCTCAGCCTATTCCACTCTATATCATGCTCCACTGTTGCTCTACCTTCTGCTGAGAACCTGTAACACCAAATTTCAGTTGAACATCAACACAGAGCTCCAATCAATCAATTATTAATCTTCTGAATTTGTCTTAATATCAATCAAAATAGCTCAGCCAGCTTCTTTCCATTCAAATTTTTTACCACAAACAATGAAAGTACAAATTATGGAGTCATCTTTCAAGAATTTGTATCTGAACAGCACACAAACACAAACTAGTTTTGAAATAACACATCTTTCTGTACCTTGCCCTGAAGTTGTCTGCCCGAGAATCATAGCAAAGTTCGGCATCATAGCATGATAGCATAAACCCAACATGCCCATTCTGTACCTTAAAACATTAAGCAACTTTCAGTGGTTTGTTCAGTATTAACGAAACGAGACAAATACAATCAACCCCACAACTGTAATATGCAAAAACTAGAACAAAGAATTTAATTGTCAAGAATTATAGGATAATTACCTCTCGGTTAAAAACTTGACCTGGGAACCCGAACTTGCCGGTCTCAAGAGAGAGATACAATGACATTATTGAGTCAACAGGTAAAGTAGTTCTCAGCTTTCCCCTGCAATCTAACTTCAACCTATTCCATGAAAAATACCCAAAAATACCCTTTTGATTTGAGCAATCTAAGAGGGTTTGTCTCTTTTTTGCAGCAATAATACTCATTTGCTATTCTCCATAAGAAACATCGCCAATAAGTCTACCCCATTGCACTTCAATGTAAATTTAGAGCTAAAAAGGCTATAAACTGATTTGAAAGTTTATTAAATCAATCAAGATTAATTCAACAAGGTAAAGATAGGAACTGTAGTTACACAAAAGGAGTCGTAACCTGAAAAACAGGAGACACGGCAGAGAGTGGAGGAGGACAGAAAACCCCAGATTGAGAAATTTGGTCTGTTTGTTTGTGTTAGGGCTGAAAAATTAGGAGAGGAGAGAAGTTTGGTCTGTTTTGTTTGTGTTAGGGCTGAGATTTTTAGAGAGATGAACAAAATTGAAAAAAATATAAACCCTAGATTCATACCTGATTGTCGTTTGCTAACAGCGATGGTGGTGCTGACATGGTTAAGGAGCAGAACAGCGGGAGAAACGCGAAATCGGGAGAGCTAGGAAGCCACGAGAGAGAGAGATGGACGAGGGGAGAGCTAGGAAGCCACGAGAGAGAGAGAGCGATGGTGGTGCTGAGATGGTTAGGGGTTCATTCTTTCACCTTCAACTTTATGTTATCTTACGTCAAATTTCAAGTTTTCATTCTGTGAGATTTTTTTTGACCTCCGTGATAACTTTTTTTTAAAAAAAAGTTATATATTTAAAATCAAAAATTGTCCAATAAATAGATACGTTTTTTCATATATATTTACAATGTTTTGTTAAAAAATGTTGTGAAAAATAATACCACAACGTTTTTTATAAAAATATTGTGGTTTAAGTGTTGTCTATTTACTACTTTGTACTAGTGTCAAGGATCAAATATATGCGGTAAGTTAAACTAGTAACCCAAACTAGGGAATCAAAAATCAAGAGAAAATACTCACCAACAAGAATGGGTAAAACACTGACCAAGCCTCTGTCACGCCCTCTGAGCGTAGGCGCATCCCTCTGAGGAAGTAAGCAAAGATTTAGGAGCCTCAATCAAACTCTCTGATATGTTCCACCTCCCGAGTGACACTGACTAAAGCGAATGATACCGTTAAAGAGTTATCTGCCAGGAAATAACCCCTGAGGATGAACAGAAATAGTCACCGAAGGATGTGATCTCTAACCCTCCGGTCATCGGGTAATGGCTCAGTCAGAGCCCCACTCATGACATCTATACTCAAAGGACCAGAACGAATAGCCCAACCTTTGAGCATCGTGGCCGAGACTCCCAATAAGGATTTTGGGGAAATGTCAGCCACTTAAGGCACTGGCACCCCTGAAAACTCCAATCCAGTTATGAATTGCCAATCCATCAGTGTCATCATCACCTCACAATCCAACAACTGGAGAGACTGGGTCTGGTGAAACCAACGCTCAGAAAAAGCCTTGAGATAACCCCAGGGACAAAGATGAGGGGGGATGGAAAAGAAAGCCTCGAAGCCCCATGCATGACCAATCTCTCGGTACTCTAGATGGAGAGTCTAGTATAGAGAATGTATGATAAACCAGTTCCCTCTAGGCTGCATAAAGTTGGGAACCTGCATCAAATTGCAAATCAACATCAGAACCCTTACCCCCATAAATGGGAAGAGGAAGATCAACACGGCTATTACATCGTTCACATGAAGATAGATCGAGGGGTGACGACTCAAATCATCAAGAAGATCTAGAATCATCACATTTATAGCTAGAAGCTCCCTATGGGGAATGGAAGAAGAAGGAGAAAGATCCGCAATGGATATACGTCCTCATCCTTGTCCATAACATCCGGTCTCTCAACTCGGATAGAACGAATCACTGACTCAGTCAACCAACGAGGCTGTCGGGATGGGCGAAGCTGAGGAACATCTAAAGCTCTCCTTCTCACACCTGAAGAGGTCCTACGGGAGCTATTTGAATGGTCTAGATCCATATATCTGGACAAAAGTCTCTAAATTACCTCAGAAAGGGTGTGGTAAATTCTAACCTAGAGCTCATTAAATTCAATCCATATCTTCATGTATGCATGGATTACTTTAACATACATCTGTAGTATAGTTAAAAATACATGTTCATTCAATGCCTAGACTCGTGAAAAAATTTCGCCAGAGTCTCCTTTGTAAAAAGGACTATCCACATGCACATAGACATGATTAGGTGGCCATTCAGTAGCACACCAACTCAAAGTCATGAACATCTTATATGCATGAAAAAACATCAAATTCATATCCATCATGTTAGCCTAATTACCAGGTGTGCTTTACTTCAAAACCTTTGCTCATTTGTCCTCAAATAGGATGAAAAAATAGCAGAAAAGGGTGCCAATTGACTGTTTCAAAAGTTAATTTTTTTCACAACAATACGTTCAGCATGGTAAAAGACTAATATTTACTGCGTTGAATATTTTTTATTAAGTCATATAAGCATGCATATTCACTACTATGTGTTTTGAAACATTCTATATGATATCTCACTTTCCAATGATCAAAACCGGAAAAGAAAACATGTAAACGTTACCAAGATAGTGCATAACGATTGTACGGTGACGGATTTTGCAGAAAGCAGCCCGAACTCAGTAGATCTGAAGAAGAAATCTTGAATTCTCTGTGTGGCTTCAACTTGAAAATGACTTGTGAAAGATATAGGAGGTGGTATATAACCTCCACGGTGGTCATGGTCAACCCATGGCACCGTGACGTATCTACTATGGCTACCTGTGGTGGTCCCCACCCCCTCTCGCTTGATTAAATTTAATTTGCAAAGGAAGTCCCAGAAGCTGAAAAGTCAAATCAGGAAAAAAGGTGCTACGCGATAACCGGAATGAGCCCGAAATCCTGAATTTAGAGACCAAATTGCAGGTCTACATGTAAGTCATTGATATTCACTGGGATACATGGTTTAGAAATCCGCTGATAAAAGCTATTGAAAGCAACCCTGGTCAACGCATCGCGAAGGTCCGATGTCATCAACTAGGGTTGTGATCGTACTCAAAAACATACAAACTCATCAAGAGTATAGCTCTTCAAAAATACATCCTCAGTGGAGATTTTAGACATCAATGACAATGTAAGCCATTAAAAGTTACTTCAACAAGGGTCAGGCATCCCTGATAATGCAAGCCGTTGGCGATAACTCTAGCAAAGCATCGAAAATGATTTGGTGATGTAAACCGTTAAAAGCTACTTCAACGAGGGTCCGGCATCCCTGACATTGCAAGTTATTGGCGATAACTCTAGCGAAGTATTGGAAATGATTTGGTGATGTAAGCTATTGAAAGCTACTTCAACGAAGATCAGTGTATTTGATATTGCAAGTCGTTCACGATAACTCCAGCGAAGCGTCAGAAAAGTCTGATGATACAAACCATGGAAAACCATCTGCGTCGAGGAGGACCAATGATGGAATCTGTTATACATATCCCCAACAATCAAAACGCTATCCCCAGAGAAACTATCAACATCGACCTGGTAGAAAGTCAGAACGATGGTGATAATGCTAGCATAATATCAAGAAACATCCCATGCTGGCAACAAAGCCAAGCCATCATCCGGATGAAACATCAAAAATAACCAAGAGTCGCTCACAAAAGAGAAGAACGTCTTCGGTGGAAAGCATTTTCAAAAGATCAAGGATGTTGGTGACAACCCCAATGTTAACATCTGATGGTCTCACCCATTGGAAACCTTCATTGCAGGGATCTTGAAGACATCTCTACGACTTGTCATCAAATCAGGATCAGATAGCACTGATGGACAGTTCAAATCACTGGCGACAATCCCATCATTGTATCAAGAGATTTCAATGATGAGAGCTTTGTAGACTACCGTTCGAGTGGATATCAAAGCGGTTCAATAGAGCCATCATTGACAACTCCATCACCAAAAAAAATAGCAAGAGCAGGCAGTTATCACCCCCCATTGGAAATCATTCCAACAATAACATTCAGCATAACATCATATCATGCTGCATTGCATTTGCATCATCCTAAGCTTGTCATATTTCAAGTTAGTAGTCTTTATCCTATCCCTGCCATTACATTGCATGAACAAGATTAAGAGGGGCATCTGTAGACACTCAAACCAGTTCCAACGGTACAAAAGACATCCTTAGTATGCAACAAAGAAGCGTATTGAAGAAGCTAAGGAAAGTACCATTGGTAAGAGAAAAACACCTTTTCAGGTGTTAGGTGAGAAAACAGTCTGCTGTGTCAGTGGGACAGAATGCAATTCAGAAGATGTGCAGAAAAGTCTCCATCAAAGTACAGAAATGTCAAACGCATTTAATGCTTCAACGGATGGATCAAACGGATAGATTTCAAGATCACATATATGCAAAAGATATGTAGGTGAAAGAAGCAAGCAAGCATTGAACAAAAACGCACAAGAATACTCAACGCTCAACTCTACGATCTGAGAAAAACAAAAGCTTGCTCAGCTACTCAGTTCTTTCGAACAAGTGCTTAAACAACAACTGAGTAGCACCACTCAAGAACTCAACAACTACCAATCAACTGAAGTAAGAGTTCCAAGTCAGAAGGACTTGAAGAGTTCAAGAGTGAACTGTGAAGAGCCAAGTCTGCTAGACTTGAAGAGTTCAAGAGTGAACTAAGAAGTTCCTAGACTGCTGGTCTAGAAGGAATCTAAGTGATTCAGAAAGTGTAAAAGACATCCTTAGTGGAATTCCTACTCGAGGAGTAGAAGAGTGGACTAGGAGCTTTAAGTGCTCTGAACCACTTAAAATGATTGTGTCTCTTACATTCTTGCTATAACTGCTATATCTGTTATAACTGCTATATATGCCTCACTCTCATAAACTCACTATCTTAAGGGAGATTAAAACTAATATTAATTCCGCTAAAGTTTTAATCATTGTCTACTAACAAGATAAAACGAAAAGATTTTTAAATATCTATTCAACCCCCCCCTTCTAGATAACTATTGTGCCTCCGGGGACTCACAATTGGTATCAGAGCAGGTTCTATTATACAGCCTACAAAGCTTAAGTAGATCCAATGGCACACTTACCAAGAGAATCAAGAACTGGAGGAGGAAGCAAGCCACTAATGTGCAGCAAAGATAAATTTGCAAATTGGAAAGTTAGGATGCAAGCATACATGGACTCAATAGATGAAGATCTATTTGAGACTGTTCAGAATGGGCCCTATGTTCCAATAAAGCTTGCACCAACTACAGACGATCCAAATAGAATACAAATCAAAGTCAAAGAGGAGTGGACAGACAACAAGAAGAGAGCTGTTCAACTCGACAAGAAGGCCAAGAACATTCTATTTCAATCATTAGAAGATGATCTATTCAAAAATGTGGTCAACAGCAAAACAACAAAGGAAGTTTGGGAAGCACTACTTATCATGCATGAAGGAATGGAAGAAGTAAGAGAAAACAAACAGTCTCTCCTAACACAGCAGTATGAGATGTTTACTCATGTTCAAGGTGAAAACGTCACTGCCACCTACGAGAGATTCAACGTTCTGCTCAACTCTCTACGAGCCTATGGGAAGATCTATCCAAACAAAGATCTAATCATAAAGTTCATGAGATCCTTACCAAGCAGGTGGGATGCCAAAACCATTGCTATCAGAGAGTCAAAGAATCTCCATGAGATGACTGTTCAATAGCTATATGGCAACCTTCTGACATACGAATTGGAGCTGACTCAACGAGCAGAAACACTATCAGAAGGAAGAAAGAAGGATAAGAGTGTTGCTCTCAAAGCAACTGAAAGTACCTCAAAGTTCAACACTGAAATTGACTCTGATTATGATGAAGACGATGATGAGGACTTTGCTATGCTGGTAAAAAGACTAAGAAGGTTCATGCGTCAAGGCAAAACCAGCAAGCCAAAGAAGGTCAAGAACTACAACAGCCAGGAGCAAATGAATGATCTATGCTACAACTATAAGAAGCCTGGCAATTTCATTGCCAACTGCAACAAACCTCTAAGAGAAGAACTAAAGAAGAAATCACATGCAAAGAAGGAATACAAAGGTAACAAAAGGCCTCAGAAGAAAGAAAAAGGCCTTGTAGCTGGAGGATCGAGGAGTGATTCAGACAATGACTCCAATCCTGAATCTGGAGATAATGAAGAACCACAAATGGCTAATCTGTGCCTAATGGCCAAACATGCAAAGGACAAACTAAACTCCAACATACATGAAGTAAGTCTCGATGAGGTATTTGACTTCAACTCTCCTGATGTAGACATTAATGATTTGAGAACTGTACTGCATAGCATAACACCTGATCTACATCAATACATGAAGTGGTTCAGAGTTCTGTCTAAGGATCATTCACTTCT
This sequence comes from Panax ginseng, assembly GCA_020205605.1. Taxonomy (NCBI): domain Eukaryota; kingdom Viridiplantae; phylum Streptophyta; class Magnoliopsida; order Apiales; family Araliaceae; genus Panax; species Panax ginseng. Next base: position 25,570,377 of record CM035142.1, read on the forward strand.
TCAAGAAGAGAAAAAGAAAGTTCAAGAAGAGCTAGAAATAACTCTTCTAAGTACTAACTTTCTCTCCAAGCTTGAGACTGAGAATGAGATCTTAAAATAGACTAATGAGCTCAATGCACAAAGAGAGTCCAATCTAACCTCTAAAATTGAGGAACTAGAAAATACTATCTCTACATGGAACAAATCCTCATCATCCATGGACTCCCTGCTCTCTAGTTAGAGAAGTGCATTTGACAGAACATGCTTAGGCTTTGGGAAATCCACCTCAGAGCCATGTGTGGAAAAGACAAAGGAAACTAGCACTAGTAATGCCTCAAGTTTTAGTAAAAGCATTACCTTTGTAAAATTCTCACGGAAGGAAGAACCAGCCCAACCTTGTTCTACTGTTTCCATCCATACTCCAAGGAGTAAAGGATCTCATGCTGGCCTGGGCTTCAGAAAAGAGAAGAGTAACCCATCCTCTACTCACCAACCTCTAAGGATCATAGATTTAAATAAAACCACCTCTACGAACTAACTGGGGAAGGTACAGTAGAGGTAAGATACACTCTTCACATCTCATGAGACCCAAGGACACGTGGAAGAAGGAAAATCAGTTTAACAGAAGGATGACTAAAGAACCACAAAAGTCCAAATGGAGGATGAATTCTCACACACACACAGGCATGCATCATACTAAGTGTTTTGTGTGCAATAGAGTTGGTCACAAGGCTGCAAAGTGATATTATAACTTCATGCATGTGAGACCCAAAATCAAGAAAATTTGGGTCCCCAAGGGCACTAACAAAGTAGGACCCATGCAAATATGGGTACCAAGATAAAGGTTTAATGTTGTCACAGGAAAAGAGCTCCACGATCACAACTTGGTATCTGGACAGTGGATGCTCAAGGCACATGATAGGGAACAAAGCCCTTCTGTCGGACTACATAGAGAAGGAGGGTCCCTCGGTCATCTTTGGAGATAACGGCTCTGGCAAGACAAGAGGCTATGTAATAACCCGATATTTTCTATATAATTAAATCAGAAATTTTGCATATAATTTTTTTTTATAAAGATGGAAATATGTGCTAGGTAATGTGTATGTATTTATGTGATGAATATAAAATTTATTTATTACATGACTAATTTTAGATAATTTTATTTTAGAATTGATCATTTTAAATTATTCTTATAATAATTAATTTTATAGTAAAAATGTTTTTATTAATTATTTTCCATGAAAATATGTTTATATATTATTTAAATAATATATGATACGATTATAGAATTATTATAATGATTATTTTATTTTATTATGTGAATTTATTCAGAATAGTTAAGTTAATTATTTTAATTTAATTAATAATGTTATATATAACAGATAAATCAGATATGGAATCCAAACCTTAATTTTAAATTTTGATCAAGGAATAAAAATAATAATAGAATATTAATTATATTTTGATTTTTTAGTGCTATAAATATGTACTGTATGTACGTATTGTTAATGCTTGGTCAATGATGGTGCAGTATTCGAAAACTCTATATTCGCAGTTAAACGAGACATCAAAATCTGTTAAGTCACTGTGTTATGTGATTCTTGATGTTTATAATAAATATTAATGCTAACTAAGAAAACCCTAGGTATTATAAAACCTAAATAATATTTGTGGACCAAAATAATTGGAAACCCTAATTTAAAAACTCAGTTATGAGTTTGAGATTATTATGTAACTGTGTTATTATGTTTAAGGTTATGTATTATAGAATTAAATGTTAATTAGCGAAACCCTAATTAATATTTAGAAATCTTAATTTCTGGAAACCCTAATTTCAAAATTAGTAAATCTAATTTCTAAATTAGTAACCCTAATTTGCTAAGATGAAACCCTAATTGTTATTTTGGCACGCTTAATGATAATTAGTAAAATCTAAACCTAATTTTCAAGTCTATCTAATGAGGAAACTTAATTAATTAAGAAATATTAATTTTGTATAATTTAGAAACTAAAATTTTATTTTATTTTTTTACAAAGCCTTATTTAGAAATCCTAAAACATCTTTGTGCCAAACTTTAGGGTTAAACCCTAAGGGTTTGACAAGTTACTAGTTTGCCCTTAAATTGGTTAGCCAAATGACAAAAATACCCCTCTTGCATTATTGGAAACTTGTATGACTAGCCAAATATGAGTTGCTCAACAACTCTTACCAGCCCCATGTGACTTATATCAGCCAGCAATCAGCCTTATTTTATGAGATACATGCATTACAACACATTATATATAGATTCAAGAGAGAGAGAAAGCCATTTTTATGCCCATTTTTGTTCAAACACCCAATCAATCTCTCTCAACTCAAAACCTACGAAATATATATGTATATCAGTCCCTTAATACAGCCCCACGATCACCAATAACAAATCAGAAACATAGAATCAAGATTTGCTTATGGAAAGGTATAAAGCTAATCTTACAATCTGATCTTGAATAATGTGTTAAAAGTTATGTTTGTGTGTTGTAATATGTTATATGTAGTGTCTATAAGTGATCTGGGTTGGCACATGTTAGATCCATAACATCAAAGTGCTCAAAATTTAAGTTTTTCAAAATCTGAAAATTTTTGTTATTGTGTCTGACAGTCAAATGTCAGACCATCTAGATCTTTGTCTGTTATGTATTTTTGTTGTTTGAAGGTTGATACTTGTAGTATGTCATGTTGTCTTTCATATGAAAGTGGAATCACTGTTATTGAATGTCTAGATCGAAAGTTATTGATGGTTAAAGGTTGTTGACCGACCATGTCTGAGTATGAATCTGGGCAACCCAGAAAGTTTTTTCAGCGTCTTGACAAGATCTTTGAAGGCCTAGATCTTTCAGATATGTTGTTGTTTGTTGATGTTGTTGTATGATTATTGTAGCCTGCCAGATGGAGTATAAATTCATGCCTTTATGTCACTTATAAAATAAATATAATGGATTGTGTCGGTGGTCAAAGTGGCTGGAATGATCACGATTGCTTTTCTGGGAAATTTCCAGAAACATGAAGAACCTTATTTCTGACAGCCTTTGACCGACCTGTAGCTGGTGATTTAGATGTTGTTGAAATGTGAACTTGATATGTTGTTGTTCCTTGTCATGTATACCACTAGTTTGAACCATCAATCCATCAAAATCATGAACAGAACTTAGCATAAAATGACTTAGAAAGTACCTATACGAACTGCTGGGTTTCTGGGAAAACCCAGAAACCGTCTGACAGGTACTTTGATGGCATAGATCGTCTTGTTAAGTTGTTGTATGATCAAACTAATTATTGAAACTTTTAGAGTTACATTAACACTACAATATGTAAGTTTTAGATGGGACAGGAGATGCAAGAATCGAGTTTAACAAGTGGTCAAACTAGGGACCTCGAACACGAAGCTGTCAGTGTTCTTGAGCTCAAGAACACCAACAGCGACGCTTAGTGTCTCTTAAAGGCCAATAGCGACGATTTCTTTTATTTTATTTTTATGAATTTCCGAAAATTGATTAAAAATAGGAAATAAATTATAAAAATTATAAAAATTATTTTAAAAATTATTTTAAATTATGAAAAATAACTTTTAATTATTTGGGATATTTTTTTCATTAATATTTATAATTATTTGAATATTAATGATATTTAATTTATTTATTTAGTGTATTAAATAAATTAGAGTAAAATGATTTTAATGTTATAAAAATTATTTTAAATAAGATTAAAGTGTTTAAAAATATTTTTGAGATATAAGAGTAACTTTTAATATTTTGTCATGAAAAATATTAATATTTTAATATTAATGATATTATATTTATTTAATTGTTAAATTAAATAAATAAGTTAAAAATGATTTTATTGATTTAAAAATCATTTTAAATGAGAATAAAGAGTTAGAAAATAATTTGAATTATAATATATAATTTGCAATATTTTTGTAGAATTCTTATTAATAATTTAATATTAATGATGTTAGATTTATTTAATGTTTATATTAAATAATTTAGTTTAAAAATGATTTTATTATTAGAAAAATCATTTTTAAATGAAAATAAAGAGTTTAGTAATATTTTAAGTTATAAAATATAACTTTCTATATTTAAAGGTAAATTTCATTAATTATTTACTATTAATGATATTAGAATTATTTAATAATTATATTAAATAAATTATTTTAAAAATGATTTTACAATTATAAAATTATTTTAAATGAAAATAAAGTGTTTAAAGATATTTTAAGTTATAAAAAGTAACTTTTAATATTTAAAGGATAATTTCATTAATAATTTAATATTAATGATATTAATTTAATAATAAATGATATTAAGTTTATTTAATAATTATATTAAATAAATAGTTTTAAAATGGTTTTATTTATTTAGAAATCATTTAATAAGGATATTAATGAATTAAAATATTTTAAGTTATAATTAATGACTTTTAATATTTTGATAGATAATGCCGTAATATTTTAATATTAATGGTAATTATTTTTAATTATTTTAAAAATCATTTAAGGGTAATATTAGTACTTTAAAAATATTTTGAGTTATTATAAATAACCTTAATATTTTGGCAATGGTTTCATTAATAGTTTAATATTAATAAAATGTTAATGATAATAGAATTGTTTAATATTTAAATTATTTAATAATGATTCCGGTATTTGAAAATTCATGATAAATTATAATAAATGTTTAAAAATTATTTTAAGTCATTTAAAAATAATATGACTGATACTTGTAGATATTGAGGTACAGGATAGAGTCTTAGACTCGATAATTACCCGATAAAGCCGTCGGTACACCAACATGTTTCAGAAATTGATCTGGACTTAGATATTTTGACTGTATTAATGGTTGTTTGTGATCCAATGACTGTTGAATGTGCGTGACAATGTGCTTAGATTATGTGCTGACTACAATAAGCAGTGCTATGTGTTATAGTATGTTGTTCTAATCAGTAAAATGATCTTATGAATGATAGGTTGTGATATAAAAGATAAAAATAAGTTGTGTATTGTAAGCAGCATACCAGACAAGTATCTTACCTTTGCATTTCCTTTATGCAATGGACATGAGTAAGAAATTTTAGGATTATATTATTATTGTATTAGATTATTAACCCTATTATGATATATACTATATCCAATCATTGTTTATTAACATGTTAGTATATTGTAATTCAGATATATATTCCGTTCGTTAATTTTGAAATATGGTTATTCAGATATATATGTAGTCTTTGGCGATGGGTCGAACCGTCGCCATAGACACCAAAGACGACGGTTCGTCTTGGTTCGCTTTTTAAGGTTCGCTTTAGAGCCTCACCGTATATATATATATATATATATATATATATATATATATATATATATATATACGCCCAAGCTAATTGACCAGCTAGACACAGATTTCGAAATATCGTTGAATATGATAAAAACCTTTTTGTATCCAATCAAATTGTTTTGTTTCGGATTCCAGACTAAGGGCCTATTTGTTTCGCTCTTAATAGGGCTGAATGGCTCTGAATCTGAACGATTCAGCCATTCAGACTATTTGTTTCCAACTTTTAAAATTTGAATTGGGCTGAATATGTCTTACCGATTCTTTTGAAAAAAATCGACTGAATGGGCTGAATCACCGTGTTACCCAAATAACCTTCAAATAACCTCGCTACTCTGGTTTCTATCTCTAGGGCTGCTCTCTTTCACCTCCATCGGCGTCTCCATCCATATCTCTTCTCTCCATCTGCAGTAATTTCGCCTCAGGTTAGTAATATTTGAGAATTGTTTGTGATTGAGCAAAACACCCTGCTCTATTTTGAGTTTAATTGGTGTAGAATATCATGAAGTAGAGCTAGTACGCTTTTACTGATTTATGGTCACAAAGGTTAGTACATATATGACCAAAATGATGGGATTCCTTGGTACCATGCTCTGGATTGCTTTGTTTTTACATTGAATTTTGTAATTTTTACAACTTCTGAAACAAGATCAAGGAGATTAGAATTATAGTACGACTTTCAGTTACATCTGTGCTATACTCCCAGTCCTATTTTTGCGTAAGGCTTTGTTTAGAGCTCTGAATGAGTTAGTAAAAGTAAAAGAAAAAGAAAATACAATGAATATAAGAGAAGATTTGAGCTTTGTTAACAGTCCATTGCAATTAAAGAAGGCATTATACTTGATAATAATATCTCTAAATTATAGAAATCTTGTGTTCATTGAGAGGGGTCTTCATATTATTTTGTTTTCCTTTAGCCCATTGTTGTCCAGGAGAACTCCTAAATATCTCTAAATTATAGAAATCTTGTGTTCATCTGAGAGTTATTTGCTTATTTATTTATTTGCTTTTTGTCTATTTTTTCCCTTTGTACTTAGGTTTTGACTTCGGTTTTAAAGAAGGCTTGTAATAGTTTTATATTTGATTAAGAAAAGAGCTTGATGATCTTAGTTTGTTGAATTGAATCATTGCATTGTGAAAATATATTACTACTCTTTTGGGTAGATGCAGTTTTGAAAGTTTTTTTCCTCCCATCCAGTCCTAGAACACTTGAACAATATTTATGGGTTTTTATTTAATGTTTGTGTTAGGCAAATGTTATTGCTATATAGAGTGCATGATGCATATTGAGTCTGCCTGAAACATTATTTCTTTCTGCTGGAGTCTTCCTATAATCTTTGATGATAGAATTGAGACAATTGATCTAAAAAGTATATTTGTTTATAGTAGATTTGTTTATTGTTAGGATTAGAATCTCTAAATTCATCATTTTATTTGTGTTAGGCATGGAACAATTGGGTGAAACTCAAAATCAAAGAAAATCAAGAGTGAGTTGGAGAAATGAAAATGTAATGAAAACTTTTCTTGAAGCATATATTGGCGAGGTTACGGAAAATGGTAGGCTAGGTGTATGGTGTCAACTAAAAAGAAAGACTGGAAATCATTATGATCCCACAACTAACACGTTCAACTTCACGGATGAGGAATGGGAGCTAGAGTCAAAGGTTAGTAACTACTTTTTTAAGTTAACCATAAAAGCTTGTTAAATGATTAAACATGTGAATAACATGTTGGGTATGATTTTTGGATGCAGGCAAATAAGTATGTTGACTCCTTGAGGATTTCACCTTTAAGTTTTCCTGAGCTTTGTACTCAACTCTATGATGGAGCTGCTGCTACGGGGATTGATGGCTGGGGACCTAGCTCTAAAAGGGATAGGACCGTTGAACCAAATAAGGATTTGGAAATTCTTAGTATTGAGGATATCCCTTTTAGTACTCAAGCTCAAGAGTCCTCAAACCCACCTCTAAATTCATCAACTCTGGGTACTCAATCACATGTTTCCACTCCCAACTTTGAAGAACACAGGCCAACGAAAAAAGCGAAGAATTCAACAAAAAAAATCTAATAACTCCGAAATAGAGAAAGAGATGTGCAAAGCCTTAAAGCTCATTGTGAATAACAATAGTGGACCTTCCTTGAAGGAGTGCAAAGATAAATTAAATCGTCTTGGGTGGGGATCACAAAATCCATTGCACAAAATGGCACTTGGGATATTTTGTGAGAGTGCAAGTTTTAGGGAACAATGGATGATCTTAGAAGATGATGAGAATGAAGCTTGGGTTGTTAGGATTTCTAGTCTAGTTAAATATTCACTATTGGATGATTGTAGTTAAAACTTTAATATTTTGTATGGATCGATGGCCAAAACTTATTATTTTGGGTGCAAAGGGTTAATATTGGATCGATGGCCAAAACTTTGATTTTTGGATACATCTTTTGTATGAACTTGTTACTTTTGGTATATATTTATTTAGCAACTTATTATATGTGCTTATTGTTTTGATGGATCATGATTTGTTTGATAATTTATTTGAATTATTTATTTTTATTTGTTGTACAATGAATATTGTATTTAATTTTTTTAAATACGTCCAGACAAAATTATATACTTGTTCAACATAGTTTAAAGGGGTAAAATAGTAAAATACTGGTATTCAGATATTTCTGACATATCAATTATCAAACAACTTTTTTTATTCAGATTCACCTTATTCAGCTCATTCAGATTCAGATTCATTCAGTTTTTATCAAACATCCCCTAAGTATGAACATCCCGATCAAGGGAAAACTTTTATGCGCCCAAGGCGGACAAAGTGAACGATAACATCGTTCTTGCAATGTAGTATTGATCAATACAGGGTCCATGGGATGTACACGGTTTGCAGATGAAGTTCTGTTTAACCTTTTCAAAAATAGAAAACATTTTTCATAGTATGTCGACTACCCTATATATATAGTCAATACGTAGTTTCAAAAATTTGAGATAAAATTGTTATGTTATTATTATCGGTTCAGTTTACTTCGCAACTATTAATTCGTTGTAGAAGTGATGTACAAAGAAACATTTAATTCTTTCAGCTAATTATATTTATAATTGTTATTACTTGCTGGGCACCCAAATGCTCATTTTTGTTTTAAATTTAAATGTTTTCAACTAGGCACGATCAACCCGAAGGTTCAGACAAGAACAAGTGAAAAGGAAAGCAAACAGAATATGTTTAATGGTATCTTTTTGTAATAGTTAGACTGTATTAAGATAATGATATGTATTATATATCATGTAAAGAATATAGTAAAGGTTGCGCACTTGGGATTAAACTATGATAAATGTAAGTTAAGTTTGATATTTGTATTATTGTTATTATTATTAGTGTTATTTCCGCTCATAGAAATGGTATCGTAAAGCACCGAGTTCGAGTTTCAAGTACCTGAATTTAGGGACGTTACAGGCTATGGCTCAGCTGGAAATGGTGTAGTATCCTTCAGCAAAGTGGCCTATGTGGAAGGACTACAACACAATCTTCTAAGCATTAGCCAACTCTGCAACAAGGGTCATCAAGTAACATTTCTCAACAATCAATGTCAAGTCCGAGACCTGAAGACATCTGCTGTAAAGTTAACCGGAACAAGAGAAGGAAATGTCTACATAGTAAATCTTGAACAGCTAAGCTCAGATGAGACAATATGCTTTCTGGCTAAAGCATCTGAAGAAATGAGCTGGCTTTGGCATAAAAGACTGTCTCATCTCAATTTCAAGAGCATGTCCAAACTGGCCTCAAAAGATCTTGTTGCAGGTCTACCCAAGTTCAGCTTCGTCAAAGAAAGGTCATGCAAAGCCTGTCAGCTTGGAAAGCAGACCAGAAGTTTATTCAAGAGAAAAACTGCCAACTCAATTGACAAATCCCTGCAGTTGCTGCACATGGATCTATTTGGACCAATTCCAACTACAAGTCTCGGAGGGAAAAGATACTCACTGGTTATAGTCGACGATTACACCAGGTTCACATGGGTGTTCTTTCTAACCTCAAAGGATGAAACTAGCTCCCAACTGATCAAGATGTTCAAGCTAGTGACGAACGAGAAAGGAGATAAAATCAAGGCTATAAGGAATGATCATGGCAGAGAATTCGACTTCTCAGAAATGGACCAGTTCTGCACAGACAATGGCATCAGTCACAACTTCTCAGCTCCATGAACGCCTCAACAAAATGGAGTAGCTGAGAGAAAGAACAGAACGTTAATAGAGGCTGGAAGAACATTACTAGCATCAGCTCATCTACCTGAATACTTCTGGGCAGAAGTGGTCAACACTGCATGCTACACGCAGAACAGATCATTGATACACTCTACGATCAAGAAGACACTCTACGAACTGTGGAAAGGAAGAAAACCAAGTGTCAACTACTTTCATGTATTCGACTGTGCATGCTACATTCTCAACAATGGGAAGTAGTACTTGATAAAGTTTCAACCCAAGTCAGACGAAGGAATCTTTCTTGGATATGCCACAGACAGTAAGGCCTACAGAGTGTTCAACAAAAAGACACTGAGTGTTGAAGTCTCGATTCACATCATCTTTGATGAAACAAACTTGGACAAAATAGTGCTTCAAGACACTACGACCGACAGTTCAGACACTACGAATGAGGCCGTCGAGCTCAACACTACGATCTTAGTGCTAGATAGTGAAATCGTTGAGTAAAGACATGAGAACGTAGAGAGGCCTATGCCAGACAAAGAACTTCCACACCAAGAAGAAGAAATAGATCTTGAAGGCCTAAGATAAGAAGGTATAAGGACAGATGTCCCATCAGGAAACAAATGGGCAAGAGATCACACTCAAGATCTAATCATTGGATATCCGAGAGCATGAGTAAAAACAAGAGCTTCCACCCAGAATGAATGCTTCTATCTAAGTTTCCTATCACAAATGGAACTTAAGAAGATAGAGGATGCTATGGAAGACTCCAGCTGGATAAAAGCCATGCAGGAAGAACTCAACCAATTTGAAAGAAGCAAAGTATGGAGATTGGTACTTAGACCAAAGAGTCATCCTGTCATTGGAACCAAGTGGGTCTTCAAAAACAAGATGGATGAAGATGGAGTAATATCCAGGAACAAGGCAAGATTAGTGGCCGAGGGCTACTCTCAGAAAGAAGGCACTGACTACGATGAGACTTTTTTGCACTGTTGCGCATTAGAAGCCATCGTAATCTTCCTTGTCTTTCTTCTTCACATGAAATTCAAGGTCTTTCAGATGGATGTCAAAAGTGCATTCCTGAATGGTGAACTTCAAGAAGAAGTCTATGTAGAGCAACCTCCAGGTTTTCTCAATCCATCTCTTTCTAATTATGTTTATAGATTAGACAAAGCCTTATATGGTCTTAAACAAGCACCTAGAGCATGGTATGAAACATTAACTAACTTTCTTATTGAAAATGGATTCACTAGAGGTAGAGTAGATACCACATTATTCCTTAGAAAGTATAAAGACAAAGTCTTATTGGTTCAAATATATGTTGATGATATTATTTTTGGTTCTACTGATGAAAAGCTATGTAAGAGATTCTCCAAGCTTATGCAGAGGAAGTTTGAAATGAGCATGATGGGTGAGCTGAACTTCTTCCTTGGACTACAAGTAAAGCAGACTGATGAAGGAATATTCATAAACCAAGCCAAGTACATCAAAGATTTACTTAAGAAGTATGGTATGGAATCAGCCTCTCCCATGAAAACCCCAATTGCTCCTGCAACCAAGCTTGACAAAGATGAAAATGATAAAAGTATTGATATAACTCAATACAGAGGTATGATAGGCTCTCTTTTATATCTAACTGCCAGTAGACCAGACATAATGTTTGCAACATGCATATGTGCTAGATTTCAGGCTAACTCTAAAGAATCACATTTAACTACTGTAAAGAGGATTTTCAGGTATCTCAAGGGTACACCTCACTTGGGGCTTTGGTATCCCAAGGAGTCCTCATTTGAACTAACATGATACACGAGATGTTTGATTTTATAGGTCGCAAAATGATGAGAAGAGTACCAGCAGCACTGTCAATTGTTAGGAAACAGACTTGTGTCCTAGTTTAGCAAAAAACAAAACTCAAAGATTCACTTCAACTGCAGAAAATCGGATATATTGTCACCGGCAACAAATCCGTACTTTCGAGATCCTATGGATGAAAAATCAGCTAGCTAATTATGGGTTTGATTTCAAATCTATTCCCATTCACTGTGATAACACAAGTGCCATAGAAATAACTAATAATCCTGTCATGCATTCTAGGACTAAGCATATAGAAATAAGGTATCACTTCATTAGGGATCATGCGCAAAATGGAACTTTATCTTTACAATATATCCCTATTGAAAATCAACTTGTTGATGTCTTTACAAAACCTCTAGATGAATCAAGGTTTAACAAGTTAATAAGTGAGCTAGGAATGCTTAATTTACAACCATGAAATATATGCTCTAGTATGTGTTGTGACAACCCGAAATTTTCTATAAAAATAAATAAGAAATTTTGCGTATAAATTTTTTATTTATTTAATGACGAGAATAAGTGAACGATAGATACACATATATTTATTACTTTAAAAATTAGAAATAATTTTGGAATAATCAATTACCACAAATTATATTGTTATGGTAATTAATTTCTGTAAGCAGAAATGTTTTATTAATTATATTCCATGAAAACATGATTGAAAATAATATATGAAGTGACAATTAGAATTTATATAATAAATATTTTATTATATGAATTGTTCGTAATATTAAAGTTAATTATTTTAAGTGATTATTGATGTTGTGTAAGAAAGAGAAGTCGATATGAGATCCAAACCTCGATTGGGATTACGATCAAGAGATGAGAATAATAATATTATATTATTGATATAATGATTTTACAAAGACAATAATTATGTACTTGTGTATGTATGAGTGAGATAATATTGTGCAATGACTTCGGCCAATTAGGTCATAGCATATTACCGCGTCGAGAAACCCTAATTATTTAACTCGCTTATGAGATATGACCGAGTAGTGATCGTGGTATATATGAAGGTTACCGTGTATAAGATGTCGATAATTAGAAGAAAACCCTAATTACTGTTGTATGTCGATAATTAAGACAAACCCTAATTATTACAACCCAAATCGGTTGAAGTTAGAGATCGTAATGACTGTGTTAGAACATACACAGACAATTAGAGAACCCTAATGGTCAATTAGAAACCCTAATTGATGGCACTACGAAACCCTAATTATAGAACCCTAAATTTTCAATCGAAGTCCCTAATTTTAAATTATCGGGTTTAATTACGATGTTAATGTATAAAAGTTTTAATTTACCAAAGGATAGAAGTAATTGGTAAATGATAAAATTACCATCTAGTGATTAAATATTACATTTAATTGCCTTGTACAAAAATGCCCTTGAAATTATATGAGAAATTAACAAAATACCCTTTTAGTGTATTATTAGTTATATTATTTATGGAATTTTAAAATCTAAAGTGATAAACCCTAATGGTTATGGGTAATGTCTATAATGCCCTTCATGGTAGACATGAGAAGTCTAAACTACCCTTGTGCATTATTAAAGGAAGGAACCATTTATTAGGGTGAAAATGACTATTTTACCCTTTTTGTCCATTTAGTGCATTATTGGTGAAATAATTTTGTATCATTGCTACCAATCCCCAAAATTTCAGCCAACCACTCCATAATTATCATGTGATCTCAATTATACCAACCAAATCAAAGATCCAAAGAATCTAGCATGGCCTATAAATAGAGATTGAGGGAGAAAATCCTCATTTTACACTAACATTTTTCCAAAGTCTCTAGCCACACTCTCTCAACCTCTAGCCAACGAAATTACCTTACTTATAAGCTCATAATCAAAGCCCAACCATCACAAACAACAAATCAGAAGCATCAAGAAGTCAGAAATCAAAAATCAAGCTTGAAAAGGTAGGAAACCTTAAATTCTAGAAATCCTTCGATTCGATGTTAATTGATGCAATTAATTGTTAAAAGTTGTGTAATAGAGAGTCTATTAATGTTCTGAGTTGTTAAATTCATGACCCATAACATCAAAGTGCACGAATTTGAAGATTTGAGCAAGTTGGAAAAACCGAATTTTGTGATTTTTTATCAAATGTCAGGGCTTATAACACTTTTCTCGATCATGATATTTGTTGTTTAAAAGTTGTTAGGTGTAGCTTGTTATGTGGTCTTTAACCTTCAAAAGGAATCAGGTCTATATCTATTGTGGATCAAAAGTTATTTAAGGTCAAAGTGGGTTGACTCGCATTGAATTTTCTTTAAACCCAAAAAAAATATTCTAAGTGTCCAGAAAATATTTTTTTACAAATGTCAGGCCTTATATCTCTAAGTGATCGTTAATGAGTTTTGTGTTTTGAAAGTTGATATATGTATTCATTATGTGGAATTTAAGCTCCAAAACTAATCAGTCCATATCTATTTTGGAGTAAACGTTATTGAAGGTCAAAGTCCATCGACCAAAGATTTAACTGCATAATTTCTAAAAACCCTGCAATTTTTAAGTGTTGTTTTTTTTTTGATAAGGTTTTGACCATACTTTAGATGCTTTATTTATTGTTTTTATGATGATTTTAAGTGTTAGAGTTGTAGTCCTACATGTTGTCTACACATTAATCGAATTGATAGATCACGTAAACGCTGCACGATCGTCTGTTATAGAGGTCCAAAGTAGGCATCACGAATCGTTTTTCACGAAGAACAAATCTCCGATAGCTACTTTGATGGCCAATATCGCCTTATGAATCGATGTTGTTTAGAGGTTATAATTGTTGGTAATCAGAGTCCGGTATTTCCTCTACAAGACCCAATTCATAGATTGCCCATTCATTAAGACCAAAAAGTTATTCATGGTCAAAGTAGCCCCCTCGAATCGTCTCCGATAGTGTTCTTGAGATGAAGAACACCTATAGTAACGGTTATTCTGTCGTTATAGCATTTAGCTGACGGAGATTTTATTTATTTTATTTTCTCAGAATTTCCAAAATGATTTAAAAATTAGAAAAATTAAATTTTAAATTACGAAAAAAATTATTTTAAAGTCCTAAAATAATATTTAATTATTTTGAGTATATTTCATAAATATTTAATATTTTTGGAATATAAAAGGTATTTATTTATTTAATTATAATATTAAATAAATGATTTAAAAATAGTTTTAATTCATGAAAAATCATGAAAAATTATTTTATGGTATAAGAAAATATTTTAAGTTATTTGTGATGACTTTTAATATTTTGTTATGAATTTCATTAATTAATTAATATTAATGATATTAAAGTTATTTATTAGTTTAAAAATGATTTTAATATTTTAAAAATCATTTTAGATGAAAATAAAGTATTTAAAGATATTTTGAGTTATAAAATATAACTTTTAATATTTAGAAGATAATTTCATTAATAATTATATATTAATGATATTTAGTTAATGATTTGTGATATTAAGTTTATTTAATATTTATATTAAATAAATAGTTTAAAAATGGTTTTATTTATTTAAAAATCATTTAAAGAGGATATTAAGGATTTAAAAATATTTTAAATTATAATTAATGACTTTTAATATTTGATAAATAGTACATTAATATTTAAATATTAATGGTAATTATTTAAAATGATTTTAATTATTTTAAAAATCATTTAAGGGTAATATAAATGTTTTAAAAATAGTTTGAGTTATTATAAATAACTTTTATATTTTGGCAATGGCTTCATTAATAGTTTAATATTAATTAATTATTAATGATAATAGAATTGTTTGATGTTTAAATCATTTAATTATGATTCCGATGTCCTAAAAATGCATGATAAATTATTATAAATGCTTTAAAATTATTTGAAGTCATTTAAAAATAAATCAATCGATGTTGAGATACGTAATAAGAGTGTTAGACTCAATTTAATTACAAATTCGAAAAGGTCATCGATTACGCAAACAAATGTTAGACCTTATAAAAGAAAGAAAAGGCTATTGTAAGAACATGGATGAGATATTTGAAAAATGTATAAAAATATTTCAAGTATAGAATATGAACTAAAAGTATGATCACCGCGATTATGTGATGACGTGATTAGACTACTGTCTTGTTGTAATATAATGCATATTACTATGTGTTATGATATATTGTTCTAATCGAACGAATGATCTGATTATTGATAGGTTGTGATAAAGAGATAAAACCTAAGTTGAGATTTGTAATCAGCAAATCAGGCAAGTATCCTACTTTTGTATTTTCTTTATGCAATGGACATGAGTAAGAGAGTTTCAGAATTCTTTTTTATTCCTGTACAGATTATGTACGCTTTGATTATCAACATGTTAGCTCAGATATATATTATGTTCATTGATTTCTAAATGGTTATACAAGTGTCCCCA
The DNA here is from genome assembly GCA_020205605.1 of Panax ginseng. Lineage (NCBI taxonomy): Eukaryota > Viridiplantae > Streptophyta > Magnoliopsida > Apiales > Araliaceae > Panax > Panax ginseng. Next base: position 25,586,178 of record CM035142.1, read on the forward strand.
CTTGGATAATCATGACATTTATTCACATGTTGATACACTTTTGTCAATTACCCGTATATATATATATATATATATATATATATATATATATATGTTGAATTACATATTATTGTTGAGCAAGATTAAAACCTTCGGGTTTGGAACCAAGCATGTATGAACATCCCTATATGGGAAGATTTTTGCGCCCAAGGCGGATAGAGTGAGCGATGAATTTCGTTCAAGTTATTTAGTATTGAACAATACAGGGTACAACGGGGCTGATCACCCTCCATACCCGTAAGCTAGAACGGTTTGCGGATGGATTTCTGCCAAACCTTTTCGAAAATGAAAAACAATGTTCATAGTATGTTTCTTAAACCCTATTCATGGGTAGAGCCAGAGCCAAATTTAAATAATTTGGAAGAGAGTTGTTATGTGAATTTTTTATCAGTACAAATTACTTCACAACTCTCGATTCGTTGTAGAAGTGTTATGTAAAGAGAATACTTATATTCTTTTAGCTTATATATATAATTGCTATTACTTGCTGGGCACTCAAATGCTCATCCTTGCTTAAATTAAATATTTTCAGTTATGTATGAGTAACCTGAAGGCTCAGGCACGAACAATGGGAAAGGAAAGCTATTCGAATGAGTTTATATTATGAGTTAATGGTTATAGTTAGTAAGACAATGGAATCTATTGTCAGATATTGTAAGGAATGTATTTGAAGGTCACGTATCTGGGGAAGTAAACTTTGATGTATGTAAATTAAGTTCGAATGTATTATTATTTAGTATTATTCAGCTTAAAGAAATGGTATCGTGGAGAACCGAGTTCGGGTTGCAAGTACCCGAATTTGGGGTCGCCACAGGTTGGTATCAAAGCCAGGTTATAAACGTTAGGAATGCGAAACCTAGGTTATAACCTTAGTAGAATGGAGGACGAAAGTTAAGATAGATATTCAGTGAACCCTGAGACGAAGTACTCTGGTGAGAAGTTATAGGATATGATGAGTTGAAGAGATCCATCAAGTTTTAGTCAGATTAAATAAAATATTCATTCATTTTATCGATGAATATATTTTATTTCTAGATCGATGTTGTTTCGCTTATTGTGGTCATAGGATGAATGATGAAAGTTAAGATAGTAATTCCTTGACCCAAGAGACGATGGACTACAAAGAGGAGTACATGTATGCAAAGAGATGATAAGAGATTTGTTAGTTAGGAACGATTTACTTAAAGGTTAGAGTCGAAAGGTAGTGAGGCACATAATCGTATTTCCAGATTTTGAAACAAAGAAGACAAAGACGCCGCTCACCACCTACAGATGGAGTTAAGCCGAAAGTTACGAGGAGGTTGGAGCAGAGAGAGATACAGATAGATAAATGAAGGTTGAGATAGAAGCCAAAGACACCAAGATATATACCTTGGAGCAGGCTTTACTCATAACCTTCATACGATTCGATGCAGAGTGGATGGAGCTGCCTTTCGGCAGAGAGATAGGCGTTGATTAGAATTGAATAAATTTATCGTCAAACAAAATAAGAGACAACGTATATAAAACTCTTGATTGTTGTGTATATATACTATATGCTAATCAAGGTAACTTATGTATGTAGATGTCTAGTGGAAAAGATATGTGGAATAAGAAGGATCGGATCCATACCCCCGAGCTAATATCAAAGCCAATAGCGAAAATAGAAGCTCAAAAGGAGAAAATGACGTAGATAAATGATTCGTACACTAAAGTTGAAGCCGCCAAGCATCAACAGAGGTACAGATCCGGAGAACAAGGTTTCTTCCCTGGAAAGGTTGTGGGAGATAGAAAAGTTGTTGCGTCAGGCATTAATAGAAACAATGGAAGAACATGATAAGCTTAAGATCCAAATTGATCAGATGGGAGCCTCAAGCAACACTTTGTGTGCAGCTCCGAGAGATAAGGGAAAAAGAAAAATAGAAGATTGTGACTTGGAAAGACCCAGTAAGGAAAGAAGGAGAATGAATGATTGTGATCCTGATAATAACCAAGGAAAAAGTAACCGAATAAAAAGGTGTGTAAAATGTAACAAGAAACATGAAGGCGTGTGCAGAAAAGGGACAAATAATTGCTACAATTGCGGACATATGGGACATTTCTCTCCTCATTGTCCCAATCCGAGGCAGTATGTTTGTTTTGTTTGTGGAAAGAAAGATCATCAGGCGAAAAGCTGTCCAAGAAAGAAGGCTTAGTAAATAGGTAGTATGGGTTATGTTGTGTTATGTAATGTGTGTGATAAGTAATGAACTATTTTTAACTTTTATGTTGGTCAAGATTTTAAATCCCGACTTTCGTAGTTACAAAGGGATAACTGATGTTTAAAGAAATATGTGCTATGGTATGTTAAGTGCTATGAATATGAGTCTATGTTAGATTAATGAAGTAAGTTGTTATAAAGATAGCAGACATTTATCTGAATATTGGTTAATATAGTAAACCAAGTTTCAAAATTTAATATTTTGGAATACATGATTATTTGAGTAGAAAATTTTGTGTTATATGTCTAACGATAATGATGAGGCTTAAAATATAAGGAAATGAAGAATAATTTATGATTATGTCACCGAGACGAAAAACGAAAACCACCAGCGGAAGATCAACCAGATAATCGAACGTCGAACGCTAAAGACTTTAAGGCAATCCTATTGCTAGGGTATAGAGGATTAAGTGACTCAAGAGAAGCGCTTATGATAGTTAGGATAACTAAAAGGGCGAAAGATAACTTTTATCACCTATACGATAAAAGGGAAATGAGATAAAGAAAAAGTTTATGTGTATATGTGTGTAAGGTAAGAGACATATCTCTTCCAATTGTCCCAATTCAAGAATGTGTAGCTAACGCTTTATTTGTGAATCAATGGAGTATAAGGTGAAAGATTATTAAAGAAGGAGAAGTGAGATAAGGAATGCGAATACGAGAAATGACAAAAAGATATAGGCGACAACGAAACCAATTTCAATAAACAACCCAACTGCGAGGGTTTACAACATGACTAAGAGATATACGGTGGCAAATGGAAATGTAACTCCAAAAAGTATTTGAATAACTTATGTGTCTTATATGATTTTCCCGCATATATAGTAGATTACTTTATTTAAAGAAATTTTGAGGAAGGAATTTGAGTTCTTTTAGAAATCAAATTTCGCCTTCGGATAGACGAGTGTTATGAGGAATAATTAAAGATCAGTTCGATCAAGTATGATTGAGATCTACGTACAATGATTATATGCTATGTACCCTTCTGCATATGAGTTTTTAAAGCGGTGATTCCGGGGACGGAATCCTTATAAGGGAGGGTGAATGTGACAACCCGAAATTTTCTATAAAAATAAATAAGAAATTTTGCGTATAAATTTTTTTATTTATTTAATGACGAGAATAAGTGAATGATAGATACAAATATATTTATTACTTGAAAAATTAGAAATAATTTTGGAATAATCAATTACCACAAATTATATTGTTATGGTAATTAATTTCTATAAGCGTAAATGTTTTATTAATTATTTTCCATGAAAACATGATTGGAAATAATATATGAAGTGACAATTAGAATTTATATAATAAATATTTTATTATATGAATTGTTCGTAATATTAAAGTTAATTATTTTAAGTGATTATTGATGTCAGTAAGAAAGAGAAGTCGATATGAGATCCAAACCTCGGATTGGGATTATGATCAAGAGATGAGAATAATAATATTATACTATTGATATAATGATTTTACAAAGACAATAATTATGTATCGTGTGTATGTGACAGATAATATTATTGTAAACGATGACGGTCAATTAGGTCATAGCAAGATATTACCGCGTCTTTGAGAAACCCTAATTATTTAACTCCGCTTATGAGATATGACCGAGTAGTAGTGACGTGTATATAAAGGTTACCGTGTATAAGATGTCGATAATTAGAAGAAAACCCTAATTATCATTGTATGTCGATAATTAGGACAAACCCTAATTATTACAACCCAAATCGGTTGAAGTTAGAGATCGTAATGACTGTGTTAGAACATACACAGATAATTAGAGAACCCTAATGGTCAATTAGAAACCCTAATTGATGGCTTTACGAAGCCCTAATTATAGAACCCTAAATTTTCAATCAAGACCCTAATTTTAAATTATCTGTTTAATTACGATGTTAATGTATAAAAGTTTTAATTTACCAAAGGATAGAAGTAATTGGTAAATGATAAAATTACCATCTAGTGATTAAATATTACATTTAATTGCCTTGTACAAAAATGCCCTTGAAATTATATGAGAAATTACCAAAATACCCTTTTAGTGTATTATTAGTTATATTATTTATGGAATTTTAAAATCTAAAGTGATAAACCCTAATGGTTATGGGTAATGTCTATAATGCCCTTCATGGTAGACATGAGAAGTCTAAACTACCCTTGTGCATTATTAAAGGAAGGAACCAATTATTAGGGTGAAAATGACTATTTTACCCTTTTTGTCCATTTAGTGCATTATTGGTGAAATAATTTTGTATCATTGCTACCAATCCCCAAAATTTCAGCCAACCACTCCATAATTATCATGTGATCTCAATTATACCAACCAAATAAGCATCCAAAGAATCTAGCATGGCCTATAAATAGAGATTGAGGGAGAAAATCCTCATTTTACACTAACATTTTTCCAAAGTCTCTAGCCACACTCTCTCAACCTCTAGCCAACGAAATTACCTTACCTATAAGCTCATAATCAAAGCCCAACCATCACAAACAACAAATCAGAAGCATCAAGAAGTCAGAAATCAAAAATCAAGCTTGAAAAGGTAGGAAACCTTAAATTCTAGAAATCCTTCGATTCGATGTTAATTGATGCAATTGATTGTTTAAAGTTGTATAATAGAGAGTCTATTAATGTTCTGAGTTGTTAAATTCATGACCCATAACATCAAAGTGCACGAATTTGAAGATTTGAGCAAGTTGAAAAAATCGAATTCTGTGATTTTTCATCAAATGTCAGGGCTTATAATACTTTTCTCGATCATGATATTTATTGTTTAAAAGTTGTTAGGTGTAGCTTGTTATGTGGTCTTTAACCTTCAAAAGGAATTAGGTCTATATCTATTGTGGATCAAAAGTTATTTAAGGTTAAAGTGGGTTGACTTCGCATCGACCTATTGTTTTTAAACCCAAAAAATATTCTAAGTGTCCGTAAAATATTTTTTTTTGCAAATGTCGCCTTATATCTCTCTGTGATCGTTAATGAGTTTTGTATTTTGAAAGTTGATATATGTATTCTGCTTACAGGGAATTTAAGCTCCAAAACTAATCAGTCCATATCTATTTTGAGTAAACGTTATTGAAGGTCAAAGTCCATCGACCAAAGATTTACTGCACAATTTCAAGCAAATGCAATTTTCTAAGTGTTGTTTTTTTGATAAGGTTTGACCATACTTTAGATGCTTTATTTATTATTTTTGTGATGATTTTAAGTGTTAGAGTTGTAGTCCTACATGTTGTCTACACAATCGAATTGATAGATCACGTAAACGCTGCACGATCGCTGTTTATAGAGGTCCAAAGTAGGCATCACGAACTGTTCTTCACGAAGAACAGCTCTGATAGCTACTTTGATGGCCAATATCGCCCAGATCTGATGTTGTTTAGAGGTTATGATTGTTGGTAATTGTAGTCTGGTATTTCCTCTACAAGACCAAATTCATAGATTGCCCAGATTCATTAAGACCAAAAAGTTATTCATGGTCAAAGTAGCCTCCCTCGAATCAGTTTCCATAAAGTTTTCTTGAGATGAAGAACACCTATAAGGATTTTATTTGTCTCATCGCTATAGCCTTTAGCGACACGATTTTATTTATTTTATTTTCGTAATTTTCAAAAATAATTTAAAAATTAGAAAAATTAGATTTTAAATTAAAAAAATTATTTTAAAGTCTCTAAAATAATATTTAATTATTTTGAGTATATTTCATAAATATTTAATATTTTTGGAATATAAAGGTATTTATTTATTTAATTATAATATTAAATAAATGATTTAAAATAGTTTTAATTAATAAAAATTCATGAAAAATTATTTTATGGTATAAGAAAATATTTTAAGTTATTTGTGATGACTTTTAATATTTTGTAATGAATTTCATTAATTAATTAATATTAATGATATTAAAGTTATTTATTAGTTTAAAAATGATTTTAATATTTTAAAAATCATTTTAGATGAAAATAAAGTATTTAAAGATATTTTGAGTTATAAAATATAACTTTTAATATTTAGAAGATAATTTCATTAATAATTATATATTAATGATATTTAGTTAATGATTTGTGATATTAAGTTTATTTAATATTTATATTAAATAAATAGTTTAAAAATAGTTTTATTTATTTAAAAATCATTTAAAGAGGATATTAAGGATTTAAAAATATTTTAAGTTATAATTAATGACTTTTAATATTTGATAAATAGTACATTAATATTTAAATATTAATGGTAATTATTTAAAATGATTTTAATTATTTTAAAAATCATTTAAGGGTAATATAAATGTTTTAAAAATAGTTTGAGTTATTATAAATAACTTTTATATTTTGGCAATGGCTTCATTAATAGTTTAATATTAATTAATTATTAATGATAATAGAATTGTTTGATGTTTAAATCATTTAATTATGATTCCGATGTCTGAAAATGCATGATAAATTATTATAAATGCTTTAAAATTATTTTAATTCATTTAAAAATAAAATGACTGATGTTGAGATAGAGAATAAGAGTCTTAGACTCAGTAATTACCCGATAAAGCTGTCGGTACGCCGATAAATGTCAGACCTTATAAAAGAAAGAAAAGGCTATTGTAAGAACATGGATGAGATATTTGAAAAATGTATAAAAATATTTCAAGTATAGAATATGAACTAAAAGTATGATCATTGCGATTATGTGATGACGTGATTAGACTTTGTCTTGTCGAATCGTAATAGATGAAAGATTATGTGTTATGATATATTGTTCTAATCGAACGAATGATCTGATTATTGATAGGTTGTGATAAAGAGATAAAACCTAAGTTGAAATTTGTAATCAGCAAATCAGGCAAGTATCCTACTTTTGCATTTTCTTTATGCAATGGACATGAGTAAGAGAGTTTCGCAATTCTTTTTCTATTCCCGCATGTATTATATGACGCTTTGATTATCAACATGTTAGCTCGTATATATATTCTGCTCATTGATTTCTAAATGGTTATGTAAGTGTCCCCACTTGGATAATCATGGCATTTATTCACATGTTGATACACTTTTGTCAATTACCCAGATATATATATATATATATATATATATATATATATATATATATGTTGAATTACATATTATTGTTGAGCAAGATTAAAACCTTCTGGTTTGGAACCAAGCATGTATGAACATCCCTATATGGGAAGATTTTTGAGCCCAAGCGGATAGAGTGAGCGATGAATTTCGCTCAAGTTATGTAGTATTGATAAATACAGGTACAACGTGGTCGATCACCCTCCGCATTCAGTAAGCTAGAAATCTGTTTATGGATGGATTTCGCCAAACCTTTTCAAAATGAAAAACAATGTTCATAGTATGTTTCTTAAACCCTATTCATGGGTAGAGCCAGAGCCAAATTTAAATAATTTGGAAGAGAGTTGTTATGTGAATTTTTTATCAGTACAAATTACTTCACAACTCTCGATTCGTTGTAGAAGTGTTATGTAAAGAGAATACTTATATTCTTTTAGCTTATATATATAATTGCTATTACTTGCTGGGCACTCAAATGCTCATCCTTGCTTAAATTAAATATTTTCAGTTATGTATGAGTAACTCAAGGCTCGTGTACGAAACAAGGGGAAAGGAAAGTCGCTCAATGAGTTTATATTATGAGTTAATGGTTATAGTTAGTAAGACAATGGAATCTATTGTCGATATTGTAAGGAATGTATTTAAAGGTCACGTACCTAGGGAAGTAAACTTTGATGTATGTAAATTAAGTTCGAATGTATTATTATTTAGTATTATTCAGCTTAAAGAAATGGTATCGTGGAGAACCGAGTTCGGGTTGCAAGTACCCGGATTTGGGGTCGCCACATGTGTTAACTATACAGATATAAAGGCTATGGTTAAAATTGTAGACATGATCAAGGGAAGTCCACGATCGTAGAGCTGAAGTGACATAAAAGAAAACGAACGTAACATAGACTCAATAATCATAGTGCAGACTCAATGATAGCAGAACCCCATCAACAATAACAAAAGGAGCATCCTGTGATGATAAGTTTCAAAACAAAGCAATCTCTCTGATAAGCGCCTCAGGAACAAACCTAACCCTTGACTCACTCCAAGAGGTTGGCCTTTCCTAAGCTACCTTAAAACAATGCTAAATCAAAAACTCATCACAAGGATCCGGTCAGACTCGACGATCGTAGTTCAGAAATGACGATTGTTTGGAACAGACTTTGACGATCGTAGTTCGTATTACCCACGATTGTCAGAATGCACTCGACGATCATAGTTCAGACTCGACGAATGCAAAGCTAACTCAACGATCACAAACGCTACCTCAATGATCGTAGTCCTCCCTAAGGACACATCACCAAGCAGAACTAAGGGAAAATCAAGATAATACTTCTCAACAAATTCAGAGAGCCAGCTGATTTGACACCGTCCCCACTAAGCAAAATGGAGAGAGGGAAGTTACTTGTACCATTTGAAGGCGCCTTTTTGAAATCAAAAGTTCAAAAGCTTATCTTTCTCCTTATCTCTGCAAGAAGAAACCCTAAACCATCAAGAAAGCTCAAACAACCATACACTCTATAAAGAAATTAATGGCAATATCCAACGTCATCTCTGGCTACAGACTCTGCTTTGACGAGTTCAAAATAGTTGAACCCAAATTTCACAAGACTCTATCATTATTGAAGAAAGCGGGTCTCGAAGAAGCTCTGGGTACAGACACATTGATCTACCCCAAGCTAGTGAAAGAATTTTACAAGAATGGTGTGTTTGAAAATGACGCCATCACTACGAAAGTAAGGGAAGTGGAAATCAGAATGAAGGCTGAAGACATCAACCTAGCCCTAGGTCTCAAATCTGAAGGGTATTCGTTCATAGATGGCATAGACTTCCACGAGGGACTTAAAAGAATGAATCACAAGAAATTCCCCTCTGTAAAAGGATACAAGAAGAAGGAGTTTCCTCAAAGGTATGAATTTTTAGCTGATATTGTTGGAAAATGTATATGTTGCAAGAGTTTTGGTCATGATTCAGTGAATGAAGTACAACTCAATCTCATGACTGCCATATGTTATGGAATATAACTTAATTATGGAGCTCTATTGCTTGAATGGATTGGAAAGTGGATCACCAACTCAAGGAAGTCAAAGAGCTCTCAAAAGATGCTCTACGGGAGATTTATAAGTATCAATCTATAGTCTGCTCTGGGTAACAAAATTGGGGACGAAGAAGGAGAAGCTATCAATCCAAACAGACGAATGACCCAGCAACTATTCGTGAACTGGAAAAAGAATCCAGCAGAAAATGTGCGTATGATGTTTGAATCCAGTGGTAAAACTATTAATGCGAAGGAGTCATGGATTCCAGGAAATATGTTTGTTGTCAAGGAGACTGAAGAAGAAGAAACAAATAAAGAAGAACCCACTACCCTGATCAGAAAAAGTAAGGGCAAGAGAAAGTTAAAGGCCAGAATAGCAGAAGAACCCCAGGGATCCACAACTGATAAACTTGTAGAGTCCTTTGACATTGAGACTCTAAGGATCCTAAGAAAGAAGCAACAGCAGGCTGAGGCAGAAGAAGATAGAGCTACCATATCTCAGCTGCTGAAGAAGAATAAGATCAGCCACAAATCCAAAAGGCCATCTATCTCTTCAATTGTAGAGTCTCTACTGATCATAGAGACCAGACCAAACACATCAAATAAGGAAATTGCTGCATCAAACATTTTGGCTGATCAACAGGACAAAACTTGTATGACCCCGAATTTTATGAAATAAAAATATTCGATTTTTCTATTTAGTAAATAGTTAAATTGATAAAAATTTAAAGTTAAGGGTGATATTTGAAATTTTTTCAATATAAGAAAGTGGCTATAAAATACTTATTGTTGTCGGGGAATATTCGTTTGGTCGTGGAATATTCTTGTTGTCGGAGAATATTCGTACGAAGGCGCAACCATTTGTGGGCCCCATAATAGAATAACTATCGGATGAAGAAAATGACAAATTTGAGTTTTTATAAATAACGACGTAATTGTTACCATTAACACTGTTGGAATACCCGGTGGGTAAAGTAAAGTAATACGCGTTGTTGCATAGTAGCACACGGTATTGCACATTATTTTTGAATTATTGATTCTTACGTAAGAAGGCACTACTCAATAATTGTTACAGTAATTACTGTTCAATATTTTATTTTATTGATTCAATAATTGCTACGTTGATATTTTATATTATTATTGTTTCAATAATTGTCATCACCGCACAAGATTTCCCATTATCAGATCAATAATTCATATTATTTGAATAATATTATTAGATAGCATTATTGGCAATGTCTAAGGAAGTTCTGTCTAGGAAAGGGGTTTGGTCACCTAATTGCGGGCCAATAAGGAGAAATCCTTATCGGAAAGCCCCCTCTTTCGTAGGAACGACCTGGTTGTCATAATTGTGATTCTGTAATATTATTTATGAATAATTAATTATTGATTTATATGATAAAGAAATATTTATTTTATTGTGGATATAAATGAAGGAATTAATGCTGAGGTATTTTATTAGTATTTTGTCGAAAAGAAGAATGAAATTTGGAAATTTTTAGAAAATTAGTTTATTACTTGATTTTGTAAAATCTATAACTCTTTGTGTATAATGAGTTAGGAGATGAACCATATATCAAAAGAAAGCCCTGGAAGTAATCTAACCGTAGAAATTGGAATCACTAAAAAATTCATGGTGGATTTTTCGTAGTGACTGTTTGAATCAAACTGGTCCGAAGGACTCATAATCCAAAAAATTAGTGTTCTTAAGATATATTGCGTGAGTTATAATTTTTAGTCCGACCGTTGGATCGTTGTGATTTTTTGAATATGTTAGACATATATAAGTTGAGTATATGTCCACAAATTTTAAACCGTTAAAAATTAACGTATGATTTGTTATGAATTTTAAGAGGTGACTGATTCGAAAATTATGTTTATAAATAATTTTTTGTGGAAAATTCTAGAATGAGTGGGCCCCACCTTTGGTTGGTGAAGAAATGTGCTCAAATTTTATTTCAAAAGTGGTGGGTGGGAATAGTAGCAGGTAAAGCCATCGTGTTTTTATTAATATTTTAGTCAAGTCTGCTTCGGTGTTCTAACATTTTCCTATAAATAGGGTACTGAGTTAGAATTGAAAATCACACCAGAAATAAGTTTTCTCTCTTTCTCTCTATATGATCGAGCGTATTTTGTGAGAGTATTTAGATACTTTGTGAGTTTCTATTCAAAGGTAAGTTTGCTTCAAATCATATTCGATATTCCAATGTAATACTTTGCGCTTTTTTTTGAGGTAAAGACAGGTGATGAAAATTATCTTCGTCCTGGATGAGAAGAGGAATTTAGAACCACAATTATGATTATGAGTTATTCATATGATTGTGGACCGGAACTGTTGATTGATCTTACAGGGATAAAACATTGTTGGTGGACTTTTAACATGGAGAAGATAATAGACTTTATAGTCTATTTGACTCTTCTAATGGATTATTCGTTCCGCTGCAACTATGGTTGAAATTTTTTATCATCTACCATATGTTCTAAGTCTCTGATTTATTACTGATGAAGGCTATTGATAATTTTATTATCATTAGTCATGATATTCTTTACTAGGCTAGTTGAGCTCACCCTTTTGCTTCACAATTTCTTTCAGGTAATAAGAGTGTAGCTGGGTCGAGCGGGGGTAACAGGAGAATAGAACGGTGGTCTTTAGCTGTGGAGGTTCTCCCTAAACAGTATAGAAAAGTGTGTTATATTTTATACATCATTTAGTAGTTATATTTGGTGAATCAAATAGGGTGAGGCAAACCCAACGTTGGAAGGGTGTTTTGCCACTATCATACAAGATGTCTAATGACATGCCACTTCGTGTTATTATAAGACAGGGTTGTGCATATCCACTTGCTGACTATATCTACGAGCACTACCTGTATAATCTTGGTGTTTGGTTAAAGTATAATTCTCAATTAGAGACAGTGGAGATATGTCAAGAGAAGACTCACTATTTGAAAGAATATGATAGTAATCTTCTCATTTTTCTTTGGGGTCTATTGGGTAAACCAAGGATAATTATGTGGGCATATGATATGTATCATAACCTAGACGCATGGCCTCCCATGTACGAAGGTTTCCTTGAGCACTTCCTAAAGATTTTAATTTCTAAAACAGTTATTGACTATACCTTTATGTAAGGTGCCATTGTGACGTGCTATCCAAGGTTGGGACATGAGTCACAGTTGGTATATATTTGTATTGAAACTCACAACATATGTGTTGTTGTATTTTGCACGACATTTGTGATAATAAAGTTGTAGTTGTTTTCTGTACCATATTTTTGGCGACTAAGAATAGGTTGGATGCATTGGACCTATTTTTGGGGCATCACATTTGGTATCAGAGCTTAGGGATATGATATCTGGCGAAGATCCGGGATTAGAACTAGGAAGGGAGAGACGAGTAATATCTTTCGCTAGTGTGTGTCCTACCTAAGCTGAATTTTCTTACTTAAGTTGATAAATTGTGATATGTTAATTAACCTTTGTTTTGAAGCTGTATTCTAGAATGATATTTGAAATACAGAAGATAAGCAATGGAGAAATTATGATGACAAGGAAGATGGAATCTGAAATGAAAGCAAGGTATTCTCAACTCTTTAAAATACCAGGTACGTAAATTTCGAGGACGAAATTTCATAAGGAGGGGTGATTGTAAGACCTCGAATTTTATGAAATAAAAGTATTCAATTTTTTTTATTTAGTAAATAGTTAAATTGATAAAAAGTTAAAGTTAAGGGTGATATGTGAAATTTTTTCAAAATAAGCAAGTGGCTATAAAATACTTATTATTGTCGGGGAATATTTGTTTGGTCGTGGAATATTCTTGTTGTCGGGGAATATTCGTACGAAGGCACAACCATTTGTGGGCCCCATAATAGAATAACTCTTGGATGAAGAAAATGACAAATTTGAGTTTTTATAAATAACGGCGTAATCGTTACCGTTAACACTGCTGGAATACCCCGGTAAAGGTAAAGTAAAGTAATACGCTGTTTGTTGCGAAGAATACACTGCAGATTGCACAAAGATTTTGAATTATTGATTCTTACGTAAGAAGGCACTACTCAATAATTGTTACGATGAATTACTGCTCAATATTTTATTTTATTGATTCAATAATTTCTACGCTGATATTTTATATTATTGTTGTCTCAATAATTGTCAACGATATAGTATTTCCCATTATCGATCAATAATTCATATTATTTGAATAATATTATTAGATAGCATTATTGGCAATGTCTAAGGAAGTTCTGTCTAGGAAAGGGGTTTGGTCACCTAATTGCGTGCCAATAAGGAGAAATCCTTATCGGAAAGCCACCTCTTTCCTGGGAATGACCTGATTGTCATAATTATGATTCTATAATATTATTTGTGAATAATTAATTATTAATTTATATGATAAGGAAATATTTATTTTATTATGGATATAAATGAAGGAATTAATGCTAAGGTATTTTATTAGTATTTTGTCGAAAAAGAAGAACGTAATTTGGAAATTTTTAGAAAATTAGTTTATTACTTGATTTTGTAAAATCTATAACTCTTTGTGTATAATGAGTTAGGAGATGAACCATATATCAAAAGAAAGCCCTGGAAGTAATCTAACCGTAGAAATTGGAATCACTAAAAAATTTATTGTGGATTTTTCGTGGTGACTGTTTGAATGAAATTGGTCCGAAGGACTCATAATCCAAAAAATCAGTGTTCTTTAGATATATTGCGTGAGTTATAATTTTTAATCCGACCGTTAGATTGTTGTGATTTTTTGGATATGTTAGACATGTATAAGTTGAGTATATGTCCACAAATTTGAACCGTTAAAAATTAACGTATGATTTGTTATGAATTTTAAGAGGTGACTGATTCGGAAATTATGTTTATAAATGATTTTTGGTGGAAAATTCTAGAATGAGTGGGCCCCACCTTTGGTTGGTGAAGAAATGTGCTCAAATTTTATTTCAAAAGTGGTGGGTGGGAATAATAGCAGGTCAAGTCTTCTTCGGCGTTCTAACATTTTCCTATAAATAGGGTGCTGAGTTAGAATTGAAAATCACACCAGAAACAAGTTTTCTCTCTTTCTCTCTCTATATTATCGAGCGTATTTTGTGAGTATTTAGATACTTTGTGAGTTGCTATTCAGTGTAAGTTTGCTTTAGCGTCATATTCGATATTCCAGTCAGAAGTACTGCTCTTTTGAGGTAAAGACAGGTGATAAAAATTATCTTCGTCCTGGATGAGAAGAGGAATTTAGAACCACAATTATGATTATGAGTTATTCATATGATTGTGGACCGAAACTGTTGATTGATGTTACAGGGATAAAACATTGTTGGTGGACTTTTAACATGGAGAAGATAATAGACTTTATGGTCTATTTGACTCTTCTAATGGATTGCTCGTTTCGCTGCAACTATGGTTAAATTTTTTTTATCATCTGCCATATGTTCTAAATCTCTGATTTATTACTGATGAAGGCTATTGATAATTTAATTATCTTTAGTCATGATAATTCTTTACTGGGCTAGTTGAGCTCACCCTTTTGCTACACAATTCCTTTTAGGTAATAAGAGTGTAGCTGGGTCGAGCGGGGGTAACAGGAGAATAGAACGGTGGTCTTTAGCTGTGGAGGTTCTCCCTAAACAGTATAGAAAAGTGTGTTGTATTTTATACATCATTTAGTAGTTATATTTGGTGAATCAAATAGGGTGAGGCGAACTCAACGTTGGAGGGGTGTTTTGCCACTATCATATAAGATGTCTAACGACATGCGACTTCGTGTTATTATAAGACAGGGTTGTGCACATCCACTTACTGAGTATATCTACGAGCACTACCTATATAATCTTGGTGTTTGGTTGAAGTATAATTCTCAATTGGAGACAGTGGAGATAATGATATGTCAAGAGAAGACTCACCATTGGAAATAATATAATAGTAATATTCTTGTTTTTGTTTGGGGTCTATTGGGTAAACCAAGGATAATTCTATGGGCATATGATATCTATCATAACCTAGACGCATGGCCTCCCATGTACGAAGGTTTCCTTGAGCACTTCCCAAAGATTTTAATTTCTAAAACAGTTATTGACTATACCTTTATGTAAGGTGCCATTATGACGTGCTATCCAAGGTTGGGACATGAGTCACAGTTGGTATATATTTGTATCGAAACTCATAACATATGTGTTGTTGTATTTTGCATGAAATTTGTGATAATAAAGTTGTAGTTGTTTTCTGTACCATATTTTTGGCGACTCAAAATAGGTCGGATGGATTGGACCTATTTTGGGGGCATAACAAAACTGAAGTTCAAGAAAGTCCCGAGGCTGTGGCTCAGCCTAAAAAATCAAGAAGAAAACTGGTCAAGAAATATATTCTTGTCAATGAAGAAGTACTAAAAAGGGAAGATAAAGAATTGGCTGCTGCAAAGGAACCAGCCAAAGAAAGCCAAAGCGATAAAGCTCAAGCTGAGGGGGAGACACCTGAAGCTCTTATGATAGAGAATACACCACCTGGGGGGGGGGGGGAGATGTCTGAAGCTCTCATTCTAGAAAATGCTCCAGCTGAGGGGGAGCTTATAAACTTACAAGAAGATGATCAAGTTAAGGGGGAGGCTCATGACATCTCCATGGCAGAAGAAGTGGCTCCTGTAGAAAATAAGGGAGAACCAGACCAAGAGCCAAATGAAGCCATTGATATAATGGACTCTGCGAGCAACGACAGAGAAGAGGAAGAAGATGATCAAGTTGAGGGGGAGGCTCATGACATCTCCATGGCAGAAGAAGTGGTTCCTGCAGAAAATAAGGGAGAACCAGAGCAAGAGCCAAATGAAGCCATTGATATAATGGACTCTGCGAGCGAAGACAAAGAAGAGGAAGAAGATGATGAGGTCGAGATCATAGGTGTGGGCATAAGTGGGTACAGAAGAGCTAACTATGAGCAACTGTTTTCCTATCTACCCATGATGCCTTTCCATCAAGCTCAAATTCTATACTCCTGGAATCATATGTTTTGGAGCTTCAAAGAATATCTAGCCATCTCTATGCTAGCTCATGGATTTCCAGGAAGTTTCAACTTTGCCAAGAAGCTCATCACAAATAATCCATCCTCAAGAATGGTGAATGAGGTTTTAACTGTCCCAATTCTTTATAGAGTGAATCTCTATCCACTGTCTTTTTCCAGCCAATTTTATGAATTTCCAAGCTGGTTGGAAGTGGTTCTAAATCCACCAAGTCAACTCCTGATTACAGAATTCCAAAATTCTGTAACTGATGAACCAAACGTGCCAAACTTCATATTGATCCCAACTCCTATCATCTCTACGATCACTGACTCTAGCCAAATTGTAGTCTCAACCTCAAATCGTAGAGCCACCAAATCTAACCACCCAAACACAGGCCCCTCCATCATATATTCCTTCTTCATCCTCAAATGAATACTTCAACCTTAATCTTGCCCTCTACTCACTACAAGATCAATACCAGAGACAACCCCCTTCCTCACAAATTCCCCAACTGAATGAAATTCTTTCAGAGTTGTCCACAAAAGCTGTCTTGTCAGAAATGTCTAAGAAAGTGATCAAGGAACTCGATGAGAGACTTGAAGAACACACTGACCTCATTCAGCTGAGATTAACAACAATGATCAATGATGCCAATAATCTCCCACACTCCCTAAGCTCTACGCTCTCTAAGACACTTAAAGAGTTCGTTAAGCACATGATTCAAAGCATAAAGGACCGAGATGACATTCACTTTCTAGCAGCCAAGAAACACAGAGAAGTTGTCCTTGCCCTACGCATAACCTCAAGAAAATCGTAATAAAACATGTTGGAAAGCTTCCTCAATCTACAATCTGCTGTCAAAGAATTCCAAAAATTCTACGTCAGCAATGGCCAGCAAACTGACAACATTCTATCTATTCTACAACAAAGGGAAGCTCGGTCTGAATCTCTAATCGAAGAAAATCGAGAGGACATTGCTCAAAACAAAGTCAGCTCAACGAGCTTGTCCAAGGGCTGAATCGCCTCTCAGCAGACATTCGAACACTTGATGCTGACATAAAGGGGGAGAATAAAGGGAAAGGAGAAGGAGGCCAGGGAGGAGGCAGAGGAGGTCAAGGAGGCCAGGGCAGAGGCAAAGGAAGGAGTCCTCCTCCAAGGCAATTCCATCAACAGACTCCACGAGCTAGCCATCAGACTCAACGACCTGATCAACAGGAAATTTTAATAGCTCAGCCAATAAGGAGTATCGGGCCAGCTACCAGCTCATAAAATGTCACCACCACAGGCCTTAGAATGCCAACTGGAGATCCTGCATTCATGAATATGCATGAGTAAAATCCTAGGCTAAGCCCTAGTGAGCTGGAAGATCTAGCCAGGTGGGATGAAGCAAGCAAGAAAAGAAGAGCTGAGGAGTATGCCAATCCTCCTCGCAAAAGATCAAGGAAATAGAGATAAGTGAAAGTTTAAATTCTTATTGATGTAAAGCTAAATCGTAATATTCTTCGAACATCAATAAATTCATGCTTATTCTCTAGAAATTTCAGCTACTCGCTGAAATACTAAGTCATGTTTACTTTCCTTCAATTGTATCTAGATACTAATAATCATGACAACAAATCGCCTTGGTTATGTCAACATCAAATATGGGGAGATTGTTGGGAGAGTGCATATGTTGATTTGATGTTTAAATATAAATGCTCATGATTATTTGTAAAGTCCTTCAAGGAGTATTTGTATAAGGACTTAGTGATAGATCAAATTTGTTAGGTTGATCTAAGCTCTTAATATATATCATTCTGTAAGTGAATGTATAGAAAAGAAGATCAAACTTGTTAGGTTGATCTTGAGATCTAATAGATAGGCTTCGAAGAGATCATAATGTATCAAACTGATCAAGATTACAGAAGCCAAGGTAGAACGTAGAGCTTTGAGGATCGTAGTGTACCTGCCTTAAGGGCCTCTTCAGAAATCGTAGAGTGGTCCCAACGTTTGTCGAGCCAACTCAGAGATCGTAGTGTGCTCTCAGTAACGTAGAGCTTGCAAAGCAAGCAAGTAAAGATCGTAGTGTTCAAGTCTTTAAGAGAAATCGTAGTGCTCTTGTTAGATGGAATCAGACCAAGCACCAAGGTAACAAGACACCACGATCTGGATCGTAGAGTATCATCTGCCGTGTGTCACAAGCATCGAGCCCTACCTTTTTATTTGAAGATATATCTCCAACAAATATGGAATGGGTTTTAAACGTTGAAGTCCCCACCAGTTCCAACGGTACAAAAGACATCCTTAGTATGCAACAAAGAAGCGTATTGAAGAAGCTAAGGAAAGTTCCATTGGTAAGAGAAAAACACCTTTTCAAGTGTTAGGTGAGAAAGCAGTCTGCTGTGTCAGTGGGCCAGAATGCAATTCAGAAGATGTGCAGAAAAGTCTCCATCAAAGTACATAAATGTCAAATGCATTTAATGCTTCAACGGATGGATCAAACGGATAGATTTCAAGATCACATATATGCAAAAGATATGCAGTTGAAAGAAGCAAGCAAGCATTGAACAAAAACGCACAAGAATACTCAACACTCAACTCTACGATCTGAGAAAAAGAAAAGCTTGCTCAGCTACTCAGTTTTTTCGAACAAGTGCCTAAACAGCAACTGAGTAGCACCACTCAAGAACTCAACAACTACTAATCAACTGAAGTAAGAGTTCCAAGTCAGAAGGACTTGAAGATTTCAAGAGTGAACTGTGAACAGTCAAGTCTACTGGACTTGAAGAGTTCAAGAGTGAACTAAGAAGTTCCTAAACTGCTGGTCTAGAAGGAATCTAAGTGATTCAGAAAGTGTAAAAGACATCCTTAGTGTATTTCCTACTCGAGGAGTAGAAGAGTGGACTAGGAGCTTTAAGTGCTCTGAACCACTTAAAATGACTATGTCTCTTACATTCTTGCTATAACTGTTATATCTGCTATAATTGCTATATCTGCCTCACTCTCATAAACTCACTATCTTAAAGGAGATTAAAACTACTATTAATTCCGCTAAAGTTTTAATCATTATCTACTAACAAGATAAAACGAAAAGATTTTTAAATATCTATTCAACCCCCCCCCCCCCCCACTTCTAGATAACTATTGTGCCTCCGGGAACTCATATGACCTTTTCAAACTTGCCTTTTTAGACAAAACTCAACTAAAGGAGAACACAAAAGGGCAAACACATAAAGGGACACAATCTTCATGACATCGACATTGATATTTTAAGTATTCCAGTGCTTAATGGCCATATAGAATCAAGATTTCAAGAGTTTCTAAAGGATTTCTAAATAAGTTTTCAAAAGTAAAAATAATGTTGATTATGCGACTATATAGCCTGAATGTATGTGCTTAGCATACGTGATTGAACATGTGTATAATAAGTGTGTACAATTGTTGGGTTACATATTGAGCTTGTATAACTAATGATTATGTATGTATACATAACTATGATAATATAGGACAGTGAAGAGACGTTAAGTTATAAATTGGTAATCTACGTGAAAGGTAAGTTCCCTATCTTACACAACTTTGAATATTGTGCAAGTATCCTAACCTATGCATTTACTTTATGCAAGGAATCTATGGATTTGCAAGTTTTTCCTAACTCAAACTTGAGTTATTACGTTTAAGCATGCCAGTGGTTTAAATATTGTCAATTATTCCACATCAATGATAATTATTGTTAATCGCACTTCGTGCAAGTTATATATATTCGTCTGGTATGAAAGGCTGATCACCTTGATTATCAAAATCTTATTAAAAGGTCTATTTAAATAAACCTTCGTATTTATTCTAGGTTGTTGACCACTCATTATTATTGATTCAGTTATTCATTCCTTGAAAGTTGATTCTCGTTCTTTCATAATTTTTATATATTGTTAAAAATTTGAAAGTGTATTCTCCTTCAATCATGATATATCGTTCGCGTATTTTAACTTGATGAGCAAAGTAGTTGTTCACTCTTGCTATATCATGATAATAATGCAGTTAAGTCAAGCGCTTAGGAGGAACAAAGACAAGGGGGAAAGGTCCAAGAGTAACTCATTATGCGAGAACTGATTCGTTACCTTATGTAAAATGATTATGTAAAACTTTTTAATTTAGTAAGGTATATATTAAGTTAAGGTTGTAGACCTTGGGAAATGTTGTATAATCATTTAAAATAAACAATGTATGTTTAAATATTTTGCGTTAGTTTATAGAATGCATATGAAGATGATGTATCGTGACACACTAAGTCCAAGGTTCGAGGGACCTAGATTTGGGGGCATTACAGATCTAGATCCATTGATTGGATTTTCAACCCCATGGTTCCTAGGATCACATAACATCATTTAAAAAGTTTGCAAGATGCATATTTAAACATAATATATACATATAATTAAAACTTTACTAAACAAGAGATTTATCGATTAAATCCTTATACGTGAGTAACAAAACTTCTCGTTTCCTCTAGATATGGATCTAGGGTTGCGTGGTAGAAATAATATTTACAAAATAAAAAACAAACTAGATCTACCTAGATCTATACCTGTCTAGCTCTATGGGTCAAGCTATGAAGCTTTTAAACCGGTTAAATGCTAGATCAGGCTAGATCTATGATTGATCTAGTCAAGACACTATAAATATCAACTATTTACACAAAACGAATAGTAAAAATCTAGATCTATGCATGACCAAGCAGTATATATATATGTATATAGTCTTTATATATATATACACTAAAGCAGCAAATAAGCACGAATCTGAAGAGATCTTAAAATATGGCGCGAGAACTGCACAACAAACGACTAAAAGCTTTCAAGAACTTGATTTCAACCGGTAAAAAGTTGATATAACAAAGTTTATATGTATATAAGTGTTTAGAATAGAGATTTACAATGTTTAAAATCCAGATCTAGCCTCTCCCTAGCTCGAAATTTATCTCTAGAACTTTTTTGCCACTCAAATCTCTGTCCAAATGAGCAGAAACTCGTGCATTTAAAGAGGAAAAAGGTAGAGTCGCAGGTCTACTGGAGGCAGCCGCAGGTAGACCTACGACAGCCCTAAAGAGGGCCCCACTTGGTCGGTTTTCATCTCGCTAAGTCAGGTTTTCATGCTGCGCACTGGAATTACCATAACTCTCAATCTGGGAGGAGTTAGAAGACACGACATATTTGTAATACTCGAGAAGTTCAGAATATTATTAATAATAAATTAATGGAAGTAGAGTGTTTACTTGAATATAAAACAATATTGTTGTGGCATGGGATATAGTAATTCCTAATAAACTGAGCTAAGTATGTGACCATTATGTGTTATAGTGGAATTGATAAAAAGCTTAGTGTAAAACTCTTGATGATTGCCTTGTATGGAAAGATAATGAAAATAAGTGCGCTATCAATTAAATGAAGGGAATGATTAAATTAGGTTATAAGCTGATTTCAATAGTAAGTAAGTTTGAGAATTTCCAGTGAGTAAGCAATTGCTACCATCTTCAGCATTATAAAGCGGCAAGCAATTTCTTGAAGTAGAAGACTTAGAAGATAATTTCGACTATGATTTTAATAAAGAATGGGTAATCTAGTGGATTAATATCATTATTATTAACATAAACATTATTACTTCTTACCACCATGTGTAATTTAGGAAAATGTGGAAAGTAGTACCATATAAATACTTCATGCAGGAGATATTGAATGAGGTGTGACACTTAATGGTGAATGATGCTATATCAAATTTCTATAGTAAAAGTAAGTAAATCATGAAGATGATTTAGATGAGTTTTGGTTACCTCATCATATGTGGCGGGGCAACTAAATGTGTATTTTATTAAATAAGGAGTAAATAAATATATACTATTAAAATATGTATTTCAGTACTAAAGTATAATTAAATAATAAGGTTTTAAAGAAATATTGGATTATTAATAACCAATTAAATGGTGCCCATACATGTTATAGTATTAATTGAACTAGACAAATGTACATGGATTATATAATATTGGTGATATATAATTCCTAACTTTTCGTTATGTAGCAACATTGGTACATTAAAGTTACATGAGGGGACCAAAGAGAAACTAAATTAAGCATATTATAACTGAATACAAGGTATTATGAGAGATTGTCCCGATATAACAGTCACTTTCCTCTTCACGTATATATAGGCAAATGGCCTAAGCCTATTTCTTGCAGCAGAGATCAAACTCAACTAGTAGTTAATGATGAATGGGGAGTGGCCATCACAATGTTTTGCATTGTACTACCAAATCTTCATTAACCATCATTTTCTTCTCTTTCCCGTTGGTTTGAAATGGGGGAAAAGCTATTGTATGTATGATTCAATGTCTATAAATAAGGACCATTCCTTTCTAAATTCAGTTACTAGAAATCTCAGATAAACTATATAGAGTGTGAAAGAGCTGAGTTAGCAAGCTATCTGGAATTGGAAGCCACACCTAACAACTTTAATTTCACATAGGTAATATTGCATAATTGAGTTCTAAATTAATGACAAAGGAATCTTAGAATTATCATGAATGAGTTGTTAATTGAGTGATGATATCCATGGTAGCAATGTGACTGATTTTGAATCTTTTACGTAAGGAATTTTAAGTATGGGTTGGTTATCTGCTGAAGTAGAGGCCATTCTGGACTATCCGTAGTAGGGCGCAATTTAGCGCTCCTTCATAGCTTCAAAGCAGTAGCAATGCAATTTCTAAACGGACCCAAGAAATGATGCTGACTTTTGTTTTTAATCTGATTAATTCTAGCATAATGATATGACTTGGGCATGCATGAAAATAGGTTTAACATGAGAATTTAAGTCCCTTGGCTTAGCATGAATGATTTGGTTGGTATTAGTATGCATGAACTAAAGAAAATGATAGTTTTGAAATATAGACCTTGACAAAACTTATGTGCTTAAGTTTTGATTTTATGAGTATGCACATGTGACCTAATTTCACATAAGATATGATTCAAGATGATATGCATGTACTAAAGAGTATCTTCGCTTAGCTTAAAGTAACTTTTAAAGGTAAAGTTGAATGTGTTATACGCTAATATTATGAATATGACATTGTATACTATCTGAACTTAAAACATGTACTATTATACTTATTAGGTGACCACACATAACACATATGTATGTTCATTTTGATTAGGCACAATGAAAGTTAGTCAAGCATGAGTTAGGGGTGTTTTAAGGAAATAATTGATGCTAGTTATGTGCATAGGATGAAGATCTCTGTGAACATGCATACTAACTGATTTCATGACTATCTTATGTGTTTACATGGTAAGCATAGTAGTCCTTATGATGTATGACCTCAATTGGCCAATATCCTTAAAAATCTCAAACTAAGACCATGATGTTTAAAAATGAAATTAAAATGGTCATACATGTATATATGATAAGTGTTAATGTCTTAGTATGTTAAAGAATGGGATAGAACTAGGACGTGCAAAGCTCAACTCTGATCAGGCCAGGGGACAACGCAGTTGCACCGTCCCTAAGCCTAGCCAGGGCTCAGCAGCGTCACCCTATAGTGTTGTTTGTCTATTCTATTTGTAATCTGAGAGTTGATGCATGTTTGTATTGTTGTCTTAATCTGTAATACATGTCTAAATATAATATTCAAAGTGACAATATGCATGATAACAATAGAATCATATATTTGATGAGTGTTTATAAAACTTTCAAACGTTAAGTCAAAAGATGATTATGAACTATGTTATTTAATTTCATAGTGTCTTACAAACTGATTTTGGTGTTATATATGTGTAAGGTACGTGATGAGGTATGTATGGTATTATAAGCCTAAGTTTGACTCTTATGTATGCAATTAGATTTACATATCAAGTATGAGTATTGAATATATGTACCTAATGAATATCATATACGTGTAACTATGTTATAATAGGATTCGAAAAGTGTTGATTAGCTATACTTTGGTAAACTACGCTTGAGGCAAGTCTCCTAACTTACACAACCTTAAATTTTGTGCAAGTTCTTTAACTTTATTCGATCTTCGTATTGAATGCAAGTCCTTAAACTCTTCACAATATATATGTAGACACTCAAAATTTTGCATTCATGTTACTAACCTTGTAGGAGGGTAAAATCATCTTCCAGAGATAACCCTGGAAGTCAAATCAGCTCAATCCATGAGATAACCTTGGGATACTCAGTTTTCAACCTCTGAGACGACCCCAAGATATTTAGTTTCAATCCTGGAGATAACCACGGGAGATTCAATTCCAACCTCGGAGATAACCCCGAGGGATGCAGTTCCAGTTCTGGAGATAACCCCATAAAAGTTAGTTTCAACCTCGGAGACAACCCCGAGGCACTCAGTTTTAACCTCGAATATAACCCCGGGTGGTCAAGCACACCTCAGAGATAACCCTAAGGACATTTAGCATCCATAGCAGCCCAATCTCAGAGATAACCCTAAGCAACGACTATTATATCTGCACAAAGCCGGAGATAACCCCGGAGAGAGGAAAAATCATCATTTTCCCACCTTGATACTACATTCACGTCGTCTCAACATCATTTCAACCCACATTTCATACCGAAGTGTCCCATAAGAACCATAGCTCAAATCCTGAGTGATTACTACATAAGACAACACACCAGATAGAATTTGAAGACTTGAAGATCTGGTCATTAACCCATCTTCCCTTCTTTGTACAACCTCTTATCCCATGTCATTGTGTAGATATCGACAACAACATTCCATAAAGGTACAACACGCCTCAATCGGATGCATGGATTGAAAGTTATGAAGGTTCGAGCGGACAGTGCGTTGCACGAGTGCACATACTTCCAGACGACGGAACCCAAATGGCACGGGGCAACCCGGGCAGTCGCGGGTAGACCCAGGGCCATTGTTGGGTAAAATCTAGTTACGCACAACACACAAGTATACGTGGTTAACAAGTAATAAAGTAAAAGTAGAGTATTGTTCCCACGAGGAATTGTTTAATAAAAATGACCAAGTACTAACCCATAACCAATTCAATCTTATTTAAACGAATGAATTTCAAATTATATAATTAAACTACTATTAAATTCCGCTAGTTAAATTAAGATTACGGAGATTTAAGATCACAACTTCACTTATTGCTTCATTTAAGTTAACACACTTTTCATCAATTATTCTCTATCATGAATTGTTAATCAAGAACACTAAAGCAAATAAAACCATCTCTCGATGCATAATATCCATACTCACTTAAATCCACTGATGATATAATTAAGCAAGACACCCTAATTAACTAATCCACTATATCTCTATGTGAATTACAATTAAAAAGGATTTATGTGACGCCCCCAAATTCGGGTTACCTGACCCCCGAGTTTGGTGTTCACGATCCACAATATAATACCATTTAACTACCCATTCATATATAAATAGGAATACATAAGTCATTAACATATGTTGTTAATACATAAGTCCAGGTCCACTAACCTTAACATTACAGAAATACCCCTTAGATATACAAAAAGGGTTTACAATACAATACAACATAATAATATTGTTCATCATAACTAATTTATAACTATGCCTTTTCCCTTGTTCTTCTTCGCAACACCTTCTACAACTTCGTCCCTAGCTGAAAAGTTTTATTTAGCAAGGGTGAGCAACTAGTTTGCCCCGCAAGTTAAGACATACAATAAATGTATATGAATCAACAAGAACAGACTATCTATTTTGATAGAATGAAACCAAAGTTCGGGGAACTTTGAAATAGCTGAACAAATCGTTAATCAATAACAAATCTTCTCGTATTCTAGGCATCGCAATAATCTGATAATGAAAGAGTACAACGCTTTCAAAGTTTCTGCGATATTCTAATAAATAATCAAGAATCAATTCTACGCAATTACAAAGTGGAATGTTTTCCAGATTTATCTTTGAGTGATCACACTAGATCTAGAACTTCTTTTCTGCATCTATCATCAAAGATTTACTTTGATACATACGCAGAGTATCGATAACCATAAAGATTAAATCATACCCTCCGCAAGTACTTAGAGTGTGGCCACT
Source organism: Panax ginseng (assembly GCA_020205605.1). NCBI lineage: Eukaryota > Viridiplantae > Streptophyta > Magnoliopsida > Apiales > Araliaceae > Panax > Panax ginseng. Next base: position 25,612,617 of record CM035142.1, read on the forward strand.
CCTTGTACCCTATATTATGCATAATACTTAATAAGGCTTATGGTCGAATATACGACCTAAAATGTTCCCTTTATATAAAAGGTTGTTCTTCTCAGTCTCAGAATCAATATTTTGATTTAATAACGAAATATTGTGATTTCAAATTCTAGTTACTTCTTGATCTAGCCGAAATAATTGGCATCGATCTGTCAATAATAATTGAATTCTCTTCTCGAACCTATCAAGTGCTAACAAATGTTCATCTAGTCCAGAATATTTGGCAAAGACATTTCTCAACATAATTCGGCAATAAACAGGAATTATCTGTACTATCAATATTAACTTCTACGAATTTAAATATCCAACAACAGTTATTCTACGAATATATTTTCAGAATCAGTAATTCAATTTGAATTATTAAATATGCACTAACTGCGAATAATCAACAATAAATCCCTAGACGTGGTATAATTAACAATAATTAACCACTATAATAATTGAACAATATTAACTCAAGGTCGAGTTAGGAAACTTGCCTCTTCCGCTGATTACAGCAACACAATAAACTTATCTGCGTTCGTAAGACCTATAACCAATAATATCGGTCTCATAATTAGCACAATATTTCATAACACGTAACACTGTATTCTACATTCAAACTTCTCCTAGACACATTACCACATAGTCACATCAGTGTTTATAACTTATATAAACACTTATCAAGTCTAACTAGTTCGGTCTGATTGGACTTCGGTCTCATCTTGGTGTTTTGATCACCCTACCCGACAACTAACATAGTTGTTGTCAATTAATTTTGGTCTCTAAGCTTCAATATTATATTAGATAAGTCAAATATCATTTATAATATTTTTTGGAAGCTTTTAATAATTTATAAACAATTATTATAATTTATAATAATTTTTCAAACACTTAAATCATTTTTAAATAATTTAATTATCAAATAATCTTATTATCATTAATATTTAATAATATAAAAATATTAATGTTATACTTGTCAAAATATTAAAGTTATTATCAATAACTTAAAATATTTTAAATCATCAATATTCTAATTAAATGATTTTTAAAATAACTAAAATCATTTTTAAATCATCACCATTAATATCTAAATATTAATGAAATTATTATCCAAATATTAAAAGTCATTAATTATAACTTAAAATATTTTAAAATTATTTTTCTCATTTTAAATGATTTTTAAATCAATAAAATCATTTTTAATTCATTTATTTAATATAATAATTAAATAAATCTAATATCGATAATATTAATTTATTAATGATAATTCTCCAAAAATATTGAAAATTATATTTTATAATTCAAAATATTTTCTAACACTTTATTCTTATTTAAAATGATTTTAAATCAATAAAATTATTTTTAACTTATTTATTTAATTTAATAATTAAATAAATCTAATATCATTAATATTAAATTATTAATGAAAATTCTCTAAAAATATTAAAAGTCACATTTTATAACTAAAAATATTTTTAAATACTTTATTCTTATTTAAAATGATTTTTATATAATTAAAATTATTTTTCTCTAATTTATTTAATACACTAATTAAATAAATTAAATAGCATTAATATTCAAATAATTATAATTATTAATGAAAAATATTCTAAATAGTCAGAAAGTATTTTTCATAATTTAAAATAAATTTTAAAACTATTTTTGGTAATTTTTAGAATTTATTTCTATTTTTAAATAATTTCCAGAAATTCAGAGATTCAAAAATTAATTAAACCGTCGCTAATGGCCTTTAGCGACACTTGACTGTTGCCTTTGGTGTTCTTGGCTCAAGAGCACTGACAAAGTCAGTGTTCAAGGCTCATGGTTTGACCAACTCTGATTCACAGTTTGATCATGTTCTGGGCTATCTTAAGGTTCAATAACGTAGTACACATGTAATACTACATCTATCAATCTTCAACTTGGTCATATCTCATCTCAGATGCAAGATCTGAAGCCACAAAGTAGCTGTCAGAACATGTTCTGGGTTTTTTGGGCAACCCAGAAACCCAGCAGCTTCGAGGGTCTACTTTTGAGCTCAATTAATTCTATGTTGTGGTCTTGTTTCATGTAGTTTGATGGTTTAAACTTATAGTACTCATGACATACAACATTTATATACCATTACTTCAGTCCACAAACATCAAAATCTCCAGATTCAATCTGGTCAAAGGTTATCAGAAAGTTCGTTCTTATAGTTTCTGGGTTTTCCAGAAACTGTGTCCATGACCAAATGGCTAAGTTTGACCATTAATTACATTCCATATATTGATGATATAAGAGATCTTAAAGCATGGATATATAGTCCATCTTACAGGTTACAATCTGAATACAACAAACACAATAAAACACTTACAATCTGACAGATCTACTCACTACAAAATCTTGTCAGACACTATATTACACTTTCTGGGTTACCCAGAAAGTTCATGGTTAACGTCGGTCAACTCTCTTTGACCATGAATATCGTGCAATCTGGACATGTAATGGCTGTGATTCCACTTCCAGATTACAGTCCTCATGTTAGACTACCGATCCAAAATATAAAACAAGAAAAATCAAAAACAAACACGAATCTGTGGCTCTTGACATTAGCTTGTCAGACCACAAATCGTGTTCTTGACAGTTTTTGAAAAACTCGATTTTAACGCATTTTGATGCTATGGATCTATGTTATATCAACATAGATCAACATAAAACATCATCTAACACTGATTTAAACACATAAACACAGAATTTTTCTTAGCATGCACGATCAAATGGTGAGCTAGGGTTTATACCTCTTTTATTCCAATCTTAATCTATTCTCTCCAATCTGATCTTGGGTTATTAATGGGCTGTTTATGTGACTGAAACACTTGAAATTTTTGGAGGTATAAGTGAGAGAGAGAGTTGGTGAGAGCTTGGGAGATAAATGAACAAGTTTTGTGATTTTCTCTCTCTTGAATCTATATATATTAATAAGATTCATGCATGATCTGATCTTGCTGTCACATGGGGGTTGATTTGCTGAGATTCCAATGCCAAAAAGTCAATAGAGTTGGTGAACCACTAAAGCTTTAGCCACTTTTACAAGTTAGCTCATTTAAAATGTAAAAAGGGTATTTTGGTCACTTGCAAAATAAATTTAAGGGCATACTTGAAATTTGTACAAACCCTTAGGGTTTAACCCTAAGGTTCTAACCCTTAGGTTTTAAAATACTAACTTTTTAGGATTTTCTAAATTAGGGTTTTAAATTAGAAAATTAAAATTTCTAAATTACAATTAGGGTTTGTAAAATAGAAATTAAGATAACTAAAATATAATTAGGTTTTCTAATCATATTAAAGTTTAATACACACATTAGGCTTGCCAATTAGGATTAGGGTTTCCTAATTAGGGTTGTAGGATTCTCGAATATGAAATTAGGGTTTCCCGGCGTACAATTAGGGTTTTTAACCGTACAATTGGTTTTCTAAATCTGAGATTAGGGTTTCTAATCTCTTATTAGGGTTTATTAATTTCAAACCTTATCCGATCAATCACTGATCAAAATTTCTATTCAGTACAAACACGTACTCATTAATATAATTATTTTAATTATGTTTTCTATTGAATCCCTTTCCAAAAATTAGGGTTAGGGTTTATAAAGCTGTTAAGCACAACTCTACTCTAATTTTATTAGTCAATACACAAATTGACCTTCTCGATACCCGTATCACAGATACTTGTCACAAAATTAATAATCAATATTAATATTAAATAAAAAAAATTTATTCGCAAATTTTGGATTATTCGAAATCCCAGGTTATCACAATTTAAAGCACAAGTTTTCTATAAGATTACATATGGCGTAAAGGCATATCTCTATCCTAAACATGAATTATGAATTCCATCTATGCAGAAATCACAAACACATGCTATCATGATAAGATCTAAATCAATATTTCATCTCTCGAGTTTATATAGATTATTACGGTAATTGATGGCTATTCAATTAAACAATTAAGTCCAAATCACAATAGATAATCCTCACAATAGAACATAATAATTGATAGCGAAGCATATTAAAATAAACCACACAGTAAGATCCATTGTAATCTCAAACAAAGAATTAGTTCATGATTATTGAATTAAAACTAAGAATCCACAATTAAATAATCATCAAAAGATAAAGATAGAAGAACATAAGAAGATAGAATCTGTTGTCTGCAGATTTGAAGCTCCCTCCTTGCTCCTACTTTCAATCTTCAATGGTCTCCAAGTTGCTTCAATCTCCAAATCTAATAAGAACTAGGATTTTGATCTAATCTACTCTAATCTAATCTAATGTAATCCTCTCTCCCTTCTAATCCTTGTGATTCTCCTCCTTTTATATGCCTCTTTATATGTCTTTAAGTCCTCTTGGAAGTCCTTGAATCAATCGAACCAATCATTCTCCAACTCAAATTCGGACAAAAATAGCTTTTTCTGCGCGTACCCCCGCCCCGGCGGGGGTTTATACACTAATTAGGCCCACCTTGGCGGGCTAGGCTTCTATTTTACAGTTGTAGCCCCACCCCGACGGGGGTTTTGTATAGTAAAAGCCCTCCTCGGCGGGCATCCTTTTTCTGCTGCAGTGTCCTCTAGTAAAACGACCATAACTTTTGATCCGAGAAGAGGTATGAGGCCTGGCACCTATCAAATCGAAGAAATCGACGAGCTATACAACTTTCATTCTTTAAGAATTGAGAAATAACGGAGGGATGAAGGTCGAAATTGGGCTGGAAGTGACTGCTATGCAAATGACCACCCAAAACAGTGAAGTTCGACGTCCGTTGGTACAAAGGCCAGAACTCTTGCATCCGAACTCCGATTAGAATGATTCAAGATATCTCGGAAAGCTAAGAAGAAGCTCTACAATATAATCCAAGTTCCAAGCCAATAACATGAAATAAACATGAAAGCCCAAACGATGTCCGGATTGCTTTTCTTTGTGATTTCATACCCATACTTTGCGATTTCATACCAATAGTCGCTCACACAGATCCCAAGCATATAATCTACAAAATGAACACAAAATGCATGAAAAGTAACTAAGAAACATGAGTTTAAGCAAATAATTCAAGTAACAAATACCGGATAAGTAGGTATAAAGCCTATTTATCAACCATCATGTCTATAAATAGAGGCCTTGGGTTGGCCATTTTAAGAAGAGAAAAAGTGAGTAAACTCTGTCCATTTCAATTCATAAACACATCTAGAGTGCTCTAAGCTGAGTTATTTTTCTTTCTACACACTTGTAAGCTCGTGTTTTACAACATACTGAAATTTAACCGGTGGAAACCGAGTTTTTAGACGTCAAAAGCTATCTGAAGTCTTCTTGGCAGCCCACTATAATATATTTCAGATTTTTAAGCTTTTTATCACTTCTATACATACATATCTACTCACGTTGAGAGTCGCGTTACGTGGGTATGCCCGGATCGTCGATCAGTGGGCTTTTATGGCTTATATATATATATATATATATATATATATATATATATATATATATATATATATATCTTGTCAGCAAACTCTGTTTGATTAAGCCTGGATACACATCCGGAGCGTTTATTGCTTTTGTATATATATAAATACTTATATATATCTCTCTTCATCAAACTCTGTTTGATTGATCCTGAATATACATCCGGTGCGTTTACTACTTATATATATATATATATATACTTATACATATATTGTTATCGAACTCTGTTCGATTGAGCCTGGGTGTGATATCCGGTGCGTTTACAGTTTTTATTCATATTGGACTCGTTAAAGTTGCAGTCAAACCATTGAATATTAAGGGAATTAATTCAAGTATCTACCTCTGCTTAAGAGATGCTAGATTTCTTAATTATTTTCTTAGAATTATTGACATTATGGAATTAAGTCTTCATAATGGTCCTATCCATTTCAATTGCTTTCTTGATTTCACTTTAAGCCTAAGTGATCATAATCTATTAAAAGCCTTGACGTTAAACATTAAAACTGCGGGAGAGATCACTCCAGTGATTAAGGGTTCTCAACATCTTGCTTTGATCATATGATATATTATAAGACTATGAAAACAAATTTAAATGTTTATGCTCTTAATAAAAGTCCTAAGGATCATACTATTTTAATTCAAAGTTCAACTAGTGATGCTAATATTCAGATCCCGAGGACCATCCTCTGAAAAGATATTACGTTACCTAGTCAATGGACTTTACCCAATGAAATACCTCAACAGCCTGTGAATAACAATTTATTAAATGTTGAAAACATTAGACAATTTTCTGATGGTACAGTCAAAGTAAGTTTTGAACGAACTAGAAGGCCTAATGTCATAGAAGATTTTACTAGTTCTTCAGCACCTTCGGTCCAAACTAGAAGAGATACTAAAATACATAGTAACCCTTCTATTAGGGATATAAAAATGAAAGGTATCCTTAATCAAGGTCAAGCCAGTCACCCCTATTATACTAATAATAATATGGCAGAAGAAGAAGGCTCGTCTTCTCCTACCTCTTCTGAGTTTCCTACTCCTTCGAATTTTGAAGCTCCTATTAATAAGAAATTAAAGGTTATTAAAAAAGAATTCATTTCTGATTGGAATAATCTCATTAATAATTTTAATTCTAAATCCAATAAAGAAAAAAGACATTTATTTCGCTCAAACCATCCAAATAATACAGAACGTGATAAAATAATTAATAGGTGGAAAAGATTTATAAAAATGAACAGATAAACATTACTTTTTATGATTGGTATGATCAATATCAAGGTAAATGAAATGTTATAACAAAAACTCAATGGATTAAAGAAGATAAGTCGAAGATTTCTCCTTGTCATCCTCCTCTTGAAACTATCATTTTTCCATTTAAAATCACGTCGGTCGTTGCCAGCCCATTTAAAATTTCAGACGGCAATACAGATGATAAGAAAATTATTGAACAAAATAATTTCACGAATTCTAGCAACCATAGGAAAACAGCTAGATAAGATTGAGGAAAAATTTGATGAGTTAGTTGTTAAAAAACTAGGTTCAAAAATTGAGCATCCCTTACTTAATTTACCTAAAAATAGAAATAAATTAGGTCTACCTATAAGACCCCAACTTTCATAAATAAAGATTATTTTTCTCTAAATATCATTTTGAATATTATGGTGTGAATTTGATATAATGTTATAGTTGTGGGTAATATTTATAGATTTTGCAAAGTAAGCAAGTTGTTATAAAATATTCGTTTGGTCGAGGAATATTCTTTTTGTCGGAGAATATTCGTACGATGGCACAATCATTGGTGGACCCCACAACAGAATTATTGTCGGAGTTAGAAAACGACAAAAAATATCTTTTTTAAAAAAATAACGACAAAATTTTACCGTTAACTGTTGAAATATCCGGTGGTAAAAATACAGTAATACGCGTGGTTGCATAGTAGCACACGGTATTGATTATTGATGCTTACGTAAGAAGCCACTCAGTTATACTCAATTATTGCTATAGTAATTGCTGCATAGTATCTCATATTATTGATTCAATTATTATCACAATATCATCTGCATAATATTTTATATTATTAAATCAATAATTGAGACGACAAAGTTATTCATATTATTATTTGCAATATTGACAATGTCTAGAAAGTTCGGTCGATGAGAGGTTTGGTCACCTAATTGCGCGCTAATAGGGAGAAATCCTTATCGAAAAGCCCTTCTTTCCTGGGAATGATCTGGTTTTAAAATATTGTGAGTTATAATATTAATAATGAATAATTGTTGAAAAATTAAATATGTGTTGATTGAAGATATAATGATTTGTGATAATATTTATTCAATCCTTGTTATAAATAAGAGGTCTGTTATGAGACGTATGTGGTAAGTTTGGTTTATTTTATGGGGGCCCATATGTCATCATCTAAGAGTCACTTTCGTCAATAGAAATTGCCTTTACCAGACGTCAAACCAATTGTCGTTTCACATTACAGGCGTCGAACCAATTGTCGTTTCACATTACAGGCGTTGAACTAATTGTTGTTTCACATTACAGGCGTCGAACCAATTGTCGTTTCACATTACAGGCGTCGAACCACTTGTTGTTTCACATTACAGGCGTCGAACCACTTGTTGTTTCACACTACAGGTGTCAAACCACTTTTCTTTTCACATCACCAGTCATAGACCCATTTGCCTTTTCATATTGCAAGGGCTAAGAAATTTTCTATAAATATAAGCTTAATTCTTCTTTCATTCTCACCAATTCACTACGACTCACAAGAGAATTCTATAGAGAGAATCAGAGAGAAAGAAGAAGAGTATTCTATTACTACACTATTTTAGTAGCCAATTTCCTATTAAGGTAAGGGGTATTATTTCTTTCGTATTCATATAGGGATATAATTTTTGTTCAATATTCGTATGAAATAATATTTTCTTCCATACTCTGTAGTATGTAAGTAATATTATTTCATTTCAGATTCTGAATTCTACACTCATGTTGTTAAGTATTACTTCTATACTCCTTGAAATTTGTAGAATATCCTTGATATTTGTGCTTCATCTAGTATCGTTTCACAAGAATATTTTTCTGAACATTCTTGTTAAAGTTTAATCTTTTCATGTCGGAGTACTATTCACGGGGTACTATTCATGAAATACTATTCACGGGGTACTATTCATGACAAAAATTGATTTTTTTTCTGTCCAAATTATTTTTGATATAATATTATTCTTAAATTTTACTCCACAAAGCAGTATCATGTTGACAATTTGGACATTATTGAATTCTGGATAAATTAAATTATAAATCTTTAAAATTTATCCTTGCTCTCGTTTAATTGAATTCTTATATCATTGTCATCATCCTCATGTTTATATTATGATGAAAGTCATCTTTGGCCGTAGTGCATAGATGTACTGTTGATTGGTATGATTATGATCAGGGATCATTCAGTATAATCATGACCCAAAATGTTACAAATGATGTGGTAAAAGTCCTCATTGGCTCGTAGTGCATTGATAGACAGTTGTTGGTATGATCATGACCATTGGTGATACTAATGAATATCCTTGGCCGTAGTGCAGGGATAATTCGATGATGTGGATTATTTATTAAGCTGAGTCTCAGCGATAAAACTATTGATAAACTTTTTAAATCATAGAAGATAGTAGATATCATTCTCTACTTGACTCTTCTAATGGATTGCTTGTTCCGCTGCAGTTAAACTTGGTGCTTGTGATAACCCGGGATTTTGAATATTCCAAATTTTACGAATAAATTTTTTTATTATTAAAATTTATATTGATTATTAATTTTGTGACAAGTATCTGTGATACGAGTCTCGAGAAAGTCAATTTGTATATTGACTAATAAATTTTAGAGTAGAGTTGTGCTTAAAAAGATGAGAAACCCTAACCCAAGTTACGGATAGGGATTCGATAGAAAATATAATTAAAATAATTATATTAATATGTATGTGTTTGAACGATATAGAATTTTTGATCAATGATTGATCGGATAAGGTTTGTAATTAATAAACCCTAATAAGGTATTAGAAACCCTAATCTCAGATTTAGAAAATCAATTGTACAGTTGAAAACCCTAATTGTACGCCGGGAAACCCTAATTTCATATTCGGGAATCCTAAATCCTAAATTAGGAAACCCTAATCCTATTTGGCAAACCTAATGTGTTTATTAAACTTTAATATGATTAGAAAATCCTAATTATATTTTAGTTATTTTAATTTCTATTTTACAAACCTAATTGTAATTTAGAAATTTTACTTTTCTATTAGAAACCCTAATTCGTGGGTTGTAAACCCTTATGACCAATTACGACCCTGATTGCTTAATTAGCAATTTTAATTAGGAATTATTAATCCTAATTAGCAATATTTAAGTTATGATTAAGAAATTTTAATATAATTAGAAAATTCTAATTATAATTTAGAAATATTAATTTTTGATTTTTTTTTTGAACCTAAATTGGAAATTTTAGAAAATCAAATTGCTAAACCCTAAATCCTAACCCAAACCCTAAACCCTAAGGGTATGACAAAATTCCAAGTATGCCATTAAAAATAAAATACAAATGACAAAAATACCCTTTTTACATTTTTAATGAGCTAACTTGTAAAATTGGTAATACCTTTAGTTGGTGACCTAATTGCTTGACCATTGGGACATATATCTCAGCCATTTATTGATCAAAACCGACAGCTAGCATTGGGCATTCATTGAATCAATTATATAAATAGATTTGGAGAGAGAAAGTTCACAAAAAATTGCAAAATTGCTATCCAACTCTCCATAACTCTCTCTCTCTCTTCATATCTGGGATTCACAAGATTATTCAGTCCCAATACCAGTCCCTATATCACGTCATAACATATAGGAGATCTAAGATCAAGCATATTCAAGGGAAGGTATAAACCCTATCTCATTCTAGATCTTGTATGCTAGGATCAAAGTTGTGTTTTTGTGTTTAATCTTGTGTTAAAAGATATTTTTAGTTGATTTATGTTGATCCATGATGGATCCATAGAATCAAATGGCTTTAAAATGGAGTTTTTCAAAATCTGTCTAAGAACAAAATTTGTGGTCTGACAAGCTAATGTCAGGCGCCACAGATTCTTGCTCGTTTGTTGTTTTTGTTGTTTTAAAGTTGTTACATGTAGCCTGTTATGTCTTCTTTGATCTGGGACAGGAATCATAGCAATTGAATGTCTAGGATGTGAGTTATAATCGGTCAACGTCGGTTGACCGACCATGACCGAGAGAAATTCTGGGTAACCCAAAAATAGATTTTAGCGTCTGACAACGATTTCAAGCTCCCAGATCTGTTCATTGTTTTGTGTTTTGATGTTTTTGTTGTAGCAAGTTTATACCCTGTTATATGGTCTTTAAATAAATGTCTTTAGATCATTTAAATCATCAGTAAATCGAACGTATTAAGTGGTCAAACCATGCCACTTGATCACAGTTTAAATTCTGGAAAACCCAAAAATGGGATGAACTTGTTTTCTAACAACATTTGACCGGGTTAGATCTGGCTGTTGTTTTGTTTTTTGTCTGATATGTTGCTTTGTATATGTTCCTTGACACACAGAGTACATATTGGAACCATGAGAACATATAAATTGTGACTGGAACACTTAGATAATCGAACCACAAAGTGGTACCGCACGACTGTCTGGGTTTCTAGGTTACCCAGAAAACCCAGATTAAGTCTGATAGTAACTTGGCATGGCTAGATCTTCATGGTGTGGTATGATATGACTTAGATATTGGTTTCTAGTTGTAGTTTTGTATACGGACTACAAGTTCATGATTAAAGATTGCTCAGAAACAAAACGAATTGAGAATTAAGCCCGGTCAAACAGGGTAGCCTGATAACGAAGCTGTCAGTGTTCTTGAGCTCAAGAACACCAACAGCGACGCTTTGTGTCGCTAAAGGCCAACAACGACAGTTTTAATTATTTTATTTTCTGAATATTCCGGAAAATGCTTAAAAATAGAAATAAATTATAAAAATTACTAAAAATGGTTTTAAAAATTATTTTAAATTCTAAAAAATAACTTTTAATTATTTGGGACATTTTTCTTTAATAATTATAATTATTTGAATAAAAATGATATTTAATTTATTTAATTAGTATATTAAGTAAATTAGAGAAAATGATTTAATATTATGAAAAATCATTTTAAATAAGAATAATGTATTTAAAAATATTTTGAGTTATAAAATGTGAATTTTAATATTTTTGGAGAATTTTTATTAATAAATTAATATTAATGATATTAAATTTATTTAATTATTAAACTATATAAATAAGATAAAAATGATTTTATTGATTTAAAAATCATTTTAAATAAGGATAAAGTATTAGAAAATATTTTGAATTATAAAATATAGTTTTCAATATTTTTGGAGAATTCTCATTAATAAATTAATATTAATGATATTAGATTTATTTAATTATTATATTAAATAAATAAATTAAAAATGGTTTTATTGATTTAAAAATCATTTAAAATGAGAAAAATGTTTTAAAAATATTTTAAGTTATAATTAATGACTTTTAATATTTTGATAATAATTTCATTAATATTTAAATATTAATGGTGATGATGTAAAATGATTTTAATTACTTTAAAAATCATTTAAGAAGAATATTAATGATTTAAAAATATTTTAAGTTATTAATAATAACTTTAATATGTTGACAAGTATGTTATTAATGTTTTTATATTATTAAATATTAATAATGATAAGATTATTTGATAATTAAATCATTTAAAAATGATTTACACTACAAAAAAATGGGGCTTCAGCAACAACCGATTTTCGTTGCAAAAGGGTTTTGACAACGACTTTCTTTGTCGTTGCGTCTTTTCGTTCTTGTGATAGCGTTGCTAATTATTCCAAGAACAAACGTATTTTTTCGTTGCCAAAAGTAATACATTTTGCAATGAAATTTGGCTTTCGTGCGAGAGATATCGATCCTTTAGCAACAAAATGTATTGTTGCGAGAATAATTAAAATTTCGTTGTTAAAAACCCATTTCGCTTGCAAAAAGCACGCTAATTGGCAACGAAATGAACTCTTTTTTTTTTGCAACGACCATGCATTTTCGTTGCAATTGACACCATTTTGCAACGACATTTTTCGCTGCGATAAATTATGAAAATTGTTGCCTAAGCTTGCTTTATGAATAAACTTTTAGTTTCGATTATATTATTTGGCAACGATATTATGTTTGAATTAAAGAACGAAATGTTTGTTGATGGTTATTTTTCAATAGAAGCGAAAGTCGCTCATTAGCAATGACATTATATGTTGTTTTTCTTTATATGCAACGAAAAGTTGATATGATTTGCAACGATAAAAATTATTGCCTTTTATTTTAGTATTAGCAACAATATCATCTCCGTTGTTATTAGGTTAATTTTTCATTGCCAAATACTATATTTTTAATGCCATTAGCAACAAATATTTCTTGCTAAATGTATAAAAAATTGTTGCCATATTAAAACTTGTTCAATGCTTTTGTAACGAATTATATTGTTGCCAAATCAAAATTTGACATTCTTTTTGTGTACCTGGCTGGCTCAATGTCCCCATAACAAATAATGGCAAAAATACAAAAAACTAAAATATTATTAACTTAATAAAATCATCCACTAAATAATCACTCTTTACAATTAACCATCTAAAGCTACTACAGTTCTTCAATCAAAGTATATATCTACATATATAGAGAGAGTACACTTCATAATTTTGTCCCTTGTCTTCCGTAAACGCAGCACGAAAATTCATCATTTAAAAGATGCAATGCAGTATTGAAGGAGGTAGCTATTTCATGTTCATCATCAACATCAACATCAACATGTAAGTATCAAACCTGCAATTATGCTTCAAAAAGTTATTTAACTATAATAAAATTTTACTCTAAATATTTGAGTGCTAAACTTTGAAATCTATTACTTTGACTCAACTCCAACTTACGGGAAAAAGGGGTGGGAGAGAAAAAGCATTAAAATAGAAGTTATAAGGTTTTAGAATTTCTTGGCTAGAATGAGTCTTTAGTTGTGCCTTCCAATTGTTCATAGGGGACATAAATGTTGAATATAGCAAAATCTCATATATACATTTTTTAATTTGATATTCAATAAAGCTATGTTATTTTGTTTAACAAAAGATTTACATTTTATCCCCATAGAATACCACAATGTGAACTGTGTAATATGATCCGTATGGATTGGCATACTGAGATAAACAGAAGACAACAATGAAGTGAAGAAACAAGGGGTAAAAGTACCTTCATTATGGAGAACATGGGGGAGCCGGGTTGTGTCCTCTTTTGAATTGGAGTTAACCACATCATATGAGTTTGGTTCTAAATTTGCGAGGTCTTGTTGTAGGTTCAAGTTCACGCCGACGGTGAGAAGTACTTTTCTTTGTTGTCAAGTTATACGAATCACTTGGAGTCTCACTATGTTCTACCAAATTTTCTAGAGCACCTTTTCTTTCTCCCTGAGCATCTAATAGTTTAGTCCCATCCATCTTCGCTATGACAAGTGAGTTAATGCCTCTCAAATACTTGCTGTTTTGTTATATATTGGCTCCAAGTAGCTGGCAATGGCCACACCAAGGATCGATATCCGATTTAAAATCAAATTGAAGTCGAACTAGCATCATTATCAACTTCATTACAATGGTAAGCTTGGCGATGATTTTTTCACTAATGATCAAGATTGTACCTCAAGAAGAACATCCTTTGACTCGTCCCAAAACAATCTCATCAAAGTTATTTTCGACAACTATTTTTACATCCCCGCTCATTCTTACCAATTGGCAAGTCAAAAGAGGTTAGAAAAGAAGCTTTATTTTTTCACAATCCCAGTCTAATGAAGAGCAAATACTTACCATCTCTAGAAGAGGATCCGACTTATAGTAAGGCTTAAGATTGTCTTCAAGGAAATTCTCCCCAAATGACTACCAAAAAAAAGAAGCTAGTATATTAACCAGAGAAATTTTTGAGCATACTCGATTGTCAAAGGCTCAAAGCTCAAGAAAGTGAAGAATGGGCATAGATGAAGTTTGATGTTGCAAGAATGGGCATCATGGTTGCTACATATTTAACAACTTCTACTTTATTAACTATAATATAACATAATCATGTAATTTTAAGAACAATGGAACACGCAAAGTGTTGGAGACATCATAGAGCTTTATGATGTTTTCTGCCTAAAAAAGGAAAATAAAACATAATTACTATTCCACAAATAAGTCATGTACATCTATATAATGAGAGACATGAGACCGTTGTGCTGTGGAAAGCTAGATTATATGGCATCAATCCCAGGCTTCTTAGTCCCCTTACACTGTGCTGGGTTGACTTTGTTTTTTGAACATGCAATTAAAATTAGTTTAGCTATTCCAATGACATTGTAGCTCTCCTTATAAGTGATAAGAGACATTATAATTTGCTACAACATTTTCAGTGTTGTATTCACCTGTTCACCAACAACATTCAAAACAGGCACAAGGCTGCCATGTATCAAGCAAAAGTTGTCAGCACCTGAAATGCAGGATTTTGACAAAAAGTTTATTGCATAGTGAGAGTACTTTAGCTTTCTTTTAATTTAAAAAATTAAATAAGCTTATATAAAGTCTCATGCATAATTTACCAACATGATATGAGAACTGTCCGAAAGCCTCAATAAATGGCATTGATTTAGTGTCCCCTTCATGCTTAAACTCCAATAAATCACAAACAAAACTGGAAAAGCAACAAATCCTACCAACATCATGCCAATGTTGTTAACAAACCTATTGTACAACCCAGTTTTGACACAAACATCAGCTGGACCATCTTCTCCATCAACTAGTACATCTGCTACATGTTCGATCCGCTCTTGAATGGCATCTGTGATATGAGGGACAACCTGATTGAGGGATATTAATATTAGAAAATTCACACCAGATATGTTACAAAATAATAGAATTCTATTCAAAATAGTGGAAGACCTGAATAATTTTCCCTAGATAGTCACTCCTTCTCTCCTTGTCAATGCTAGACTATAACAAATTAGGAAGAAAATTTAATTAATCCATTAAGTCAATTAAAGCAAGCCATACTATCACATAATAAGATGAGCATAAGTAGGTGTTCAAGATAATTACAAACCAGGTAAATCTTTCCAGTGGTGATATTGTTATCACGCGCCGACTTGATATCTAGAAACCGCTTAAAGTTTTCGAGGTCCAAGTCCACCTTCAAACAAGAAATCAATAATTGCATGTCTGCTTCTAGATGCATGATGAGATAAATAAAATGGAGGAAACATATATGCTAAATTACTATATGTTCTAAAGTGAAAACTCCATAGAATTTGAGAAACTCATTTGTTATGGCTCACTGTGAAAGAATGATGGGAAAATAAACTATCTTAGCTATAGCAAATTTGGTAATAAGCCCCATTTCCCATTCTAAAAAAACTTTATAGTTTTACACGATAATGATTCACACTATCTTGATAATGATTCACACTATTCCTGTTACTAGCGGTGTGCATTGGGGGTGTAGTTAGTTTAACTTTGATAGTGTGGGTTCAAGATAATAAAGGATGGGACTAGGGATTTTCTCTTTCAACCATTGCCATGTTTGTGGTTTAATTATTTTTGGTGGTGGATTGCCTCAATACAGAATACATGTTCATTAGTTTACATTTCCATTCAAGTTTATCTATCTCATGCACATAACGAACCTTTTGGATAAAGCAAGAGCCAAAAATTATACACCTGCATCCCAAAATGACAAAGTCGTTTGACTTTCAAAGCATTTTAAATCAAAAGTTCAACTTGTTATTTCTAAAAAATAATCTCAAAGAGTGTGTGCAAGACAAGACTTAAAATGCATAGGATAAAAATAGGTCCAAAATTCTAATTAATGGGACTCATTTTCGGAGTATATATAAATAACATTGATATATTGGCGATAAGACATAGATTTATTTTACAACTGGCTTCAAGTCTATTCTCTAATAAATTAAATTTTCAATGTTGGAGAAAAGAATTTGTTAGACTAATTCAGACACTCCGCTAAAAAAAAGAAAGTTACATGACATAAATACATAAGGGGGAGGAGATGAAGGTGCAAGCTGGTCTAGCAATATCCCAGCAATCTCCTAGCTACTAAGCATTAGTAAAGTTTGAACTCTCTTGACTAGTAGTATTTTCTCATATTAGTAAATAAGGATCTACTTTTTGTCCTCCTTCGCATCGACTTAAGTTTGTTTGTCAAAGTTGTTTTGGATGATGTTTTCAGAATAGATCCTACATTCCTTACTATGTGAAATATGAAATTTATCTTCCATGACCATGTTATTGTATGCATAAATGTTTTTTTGTTATTTTTTTTTCATGTCTGTGTTTTTGTGTAGACCAGTCACTGCTCAATTCTAAGAAATATGTGGCTATTTTTGTAAGGTGAACAGTTTTGTTTAGTGGCTTGTTAGGCTCCATTAGGTTTGATTCAACGAAAAATTGTGTAAATTTCTAACTAAATCTCAAATCCAATAGATTATATTAAGCGGGAACTTCACATTTCATATAAAAAATTTCACCAATAGCATAAACCAAATCCAGACTCATTAAAACTAACATAATATCCAAACATAAATACCCAGACCCTTCGTAACCTAGTAAGAGTTCAATAAAAGAAGTTGCAGCCATTAAGTACAACCCCCACCACCAATACCAATACCAATACCAATACCACCACCGCAGCCACGTGAACTTTAACCCACACCTTCCACCTCAGCAGTAGTTGCAGTTGCCTCGACCGCAGCTTGTTTCTTGACAACTTTCTTTTCTCCAATAGTATATATAAATAACAAATTCTTTTTTGATTGCAATGGTTATCTTACATGCAGAAGCAGGGGTGACATTAAGGTGCTAGACTCTCTAATCCATGCGAACTATTTTGCCAAAAACTTCAAAGGCTTATAATACGAGACCTAATTTAGAACAATTGGACCTACTACAAAAGTCTACCTAATTTTCATAGCCCAAGTTAAGGAGAATCTGGGAATGACTTCTTTTTTTATAAAAAGTAAAAGGAAAAGTAAATGATGAAAATTACATGTAGGATGCAACTGAAAAGTAAATTCGACATCATGCATCCCACTCCATATAATAGGGAAAATTGGTAAAATAATTTGTTCTTTGCTAATGAAACTACAAGAGAAAGGATAACCATCTTATAGAATTCCTAATTTGATGTTACCATAATGGGGTTGAGACAAGATTAGTGCAATCAAAACATTGTCCACTTAGAAGAAGATAATTCCCAAAATTAGAAGACGTTGCAAACACAAAGAATGTAAAAAAACATTCACCTAAATGGAATAGTCCGTCAAAATTGAGTATTTTACTTGTAGTGTGGATCCATGAATTTTGTATCTACCATTTATACTTTGATTTTACTGTGGTCTGAAAGAACATTTTAAAAAACTTTTGTAGGATAAATATGTAACAAACTGAACAACACTATCTTTCAAAAACTGAAAGGAAGCAATATAATCACTATGGTTGCAGGATGCATTTTATATACCCTGGTTTTCTATCTAATCACTAAGGTTGCGTTTCAGAAGCAATATTTGAAAGGCTTACAGATTTAGATCTGATTTTTTTATAAAATTTTGACAAACCAGAGTTTCATCATTTTACTTTTCATTTCAGTAAGTTATTTGTGTTAAGTTGGTGTTCTTCTAGATGAGGATTAAGAATATCTAAGTTTCTTAAGTTATTTGAAGTCCTATGATTTAAGAATTATAATAGCAGGAATAATGCAGTAAAAACATGTCTTATGACACTAAAAATTGACTTCAAGTTAAAGTTTTGAGTTCAATTATCTAATTTCAAATACAACTTCCCAACACAACATAAGGCAATGTGACCCGAAATAAGTGGGTAAATAATTAATTAATTAAAGTAAGGAAATATAAGAGATTTTGTAAATATGCATCACATTTGTTTTAAGGTTGTTCAAGGTATATATAGTTGGATATGCAGGTACACATTTTACCAACCATTGAAACTCAAACTCACCCACATAACCCTTTTACGCATCAACTACTTTCAATAATTTATCATTTCAAGAAGATACAAATCGAGATACAAATTAAGAATAAAATTTGAATAATTCATCTAATTTTGAATGAAGTTTTGTTTTATGCGAGATACCAACGATTCTTCGAATTGAAAAAGAAACCTACCAATGATATTAGGGATTTAAAGATACACAGTTATTGTCCTCGGCCTCGATTTGTTTGCCATTGCAAAAACTTTCTACTACAAATCAAGATTTCATACAACAGAATCCCACTCTCAAATCAAGCATTTTTTTTTGCCCAGATACAACAATTTTTTCCATTTTAATGAAAATATACACATATAAAGACAGAATCACTAACAAATCAAAATGGCCTAAAGAGCGAAATCCAACCAAAAAACAGACCAAATTCAATTTAAAGTGAATAATCGACCGAAAAAGAAGCGCACCTTTTTTAAAGTTGTGCAAAGTATATGCAAAGCCGAAACCCTCAGTAATTTTTGCGAGTTCGAGATCTGAATTTTGGGTTTGGGATGAGAGATTCAGATTGAGACTTCAGACTTGACAGTTCGACTTCAGAGTTCAGAGTCTGGGCTAGGGCTAGTAATGCACTGAGTAGTAAGTAGCGAGTGTTGAGTCATTAGTATGAAGCGGTTACTATAAAGTTTATTTTGGAGTAAGTTGGTCAATTGATCAATAGAATATTGACACGTAGATGAGGTTGTATGTGTGTCAATATTTTATTGGCTAATTGACCAACTTACCAAAAAAAATAACTTTATGCTAACCTACTTTGTTCTGTTATTCGGTTAAACTGAATAACAAAAGTGAAACCCGTATAAACTAACCGAAACCCGTATATAATTTCGGATATAACTGAAATGTTAAAAATAACCGAATTATCAAAAAATTCGGTTAAAATTAATTCGATTTCGATTCTTGCCTCGAAAATTCTTGCTATACCCGTTTTTTTGCTTCGATCCTAACTGATAGTATTATAATTTAATTTTATAATATATTTGGAAAAAAGGTAAAGGAGAACTAGGAATAGCTAGGGGTATACCATTACTATTCTTCTTTTTATGTTTTATTTTTGGACTTAAAAATATGTTCATGATTTAAGTTAATCACTTTGTTTAAGAATAAAAGTTCTTATTATTTTATGTAATCTCAAGTTAAATATTTACTTATATTAAATAATCTATTTTTTTACAATAATTTGTGCGTAATATCCTTAGTATTAAATGTCATATTTTTATTATTTATAAATATTTATATAATATCACTAGTCATGTATAGAAAAATATGCAATTAGATGAGAATTTAAATTTGACTAATTTTATAATTTGACATTTTTTTTTAAATTCGCATAAAATCAATCATCACTTTCATTCTCGGAGTGAGGGAGTACTTGTAAGTATATCCTACTTCTATCTAGAAATAGGAAACATTGGGAAGCATAGATATAATAATCAGGTTTTATGAGGTTGGGTTTATTTAGGTCAGAGGCCCGGAACTAATATGTTTGGCAATCGGTTGTCACATGTACTATTTCAACAACCATAATCTATAACGTTGATCGCAATATTGGATGACACATATTGAAATGAATTTTCCCCAGCCGCTACAGGCTGTAGCGACATGAGAAATTACTCATTTGCCCCTCATTTGCTCATGTGCTACACTATCTACCGCTAGAAGTTATAGCGGTAGTTTAGTTAAGTAATAAATTAGAATGGCTCAATGGTAGCTTAATGGCCCAATAACCCATAGGTCTTAGGTTCGAAACCTAGTTGTGATATTTTTGCTTCTTATGTTATATTTTTTGTGTATTAGATAAATTCTATTACCATATATATATATATATATATATATATATATATATATATATATATATATCTTAAATCTCAATATAAACTAATATATATAATGTAACTATGAATATTTATATAATGTAACTATGAATATTTTAATATATATATTTACAAATTTATATACCGACAAATCAGGCGGTAGGTGGGTAAATGGTAGAAGCTTGAGTTGGTTGATGAATGGTAAAAGCTAAATGGTCCCGTTTTGGTGGGTCAGAATTATATTGACACGTGGTTAGTTTATTTACTACCACATGAGCTTCTTCCTTTATTTTTATTTTTTTTGTTGCAAAATCTTGATACACCAAAAATAGTAATAATAATAAATATTAAAAATAATAAAATAGTTTATAATAAACAATAATTCTAATTATTTACATTAACTACATATCTCAATCAATTAAAATTTTAATAGTATTATAATTTTAGATATTATTCTAAAGGCATGATTTCTGATAATGATTGATTTACTTTCCAAATAAGTAGGGGGAATGCATAATTAAGGGATAATGATTGATTTACTTTCCAAATGTACTACAATAAGTAGGGGGATTGCGCAATTAAGGGATAAAATTATCTATATTATTGTGTTACAGATTTTGGACTTGCAATCTAAAAAATTAGTGGTTGATTCGGATTATATATTGCTAGTAATTCAAAGTATATAGAATCAAATTTGATTCTTTAAAATTAATATAATTTATTTAACTTTTAAAAATAATAAATACTGTAATTAATACTAATATATAGATAATTTTAATTTTTTATATTTATATTATCTAACTTAAACTAATAATTGTTAGTTTAATAGTTTTATACTTTGAAATTATTAACTACATATATCAATCAATTAAAATTTTAATAGTACTATAAATTAGTATTATTAATTAATTATCTACATTAACTACATATGTCGCCAGATACATGGTACAAAATTCAAATACAACTTACTAATACAACTGCTGTGTATACAATACGACAAAACATAAACTGTGAGTTTGAATACAATTATTGTCTACTAGAGATTATACAAACTCAAAAGGAGTCCTCATTACAATTATTATCACACTATTTCACAAAATAGTGAGGACTACTAATTCTATCCTCTGGACCATCACTCCGTTCTCCGACTCGTCCCAGCTATATTCTCATTTCCTGAAGAGAACAGTGAAAGAAAGGGTGAGCTCAACTAGCCCAGTAAGAAATATTATGACTAAGATAATGCAAAATAAATTATCATTAGCCTCCAACAATGTTAAACTGATAAAATACAATAGACATTAAGTTTAACTGTAGCGGAACAAGCAATCCATTAAAAGAATCAAGTAGAGAATATAATCTAATATCTTTTATGATTTAAAAAGTTTTTCATCACTTTTATCGCTGAGACTCAGCTTAATAAATATTCCACATCATCGAATCACCCCTGAACTACGACCAATGATATTCTTTAGTATCACGACCACAATTATCCATGCACTACGGGTCAAGAATATTTGTGTATTCATTAATGGTCATGATCATGCCATAAAACAATTCATCTTTGCTGCCGAAGAGAATCCATAGCCATAATCATACCAAAAACTGTCCATCAATGCACTACGGGCCAATGAGGACTTTTAATTTTCACATCATTTGTAACATTACAGTCATGATTATACCGAATAATCCCTGGTCATAATCATACCAAGTCCATCTATGCACTACAGGCCACAGATGACTTTCAACATAACATAAACATGAGGATGATGACAATGATATAAGAATTCAATTAAACAAGTTCAAGAATTAATTTGTCCAGGAACCAATAACGTCCAAATTGTCAACATGATACTGCTTTGTAGAGTAAAATTCAAGAATGCTCAGAAGAATATTTCCACGAAAAGATACTGGATGAAGCGCAAATATCAAGGATATTCCACTAATTTCATGGAGTATAGAAGTCAAAATTTTAATCAACTGAGTATAATACCGAATGGAATAACAAAAGATATCACCATGCATGCGGTACTTCGCATAGACGGTTATTTCAACAGAATAATAATAACGGAACCAGGTCAGGTGAAATTCACACCGACAGGATGTTCCAACAGAATAATAAATGCGGAATAATAAATGATGGAACCAGGTCCGGCGTATAGCACAGACAGGATATTCCGACAGAATAATAAAGACGGAATAATAAAAATGGAACCAGGTCCGGCGTATAGCACAGACAGGATATTCCGACAGAATAATAAAGACAGAATAATAGAAGAATGTCACCAAGTATAGGGTAGCCCGCGTATACAGGTTATTCCAACAGAACAATAAAGAAATGGAATAACAGAAGTTCTCTTCTTGAATACAAAAGAATAATATCCCTTACCGTAAAATAATACTTGATATAAGAGTAGTGAAGTAGCAGAAAACTTTTCTTCTATCTCTCTATAGTCTCTCTCTATAGTTTCTCTCTCTAGAGTTCAAAGGAATTAAGTAAGAAAATAATGAAGGAATGAGCTTCTATTTATAGGAAAATGGAATGCATAGTAACTAATCCATGAACGGTCCAGATTGATTTACTTTAATCTAACGGTCCATATTTAAAGAAAAATCTTTTAAATAAAATATAATATATTCTATTTATATAAAAAGATTTTTACTATGCAAACACTATGCTATTAACTATGCAAACACTATGCATAATAAAATATAATATATTCTATTTATAGAATAACTTTAATAAAGTATTCATTTTATTTAAAAGATTTTACTATACAAAACACTATGCATAATAGAATATAATATATTCTATTTATAGAATAACTTTAATAAAGTATTCTGTTTTATATAAAAAGATGTTTCTATTTTATTACGACAATAAAATAAAACTTGTAAATCAACAATAATTGAATCAAATAATGTGAGATACTATGCAGCAACTATTGTAGCAATAATTGAACAAAACTGAGTGACTTCTCACATAAATATCAATAATCAATACCGTGTGCTACTATGCAACAACGCGTATTACTGTACTTTTACTACCGAGTAGTTCAACAGTATCAACGGTAAAACTTCCGCCGTTATTTTCAATAAAATATTTTTGTCGTTTTCTCAATCCGACAATAATTCCGTTATGGGGTCCACCAATGATTGTGCTTGGTCGTCGAATATTATTTTACATTTAAAACGAATATTCCCCGACCAATCGAATATAATATGACAACTTGCATACTTTGCAAAATTTATAAATATTACCCACAACTATAACATTATCTCAAATTCACACCATAATATAAAAAAATTATTTTGAGAAAATTAATTCTTTATTCATAAAATCTGGGGTTTCACAATCTCCCCTCCTTATGGAATTTCGCCCTCGAAATTTACGTACGTACCTGGTATGCCGAACAGGTGAGGATACCTTGACTTCATTTCAGATTCTAACTCTTGAGGTATAACCCTTGAGTGTTGGATACGATTCTTCTTATCCAAGATTTTAACACGAGATCTCATACGTTAAATCATCCGCTATCTCGTCCGATTCTAAATTAATAATGTGGTTCGGGTCATCCACATATTTACGTAACATTGATATGTTAAAAACGTTATGAGCACGCGACATACTTGGCGGTAAAACGAGTCTATAAGCCACAGTTCCTACTCAATCGAGGATTTCAAATGGGCCAATTAAATCGAGGGTTGAGATTTTCTCTCTTCAGAAACTCTTGCTTCAAGAATAAGCCCTCTTGAACCTTCTTCTTCACATTCATCGATTCGGTGTATGTAGCTTGGCGTCTTTAACTTTATTGATTAAAGTTGATTTTACTCGTATATTCGTTATCTTCACGTTGGGTCCTAGAGTCTTTAACTCTATCTTCATCATTTGCAAGTTATACGAAATGAGTCTTTGTGTTAACAACATCGCACTTGTAAACGCATACGATCTTCTACTCAACACGTCAGCTACCACGTTCGCCCTTCCACAATGATATTGAATGGTACGATCGTAATCTTCAATAGCTCGAGTCAACGTCTTTGGCGCATTATACGTTCATTTTGGTTGAAGAAATATTTGAGGGTTTAAGAAATGGGTTTTGTACTGGTGTCAATACAAAATTCGATTTCACGCTCTGGGGTAGGCTAAGAAGTCTTCAGGAATACGTCAAGAGATTTATTAATGATAGAAATATCATTCAAAACTGTTACTCTCATCCAAGACTTGGATAGTACGTCACATTGATACCAACCGTGACTTCTATCCCTAACCTAGATAGCACCTCATAATGATACCTATCAACTTGTCATCATCATTCACGGCGTTGCCTACTGAAAAGTCCGCATCTGCATTGCATTCCACACAAGGAAGTCATCAACAAATGGATCGGGGCTCTTTACTTATGGCTTGATATGACAATGATTGAATTTATTGTTATTATTATTATTATTATTATTATTATTATTATTATTATTATTATCGAATGGCTCTTATTGAACTTCAGGAGTTAAAGACCCAATTGCAGGAATTGTTAGACATTGGTTTCATTCGTCATAGTACGTCTCCTTGGTGTGCTCCTGTTCTATTCGCGAAGAAGAAAGATGGGAGTATGCGACTTTGTATTGATTATCGGGATTTGAATCATGTCACCATCTAAAATAGGTACCCATTGCCACGTATTGATGACCTGTTTGATCGGTTACAAGGAGCACAATTTTTTCAAAGATCGATCTTCGCTTACGGATATCATCATTGAAGTTTAAAAGCGAGGATATTCCAAAGACGCCTTGAAACTTCGATGCGGGCATTATGAATTCTTAGTCATGTCTTTTGGATTGACTAATGCTCCTCGCCTTTATGGATATGATGAACCGAGTATTCAAGGAATATTTGGATCACTTTGTGGTCGTCTTTATTGATGACATCCTTATTTATTCCAAAATCCGTGAAGATCATGAGCAACACTTGAGGCTGATACTCCAAAAGCTTCATGAATATAAGCTTTATGCCAAGTTAAAGAAATGCGAGTTCTGGCTTGAGGAAGTAACATTCCTTGGGCATGTAGTATCAAGTCATGGAATATCCGTTGACCCGGCAAAGATTAAAGCTATTCAAAACTGGGAGCAACCCAAATCAGTGACCGAAGTACGTAGCTTTCTAGGCTTAGCTGGTTATTATCGGAGATTCGTAGAAGGATTTTCTCGAATCGCTACTCCATTAACTCAGCTGACTCAGAAAGATACAAAGTTCGGTTGGAGCGAGGAATGTGAAAAGAGTTTTCAAGAACTTAAAAGGAGACTCATTTCAGCACCTGTTCTGACAATCCCATCTGGTTCGGAGGGATTTGTCATCTCATGATGATGCTTGGGCAAAAGGGTTAGGATGTGTTCTCATGTAACATGGGAAAGTCATAGCCTATGCCTCAAGATAACTCAAAGAATATGAGAGGAATTATCCTACTCATGATCTAGAGTTGGCAGCTGTTGTCTTTGCACTTAAAATTTTGAGGCATTACTTGTATGGAGAGAAAGTGGAGATCTTTACGGATCATAAAAGCCTCAAATATTTCTTCACTCAAAAGGAACTCAACATGCGACAACGAAGTTGGCTTGAACTGTTGAAAGATTATGATCATACCATCCAATACCATCCTAAAAAAAACAAGCGTGGTAGCTAACGCATTGAGTAGAAGATAATATGCGGGTATGAGTGCAATATTCACAACACAAAAGCCCATTTTGTGAGACTTGCAAAGGATAGAGATAGAGTTAAAGACTCCAGGGACCCATGTGATGATGGAGAATATACGAATAGAACTAAGTTAAAGTTGCTCAAGTTCTGCATCCGGAGCTGATGCGTATGAGGAAGAAAGTGCAAGAAGGTGCTATGCCGGAAACAAGAATCGATGAGGAAGGAATACTTCGAGTCAACTCCAGACTTTGTGTTCCTAACGACCCTGATTTAAAGTATAAAATCATGATGGAGGCGCACAATACACCGTTTGCAATCCATCCTGGGAGTACCAAAATGTATCGTGATCTTCGACATATATTTTGGTGGAGCAATATGAAGAGAGAGATAGCAGAGTTTATCTCAAGGTGTTTAACTTGTCAACGAGTCAAGACAGAGCATCAAGTACCAAAAGGTCCATTGCAACCACTTGAAATTCCAGAATGGAAGTGGGAGCACATTACCATGGATTTTTTTACCGGTCTTCCCAATGTTTCGCAAGGCATAGATGCGATTTGGGTCATTGTTGATAGATTGACCAAGTCTGCTCATTTCTTACCGATACGAGAAACTTATACACTTGAATGTCTTGCTCGTATGTACATAAATGAAGTTGTAAGATTCCATGGTATGCCAGTATCCATAGTTTTTGATCGAGACCCAAGATTCACTTCAAGATTTTGGGTTAGTTTGCAAAAAGCTATGGGCACAGATTTACGATTTAGCTCGGCATATCATCCTCAGACGGACGGGCAGTCAAAGAGGACGATTCAAACTCTTGAAGATCTATTAAGACTTTGTGTCCTTGACTTCAAGGGAAGTTGGGACAAGTTCTTACCATTGGTGGAGTTTTCCTACAACAACAGTTATCAAGCAAGTATTGTCATGGCTCCATTCGAGGCGTTGTATGGAAGAAAGTGTCGTTCTCCAGTATGCTGGGATGAGGTGGGTGAAGCAACGTTGTTGGGACCAGAGTTGGTATGTATGACTACGGAAAAGATTCAAATGATCCGATAACGTATAAAAACCTCACAAGATCGACAAAAGAATTATGCTGATCTTCATCGAAAGGACGTAGAATTCGATATTGGAGATCATGTGTTGTTACGTGTTGCTCCATGGAAAGGAGTTACAAGATTTGGAAAGAGAGGAAAGCTCAATCCTCGATTCATTGGCCCATTTTTAATCCTCGATCGAGTAGGAACTGTGGCCTATAGACTTGCGTTACCGCCAAGTATGTCTCGTGTTCATAACGTTTTTCACATATCCATGTTACGTATATATGTGAAGACCCAAACCACATTATTGAGTTAGAACCGGACGAAATAGAGGAAGATTTAACGTGTGAAGAGGTTCCTGTTAAAATCTAGGATAAGAAGGAACATATTCTACGCTCCAAGGTTATACCTTAAGTTAAAGTTTTGTGGAGAAACCACGATGTTGAGGAAATGACCTGGGAGTTAGAATCTGAAATGAAATCAAAGTATCCACACCTATTCGACATACCAGGTACGCACCCTAATATCGAGGACAAAATTTCATAAGAAGGGGAGGTTGTAAGACCCCAACTTTTTGAATGAAGATTAAATTTTCTTGAAATATATTTTTGAATATTATGGTGTGGATTTGATATAATATTATAGTTGTGGGTAATATTTACAAATTTTGCAAAGTACACAAGTTGTTATATAATATTCGATTGGTCGGGGAATATTCATTTTAACAGGGAATATTCGTGCATAATGGCACAATCATTGGTGGAACCCCACAACGGAATTATTATCGGATTGAGAAAACGACAAAAATAGTTTATGAAAATAACGGCGGAAGTTTTACCGTTAACTGTTGAACTACCCTGTAGTAAAAGTACAATAATACACGTGGTTGTATAATAGCAACACGGTATTGATTATTGATGCTTACGTGAGAAGTCACTCGCTTATACTCAATTATTGCTACTGATAATTGGCTTTGCATCATATCTATCATATTATTGATTCAATTATTGTCACAGTATCATCTGCATAAAATGTTTTTTTATTAAATCAATACTTGAGACGACAAAGTTATTCATATTATAAATTTCAATATTTGTAATGTCTAGAAGTTCTGTCAAAGAGAGGTTTGGTCACCTAATTGCGCCGCCATAGGAGAAATCCTTATTGAAAGCCCCTCTTTCCTGAGGAGCGACACGGTTGTTAAATATTGTGAGTTATAATATTAATAATGAATGTTGTTCGGAGTTGAATTTGGAGACGCGACGTGATATTTGAGTCCTAACGCAGCGAAATTAGTAAAAATAGTCTATAAACACAAAATTTTCCAGGATGCACTATTTGGTCAAAAAGTCAACAGTTGACTTTTTCGGGAAAAGTCAAACTTCGAAATTTCAAAATTTATATTTTTGAAAAAAAAATGGTTTCATTGTGTTGGAATTATTTGTGTTAGTGAAAATCAACAATTATTTCGATAATAATTGATGTCTGGAGGTTATATTGACCAATCGGGTATTTAACCAGATAAATGAGCAATTGATTGCTATTATTTCACATGATTATAACTATTTGTTCACATGTGTATACTATTGTTTCACATTCTTGTTACTATTAGGGGAGTTGGTGCAAAATTGATAATACTTGCATGACTAAATTAAAAATGGAGGTATAGATGGAGGTACTATACTGAAATTCGTATTTTTCACATGATTATACTATTGATTCACATGATTGAACTATTGATTCACATTATTTACAATTAGGGGAGTTGGTACAAGATTGATAATACTTGCAGGACTAAATTATAAATGAATGAAAAGTTGGAGGTATTGTACTGTAATTTTCGAGCCCCAAAATGTGCAATTATCAAAACTATATTTTTCTATAAATAGAAGCTCATTCTTCCTTCATTTCTCACCAATTCATAAAAGCTTTAGAGCGATTATTATAGAGAGAAAGTATAGAAAGAAAAAGAGAAGTCTACTACCTCACTATTCCAGTATCCAGTTTTTCTAAAGGTAGGGAATATTATTTGTTGTACTCGTAGGGAGTATTATTTCTTTCTTATCTATGAAGAGAACTTCTGTTATTCCATTCTTTATTATTCTGTTGGAATAACCTGTATATGCGGGCTACCCTATATTTGGTGAAATTCTTCTGTTGTTCCATTTTTTATCATTCATTTGGAACATCCTGCTGCATGCGTTTCTCGGGACTCGGTTCCGCTCTTTATTATTACATTGGAATATCACATCATGCGTTTCTACGTGGGACTGATTCCGCTCTTTATTATTACTCGTTGAATATCCTCGTGCATGCGTTTTTACGCCAACTCGATTCCGTCTTATTATTATTCTCGCTGAATATCACGTCTGCAATGCGTTTTACGTCGAACCCGATTCCGTTATTTATTATTCTCATTGGAATAACTTTTGCAAGTCTTGGTCTATCGCATGCACGGTGATTTCTTTTGTTATTCCATTCCTTATTATACTCGGTTGGTTAAAGTTTTGACTTTTATACTCCATGCAAATATCCTTGATATTTGCGCTTCATCCAAAGATATCTTTTCATGGAAATATTCTTCTGAGCATTCTTGAATTTTACTCTACAAAGCAATAATATGTTGACAATTTGGACGTTATTAGTTCCTGGATAAAATAATTCTTGAACTTGTTTTATTGAATTCTTATATTATTGTCATCATTCTCATGTTTATATTTTGTTGAAAGTCATCTGTGGCCTATAGTGCATAGATGGACTTGGTATGATTATGACCAGGGATTATTCGGTGTAATCCTGACCGTAATGTTACAAATGATGTGGTAAAAGTCCTCATTGGCCCGTAGTGCATTGATGGACTGTTGTTGGCATGATCATGACCATTATTGAATACACAAATATTCTTGGCCCGTAGTGCATGGATAATTGTGGTCGTGATACTAAGAAATATCCTTGGCCGTAGTGCAGGGGTGATTCGATGATGTGGATTATTTATTAAGCTGAGTCCCAGCGATAAAAGTGATGAAAACCTTTTAAATCATAAAAGATAGTAGATTTTATTCTCAGATTTGACTCTTTTAATGGATTGCTTGTTCTGCTGCAGTTAAACTTGATGGTTGTTATATTGTATCGGTTTAACACTTTGTTGAAGGCTAACGATAATATATTCGCATTATCTTAGTCATAATATTTCCCTCTCTTGGGCTAGTTGAGCTCACCCTTTTACTTTTATTGTTCTCTTGAGAAATGAGAGCATGTAGCGAGGACTAGTTGGGGAACAGTGTGACGGACGGATGATAGCATTAGTAGTCCTCACTATTCTATGAAATAGTGTAATAATAATTGTAATAAGGACTCCTTTTGAGTTTGTATAATCTCTAGTAGACAATATTTGTATTCAAACTCATAGTTTATGTTTTGTCGTATTGTACACGACAGTTGTATTATTAAGTTGTATTTGAATTTATGTACCATGTATGTGGCGACCCAAGATGGGTGACGTATACCTAATTTTGGGGGCGTCACAGTTGGTATCAAAGCTTAGGGATATGATCCCTGGCTAAGACGTGAGACTAGAACTAGGAGGGGAGAGACGGGGAATTCCTTCGCTAGTATGACCTACCTAAGTTTATTTGGTATTTGATTTGTCGGTCAGAGTATAGTGATAATATGTTGCATGTAAATTAACCCTTGTTTTGTGGTAGTGTTTGAAAATGGCATCCGAGAATGTTGAGAACATCAATGGATCACAGGAGACCGTTGAGTCTCCACAGATCAATAACCAGGACAATGTGTATCAGGAAGGCGACAATTCTCATGCAAATAACAACACTGACCAAATGATGAACGATGGAATGTTCCGAGGCTTCATGCAATTCATGCAACATCAGACGAGAGCGGATCCTATTCAAAATGCAGGTGGAAACACTGGAAACTCTCGGATGGTCACCGCTAAATAATTCAAGGAGCTGGGACCACCGTAGTTTATTGGAGAGCCAAAACCACTTAAGGCGGAAGTGTGGATAAAAAAAATCACCAAGATATTTGATGTCTTGGGATGCTCCGAGGAGCAAAAGGTTCCCTTCGCCACCTTTATGTTGCGTGAAGAAGCAGATTACTGGTGGGAATCTGTAAAATGTACCCAGCCTGACGCACTCAAGATGTCGTGGGAGAAGTTCCAAGAGCTGTTTAACGATAAGTACTTTTCCGAAAGTATTCGTCACATGAAGGAGGTGGAGTTTATCAAGTTGGAACAAAATAATATGACCGTGTCGCAATACGAGGCTAAATTTGCGGAGTTATCCCGGTTTGCATCCCATTTGGTCGATAATGAGGAGCGAATGACGTGAATGTTTTTAAGAGGTTTGAAACTGGAGATACGTGAATATCTAATTTCTCATAAACTGTGTTTGTACTTAGATGTTGTAAATAGGGCTATTAGAGCGCGGTAACGAGTTAACGCAAGCAAGGGAAAGTAGCCGGCAACATGAAAATACCAGTGGTAACAGTCATCGAAACGGTGACAACAAGTGTGGAGGGAATCAACATGCCAGAAATGGTAACCACTTCGGTGGTAATCATGGCCAAGACAGTAAAAATGGACATTTCAAGAAAAGGAGATTCAACAATGATGGAAAGACGTCAGCACCAGCAACCGTGGTTAAGGAAGGAGAACGACCACCTATCATATACTTCAAATGCAGAGGAGAGGGACATATCAGTCCAAATTGCGCGATGCCATCCAAAGAGTGTTATAATTGTGGAAGAGAAGGTCACCTAGCCCGATTTTGTCATTCACCGAAGACAAGTTCAGCTAGGATGGAGGCACCAAAGGCCGTCCCAGAAAATTCAAAGCCGATAGTGCAAGGGAGAGCGTTTGTTGTGACCTCCCAGAAAGCAAGGAACCCGAACGAGGTCATCACGGGTAAGCTTATCATAAACTCTAGAGAAGTCTATACCTTATTTGATACCGGTTCTACCCATTCTTTTTTTTCTCCTACTTGCGCTCAACGATTAAATTTGACTCCGGAGAAATTAGACTTTGACTTATCTGTTGAAACTCCATTAGGAGAAACCTTTATTACATCCACTGTTTATAAGTCTTGTTTGATTCAAATCGGTAACCGCATGTTACCTGTCGATCTTATCTCCTTAAAAATACTTGCATTTGACATGATTCTAGGGATTGATTGGTTAACTACTCATCATGCTAAAATTGATTGTTTTCGTAAGGTTGTTAGCTTTCATATTCCTAATAAACCTATTATGCGAATTCAAGCGACCAAACCATTAAAATCAATCACGGTCATCTCAAGCCATAAAGCTATTCATTTATTGAAAAACGGATGTCAAGCTTTCTTAGCTCATGTCACGGATTTAAACAAAAATACGTCAGATTTGAAGGATATTTCTATTGTTAATAAATTTCTGATGTATTCCCCAAGAACTTCCCGCCCTACCCCGGGCGTGAAGTTGAATTTTGTATCGACCTTGAACCCTAGACAAAACCCATTTCCAAAGCCCCATATCGAATGGCTCCTATTGAACTTCGAGGAGTTAAAGACCCAATTCGCAGGAATTGTTAGACATTGGTTTCATTCGGTCCCCAAAGACGTCTCCTTGGTGTGCTCCCCGTTCTATTCGTGAAGAAGAAAGATGGGAGTATGCGACTTTGTATTGATTATCGGGATTTGAATCATGTCACCATCTAAAATAGGTACACATTGCCACGTATTGATGACTGTTTGATCGGGCCATAAGGAGCACAATTTTTTCAAAGATCGATCTTAGATTCGGATATCATCAATTTGAAGTTTAAAACTGAGGATATTCCAAAGACTGCCTTCAGAACTCAGTACGGGAATTATGAATTCTTTGTCATGTCTTTTGGATTGACTAATGCTCCTGCTGCCTTTATGGATATGATGAACCGAGTATTCAAGGAATATTTGGATCACTTTGTGGTCGTCTTTATTGATGACATCCTTATTTATTCCAAAATCTGTGAAGATCATGAGCAACACTTGAGGCTGATACTCCAAAAGCTTCATGAATATAAGCTTTATGCCAAGTTAAAGAAATGCGAGTTCTGGCTTGAGGAAGTAACATTCCTTGGGCACGTAGTATCAAGTCATGGAATATCCGTTGACCCAAAATTGAAGCTATTCAAAGTCGAGCAACCTAAATCGATGGATCAATGTAATCGTAGCTTTCTAGGCTTAGCTGGTTATTATCGGAGATTCGCGGAAGGATTTTCTCGAATCGCTACTCCATTAACTCAGCTGACTCAGAAAGATACAAAGTTCGGTTGGAGCGAGGAATGTGAAAAGAGTTTTCAAGAACTTAAAAGGAGACTCATTTCAGCACCTGTTCTGACAATCCCATCTGGTTCGGAGGGATTTGTCATCTACAGTGATGCTTCGGGCAAAGGGTTAGGATGTGTTCTCATGTAACATGGGAAAGTCATAGCCTATGCCTCAAGATAACTCAAAGAATATGAGAGGAATTATCCTACTCATGATCTAGAGTTGGCAGCTGTTGTCTTTGCACTTAAAATTTTGAGGCATTACTTGTATGGAGAGAAAGTGGAGATCTTTACGGATCATAAAAGCCTCAAATATTTCTTCACTCAAAAGGAACTCAACATGCGACAACGAAGTTGGCTTGAACTGTTGAAAGATTATGATCATACCATCCAATACCATCCCGGAAAAGCAAACGTGGTAGCTAACGCATTGAGTAGAAGATAATATGCGGGTATGAGTGCAATATTCACAACACAAAAGCCCATTTTGTGAGACTTGCAAAGGATAGAGATAGAGTTAAAGACTCCAGGGACCCATGTGATGATGGAGAATATACGAATAGAACTAAGTTAAAGTTGCTCAAGTTACAGATCCGGAGCTGATGCGTATGAGGAAGAAAGTGCAAGAAGGTGCTATGCCGGAAACAAGAATCGATGAGGAAGGAATACTTCGAGTCAACTCCAGACTTTGTGTTCCTAACGACCCTGATTTAAAGTATAAAATCATGATGGAGGCGCACAATACACCGTTTGCAATCCATCCTGGGAGTACCAAAATGTATCGTGATCTTCGACATATATTTTGGTGGAGCAATATGAAGAGAGAGATAGCAGAGTTTATCTCAAGGTGTTTAACTTGTCAACGAGTCAAGACAGAGCATCAAGTACCAAAAGGTCCATTGCAACCACTTGAAATTCCGTAAATGGAAGTGGAGCACATTACCATGGATTTTTTTACCGGTCTTCCCAATGTTTCGCAAGGCATAGATGCGATTTGGGTCATTGTTGATAGATTGACCAAGTCTGCTCATTTCTTACCGATACGAGAAACTTATACACTTGAATGTCTTGCTCGTATGTACATAAATGAAGTTGTAAGATTCCATGGTATGCCAGTATCCATAGTTTTTGATCGAGACCCAAGATTCACTTCAAGATTTTGGGTTAGTTTGCAAAAAACTATGGGCGCAGATTCTGATTTAGCTTTGGCATATCATCCTCGACGGACGGGCGGCAAAGAGGACGATTCAAACTCTTGAAGATCTATTAAGACTTTGTGTCCTTGACTTCAAGGAAGTTGGGACAAGTTCTTACCATTGGTGGAGTTTTCCTACAACAACAGCTTATCAAGCAAGTATTGTCATGGCTCCATTCGAGGCGTTGTATGGAAGAAAGTGTCGTTCTCCAGTATGCTGGGATGAGGTGGGTGAAGCAACGTTGTTGGGACCAGAGTTGGTATGTATGACTACGGAAAAGATTCAAATGATCCGATAACGTATAAAAACCTCACAAGATCGACAAAAGAATTATGCTGATCTTCATCGAAAGGACGTAGAATTCGATATTGGAGATCATGTGTTGTTACGTGTTGCTCCATGGAAAGGAGTTACAAGATTTGGAAAGAGAGGAAAGCTCAATCCTCGATTCATTGGCCCATTTTAATCCTCGATCGAGTAGGAATCGCTGGCCTATAGACTTGCGTTACTCGCCAAGTATGTCTCGTGTTCATAACGTTTTTCACATATCCATGTTACGTATATATGTGAAGACCCAAACCACATTATTGAGTTAGAACCGGACGAAATAGAGGAAGATTTAACGTGTGAAGAGGTTCCTGTTAAAATCTAGGATAAGAAGGAACATATTCTACGCTCCAAGGTTATACCTTAAGTTAAAGTTTTGTGGAGAAACCACGATGTTGAGGAAATGACCTGGGAGTTAGAATCTGAAATGAAATCAAAGTATCCACACCTATTCGACATACCAGGTACGCACCCTAATATCGAGGACAAAATTTCATAAGAAGGGGAGGTTGTAAGACCCCAACTTTTTGAATGAAGATTAAATTTTCTTGAAATATATTTTTGAATATTATGGTGTGGATTTGATATAATATTATAGTTGTGGGTAATATTTACAAATTTTGCAAAGTACACAAGTTGTTATATAATATTCGATTGGTCGGGGAATATTCATTTTAACAGGGAATATTCGTACAATGGCACAATCATTGGTGGAACCCCACAACGGAATTATTATCGGATTGAGAAAACGACAAAAATAGTTTATGAAAATAACGGCGGAAGTTTTACCGTTAACTGTTGAACTACCCGGTAGTAAAAGTACAGTAATACACGTGGTTGTATAATAGCACACGGTATTGATTATTGATGCTTACGTGAGAAGTCACTCAGTTATACTCAATTATTGCTACAGTAATTGCTGCATCATATCTATCATATTATTGATTCAATTATTGTCACGAAGATCATCCGCATAAAATGTTTTTTATTAAATCAATACTTGAGATTTATTGAAGTTATTCATATTATAAATTTCAATATTTGTAATGTCTAGAAGTTACATCAAAGAGAGGTTTGGTCACCTAATTGCGCTAATAGGGAGAAATCCTTATTGAAAGCCCCTCTTTCTGGAACGACACGGTTTGTTAAATATTGTGAGTTATAATATTAATAATGAATGTTGTTCGGAGTTGAATTTGGAGACGCGGACGTGATATTTGAGTCCTAACGTGAAAATTAGTAAAAATAGTCTATAAACACAAAATTTTCCGTGATGCACTATTTGGTCAAAAAGTCAACAGTTGACTTTTTCGGGAAAAGTCAAACTTCGAAATTTCAAAATTTATATTTTTGAAAAAAAAATGGTTTCATTGTGTTGGAATTATTTGTGTTAGTGAAAATCAACAATTATTTCGATAATAATTGATGTCTGGAGGTTATATTGACCAATCGGGTATTTAACCAGATAAATGAGCAATTGATTGCTATTATTTCACATGATTATAACTATTTGTTCACATGTGTATACTATTGTTTCACATTCTTGTTACTATTAGGGGAGTTGGTGCAAAATTGATAATACTTGCATGACTAAATTAAAAATGGAGGTATAGATGGAGGTACTTATCTTTGAATTCAGTATTTTCACATGATTATACTATTGATTCACATGATTGAACTATTGATTCACATTATTTACAATTAGGGGAGTTGGTACAAGATTGATAATACTTGCAGGACTAAATTATAAATGAATGAAAAGTTGGAGGTATTGTACTGTAATTTTCGAGCCCCAAAATGTGCAATTATCAAAACTATATTTTTCTATAAATAGAAGCTCATTCTTCCTTCATTTCTCACCAATTCATAAAAGCTTTAGAGCGATTATTATAGAGAGAAAGTATAGAAAGAAAAAGAGAAGTCTACTACCTCACTATTCCAAAGATCCAGCTTTTTCTAAAGGTAGGGAATATTATTTGTTGTACTTTCGTAGGGAGTATTATTTCTTTCTTATCTATGAAGAGAACTTCATTATTCCATTCTTTATTATTCATTGGAATAACTCAGTATCTGCTGAGCTACCCTATATTTGGTGAAATTCTTCCATTGTTCCATTCTTTATCATTCTGTTGGAACATCCTCATGCATGCGTTTCTCTGCAGGACCTAGTTCCGCCTCTTTATTATTCATTTGGAATATCCTCGTCTTTGCGTTTCTGGCGGACCGATTCCGTCTTTATTATTACATTGGAATATCACGTCTGCATGCGTTTTACGTAACTCCGATTCCGTCTTTATTATTACATTGGAATATCTCACATGCATGCGTTTCGTCGAACTCGATTCCGTTATTTATTATTCTGTTGGAATAACCTGCCTGTGCGGTCTATCGCATGCCTGGTGATTTCTTTTGTTATTCCATTCCTTATTATACTCAGTTGGTTAAAGTTTTGACTTTTATACTCCATGCAAATATCCTTGATATTTGCGCTTCATCCAGTATCTTTTCATGGAAATATTCTTCTGAGCATTCTTGAATTTTACTCTACAAAGCAATAATATGTTGACAATTTGGACGTTATTAGTTCCTGGATAAAATAATTCTTGAACTTGTTTTATTGAATTCTTATATTATTGTCATCATTCTCATGTTTATATTTTGTTGAAAGTCATCGTGGCCTATAGTGCATAGATGGACTTGGTATGATTATGACCCAGGATTATTCGGGTGTAATCCTGACCGTAATGTTACAAATGATGTGGTAAAAGTCCTCATTGGCACCGTAGTGCATTGATGGATTTGTTGTTGGCATGATCATGACCATTATTGAATACACAAATATTCTTGGCCTCAGTAGTGCATGGATAATTGTGGTCGTGATACTAAGAAATATCCTCGGCAGAAGTAGTCTGCGGGGGTGATTCGATGATGTGGATTATTTATTAAAATCGAGTCCCAAATGATAAAAGTGATGAAAACCTTTTAAATCATAAAAGATAGTAGATTTTATTCTCTACTTGACTCTTTTAATGGATTGCTTGTTCCATGCAGCTTAAACTTAATGGTTGTTATATTGTATCGGTTTAACAATCATTGAAGGCTAACGATAATATATTACGCATTATCTTAGTCATAATATTTCCCTCTTGGGCTAGTTGAGCTCACCCTTTTACTTTTATTGTTCTCTTCAGGAAATGAGAACGTAGCAGGGACTAGTTGGGGAACAGAGTGATGGACCAGATGATAGCATTAGTAGTCCTCACTATTCTATGAAATAGTGTAATAATAATTATAATAAGGACTCCTTTTGAGTTTGTATAATCTCTAGTAGACAATATTTGTATTCAAGCTCATAGTTTATGTTTTGTCGTATTGTACACGATAGTTGTATTATTAAGTTGTATTTGAATTTATGTACCATGTAAGTGGCGACCCAAGATGGGTTACATATACCTAATTTTGGGGGCGTCACAATGTGGCTATGTGGTAATGTGCCTAGGAGAAGTTTGACTGTGAATTACAGTGTTACATGTTATGAAATATTGCGCTAATTGTGAGACCGATATTATTGGTTATAGGTCTTACGAACATAGATAATTATATTGTGTAGCTGTAATTAACGCGGAAGGCAAGTTTCTTAACTCAACCTTGAGTTATATTCATTCAATTATTATGGTTAATTATTGCTAATTATGCCATGTCCAGGGAATTTATTGTTGATTATTCGCAGTTAGTGCATGTTTAATAATTCAAATTGAATTACTGATTCGGAGAATATATATTTGTAGAATAACTGTTGTTGGATATTCATATTCGTAGAAGATAGAATTGATAGTACATATAATTCCTGTTTATTGTCAAATTATGTTGAAAAATGTCTTAGCTAATTATTCTGGCTAGACGAACATTTGTTAGAACTTGATAAATTTGAGAAGAGAATTCAATTGTTATTGATAGATCGATGCCAATTATTTCGGCTAGATCGATAAGTAAATAGAAATTGAAATCATTAAATTTCGTTGTTAAATCAAATCTTGATTCTGAGACTGAGAAGAACAACCTTTTATATAAAGGGAACATTTTTAAGTCGTATATTCGACCATTGCGCGCGACCTAAGTATTATGCATAATATAGGGTACAAGGAGTTGGCCGGCTCTAAGTACTTGCAGAGGGGTATGATTTAATCTTTATGGTTATCTGATACTCCTGTGTATGTATCAAAGTAAATCTTTGGTAGATACCCGAGAAAGTAGAAGTTCTAGATCCAACGGATCACTCAGCATAAATATGGAAAACATTCCACTTTGTAATTGCGAAGAATTGATTCTTGATTATTCAATAGAATATCGTAGAAACTTTGAAAGCGTTGTACTCTTTCATTATCAAATTATTGCGTTGCCTAGAATACGAGAAGACTTGTTATTGATTAACGATTTGTTCAGCTATTTTCAAAGTTCACCGAACTTTGGTTTCATTCTATCAAAATAGATAGTATGTTCTTATTGATTCATATATATTTATTGTATGTCTTAACTTGCGGGGCAAACTTGTTGCTCACCCTTGCTATAAATAAAACATTTTCACTTAGGAACGAAGAGGCCAAAATTCAAGAAGAATAAAGGCAAAGGCAAGATGCTGGAGTAGTTATAAAGAACTTATTATTATGTTATATTTGTAAACCCTTTTTGTTTATCTAAGGGGTGTCGACGTCGGGATTTTTGGGTGTCCCTTTCCGTTACTTGATCTTTGGTGTTCTCATTTTAGGTGAGATTTGTTTGAAAAAACAAGTGAAAAAGGTCCGACATGTATAATGTCGACGATGGACTGTTAAGAGTCGCGAGTTGATTTTTTAAATGGTTGTACCAACACAATCGAGAAAAAGGTTTGCACATTGACCTAGTGATGTGACATCGCTAAATGGGTTTGGTGAAACCAAGATTCATTAGGTCCGGGGACTTGGTTATCGGGGAAGGTGTTAGGCACCTCCAGACATCCGTGTTACCACGGTGACCGCTTCTTTTCAAAAAACTATTATCCTAATGTGTGTGTGTGTGGGTCAATGTGCTATTATTTGGAAGTAGTACGAGGCCTCGTTCGAACCTATATACACAGGGTTTGAATTTATGTAAAAATTCAGTTTTTAGCAAGGTATAACAATGATGTTTTATAAAAAAGATTTTTCAAACCCTGATGCTCAATAGTAATTGAGACCTTTTACACTCCCATTTTATTAAGTGTTCGGCTTGATTGATTTTATTTAACAGATGCGAGGCATCTATACGAAAAATAATGTACAAAATAATGCCAACTTTCTCGTGGGTATGAAAACCATATGAGGAAATTCAGACATCGCAGAATAATTTACAAGCTGCTTACAGCTGAAAATGTCCATCACGGGAACCGAATCTAGATCCAATAGGCTGAATCTGTGATCACATGATTCCTAGGCGCACAAGATACCGCAATTTGTATGAAAGCAATAAGCAGGTATATATATAAAAGCTGTAAATATATATATATATATATATATATATATATACAGACATGATCACCAACCACGAAGCACCTCCATGGGGGATCAGAAATGTAAATAAAGCTGTAAAAAGCTATCAACCGCCACGGAGGAATCTCTAGGCGGGACAAAACGTAAATAAAACTGTAAATATAGTCAACCGCCACAAAGGAAACTCTAGGCGGGACAAAATGTAAATAAAGCTGTAAAAATCAATCAATCGCCACGAAAGTAAATTCCAGCGAGATTTAAATGTAAAGAAAGTCAGAAAAGCGATAGACCACCACGTAAGTAAACTCCGGTGGGGATTTAATATATATATATATATATATATATATATATATATATATATATATATATATATATATATAAGCAATAAAATGGATGTAACATCTGTGCTCATCGAATGTAGTCCGACAACAGTTCATATATATAAATATATATATATACAAAAAGCGAGTAAATGCAATTTATATAAAAATCCGAGGCTCATCGAATGAAATTCCTAAACCACAGTTCATATATATATATACAAAAAGCGAGTAAACGCCTCGCATCAAGTCTAGGCTCATCGAACAAAAGTCGACACACGCTTAATATATATAAATGTATATATATATATATATATATATATATATATATATATAAAGCGATAAACGCACTGCATCAAAGTCTAGGCTCATCGAACAAAGTTCGACACACGCTTAATATATATATATATATATATATATATATTAAAAAAATAAACGCTCCTGCATCAAGTCTAGGCTCATTGAGGCATAACTCGATAATAATGTTAGTCAATATATATATATATATATATATATATATATATATATATAGATCGAATGAAACCACGGAATCAAGTCCTGGAAAGCAAGCAAGCAACACGACTCTCAACGTGTAGAAGGGTGTGTGCAAAGATGAAGAGAAAGACTCTAAAGTGTGTGAGAAGGCTTACAGCTGACTGCTAAAGAAGACTTCTATATCTTTAGAGTGGGTAAACACTGACTTTTGTAGGTACAAAAGGGCTATATATGAGATCACAAGTGTTTAAAAGGGGAAAGTACACTGCATGGGGTGAGTGTAGAGCAAATTGGGCAGGGCTTCCTCGCCTTTTTCTCTTGTAAAATGGCCACCCCAAGCCCTCTATTTATAGAAGGGGGAGCCGCAGGTTGGCACCTAGTAGAAGGTGTACATGCGGCTGCCCGGGGTTCCCCGGGTGTGGGTCCCACCGTCGTGTCAAGCACGTACATTCTGACAACGCTACCGCTCGCTTTCGATGCTCATAACTTTCAATCCGGGAGTCCGATGGAAGCATGCCATATCATTCCGGAAAGCTCTTTATGAGAGCTACACAATGACATAGGATTTTCCATTTTTTAATTCTAGGAGGATGGGTCCATGACCGAAATGGCATTCCCGGGTTTCCGTCAGGTAGTCCATTGAGCCGTTTTGCGTAGTTTGCACTCGAAAGTTAAGATATGGTTCTTGTGGGACTTCTATTGAAGTATTTTTAGTTGACATGAGTTAATTTGATGTGAGTTGAAGTTGAGTTGGCAAAATGACTATTTTGCCCCTCCTAGGGTTATCTCTGGTTTTTGCGCAGTTGTAGCAGTATTTTCTCAGGATTATCTCTGAGGTTGACTTGATGTTGACTTTGACTGTCCTCAGGGTTATCTCTGAGGTTGACTTGACCTCCTGGGGCTACCTCCAGGCTTTGATCTTGATCCCCCGGGGCTATCTCCGGGGTTAGAAACTGTTTTCCCGGGGTTATCTCCGGGGTTGGAAACTGTATCTCCCGTGGCTATCTTCGGGGTTAAAATTGATGTTGTAGTTCTCCAGGGTTATCTCCAAAGTGTGAAAAATACGCTTTTGTCCTCCTGCATAGTCAGTAACAAGAAAAGAAAATTTTGAGTGTCTACAGATGCCCCTCTTTATCATGTTCATGCAATGCAATGGAATGGACATGATAAAGATTAGTAGACACTTGAAAATATGACAAGGTATTTCTAATGATGAAAATCACAATGTAATGAATGTTTATGATGAATGTCAAAATGTTTTCATAAATCGCAGTTCGCAAATCGGACATCGTATTTTGCACTTCACTTTTCACTTTTCGCATTTGGCCAAATTGTATTTCGCAACTCACACATCGCGATTCGCACATCGCTTATTGCATCGCAAATCGCATATCACAAATCGCAATTCGCACATCGCATATCGCATCACAAATCGTAAATCGCAATGTAATGAATGTTATGATGAATGTTAAAATGTTTTTGCAAATCGCTTTACCTTTACCGATCATTGATGATGCCTATGCTGGTGTTGACTCAAATGGTTTGGCATTTAATCGCTCATGATTGTTTGATGAAGATAAGTGGAGATGCATTCCATATCTCTGATGGGGATGACGTTCTGAAATCACCAGACCCTCCTGATGTATTCGCTGGTAGTTTGCAACGGTGCCTATCCTGCTGATCGCCAAACTTTTTCGGTTCCCACTCAAACGGTGGTATACGAAGCTTTCATCGCTGAACTGTCTTGATGTCGCGCTGAATTGATGCCAATGGTTTAGAATACCAGATCTTCTGATACCTTCGCTGAAGTAATATTCCACGGATTACGTCACTAGACTTCGCTTGATGTTATGCTAGATTGATGACAACCACCAGATGTCTTACCCTTCTTGAGGTGATTTTGAGTTTCTTTTCGTTGTTGGGTGCTTGTGCCCCATTTCCTTAAGCGTTTGATTCGCAACCCGACTGAATCGATGACTTGAATGTCGCCGAAATCCTGGAGGGTGTAATTCATTCTTTCACGCCTTGATTTGAGCGTCGATTGTGTAGAGGCCTCGACTTGTGAGGACTTAACGCATGTTGATGGTGTAGATTTCATTCGCTAGGCCTTTCGTTGTTGACCTTCTACTTACGAGTTGAGAACTTTTTGAGAAGTTTCCCTTCTTCGTAGGGGGCACGCTTATGTCGCTATGATTTCTTTCAGAGTTCACCCTTTCTTTTGATGAGAAGCTTGATCTCGCTTTTAAACTCCTTCCATTTCTTGGAATTGGAAAAATTCCCGATCCTTTCGCATGTCGATGCTGAGAGTTCATATGAGAAACTCTCTTTGTTGATGAAGTCGTGAGTGAATAATATCTGAATCGGTATTGAGATGATGATGGACCATGCTGATGGCGCTAACTGGTGCATTTTCCACTTTAGGATGGTTGATAAATGCCCCAGTGTTGAGTTGTCGCTGCTTCCGAGATTGCCCCAATCTTGTTGTAAGAGACCCAATATCCGGTTGTCGCCAATTTCGAAATTTCCCCAGCCTCGCTTGTTGTCTGGGGTAGTTGCTTTGACAAATGGGCTGATATGACGCAGAGATTGCAAGAAGTGTTTACTTCTATACCATCTGGTGAACAGGTAGTGGATGTGAGCTTTGATGTTGACAGCTCTTTCTGGTAGAGATGTCACTAGGTTAGAGAGATAATGCTCTAACTCATAGGGATATCGCTGTTGCTGAGCGGGATGACGCTATATCTACCCGAGATATCGCATGTAGTTGGAAGTGGATCTGTTAGCTCATTTAGAAACCCTTGGGTAGGAGATCACAGTGTTACCTCCTTCTTCTGAGAGGGAATCCATGTTGGACTTGATAGCTCGCATATACAATGATTTGTAGATGGGCTTGTATTTTCCTGCACAGACTAGCTTAGCCTTTTTGTCATGTACAGTACACATTGTATATATCAAACAACATTATATATGGCAGGGAAATATACGTTGATTCACTTCCCTTTTAGTTGTGCCTTGCTACTTGCTTGATATTCACTTGTTTCTCCAGGACTTTGTGATCTGGATGTATTCTGAACTCCTCC
This sequence comes from Panax ginseng, assembly GCA_020205605.1. NCBI lineage: Eukaryota > Viridiplantae > Streptophyta > Magnoliopsida > Apiales > Araliaceae > Panax > Panax ginseng. The sequence goes on from CM035142.1 coordinate 25,657,052, forward strand.
TTGATGGATGGACATTGAGATGTCTCAGGATTTTTAGAATGGATCGTCGATCTGTGTGTATTCCCTACTATCTTTGGTGTCTTGGGACTTGTTTCTGTATGTGGCTATGGATAAGAGTGTTTTTATTTTTTCTGTGGTGAGACCGGACCATATAACATGGCTGCCTACGTACTCCCGTGTATTGGGGAGATCAGGTTGACGTAGTTCGCCCCAGGTATAGGGCGGATTACAGATGAAAAGTTTAATCCAATGTACAGGATAAATTGAAGGTGTGAAAGGTTTGATCCCTGGTGGGATAACCGAAGTTGCATGAAATGAAGTGAAACCAGGCTGCTGGTTTGAAAAGTATGTTTTTCCCTGAGGGGCAGATGGGTAAAAAGGAAAGGCGGTATGTAGTGAGGGTTAAAGAACCTAAAATGACTGGTGATCTGATGATCCAAAACCAAGATGTTCGCTTGATGGTAACCTCTGACATAGTACCATTTCACGGTGTCCGAATTGATGAGTTGCAGAAATTCACCGTCATCCATTTTCTGTAATCTGAAAGCGCCTCCTGTCAATACCTCCTTGACAATAAACGGGCCTTCCCAGTTTGGAGTGAATTTTCATTTAGACTGAGCTTGGTTGTCAATGATCTTCTTCAAAACCAAGTCGTGTTATTTGAAATATCGCAGTCAGACCTTTCTGTTGTAGGATCTTCTTTACAAGTAGAGGGTTACTCATGTGTGGGCCACAGACTCCACCATGGATCTCATCCATGAGCCTTTAAGCTTGGTCCTCGTCCAGACATCTGAGGAGACCTCATCTTGCATCTCTTTTGTAGAGTGCATCTACGCTCGGTAGAATTTCATAGCAAGTCGATGGATCCGCCTTCTTTCAGTCGGGCTCGCCTCAACGGGTGTAGATCTATCTTGTGAGTGATCATTAATATGCTGATATCAAGGGTGCTGGATGGGAGGTAGCTCATCCGATACTTCTCCAATGTAATTCCAATAGGCTGGAGTCTTTTGTTGGGCAAATGTGAGGGTTGGCATGTCTTCCTTGTATGTTGATCAAGGAGGCCAAAGTTGCTAGTGTATCCAAAAAATCATTCCTATTCCGAGGAATGTGAAGGAAGGATTTTTCTTCAAAACTCCGAAACCATCTGTAGAACCTGCCGATGGTAAGGCAGCAACTGTAGAACCTGTTGAAGAGATTATTTCTTTTTCTTTTTTCTCTCTTTATTTTCTTTTTTCTTTTTTCTTTTTCTTCTTTTTTTTTTATTTTTTATTTCTTTATTTTTTTATTTTTTTATGCATTAGATCGTTGAAAAGAGCAATATGGCTCACTGATAGGTAGCTCCGGCATTGATGAGGCCGAATGACAACTGTCTGTAGCAAAGGGATCCCCAAGGCATGATGAATGAAATTTTCTCATGATCATCTTCAGTAACCATGATTTGATGGTACCCCGCGGAGCAATCAGAAAAGGAGTACATGTCATATCGAGGTTTTATTGTCAATGAGTATGTGGATGAATGGCACGTGAAAGCTATCTTTGAGGCAAGCTTTATTCAAATCTCTGTAATCCACACAAATTTGCACCTCCCTTCTTGGTTTCAGCACGGGGACTATGTTGGATAGCCATTCAGGGTATGTTGACACCATGATGATGCCGGCTTAAAATTGTTTCACAATTTCTTCTTTAACTATTAACTTCCACTCAGGTTTTAATCGCCTGAGCTTCTGCCTGAGTGGCTTGAATCCCCCTTTGATGGGAAGGCAATGAATAACGTCCGTGTATAAACTGACCATGTCTTCGTGAGACCATGCAAACACATCCTAGAATAGGGTTAATAGAGTAACCATGTCATTCCTTTGGTTTGGAGTGAGGTCCGTACCAATCTGGATTTGTTTGGGGTTTTCTAAGGTTCTGAGGTTTAAAAGAGGTGGTTCGATCAAGATTTGGCTTGGGTTTGTCTTCGCCCCATTCTTTGATCTCCTGAGGTATCTCATAGTCATCTTGTATTTCCATCAAGTCTGAGTCCAACTTTACATCAAAGTTACAGTCCTTGTGGAGAATAGGCACCTCGTCAGCAAGTCTAGGCACATCTAACTTTAGAGTCCTGAACCAACATGCTCTCACTTAATATATGAAACTGTTTAATCAAACAAAGTGTTAGAATGTAATGACAAAAGTAACTGCTAATACTTTATGTGAGAAAAGTAAGTAAGATTATTGCTATCTACAGGCGTAATAAGTCTCGCCTGCTTTTACCATTGTTTTCCAAATGCAAGGAGTGTTGCTCCAATTGTCGAGGACAAAGTCCTGGTGGACTACAGTGATGGAGGGGTTGTCATCGTCCTCCCTATCTCGAATGATGGCCATTATGTCTGGGCAATCATCGTCTAGGGTGTATTTGTTTGTATGTTCATCATGGACAATGACGCATATGCCTGACATCATTCTTACAATGTCTTGTTTAATTCTTCGTTCCTCTTCTTCTACTCTGGGGTCTGGAACAAAGACTTCTTTCTCCTGTACCGGTATCGGCTTAGGAAATAACATAGCCATTACGCTGGCTGACACCTTTACAGGAGGTTGTGCAGACTCAGGAGTTGTAGGTGGAGACAATCGCTGTGTGGCTGAAGGAATTTGTTTATGCTTATGATGATTCATGCGACTGGTACTAGCAGTATCCAGACCTTGGGTTCCTCCTTGTGTAGAGGATTCAACATGTACGGGTATCATTGGACCCTGAGTAGACTGGTGTAGTTCTTTGAGTAGAAACTGGATTAAGGTTAGTCTGGTCGGATGACGACATGATTGACTGTAGGCCTGTTGCCTTTTGGACTTTGAACGGGTAGTAGGTCCAATTGGTTCCCTGCGAAAGACTTGCATAGTTTAGTCTTTAGGGAATGTGTATAATAACATACTATGTGATGTGTCCATTTTAGGAATTTTATTCTGCAAAACGGATGTTAGCTGTTTGTAGCATGTTTAAAATATGTATGTGTACACATTTCTTCATATTTCTCATTATATGGAGATAGATATGGAATGAAATTACAAGTAATTGTGTTTACAAGTAATTTGAAATGAGAGCATGAAGATACTTTCCTCCGCTTTTGGGTTTATCGTAGGTCAACCTATCTTAGGTTACTCTCATGCTTTTTGGCATGAAGGTTCCCAAATCATCGCAATCTACTTGACGGGAAGTTAATCCGGTCTTTTCAACTGGAGCGAATTTGGGTGGTGCCTTTCTGAGCGTCGAGAATTAGTCTTCCGACGAGTCCAAAGAATCAAACACCGACGGATAGCCTCTGGTGGAGGGACCACACAACATACATTCACATACATCGGGTCTCTCACCGTATAAAAATGATGACATGTCAAGAAGCACTAATATCCTGGCAGATATGGTGCGAAGCACTAATATCACAAGGCGCTTATGGTGCGAAGCACTAAATTGCAATAAGGAAATGCATTCGTACATATTCATTAAATGTAAATGCAACATCCACACACAAGTAGATAACAGTTTTGAAAAGATTATAATAGCAGCTTAAGTCCTCTTACTGGAGTCCCCAACAGAGTCACCACCTGTCGACGTCGGGATTTTTGGGTGTCCCTTTCCGTTACTTGTTCTTTGGTGTTCTCATTTTAGGTGAGATTTGTTTGAAAAAACAAGTGAAAAAGGTCCGACATGTATAATGTCGATGATGGACTATTAAGAGTCGCCAGTTGATTTTTTAAATGGTTGTACCAACACAACCGAGAAAAGGTTTGCACATTGACCCAGTGATGTGACAATGCTAAATGGGTCGGTGAAACCGAGATTCATTAGGGTCCGGGGACTTGGTTATGCGGGGGGAAGGTGTTAGGCAACGCCCGACATCCGTGTTACCACGGTGACCGCCTCTTTTCAAGAAAATATTATCTGAATATGTGTGTGTGTGTGTAGGTCAATATGCTATTATTTGGAAGTAGTCACGCGACCTCGCTCAACCTATATACACGTGGTTTGAATTTATGTAAAAATTCGAGTTTTAGCAAGGTATAAATGATGATGTTTTATAAAATAGTTTTTCAAACCACGATGCTCAATAGTAATTGAGACCTTTTACACTCCCATTTTATTAAGTGTTCTATTGATTGATTTTATTTAACAGATCACGAGGCATCCGTATAAAAATAATGTACAAAATAATGCCGACTTTCTCGTGGGTATGAAAACCATACGAGGAAATTCACATCATCGAGAATAATTTACAAAGTCGCTAAATTGAAAATGTCCATCACGGAACTAAATCTAGATCCAATAAATTTGAATCATGATCGGTAGCACAAGATACCGCAATTTGTATGAAAGCAATAAGGTGTACATATATAAAAAAGTCAGAAATATATATATACGAGATATGATCACCAACCACGAAGCACCTCCATGGGGATCGAAATGTAAATAAAGTCAGAAAGCTATCAACCGCCACAGGAGGAAACTCCAAAGGGACAAAATGTAAATAAAGTCAGAATACGGTCAACCGCCACAAAGGAAACTCCAGACGGGATGAAATGTAAATAAATCTGTAAAAAGCAATCAACTCGCCACGTAAGTAAACTCCAGACAGGACAAAATATAAAGAAAGTCATGAAAAGCGATCAACCACCACGTAAGTAAACTCCGTGGGGACGAAATATATATATATATATATATATATATAAGCAATAAACGCATACCGGATGTAACATCTGTGCTCATCGAAATGTAGTTCGACAATGCTTCATATATTTAAGTATATATATATACAAAAACAAAGTAAACGCACTTTATAAAAATCCGTGCTCATCGAATAGTCCGACCACAGTTCATATATATAAATATATATATATATATATATATATATATATATATATATATATATATATATATATATATAAAAGCAAATAAACGCCTGCATCAAGTCAGCTCAATTGAGGCATAACTCGATAATGTTAGTCAATATATATATATATATATATATATATATATATATATATATATATATATATATACAGATCGAATGAAACCACTTGGATCAAGTCCGCAAAAGCAAGCAACACGACTCTCAACCTCAGTAGAAGGGTGTGTGCAAAGATGAAGAGAAAGACTCTAAAGTGTGTGAGAAGGCTTACAGCTGACTACTAAAGAAGACTTCTATATCTTTAAAGTGGTTAAACAACTGACTTTTGTAGGTACAAAAGGGCTATATATGAGCTCACAGGTGTTTAAAAGGGGAAAGTACACTGAATGGGGTGAGTGCAGAGCAAATTAAGCGTGGCTTCCTCGCTTTTTCTCTTGCAAAATGGCTACCCCAAGCCCTCTATTTATAGAGGGGGGGCCGCAGTCCTACATGCACCTAGTAGTTGAGGTACATCACGGCTACCAGGTGCCCCGGGTAGTGTGGGTCCCGCCGTGTTGAAGTACGTATATTCGGACAACGCGCTGTTCGCTCGGTTGTTCATAACTTTCAATCTGGGAGTCCGATAGAAGCGTGCCATATCATTCCGGAAAGCTCTTTCCGAGAGCTACACAATGACATAGGATTTGCCATTTTTTAATTCCAGGAGGATGGGTCCATGAACAAAATGGCAAAACATATATATATATATATATATATATATATATATATATATATAAAAGCAATAAACGCACCGGATGTAACATCTGTGCTCATCGAAACGAGTTCGATAACAGATTCATATATATATAGTATATATATATACAAAAAGCAGAAACGCACTTTATATAAAATCCGTGCTCATCGAATAGAGTCCTAATAATAGTTCATATCTATAAATATATATATATATATATATATATATATATATATATATATATATATATATATATATATATATATATATATATATATATATATATATATAAAAGCAGAGTAAACGCACTGTATATAAAATCTAGGCTCATCGAATGTAGTCCTACCACAGTTCATATGTATAAATATATATATATATATATATATATATATATATATATATATATATATATATATATACAAATAAAAGCGTAGTAAACGCCTGCATCAAGTCTAGGCTCATCGAACAAAGTCGACACACAGTTAATATATATAAATGTATATATATATTAAAGAAAATAAACGGTCCAGACCAAAGTCTAGGCTCAATCGAGGCATAACTCGATAATGTTAGTCAATATATATATATATATATACAGACTGAAATGAAACCACGGACCGAAGTCCGGGCAAAAGCAAGCAACACAACTCTCAATGTGTAGAAAGGTGTGTGCAAAGATGAAGAGAAAGACTCTAAAGTATGTGAGAAGGCTTACAACTGACTGCTAAAGAAGACTTCTATATCCTTAGAGTGGGTAAACACTAACTTTTGTAGGTACAAAAGGGCTATATATGAGCTCACAGGTGTTTAAAAGGGGAAAGTACACTGCATGGGGTGAGTGCAGAGCAAGTTGGGCAGGGCTTCCTCGCCTTTTTCTCTTGCAAAATGACCACCCCAAGCCCTCTATTTATAGAGGGAGGAGCCGCAGGTCTACCTACGGCACCTAGTAGCAGGTGTACATGTGGCTGCCCGGGGTGCCCCGGGCATTGTGGGTCCCGCCGTGTCGAAGTACGTATATTCGGACAACGCGCTGTTCGCTCGGTCGTTCATAACTTTCAATCCAGGAGTCCGATGGAAGTGTGCCATATCATTCTGAAAAGCTCTTTCCGAGAGCTACACAAAGACTTAGGATTTGCCATTTTTTAATTCCAGGAGGATGGGTCCATGACCGAAATGGCATTCCTGGGTTTCCGTCAGGTAGTATGTTGAGCCGTTTTGCGTAGTTTACACTCGAAAGTTAAGATATGGTTCTTGTGGGACTTCTATTGAAGTAGTTTGAGTTTTCATGAGTTGATTTGATGTGAGTTGAAGTTAAGTTTGCAAAATGTCCATTTTGCCCCTCCCGGGTTATCTCCGGTTTTCGCACAGTTGTAGCAGTATTTTCTCAGGATTATCTCTGAGGTTGACTTGATGTTGACTGTGACTGTCCTTAGGGTTATCTCTGAGGTTGGCTTGACCTCCTAGGGCTACCTCCAGGCTTTGATCTTGATCCCCCGGGGCTATCTCCGGGGTTAGAAACTGTTTTCTCAGGGGTATCTCCGGGGTTGGAAACTGGATCTCCCGTGGCTATCTTCGGGGTTAAAATTGATGTTGTAGTTCTCCAGGGTTATCTCTGGAGTGTGAAAAAGATTCTTTTGTCCTCCTGCATAGTTAGTAACAGGAAAAGAAAATTTTGAGTGTCTACAAGGGGTATGTTTGTAATTTTACGGTTAGCAAACTTGGGACTTATGTATTAACAACTTATGTTAATGAGTTATGTATTCCTATTTCTATATGAATGGGTAGTTAGATGTTATTATAATGTGGATCGTGAACACCAAACTCGGGGGTCAGGTAACCCGGATTTGGGGGTGTCACAGGTTGGTATCAAAGCTGTAGTGACCAAGGTGTCACACGTTGGTAGAATAGCTGTAAGTTATAAACCTTAAGTGGGATGGGGGAAAACCCTAGGATTATAACTATAAGCGAGATATAGAAAACTCATTTAGAGTTCTAAGTGAGGGATTGCTGGAGTGCATCAATAGTGAGATAAGTGGACACATAGTGTGGGAATGTTGTACTGGTGAAGTACTAATCAAGTTAATTAAACTGATTGTAGGATGTCTGGAGAAGATGAAACGAGTGCGGAGATGCTAGCGGCTGTTGCACCAATGCTAGAAGCCGATGTGAGACCCCAGATTTTATGAATAAATATTTAATTTTCTCGAAATATTTTTTTTAATATTATGGTGTGGATTTGATATAATGTTATAGTTGTGGGTAGTATTTATAAATTTTGCAAAGTATGCAAGTTGTTGAATAATATTCGATTGGTCGGGGAATATTCTTTTTGTCGGGGAATATTCGTATGACGATACAATCATTGGTGGACCCCACAACGGAAGTATTGTCATAGTTAGAAAATGACAAAATTATCTTTATATAAAAATAACGACAGAGGTGTTACCGTTAAAACTGTTGAACTACTTGGTAGTAAAAGTACAGTAATACGCGTGGTTACATAGTAGCACACGGTATTGATTATTGATGCTTACGTGATAAGTCACTCAGTTATACTCAATTATTGCTACACGATAATTGCTTTGATCATATCTCTCATATTATTGATTCAATTATTGTTACAAAGATTATCATCATAAATATGTTATATCATTAAATCAATAATTGAGACAACAAAATTATTCATATTATTATTTGCAATATTGACAATGTCTAGAAGTTCACAAGGAGAGGTTTGGTCACCTAATTGCTACCAATAAGGAGAAATCCTTATCTAAAGCCCCTCTTTCCCGGAGCGACACGGTTGTTAAATATTATGAATTATAATATTAATAATGAATAAGTTTGTGTTGATTAAAGATGAATTTTATAGTTCCATTGTGTTGGACTTATTTGTGTTAGTATAATTGATGTCTGGAGGTTATATTGTTCAATTGGGTATTCGGGACACTTTTTGTGTCAGAGTTACTATTCACGAGTTACTATTTATGAGTTACTATTCACGAGTTACTATTCATGAGTTACTATTCATTAGTTACTATTCATGAGTTACTATTCACAGGGTACTATTCACCCGTAAGATATATTTCTTTTTGGTCCAAATTATTTTTGGGTACAATATTATTCCTTAAGTAGATGTGCTAATTTTTCAAACCGTTGGTTGAAGATATAATAGTAAATCAATATGGACCGCTGGTGGAAAGTATAATAGTAAATCAATATGGATCGCTGGTTTAAAGTTTTAATAATAAATCGGTATGAATGCCGCTTTAAGTTTTAATAGTAAACCAATATGGACCGTCTGCTTAAAAGTAAATCAATCTGACCGTTCATGAGAGTTAGTTAATATTCACCCATTCTCCTATAAATAGAAGCTCATTCCTTCATTATTTCTTACGAATTCATTTGAAACTCTAGAGAGAGAAACTATAGAGAAAGAAGAAAAATATTCGCTTACTTTTTCTACTCCAATATCTAGTTTCTTCTAAGCTAGGGGATATTATTTGTTGTACTCATAAGGGGTATTCTTTCTTTCTTATTCATGAAGAGAACTTCATTATTCCATTCTTTATTATTCTCGCTGGAATAACTTTGTATACGCGGATACCCTATACTTGGTGAAATTCTTCATTATTCCATTCTTTATTATTATGTTGAATAACTTTGTCTATGCAAAGTAATCGCATACATGGTGAAATTCTTCATTATTCCATTCTTATTATTCTCATTGAATAACTTTGTTTATCTGAAGTACCACATACATGGTGAAATTCTTCTAATATTCCGTTCTTTATTATTACGCTTAATATCCATGCGTCAAGCGTTACGCCGGACACGGTTCCATTATTTATTATTCTGTCGGAATATCCTGTCTGTGTGTTTACGCCAGACCTGGTTCCATTATTTATTATTATGTCGGAATATCCTGTCTTTGCGTTTACGCCGGACCTGGTTCCATTAGTTATTATTCTGTTGGGAATAACCTATCTGTGCAGTCTATCACACGCACGGTGAATCCTTCTGTTATTCCATTCTTTATTATTCTGTTGGAATAAGATAAATTAACTTATAAATCTTTAAAATTTATTCTTGAACTTGTTTTATTGAATTGTCATCATCCTCATCCTTATATTATGTTGAAAGTCATCTTTGGCTTACGTGCATAGATGAACTTAGGATTATTCGGTATAATCATGACCGTAATGTGACGAATGATGTGGTAAAAGTCCTTATTGGCCTGTAGTTCATTGGTGGACAGTTGTTGGTATGATTATGACAAGGGATTATTTGGTATAGTCATGACCATTGATGATTACATGAATATCCTTGGCCGTGGAACAAGGATGATTCGATTTTATTTATTAAAATTTGAGTCTCAAATGATAAAAGTGATGAAAACCTTTTAAATCATAGAAGATAGTAGATTTTATTCTCTACTTGACTCTTCTAATGGATTGCTTGATCCATCAGCAGCTTAAACTTGTTGTCTATTATATTCTATCAGTTTAACATTATTGAAGGCTAATGATAATTTATTCTGCATTATCTTAGTCATAATATTTCTTACTGGGCTAGTTGAGCTCACCCTTTCTTTCACTGTTCTCTTCAGGAAATGAGCTGGGACTAGTCGGGGAACAAAGTGATGGTCCTAGATGGTGCATTAGTATTCCTCACTATTCTGTGAACTAGTGTGATAATAAATGTAATGAGGACTCCATTGAGTGTGGATATTGTCTAGATGACAATATTTGTATTAAAACTCACAGCCTATGTTTTGTCGTATTTTACACGACTGTTGTATAATTAAGTAGTATTTGTATTCAGTACCTTGTAGCTGGCGACTCAAGATGGGTGATGTATACCTGTTTTGGGGGTGTCACAGTTGGTATCAAAGCTTAGGGATATGATCCCTGGCTGAGATGTGAGATAAGAACTAGGAGGGGAGAGATGGGGAATTCCTTCGCTAGTATGACCTACCTAAGTTTATTTGGTATTTAACTGGTCAGTCAGTGTGACAACCTGAAAATTTGGACAATTTTATAAAATCTTAAAAGATTAAATAAAGGTTAAATCATAAACCTAGACATAAAATAAGTGTATGTATTTGACGTTTTTGTAAAGGAATTTGAAGGATTTCAAAATTTTTGGAGAAGAACTTGAATGATTTGATAGACTATAAGTGATAGTCTGATAATGAGGTATATGTTTAGTGTATGAGTTCATAAGATTATGTGTATGTAGTTCTAGTATTTTAATTATATACTAGTGACCTAATCTAAGAATTGTGTACCATGTCTCAATTTATTAAATTATTTTGTATGAATATGTGAGTAAGTGAATTAAGAATTAAGTTATGTAACCTAATATATATGTATTAGGTGTGATAACTAAATAACCTAAGATTTTATAATATGGGAGAATATTAGTATATAAATACATATACTAATTCTAAGAGATTTAATTTTTATATCTCAACTAATTAATTTTATAACCTAATTATAGCAAGTCTAATTGGGTTAAAGAAATAAATGTACATGAGTAAGGATTTATGTTATAATTGAGGAAATGAAAACCCTAATTAAATAATTAGGGAATGGTAAAATAAGAAGTGTTGGAAGATGTTATTTGTTGTAGCCCAAACATTGTTAATTTGAAAGCCTAGATGAATTATTGGATAGCCCAATTGTTGGCCCAATTAAGGAGGGGCATATTGGACATTTAATATGCTAAATAAGAATTAAAAAGAAATCAATTTTTAAGGATAATAATGCTACATGGCCAGCCCATACAAGAGAGGAGAGAAGGGGAGATGAATGTGATGATGATTTACTTTAGTGGGTGACCAACTCTTCCATGTGTCACTCCTTTATTTAACCAACATTCTTAACCAAAGTTACAAGCAACCTTATAATGATGAAGAAAGAGAAAGCAAGAGGGAGTTGTTTGGAGATTAATATGAGATATACAAATATATCTTCATATTTATTTTTACTGAACCACAAAAGCAATTTCATTTCTCTCTCATCCTATTACTTCTTATTAGCTATCAAAAACAAAACTAGGGAGAGAAAGAGAGAGAGAGAGCCTAAGAGTTCGGCAGCTACAAGAGGTAGAGGAGGGGAGATTTTGATCTTCCATGCCATCCAAGATCCATCACATAGTTTCGAAGAAAAAGATATGTCATGAAATCAAAGGTATAAAACCAAACCTAAGTTATCCTTTTATTTAAGTTATTTTGATGGAATAAAGATCTAAGGTTTAAAAAATCTTAGATCTATATGATTTAGAGTGCTTTATGTATAGATCTACCCATATTGGGTGTTGATTTGGTTGGAATCAAAAAGAATAGAAAAATAGAATTTTTCGAAAAACTTAAACTTGAAAGTGTGATCTAGCTTTTGATTTTTTGAAATCTATGATGGATATTTGTGGTTTATCTTTTTGGGATGCTAGATCTATGTATTAAGGATAAAATCCCTTTGGAATCACTCAATTAGGTTGAAAAATGAGCAAGTTATGGAAGTTATCCCAAACTACTCAAAGCTAAGAAAACTGTTAGAACAACAGTTTTTACCAGCCACTTCCGAGCTAATTTCCGGGAGCTTAACATGTCCAAATATGGATTTTGATAGATGAAAATTGTATATTGGAAAGATACGAATCCAAAAAAATTGACGGATCGTTAATTGGAGTTATAGATCTCATTTTATTTAAGTTTTACCAAAGGACTCCAAAACTCAGTAAACGCCAAATAAATTGCAAGAATTTTCTAGGGCTTGGAAATTTAAATTGTGAGAAAAATTCGCCCTTTTGGGACATGAAAATATATGGTATTAAGTACTTCTCATTCAAAAATGAGCTCATTCGACTTAAAATGACCAAGTTATGACCATTTCAATTTCGTGATTTTCCGATTAAAACGCTTATAATCGAGTTCTATAACTCAGATGGCCACGAAATTTAAATCGAGTGTCACGTTAACACGTATAAGATTGTGTCAAAAGAAGGGAATTTCTAGAGTTAAGCGTGATGGGGCTAATTTCTTAAGGAATTAACTAAAAGTGATTTTTGAAAAATACCAAAGGAAGTTGGAAAATTTTGGAAAAATACTTTTTGTGTATGGAATTTATGTATATGTGTTTGATCAAAGGATAGAAAAATAATAAGTTGTTTTAGTATTTTCGTAAAAAGGATATGGAATCCAGCTTGCTGGATTGGAAGATCTGATGAATCCAGCTTGCTGGATTGAAAAGAAGTTTATTGAATTGAAAATTTGTTTGATCTAGCTTGCTGGATTGCAATCTAGTTGCTGGATATGGAATCTAGTTTGCTGGATTGAAATTGGGTTTAGGGGATTGACCATCTAGGTTACTGGATTTGGAATCCAGTTTGCTGGATTTGAAATCCAGGTTACTGGTTTGGTATTTGACTTATTAAAGTGTTAAATCATAATGTATATGATATAGTGATTAAAGAATTATCAAATGATGATAATAATACTAATGTTGTAAGATGTTATCTAATATTTAATTAAGTGTTAGATAATTTATGTATAAAGTAATAGTATTACGAGCTAACAGGTATGTTATGCTAATTAAAAGATCAATCTTATAATTGATAGGTCTTTCATAAGAGATTACATTATATTGCTTAGCGGTAATTAGCGGTACAGGCAAGTTTCCAAAACTCAAACTTGAGTTGTATGTTCAAAGCATGTTAGTGAATAGTTGTTGTTGATTATTCACGTCTATATTGATTATTGATTCGCACGTTGTGCATGTTGTAAATGTTAATCAGGTATGAAAGGCTGATCACCTTCATTACCATTTGGTTCAGTTAATCTGTTCATGGTCATTATTGACCATTCATTTTTATTGACTTAATCATTCAGCTAAGAAAATTTGTTCATGCTCTTTCACAATGTTTATATTGTTGAAAGTTAGCTAGCTTATTGTTCAATTCTTTCAATCATGATATATCCTCAAATAAATTTAAACTTGCTGGGCAAATTTGATGCTCACCCTTGCTATATCATGATAAAATTTTCAGATTTAAAGGAAAGCTCGAGTAAAGACAAAAGTAAAGGCAAAGTGCAAGACTAAATTATGGTGCAGTTAGATTTATTAAATCTTCTGACGAAAATAGTATTGTAAACATTTAAGATATTGAATGTATGTATTAAGTTAAGGTTGTGGACCTTGGGAATGATGTGTAAAAGTTTAATGTATAAACAATTTATGTTTATATCTTCCGCAATAGTTATAGAATTAGTATACCAGATTCGTGGTAAAAAGTACCCGGATTTGGGGATACTACAGTCAGAGTACAGGGATAATATGTGATATATTAATTAACCCTTGTTTTGTGGCAGTATTGGAAAATGGCATCCGAAAATGTTGAGATAAGCAATGAAGCACATGAGATCGTGGAGTCACCATAGATTAATACCCAGGATAATGTACAACAGGAAGACAATAATCCTTAGGTAAACAATAACACCGATGAAATGATGATTGATGGGATGTTCAGAGGCTTTATGCAATTCATGCAACATCAGGCGAGAGAGACTCCTATTCATAATGCAGGTGAAAACAATGGCAACCCACGGTCGGTCACCGCTAAGCTGTTCAAGGAGCTGGTACCACTAGAGTTTGTGGGAAAGCCAGAACCACTTAAGGCAGAGACGTGGTTAAAGCAGATCACCAAGATATTTGATGTCTTGGGATGCTCCGAGGAGCAAAAGGTTCCCTTTGGTTAACTATTCATCATGCTTTTCGTAAGGTTGTTAGCTTTCATATTCCTAACCAACATGTTATGCGAATTCAAGCAAACAAACCACTAAACTCAATCATTGTCATATCAAGTCATAAGTAAAGAGCCTCGAGCCTTTCGTTGTTGACTTCGTTGTGTGAAATGCACCGAAGCCAGACTTTCTGTAGGCAACGTCGTGAATGACGATGGCAAGTTGATAGGTATCAATGTGAAGTAATATCTGTAATATCCGAGATATTTTTTTTATGTAATTTAAGAATTATTAATAAACGAATTTATATGAAACTTTTGGGAGATTTTATTTATTAGATGTATATGTGTTGTACATATATGTGTTATTTCAAGATATGTGATGAGATGTATTTAAATGATTGGTTTAGTTTTATTTAACTATTTAAATTGATTGAGTAGGGAATTATTCTATTTATTACGTGGCATGGTATTAAATCATGAGCTGGAGTTCGGAGCGTATTCGAGTCCGGAACGTCGAAATTAGTCACGATAGACTGTAATCACGAAAAAGTGTCACAGTTGACTTTTTGGTCAAAGTCAACTAGTTGACTTTTTCGAGGAAAAAGACAACTACGAATTTCAGAGATAAATTTGACTAAATGGATAGTCCCATGACGTCCGGAACGTCGACTTTAGTATAAATCGATATATGGTTCGCAAAGTTTGGTTCCGAAGGGTAAAATAGTCAAATACCTTATTAATTGATTAATCGATTAAAATAATATATGTATTTTTTTTATAATAGAAATCAAATTTGAACTCGATGGACCCATGAGACTATTAAATTGGGTCAAGGGAGGAGTATACGATATTACATAATAGCTAAGGTGGAAGTAATTTATTTTATTCCTTAAAATCAAAATTCTTTTTATTTTTCTAACTCCCACATTCATTTTCTCTAACTCCCACATTCTTCCTATTAATTAACTATATTATTGTAGTATTAAGTATTGTGAGTAACTAATCATTAGAGTTGGGGGTTATGGAAATCAAAAGACTCTAACAAAGCTATACATATATACAAACACACTTTTCTTTTAAGAAAATTCCACCAAGTGAGTAAACATGGAGAGAAATTGAGAGCCTAAGAGAGTTAGAACTAATTTTGGAGAATTAATGAGTATTTGACAAGGAAGGAGAAGGAGCATCATATTAAACCAAGAAGAAATTCATCAAAAGGTAATTCATGAACCCATTTTATTTTTATAAGAAAATGAGAAGAAAATGCATATAAAATTGGTAAATGATTTGTTGTGGCTTTGTGTTTACCATGTTATCATTGTTTGATGATTATAGATCATTAACAACAAAAGATATGGGTTAATCATGGATCAAATTCATAGAAAATCAAAGAATTAAGCAATGCATGCTCTACCTTTGATAAAATATCTCTAAGGTGCTAAATTAATCAAAAAGGTGGAGGTTTGTTGAAGTTTGATATTGTGAAATGTGAAAATATGTGAGAGTAAATGATCTGGACATTAGGAATAATTTAATTGCATGCTAGAAGCAAAATCACGTATTTTTGTCAAATTGGGTTTAACTAGTAATCTGTGATTTTTGGGGTTTTTCGGAGCCTCGGAATCCTGGTGTATATGACTCGATTAACGTATGTAATACTTTTACAAAATAGTATGTAACATGAGGTACAACCTGTCCAAATTTCATAGGAAAGGGAGTTAAATTGAGAAAGTTATGAAAATCGTAAGCATGCATGTTGGTAATAAAATCTGCAGAGTTACGGAAATTCCGAAATTTTTCTAAGTATAAAACTAGTGCTTGCACACTTTTACTCGTCTTGAGCTGGTTTGTGGTCTTAGCATGCTAGTTTTATGAATGTTATATTTTTGTAAAATACCTTGATGTATGAAGTTTATTGTGTCCAAGTATCATGGTCATATCATCTTTAGATTAGCGGGAATAAAAATCGTAGAGTCAATGAAAATCGTAGAATAAACTTTGAAAATTGTAGAGTAAACTCTGAAAATTGTAGAGTCAGTGAAAATCGTAAAGTAAACTCTAAAAATCGTAGAGTCAGTTAAAATCGTAGAGTCAATGAAAATCGTAGAGTAAACTCTGAAAATCGTAGAGTCAGTGAAAATCGTAGAGTAAACTTTGAAAATCGTAGAGTCAATGAAAATTGTAGAGTAAACTCTGAAAATCGTAGAGTCAGTGAAAATTGTAGAGTAAACTCTGAAAATCGTAGAGTCAATGAAAGTCGTAGAGTAAACTCTAAAAATCGTAGAGTGCAGATAGTAGAGTGAAAATTGTAGAGTCAACACTAAAAATCGTAGAGTCAGTGAAAATCGTAGAGTGAACTCTGAAAATCGTAGAGTGCAGATAGTAGAGTGAAAATCATAGAGTGAACTCTAAAAATTATAGAGTAAAGTTTATATTACAACTACTATGCGTTGCTAATAGTTGATGTGCATGATTATACAATTGTGTAGGGCACGTGAAGTGCAGATAGCTGTAAGCTATTAATCTGTTATTGGTAAACAATGATCAAGGCAAGTTTCTTACCCTATTTTTCATTATGAATTTATTCAAGTTTTATTCAGTTGATTGCAGCGAGGGTAAGTTTGGGCTTGTGATTTAGTAATCATTCATGTAAGCTCTTCTATTGTAAAGTTCTATAACTTCAATTGTGATGCGAAACGTTATTGATGATTATTCAGTTCCTATTGTAACTGCTATACTTTAAAGTTCGTATACCCTTAATGAACTATATTCAAGCATGTTTTCTAGATTTCGTTTCAGCTAGATGTTATTGATGCAAACGTAGTATATTGTTTGAACAATTCAAATCCTTTGAAGCTAATGAATGTTTACCAATCCAAATTTCTTTGGTGAGGTCCCGCATGAATATTAAGATGAACAACCCGGATAACGGTATAACTGATGTCGGGCATATAGTCCCATTTACGCTTATGCATTTAAACTTTGTACTTATGCACAATGTAGTAAACGATAGGGTGATCACCGAGTATTTACGAGACCTGCTTACAATCTATTTGATTGTTAAACCGTCTGATGGTTTTTGATGAAACAAAGTAATGTTCAGGGTATCTAACACCCCTTAGTATGCTATTGAGAATTCCAGAACTCTTATCTTGATATTCCAGTTTATCTCTTGATATTTATTTCAACTGTTGAGAAATATTCATACTAATGCTTTTACTTCTAATGTATGTTCTCAAACTACTTTATATACTTGCTGGGCAATTTATGCTCATTCTTGCTTAAACCTTTCAGTTAAGGATGATAACGCTGAGGGCTCGGGAAAGGACAAAGGAAAGTCTAAGATGAAATGATGAGAGTTATTTATGTAATAATTATATTTCCGCATATGAAGTGATGTAGTGATAAACGCTAAGTTTAAGTTTTAGTTTATTAAACGTTGTAAAGACTTGGGACTTTATTTTGAATAAGTATGTAATAGTTAATATTATTATTATTATTATTAGAGTTACTTAGATAAATGATGATGTATGTTGTATCGTGAGCACCATGTCCTGTAATCGATGTTACACAGATTTGGGGGCGTCACAGGTTGGTATCAGAGCCATAGGTTATAAACTTTGGGTTGGAAAACCTTAGACTATAACCTTAGGGAAGTTAGTGGATGAAATAAAGAGATGAACTCATGTAGAGTTCTAGGGGTTGTGTCAAATCTATTTTTCTAAAATAAAAACATCTATTTTAAAATACTAACTGAGTTATTTTTCTTGTCTGAAGGATGTCAGGAGAAGAGGAGGTTAGAGATATTCACGTTGTGAGTGAGCAGTTGGTGACAACTATACCTGAGCCTATAGCTGAGGCAGTAGCTGACTCAGACCCAGAGGAGTATCCTGATGAAGAAGAGGAGCCCGAGGAGGACTCTAAAGAAGAACCTGAGGATACTTTATTGGATGAGTTGATGGATAGGATTATGGAGTTGGACGACAAGGTCCATAAGTTTAAGGAGTTGTATCAGGGGGAGCAGCAAACTGCAACATTGCTTGAGGCATTGGTGCACCACCTGATAAATAGGAACGGGCATCTGGGTGACAAGTCATGCATCGCACTGTAAATGCGATAGGTTTGGAGGATGAGAAAGAAGCTATTAGGACCTACTTGGCGCTTACCATTAATGGGTTAGAGTCGAGGATTCAGAGTCTCCAAACTGACAAGCAGATTATTACCACATTCTGGGGATAAGAGAGGAGAGACCGTGTTCGGGCTGAGAAGCTATTGCAAGTTAGAAGGAGAGGTGAGAGATAAGAAGGTTAAGATAGACAAGATGAAGTACGCGTTTAAGTCAGCACATGGAAGGTTCCAGCATAAGGTGCATCACTTTCTAAGTGAGGAGCACCGGTCTAGACGTGTTATTAGCTGAGGGCTGGTACTGGAGATAGCGGATGAGGAGCATGAAGACGCCATTAGGCGGGGCTTTTAGTTAATTATAATGAACTTTTACTATTAGCGTTTATAACACTTATCTATGAATAAAAAGCTTGGTTTTGGTTTTTACCAAGTATGTTGGTTTCAAGTGATGTAAATAGCTTAACGCCATGAGACGATGAAATACCTTTGGTGTTATGTTTGTAAATAAATATGTTTTTATTTAAGTATGTGATGTGATCATTAAGTTCTCTTCTTTTGAATGATATATTCTGTAGATTAAGTGATAAGATAATAACATTAAGTTCATTTCAAACAAATAGATGGCTAGAGGAAGACGTAAACAAACACCGAGTGTTCAAAGCGATAATCCGGGGATCCATCAATCCTATGCAAAGCAGTTTGTAGACATGTTAGTGGGGGCACTTGAATCGAACCCTAATGCAAATAACCTCCAGTGGCCCAAGTGGCACACTTCAAGGACTTCAAGAGTACGGGACCCCCTGTGTTCAAAGGAACCACTGAACCCATTGAAGCTCAAACTTGGGTAAAGGAAATCGAAAAGCTCAGACGTATTGCCTTAGGTAGGTGATGATCAAAAACAATCTTCGCCACTTACATGCCAAGGGTGAAGCTAACTTCTAGTGGGAGGCAAACTGCACTGTACGGAGAAGGCGTGATACCTTGGGAAGGGTTTAAGAAAATCTTTCTCGAGAACTATTTTCCAGTTAGTATGCAGAGTCGCATGGAGATGCGATTCCTGGAGCTGAAGCAAGAAGACATGACGGTACCTCAATATGCCGCAAAATTCAATGAGCTGGCGAGGTTTGCGCCTGCCAGGCGCTACACCGAGAGAGAAAAACGAGGAGGTTTGAGCAGGGGTCTCAAACCATGGCTATATAGCGACTCTGTTACTGTATGAATAGCTTCGCGACTCTCCTGGAGAAAGCTATAATTGCTGAGGGCGGAAGTGAGGCCCTGATGAAATTTAATAAGGAAAAAAAGAAGAAGAATGAAGGAGGGAATCGTGGGGAAGATTGCAGCAGTAGTGGTGCAAAAAAGAGGAAGTGGAACAATAACAACAGTAACATCAACATTTTAAATCGGGAAACTCTGGGGGAAAACCAGGGGAAACAAAGAGGAGAACAGAGGCATGAAAGGAGTGTGGGAGGAATCACTCAGGGGCATGTCTAAAAGGAAAGAATGTTTGTTTCAACTGCGGGTAGGTGGGGCACATCTCTCCCAATTTCTCTGCACCAAAGAGAAATGGATGCTTCAACTGTGGAGCATTGGATCATCAGGCAAGGAATTACCCAAAGAAGAACACATCAGGAGGAAATGGAGGAAGGGGACCAAGCGGTGGGAATCTCACGATTAATGGACCACCAACTCAGAATCGACCAACATCAAGGACTTTCAACATGACGGTTTAGGATGCGGTTGCATCCAGGGACGTGGTTTTAGGTATCATTTCGATCAATGATATATCTGCTTACATATTATTTGATTCGGGTGCTACTTGTTCCTTCGTATCGCATGAATTCTCCCAACGATTAAATTTACCCTGTGAAGAATTAAAATATCATATGAACATAGAAGTTGCTAACAAGGAAATGATTCCTGTTATCCATGTCTATAGAAATTGTGTTGTAGACATCAGGGGATATAAGTTACCCGTGGATTTAATTCCAATTCAATTAGGAGAATTTGATGTAATTCTAGGAATGGATTGGTTATTTAACCATGGAGCGATGATAGATTGCCAAAAGAAGTGTATAAACCTTAGGACTCCAGATCAATCTAAGGTAGCATTCTATGGAAGTAGGTCGCCAAGACACTCAAGTTGTCTGACGATGATGCAAGCAAGGAAGTTACTAAGAAAGGGATGTGTAGGATATTTGGCCCATATCGTCGATATGCAAAAAGCAGGGATAGAGATGGGACAGATACCAATAGTGAACGAATTTCTGGATGTATTTCTGGAGGAATTGCCAGGACTTCCGTCGGATCGGGAGGTCGAATTTGTTATAGATTTATTACCGGGGACGACACCGATTTCGAAAGCCCCTTACAAAATGGCACCTGCAGAAATGAAGGAGCTGATGGTACAGTTGCAAGAGTTATTGGATAGGAAGTATATTCAACCGAGTGTGTCTCCTTGGGGAGCACCAGTTTTATTTGTGAAAAAGAAGGATGGATCGATGAGACTATGAATCGACCATCGAGAGTTGAACAAGGTGACGATTAAGAACAAGTATCCGTTACCTAGGATAGATGATCTGTTCGATCAACTGAAGGGAGCGAAATATTTTTCCAAGATCGACTTGAGGACGAGATATCACCAGTTAAAGGTAAAGAAGGAGGATGTACCTAAGACAGCGTTCAGGACACGTTACGGTCACTACGAGTTCTTGGTGATGTCGTTCGGGTTAACAAATGCGCCAGCAGCATTTATGGACATGATGAATCGGGTATTCAAGCAATACTTAGATAAATTCGTAGTTGTGTTCATAGATGATATCTTGATCTATTCTAAGACTCAGGAAGATAATGCTGAACATTTAAAGTTAGTGTTGGAGGCGTTGAGAAAGGATAAGTTATACGCAAAATTCTCGAAGCGTGAATTCTGGTTGGAGAAAGTTCAATTTCTGGGTCACGTGATCGACATGGACGTAATTTCTGTGGATCCAGCAAAGGTGAAAGCGGTTAAGAATTGGGAACAACCAAAGTCACCGACTGAAGTAAGAAGTTTCTTAGGACTGGCAGGCTATTACAGACGGTTTATCCAAGATTTTTCAAAGATAACGGGAATGTTGACGAATTTAACGAAGAAGTTGGTAAAATTTGTCTGGACGGAGAAATGTGAAGAGAGTTTTAAGGAACTCAAGAAAAGACTAAGTGAAGCACCAGTGTTGTCTTTACCTGACGATACAGGTGATTTCGTGATTTTTAGTGATGCGTCACACAAAGGACTTGGTTGTGTGCTTATGCAACATGGTAAAGTTATTGCGTATGCATCGCGTCAATTAAAGGATTACGAGAAGGGATATCCTATCCATGATCTGGAATTGGCGGCAGTAGTATTTGCCTTAAAGATATGGAGGCACTATTTATATGGTGTAAGGTGTGAAATATACACGGACCATAAAAGTCTGAAGTATATTTTCACGCAGAAGGAGTTGAATATGAGACAAAGAAGATGGTTGGAACTTATAAAGGATTACAATTACGACATCTTGTATCATCCGGGGAAAGCGAACGTGGTAGCAGATGCGCTAAGTAGAAAGGGCAGTGGTAGATTGGCAATGCTAACAGCTCAAGAGGAGTTAATTAAGGAGATGGCTAGATTGGAACTCGAGATAAAAAGTCCAAGAGAGCCAGAGGGGAAATTGTTCGCAATGGAGGCTCATCCGACTCTATTGGAC
Source organism: Panax ginseng (assembly GCA_020205605.1). NCBI lineage: Eukaryota > Viridiplantae > Streptophyta > Magnoliopsida > Apiales > Araliaceae > Panax > Panax ginseng. The sequence goes on from CM035142.1 coordinate 25,679,260, forward strand.
AAAATCAAGGAAGTACAAGGCAGCGATGAGGAATGTGTGAAGGTGGAGGACAAGAATTTTAGATGGAGAAGAGCTTAAATTCAGTATGGGGGTGATGGACTATTAAGATTTGAGAAGAGAATTTGGGTGCCAGCGGTGTCTAAATTAAAGGAAGAAATCTTGTAGGAAGCTCATAGCTCAAGTTACTCAATTCACCCGGGAAGCACAAAGAGGTATCAGGATCTCCGCCAACATTATTAGTGGCCCAATATGAAAAGAGAAGTCGTAGAGTGCATCAGCAAGTGTTTAACATGCCAGCGAGTTAAGGCGAAACATCAAAAATTGAGCGGGCTACTTCAACCTTTAGAAATTCCAAAATGGAAGTGGGAGCATATCACGATGGACTTCGTGGTAGGACTTCCAACTACGTAGAAGGGTTACGATGCAGTTTGGGTGATTGTTGATCGATTGACCAAGTCAGTGCATTTCTTGTCAATCAAGATCAGATATACCTTGGATCAGTTGGTAAAGCTTTACATCAAAGAGATTGTTTCCAGGCACGGGGTACCTGTATCAATTGTGTCAGATCGCGATCCACGGTTCATAGCAAATTTCTGGAGAAGTTTTCAAGAACGTATGGGAACGCAACTGAGGTTGAGCACGGTGTATCATCCTCAAACAGAAGGGCAGAGCGAGAGAACTATTCAAACGTTAGAGGACATGCTGAGACCATGCGTTATGGATTTCAAAGGGAGCTGGGATGACCACCTACCGTTAGTAGAATTTGCGTACAATAACAGTTATCACGTGAGCATCGGTATGCCACCTTATGAAGCTTTATATGGAAGGAAATGCAGAACAACATTGTGCTGGGATGAAGTGGGAGAACGAAAATTTTTAGGGCCAGAATTGGTGTAACAAACTGCAGATGTGATCAAAATAATAGGAGTGAGGCTAGTGACGGCTCAGGATCGACAGAAGAAATATGCAGATCAACATCGACAACAACGAGATTTCGACGTCGGCACTTATGTGTTTTTGAAAGTGTCGCCTTGGAAAGGAAAATGAGATTTGGGAAGAAGGAAAACTTAGTCCCATTCATAGGACCCTTCAAGTGTTGAGGCGAGTGGGTGAGGTAGCTTATGAAATAGCCTTACCTCCTGGAGTTAGAACATATACACAACGTGTTCCATGTTTTACGCCCTACGACCCTATAAGCAGGATTACAAGCATGTCATAGAGTATGAACCTATTCAGTTTAAAAAGGACTTAACCTATGAAGAGGTCCCATTGCAGATAATCGATAGAAAAGAACAAGTGTTAAGAAATAAGATAATACCTTATGTTAAGGTATTGTGGAGGAACCACAATGTCGATGAGGTTACGTGGGAACTCGAGGAGAAAATGATGAAAAATTACCCTAATCTTTTTGATTGATGTGTAATGATTCCGGGGACGGAATCCTTTTAAGGGAGGGTGAATGTAATATCCGAGATATTTTTTTTATGTAATTTAAGAATTATTAATAAACGAATTTATATGAAACTTTTGGGAGATTACATTTATTAGATGTATATGTGTTGTACATATATGTGTTATTTCAAGATATGTGATGAGATGTATTTAAATGGTTGGTTTAATTTTATTTAACTATTTAAATTGATTAAGTAGGGAATTATTCTATTTATTACGTGGGATGGTATTAAATCATGAGCTGGAGTTCGGAGCGGAATTTAGAGACGTGAACTACGTATTCGAGTCCGGAACGTCGAAATTAGTCAGGATAGACCGTAATCTCGAAAAAGTGTCACAGTTGACTTTTTGGTCAAAGTCAACCTATTGACTTTTTCGAGGAAAAAGACAACAACGAATTTCATAGATGAATTTGACTAAACGGATAGTCCCATGACGTCCAAAACGTCGACTTTAGTATGAATCAATATATGGTTCGCAAAGTTTGGTTCCGAAGGGTAAGATAGTCAAATAGCTTATTAATTGATTAATCGATTAAAATAATATAGTATTTTTTTTATAATAGAAATCAAATTTGAATCGATGGACCCATGAGACTATTAAATTGGGTCAAGGGAGGAGTATACGTGATATTACATAATAGCTAAGGTGGAAGTAATTTATTTTATTCCTTAAAATCAAAATTCTTTTTATTTTTCTAACTCCCACATTCATTTTCTCTAACTCCCACATTCTTCCTATTAAATAACTATATTATTGTAGTATTAAGTATTGTGAGTAACTAATCATTAGAGTTGGGGGTTATGGGAATCAAAAGACTCTAACAAAGCTATACATATATACAAACACACTTTTCTTTTAAGAAAATTCCACCAAGTGAGTAAACATGGAGAGAAATTGAGAGCCTAAGAGAGTTAGAACTAATTTTGGAGAATTACTGAGGATTTGACAAGAAAGGAGAAGGAGCATCATATTAAACCAAGAAGAAATTCATCAAAAGGTAATTCATGAACCCATTTTATTTTTATAAGAAAAATGAGAAGAAAATGCATATAAAATTGGTAAATGATTTGTTGTGGCTTTGTGTTGCCATGTTACTGTTGTTTGATGATTATAGATAATTAACAACAAAAGATATGGGTTAATCGTGCATCAAATTCATAGAAAATCAAAGAATTAAGCAATACATGCTCTACCTTTGATAAAATGTCTCTAAGGTGCTAAATTAATCAAAAAGGTGGAAGTTTGTTGAAGTTTGATGTTGTGAAATGTGAAAACATGTGAGAGTAAATGATCTAGACATTAGGAATAATTTAATTGCATGCAAGAAGCAAAATCACGGATTTTTGTCAAATTGGGTTTAACTAGTAATCTGTGATTTTTGGGGTTTTTCGGAGCCTCGGAATCATGGTGTATATGACTCGATTAACGTATATAATAATTTTATAAAATAGTATGTAACATGAGGTACAACCTGTCCAAATTTCATAGGAAAGGGAGTTAAATTGAGCAAGTTATGAAAATCATAAGCATGCATGTTTGTAATAAAATCTGCAGAATTCTGGAAATTCCAGAATTTTTTCTAAGTATAAAACTAGTGCTTGTACACTTTTCTGTACAGTTGGTTTGTGGTCTTAGCATGCTAGTTTTATGAATGTTATATTTTTGTAAAATACCTTGATGTATGAAGTTTATTGTGTCCAAGTATCATGGTCATATCATCTTTAGATTAGCGGGAATAAAAATCGTAGAGTCAATGAAAATCGTAGAGTAAACTTTGAAAATCGTAGAGTAAACTCTAAAAATCGTAGAGTCAGTGAAAATTATAGAGTAAACTCTGAAAATCGTAGAGTCAATGAAAATCGTAGAGTAAACTCTAAAAATCATAGAGTAAACTCTGAAAATCGTAGAGTCAATGAAAGTCGTAGAGTAAACTCTGAAAATCGTAGAGTGCAGATAGTAGAGTGAAAATTGTAGAGTCAACACTGAAAATCGTAGAGTGAACTCTGAAAATCGTAGAGTATAGATAGTAGAGTGAAAATCATAGAGTGAACTCTGAAAATTATAGAGTAAAGTTTATATTACAACTACTATGCGTTGCTAATAGTTGATGTGGATGATTATACAATTGTGTAGGGCACGTGAAGTGCAGATAGCTGTAAGCTGTTAATTTGTTATTGGTAAACAACGATCAAGGCAAGTTTCTTACCCTATTTTTCATTATGAATTTATTCAACTCTTATTCATTTGATTGCAAATGAGGGTAAGTTTGGGCTTGTGATTAAGTAATCATTCGTGCAAGCTCTCTATTGTAAAGTTCTATAACTTCAATTGTGATGCGAAACGTTATTAATGATTATTCAGTTCCTATTGTAACTGCTATACTTTAAAGTTCGTATACCCTTAATGAACTATATTCAAGCATGTTTTCTAGATTTCGTTTCAGCTAGATGTTATTGATGCAAACGTAGTATATTGTTTAAACAATTCAAATCCTTTGAAGCTAATGAATGTTTACCAATCCAAATTGCTTTGGTAAGGTCCCGCATGAATACTAAGATGAACAACCTGGATAACGGTATAATTGATGTCGGGCATATAGTCCCATTTACGCTTATGCGTTTAAACTTTATACTTGTGCACAATGTAGGGTACGATAGGCTGATCACCTGGAGTACTTGCAGAGACCGTTTATAATCTATTTGATTGTTAAACCGTCTGATTGTTTTTGATGAAACAAAGTAATGTTCAGGGTATCTAACACCCCTTAGTATGCTATTGAGAATTCCAGAACTCTTATCTTGATATTCCAGTTTATCTCTTGATATTTATTTCAACTGGTGAGAAATATTCATACTAATGCTTTTACTTCTAATGTATGTTCTCAAACTACTTTATATACTTGCTGGGCAATTTATGCTCATTCTTGCTTAAACCTTTCAGTTAAGGATGATAACGCTGAGGGCTCGGGCAAGGACAAAGGAAAGTCTAAGATGAAATGATGAGAGTTATTTATGTAATAATTATATTTCCGCCTATGAAGTGATGTAGCGATAAATGCTAAGTTTAAGTTTTAGTTTATTAAAGGTTGTAAAGACTTGGGACTTTATTTTGAATAAGTATGTAATAGTTAATATTATTATTATTATTATTAGAGTTACTTAGATAAATGATGATGTATGTTGTATCGTGAGCACCATGTCCTGTAATCGATGTTACACGGATTTGGGGGCGTCACACTATCCAAGTCTTGGATGAGGGTTACTGTTTTGAATGATATTTCTATTGTTAATAAATTTCCTGACGTATTTTTGAAGACTTCTTAGCCTACCCCTAGAGCATGAAATCAAATTTTGAATTGACCCCAGTACAAAACCCATTTCTAAAACCCTCAAATATTTTCTTCACCTAAAACAAACGTAACATGTGCCAAAGACGTTGGCTCGAGCTGTTGAAGATTACGATCATATCATTCAATACCATCGTGGAAAAGTGAACGTGGTAGCTGACGCGTTGAGTAGAAGATCGTATGCGTTTATAAGTGAGAATATACGAACCCCCGTGAAGATAACGAATATACGAGTAAAATCGATTTTAATCGATAAAGTTAAAGTCGCTCAAGCTATACACCCGGAACTGATGAATGTGAAGAATTAAGAAGGTTTAAGAGGGCGTTATTCTAGAAGCAAGAATCAACGAAGAGAGAAAATCTCAACCCTCGATTTAATTGGCCCATTTGAAATCCTCGATGGAGTAGGAACTGTGGCTTATAGACTTGTTTTATGGCCAAGTTTGTCGCGTGTTCATAACTTTTTTAACGTATCGACGTTACGTAAATATAGGGACGACCTGAACCACATTATTAATTTAGAACCGAACAAGATAGCGGATAATTTAACGTATGGGGAGATCCGTGTTAAAATGTTGGATAAGAAGGATTATATTTGACACTCAAAGGTTATACCTCAAGAGTTAGAATCTGAAATGAAGTCAAGATACCCTTACCTCTTCAGCATACCAGGTACATATGTAAATTTTGAGGGCGAAATTCCATAAGGAGGGGAGATTGTGAGACCCCAGATTTTATGAATAAATATTTAATTTTCTCGAAATATTTTTTTTAATATTATGGTGTGGATTTGATATAATGTTATAGTTGTGGGTAGTATTTATAAATTTTGCAAAGTATGCAAGTTGTTGTATAATATTCGATTGGTCGGGGAATATTCTTTTTGTCGGGGAATATTCGTACGACGGCACAATCATTGGTGGACCCCATAACGGAAGTATTGTCGTAGTTAGAAATCGACAAAATTATCTTTCTATAAAAATAACGACTTGGATGTGTTACACAGAAAAGCTGAACTACTCGGTAGAGTAAAAGTGCGATGTACTGGCGTGGTTGCATAGTAGCACACTGTATTGATTTTTGATGTTTACGTGATAAGTCACTCAGTTATACTCAATTATTGCTACAGTAATTGCTGCATCATATCTCTCATATTATTGATTCAATTATTGTTACAGTATCATCTGCATAATATGTTATATCATGGAATCAATAATTGAGACGACAAAGTTATTCATATTATTATTTGCAATATTGATAATGTCTAGAAGTTCTGTCAAGGAGAAGTTTGGTCACCTAATTGCGCGCCAATAAGGAGAAATCCTTATCGAAAAGCCCCCTCTTTCCTGGGAACGACCTGGTTGTTAAATATTGTGAATTATAATATTAATAATGAATAAGTTTGTGTTGATTAAAGATGAATTTTATAGTTCCATTGTGTTGGACTTATTTGTGTTAGTATAATTGATGTCTGGAGGTTATGTTGTTCAATTGGGTATTCGGGACAGTTTTCGTGTCGGAGTTACTATTCACGAGTTATTATTCACGAGTTACTATTCACGAGTTACTATTCATGAGTTACTATCACGAGTTACTATTCACGGGGTACTATTCACCCGTAAGATATATTTCTTTTCGGTCCAAATAATTTTTTGGTACAATATTATTCCATGAGGAGATGTGCTAATTTTTCGAATCATTGGTTGAAGATATAATAATGAAATCAATATGGACCACCGGTGGAAAAGTATAATAGTAAATCAAAATGGATTCTTTGGTTTAAAGTTTTAATAGTAAATCAAGATGGACCGTTGCTTTAAGTTGTAATAGTAAACCAATATGGACCGTCTGCTTAAATGTAAATCAATCTGGACCGCTCATGAATTAGTTACTATTCACCATTCTCCTATAAATAAAGCTCATTCCTTCATTATTTCTTACGAATTCACTTTGAAACTCTAGAGAGAAAACTATAGAGAGAAAGAAGAAAAGTATTCTGCTACTTCTACTCCAATATTCAGTTTCTTCTAAGGTAGGGGATATTATTTGTTGTACTCGTAAGGGGTATTCTTTCTTTCTTATTCATGAAGAGAACTTCATTATTCCATTCTTTATTATTCTCGTTGAATAACTCAGTATCACGCTGGATACCCTATACTTGGTGAAATTCTTTTGTTATTCCATTCTTTATTATTATGTTGGAATAACTTGTCTATACATGCAAAGTAATCGCATACATGGTGAAATTCTTCCATTATTCCATTCTTATTATTCATTGAATAACATGTTTATCTGCAAGCACCGCATACATGGTGAAATTCTTCTAATATTCTCGTTTTTTATTATTCTCGCTTTAATATCCTCACATGCAAGTAACGTTTATGCTTGGACCGGTTCCATTATTTATTATTCTTTCTAATATCCTTTACAGTATGTTTACGTGGGACTGGTTCCATTATTTATTATTCTATCGAATATCACGTGCATGCGTTTACGCCGGACTGGTTCCATTAGTTATTATTCATTGGGAATAACCTTTCTAGCATGCGATCTATCGCATGCGCACGGTGAATCCTTATGTTATTCCATTCTTTATTATTCTCGTTGGAATAACTGCCTATGTGGATTACCACATGCATGGTGAATGATCCTTTGTATTCATTCCTTATTAAATTGTGGAAATGATCTCAGATCGTGGATTACCGCATGGCTATTGAAAATCCATTTGCGATTTCATATATTCTATTATACTCAGTTGGTTAAAGTTTTGGCTTCTATACTCCATGAAATTAGTGGAATATCCTTGATATTTGCGCTTCATCCCGTATCTTTTCATGGAAATATTCTTCTGAGCATTCTTGAATTTTACTGCACAAAGCAGTATCATGTTGACAATTTGGACGTTATTGAGTTCAGGATAAATTAACTTATAAATATTTAAAGTTTATTATTGAACTTGTTTTATTGAATTTTCATCATCCTCATGCTTATATTATGTTGAAAGTCATCTTTGGCTTACGTGCATAGATGGACTTGGTATGATTATTACCAGGGATTATTCGGTATAATCATGACCATAATGTGACGAATGATGTGGTAAAAGTCCTTATTGGCCTGTAGTTCATTAGTGGACAGTTGTTGGTATGATTATGACAAGGGATTATTCGGTATAGTCTTGACCATTGATGATTACATGAATATCCTTGGCCGTGGAACAAGGATGATTCGATTTTATTTATTAAGCTGAGTCTCATCGATAAAAGTGATGAAAAACCTTTTAAATCATAGAAGATAGTAGATTTTATTCTCTACTTGACTCTTCTAATGGATTGCTTGATCCGCTACAGTTAAACTTGTTGTCTATTATATTCTATCAGTTTAACATTATTGAAGGCTAATGATAATTTATTCTGCATTATCTTAGTCATAATATTTCTTACTGGGCTAATTGAGCTCACCCTTTCTTTCATTGTTCTCTTCAGGAAATGAGAATGTAGCTGGGACTAGTCGGGGAACAGAGTGATGGTCCTAGATGGTGCATTAGTAGTCCTCACTATTCTATGAACTAGTGTGATAATAAATGTAATGAGGACTCCATTGAGTGTGGATATTGTCTAGATGACAATATTTGTATTAAAACTCATGACTATGTTTTTTGTCGTATTTTACACGATTGTTGTATAATTAAGTTGTATTTGTATTCAAGACCTTGTATCTCATGACTCAAGATGAGTGATGTATACTGCTTTGGGGCGTCCACAATCGAGTGCTTGTGTATAAGCGAATCAGTTGAGAAGGTGGGAGAAGATGAACCATGGTCAATCTGAGAAGTGATCATGACGATTATCCCGAGATGTATCTGAGTGGAGATGAGGAGGCAGAGTCTGAGCCAGCTAAGGTAGAGTTAAAGAATAAGACTAAAGTTGAAAAATAAGATCAACTAGCTGCAGAAGTTCAAGAACTCCGGAGTAAGGCATTTCTCTTGGAGGAACTGTGGAAGACGGAGCGAGCGTTACGCAAAATGACTGAAGTAAGGAACGAGCTCAAGGCGTAGATAGAAAGGATGAAGGCGGAAGGTGGTGGATTGTCTGAAGGGACAATCAAGCAACAGAAAGACAAGAAAAAGAGAAAGAGGGACAACGACAGCCCTAATTCTGAGAAGTCAAGCCCGAAGAAGAAGCAAGCCTGTAGCAAGTGTGGGAAGACTCACGCGGGAGAATGCATGATGTGGAAAAACGTGTGCTTCAACTGTAAGCAGGAAGGACATATTTCTCTACATTGTCCTAAGCCAAATTTGAGGAAGTGTTTTTCATGTGGGCAGACAGGTCACGGATTCAACAAGTGTCCCATCAAGAAGAAGACTGGTGAAGGGAGTGGTCGGTAGACAACCTAGATATATGTGGTAGTACCTTTTGGTAGTAGATTATGATATTAAGTGTTGTAATATCGAAAACGATATGTGAACATATGTAAATATAAATATGTTGTATGAATGAAATCTTTATTTTCTATATGAATATAAGATTAAGATTAATTTGTATGTTCTTAAAACTCATATGTATGGTAAGTTAATGACTCATAATTATATGAAATGTTCTGAACCCCTCAGCGAATGGACGCCAAAGGTCTGATTAGGATAAGTTCATACACTCATATAATTGTGGTAAGTTCCTGAACTCATAAGTGTGGTAAGTTTGACGAACTGGTAATAATTAAGTGTGAATGGAGAATTGCAACATTTTGTGTAAAGTTGTGTTAATAATCCTGATATGATTTAAAAAGGGATAGTAATATGTGAATTACTAAATGTACTATGTGCTATTTGAATAAATATGTGATTATGTGAGAATTAATATAAGATTTTTATTTAAATCAGATCATGCCGCCTAGACGACAAAATCGAAACCAACGAGAAGAACGATCGATGAATAACGAAGGAGGTCAAGTTTACCCAATGCAAAACTTTTATGGATATGATAGCCAAGCTATGGATAATAGGGCTCCAAAGAAGAGGAAGAACGAGGAATCACCAAATAACGATTGGCTAACTTCAAGGATTTTAAAGCGGTAGGACCGCCGGAATTCAAGGGAACCACAGATCCGATTGAAGCCCAAACTTGGGTAAAGGAGATGGAGAAAGCATTCGTCATTGCGCGAGTGGCGGAAGAGCAAAGACGGCTTTTGCAACTTATTTGATGAAGGGAGAAACTAATTACTGGTGGGGGACTAATCAGGCCAGAGCTGGTACAGCGGTGGTGTTGTGGACAAGATTCAAGGAGTTGTTCTTTGAGAACTACTTCCCGCCAAGTATGCAATCCAGGATGGAAGTTAAATTTTTAGAACTAAAGTAGGAGAACATATCGGTAACAGAATACACTGCCAAATTCAACGAGTTGGCAAGATTTGCACCTCATCAGGTGGACACAGAAGCGAGAAAGGCGAGAAGATTTGAGAACAGACTGAAGCCGGGGATATTCAACAAGGTAGCGGTATTGCAGATCAATACGTTCGCGACTTTGATGGAGAAAGCGTTAATTGCTGAAGGAGGGAGCGAAGCTGCGTCTCGATTTCATCAAGATAAGAAGAAGAAGACAAATGATGGTGGAAGTAACCCTAACAAAAGGAAATGGAATGAGAATACCCAGTCGGGTAATAAGACCGAAGATAATAGGAAAGGAAGGGAGCCATGTTCGAATTGTGGGAAGAACCATGCTGGAGTTTTCCTGAAGAAGAAGGGACTTTGCTATAACTGCGGGCAAGAGGGGCACATGTCGCCCTATTGTCCCAGTCCGAAGAAGATACAAGGTTGTTTTGCATGCGGATCGACTGATCATTTGGTTCGGAACTGTCCGAAGAAGAATGCTGAGAAGGAAAGTGTTAACAAGGGACTCGGTGGAGGAACCTTGGCAATTCGGGGACCTACACTGCCAGGAAGACCAACGGCCCGTACATTTAACATGATGGCTCAAGATACGGTGGCTGCCTAGGAGGTGGTAGCAGGTAACAATTTCGTTTAGAAATTAAATTACGCGAGAATTATGAGTCAGATATTTCTGTGAACTGTTTTCTTTTATAGATTCAAGTCACAGGTTAGAATTTGAAACACAAATTAATATTGTGTTGATAAAAAAATGAATTGATGATACAAAATTAAAAGATTATAGAGAATAAGAAAGCAGTGATTCCGAGGACGGAATCCTTTTAAGGAGGGGTGAATGTGATAACCCGGAATTTCAAATATTCAAAATTTTACGAATAATTTTTTTTTATTAAAATATATACTGATTATTAATTTTGTGACAAGTATTTGTGATACGAGTCTCGAGAAAGTCAATTTGTATATTGACTAATAAATTTTAGAGTAGAGTTGTGCTTAAAAAGATGAGAAACCCTAACCCTAGTTACGGATAGGGATTCGATAGAAAATATAATTAAAATAATTATATTAATATGTATGTGTTTGAACGGTATAGAATTTTTGATCAATGATTGATCGAATAAAGTTTGTAATTAATAAACCTTAATAAGGGATTAGAAACCCTAATCTCAGATTTAGAAAATTAATTATATAGTTGAAAACCCTAATTGTACGCCGAGAAACCCTAATTTCATATTCGGGAATCCTAAACCCTAAATTAGGAAACCCTAATCCTAATTGGCAAGCCTAATGTGTTTATTAAACTTTAATATGATTAGAAAACCCTAATTATATTTTAGTTATTTTAATTTCTATTTTACAAACCTAATTGTAATTTAGATATTTTACTTTTCTATTAGAAACCCTAATTCGTGGGTTGTAAACCCTTATGACCAATTACGACCCTGATTGCTTAATTAGCAATTTTAATTAGGAATTATTAATCCTAATTAGCAATATTTAAGTTATGATTAAGAAATTTTAATATAATTAGAAAATTCTAATTATAATTTAGAAATATTAATTTTTGATTTTTTTTTTGAACCTAAATTCGAAATTTTAGAAAATCAAATTGCTAAATCCTAAAGGGTTCAAACCATAAACCCTAACCCAAACCCTAAACCCTAAGGGTGTGACAAAATTCCAAGTATGTCATTAAAAATAAAATACAAATGACAAAAATACCCTTTTTACATTTTTAATGAGCTAACTTGTAAAATTGGTAATACCTTTAGTTGGTGACCTAATTGCTTGACCATTGTGACATATATCTCAGCCATTTATTGATCAAAACCGACAGCTAGCATTGGGCATTCATTGAATCAATTATATAAATAGATTTGGAGAGAGAAAGTTCACAAAAAATTGCGAAATTGCTATCCAACTCTCCACAACTCTCTCTCTCTCTCTCTCCATATCCAGGATTCACAAGATTATTCAGTCCCAATACTAGTCCCTATATCACCTCATAACATATAGGAGATCTACGATCAAGCATATTCAAGAGAAGGTATAAACCCTATCTCATTCTAGATCTTGTATGCTAGGATCAAAGTTATGTTTTTGTGTTTAATCTTGTGTTAAAAGATATTTTTAGTTGATCTATGTTGATCCATGATGGATCCATAGCATCAAATGGCTTTAAAATGGAGTTTTTCAAAATCTATCTAAGAACAAAATTTGTGGTCTGACAAGCTAATGTCAGGCGCCACATATTCTTGTTCGTTTGTTGTTTTTGTTGTTTTAAAGTTGTTACATGTAGCCTGTTATGTCTTCTTTGATCTGGGACAGGAATCATAGCAATTGAATGTCTAGGATGTGAGTTATAATTGGTCAAAGTAGGTTGACCGACCATGACCGAGAGAAATTCTGGGTAACCCAGAAATAGATTTCAGCGTCTGACAACGATTTCAAGCTCCCAGATCTGTTCGTTGTTTTGTGTTTTGATGTTTTTGTTGTAGCAAGTTTATACGCTGTTATATGGTCTTTAAATAAATGTCTTTAGATCATTTAAATAATCAGTAAATCGAACGTATTACGTGGTCAAACCATGCCACTTGATCACGGTTTAAATTCTGGAAAACCCAGAAATGGGATGAACTTATTTTCTGACAACATTTGACCGGATTAGATCTGGCTGTTGTTTTGTTTTTTTCTGATATGTTGCTTTGTATATGTTCCTTGACACATGGAGTACATATTGGAACCATGAGAACATATAAATCGTGACTGAAACACTTAGATAATCGAACCACAAAGTGGTACCGCACGATTGTCTGGGTTTCTGGGTTACCCAGAAAACCCAGATTACGTCTGACAGTAACTTGGCATGGCTAGATCTTCATGGTGTGGATTCATATGGCTTAGATATTGGTTTCTAGTTGTAGTTTTGTATACGGACTACAAGTTCATGATAATAGATTGCTCATAAATAAAACGAATTGAGAATTAAGCCTAGTCAAACATGGCAGCCTGATAACGAAGCTGTCAGTGTTCTTGAGCTCAAGAACACCAACAGCGACGCTTTGTGTCGCTAAAGGCCTACATCGACGGTTTTAATTATTTTATTTTCTGAATATTCCGGAAAATGCTTAAAAATAGAAATAAATTATAAAAATTACTAAAAATGGTTTTAAAAATCATTTTAAATTCTAAAAAATAACTTTTAATTATTTGGGACATTTTTCTTTAATAATTATGATTATTTGAATAAAATGATATTTAATTTATTTAATTAGTATATTAAGTAAATTAGAGAAAAATGATTTAATATTATGAAAAATTATTTTAAATAAGAATAATGCATTTAAAAATATTTTGAGTTATAAAATGTGAATTTTAATATTTTTGGAGAATTTTTATTAATAAATTAATATTAATGATATTAAATTTATTTAATTATTAAATTAAATAAATAAGATAAAATGATTTTCTTGATTTAAAAATTATTTTAAATAAGGATAAAGTATTAGAAAATATTTTGAATTATAAAATATAATTTTCAAACTCAATGGGGTCCTCATTACATTTATTATCATACTATTTTATAGAATAGTGAGGACTACTAATGCTATTATCTGGACCATCACTCTGTTCCCCGAATAGTCCTCGCTACGTTCTCATTTCACAAGAGAACAATGAAAGCAAAAGGGTGAGCTCAACTAGCCCAAAGAAGAAATATTATGACTAAGATAATGCGAATAAATTATCATTAGCTTTCCACAGTGTTAAACTGATAAAATATAACAAACATCAAGTTTAACTGCAGCGGAACAAGCAATCCATTAGAAGAGTCAAGTAGAGAATAAAATCTACTATCGTCTATGATTTAAAAGGTTTTTCATGATTTTTATCGCTGAGAATCAGCTTAATAAATAATCCACATCATCCCTGCACTACGGCCAATGATATTCATTAGTATCACAACCATAATTTATCCATGCACCACAGCCAAGGATATTCGTGTATTCATCAATGGTCATGATCATGCCAACAACTGTCCATCAACACACTACGGGCCAATGAAGACTTTTATCACATCATTTGTAACATTACGGTCATGATTATGCCGATTAATCCCTGATCATAATCATACCAAGTCCATCTATGCTCTACAGGCCACATATGACTTTCAACATAATATAAACATGAGGATGATAACAATGATATAAGAATTCAATAAAACAAGTTTAAGAATTAATTTATCCAGGAACTAATAACGTCCAAATTGTCAACATGATACTTCTTTGTAGAGTAAAATTCAAGAATGCTCAGAAGAAGATTTCCATGAAAAGATACTGGATGAAGCGCAAATATCAAAGATATTCCACTAATTTCATGGAGTATAGAAGTCAAAACTTTAACCAACTGTGTATAATAAAGAATGGAATAACAAAAGAAATCACCAGGCATGCGATAGACCGCACAGACAGGTTATTCCTACAGAATAATAAATAATAGAACCAGGTCATGCGTAAATGCACCGACAGGATATTCCAACAGAATAATAAATAATGGAACCAGGTCATGCATAAACGCACAGACAGGATGTTCCAACAGAATAATAAACAACGAAACCAGGTCATGCGTAAACGCACAAACAGGATGTTCCAACAGAATAACAAATAATGGAATAACATAAGAATTTCACCAAGTATAGGGTATCCCACATATACAGGTTATTCCAACAAAATAATAAAGAATGGAATAACAAAAGAATTTCACCAATAAGAAAGAAGGAATACCCCTAACGAGTACAACAAATAATATCCCTTACCGTAAAAGAAGAGTATTTTTTTGGTAGATGGCGAGGATATACTCAAAGAAAACTTTTTCTACGCTCAAAGCTTTCTTAAACTCTAAAGAAATACGCTCAAGATTATAAAAGAAGAACTCTCTCTATAGTTTCTCTCATGTAGAGTTTCATTGAATTCGTAAGAAATAATGAAGGAATGAGCTTCATTTATAGAAGAATGGACCCATAAGAACTAATTCATGAAACGGTCCAGATTGATTTACTTTAAAACAGATGATTGCTAGATTGGTTTACAATAAACTATAATATATTCTATTTATAAACTAATAAAATGAATAATTTTATAAAAGTATTCTATTTTATATAAAAAGATTTTACTATCTGAACACTATATCGAGCACTTATGTAAATACTATACATAATAAAATATAATATATTCTAATTATTGTCTAATAAAAATGATGACTTTATATGTAATAACCTTGAATATTTTTATATAAATAAATAAGAAATTTTACATATTAATTTTTTTATTTTAAAGATGAGAATGTGGGTCAAGTAATGTGTATGTATATATGTGATAAATAAAATTATTTATTTCATGAATAATTTCAAACAATTTTATTTTAGAATTATTGATCGAAGATAAAGTATATACTAATAATAATTAATTTTATCGTAGAAATGTCTTTATTATTTATTTTCTATGAAAATATGAATTTTATATTATTTAAATAATATATGAAATAATTATTGGAATTATTATAATTACTATTTTATTATATGAATTTTAGTTCGAGTTTTAAGTTAATTATTTTAACTTAATTAATAATGCATGTTATATGTGAAAGATAAATCAGATATGAAATCCAAACCCTAATTTTGGATTTTGAACTATGAATGAGAATAATAATATTATATTAAGTACAATATAATTTTTCGGTGTTATAAATATATACAGTATATGTGTAGATTGTTAATGGTTAGTAAATTATGGTGTATCACAACAAACCCTAGTATTACTGTCATAAACCATGATTGGAAATTTAAAACTGGAATTAAGATCGGTCAGAAATTGTGTTATATGAATTATGTGCATATTATAGAATTAATGTTAATTAGATAAAACCCTAATTAATATTTGAAATCCCTAATTTAAAATTAGAAACCCCAATTGCTAATTAGGAACCCTTATTGCTAAAATTATAAACCATGATTATTATTTTAGTAAATTGAAATGTTAATTTAGGAACCCTAATGATAATTAAGGAACCCTAATTATTTAAGCCCTAATTTTTATTAAAAACCCTAATTTAATTAGTATGTTTTAATTTAAAATTTTACTACCCTATAATTTTTAATTGTCCAAACCCTAGTAATTATTTGGAAAACTTTAAGGTTAAAAATCTAGTGATTAAACCCTAGATTCAAGCACCTTGGACAAGAATACCCTTTGACTTATTTGCAAAATTACATTTTTGCCCTTTTTGTCCCATTATTGCATTATTGTTATCAAATCAAGCAAGATCTTGGCAATCCGCAACCCTGGATATGCCCATGTGCCAGAATCCTTACAAGTCGTGACAAATCTCAAATTGATTTCATTACATATCAATATAGATATAGATCATGAAAGAGAAAGTCTCATATTTTGCCTCATTTCTCTCCAAACACCCAACCAAGTCTCTCTCTATCTAACCCTACGAAATTTAGTAATGGATCACCCCCAAATCAAGCCCCATGACTTTCAATAACGAGATCGAAAGCTTTAGAATCAAAGAATTTGTTCATAAAAAGGTAAAACCTAAATTAGAAATCGACTTTTGATCTTATGTTAGATGTTAGTTTTTGTGTGTTAAATATGTAGTATGGAGTCTAAAAAAGAGATCTGGGTTGCTAGATGTTAGATCCATAACATCTAGAGGCTCGGATTTATCATTTTTCAAAATCTGAGAAAAATGATTTTTTTGTCTGACAAACAAAAGTCAGAGGCTGTAGATCTCTGTCTATTAATGATTTTAGTGTTTTTAATGTTTGAACATATAGTGTGCTATGAGATCTTTGATTTGAAACTGGAATCTAGTCCAGAGCATGAACAGGTTAAAAGTTATAGCTGGTTAAACCTAGTTGACCGAGCATGACTTTACAAATCTGGAAAAACCCAGATCGTTCTCAGAAGGCATTGACAAGAACTTCATGGGCTCGGATCTGTCAGTGGTTTAACTATATGTTATGTTTGTTGCATATAAGTTATAGTATGTTATATGGACTTCATATGTATACCTTGTAATATTCTAATCATCAAACTGAGTGAAAATAGTGTCTGGTCAAAGTAGGTAAAACGATCACGTTTTACATTTACAGGTAACCCGAAACAAATGAACACTTGATCTCTGGCGCCTTTAATGAAGCCTAGATATGCTTTATCTGTTGTTGTTATACTGATTTTATGTAATAGATCTCTTCACCTACATGTTGGCTATAATCTGGAAGCCATATATTACAAAAACAATGCAAGTACAACAAGTCGTAGAAGCCCAAATATGCTTGCACGAACTGTTCTTCATTTCTGGGTAACCCAGAAAATGAAGAACAGTTCTAACAACTTGTTCAATAGCTTAACTCGGTTTGATTAATTATGTTTAGACTCTACCGTGGATTGAAACATGTTCTCTGATAGTTTGTCTAGACATCCCGAAATGAGCGTAAAACATTTACCTTGAGCAGTTAATGATTTAAGGCCCAACAAAAGCGTTGATTGAGCCGACTAAAATTCTCTGGCCGACCAGTAATCATGATGAACACGTCTGACAGCTAGTTCAAAGCTTAATAACTTTTTATTGTGATGAAGTATGACCTGGATATTTGTTGTTTCATGCAGTGTTACATTAACACTATAAGATCTGACCATTAGTTAGCCCAGACACATAATAGACACTGAATTAAGCTTGGTCAAAGTAGGCTACTCGAAACTGACTTTGAATGTCTTGGGTTTCTCAAGAACACCTAAGGCAACACTTACTGTCGCCAAAGGGCTTTAGTGACAGACTTAGTAAAATTAATTAATTTAATTTCTAAAAATCATTTAAAAATAGTAAATAAATTCTAAAAATTACAAAAATAGTTTTAAAAATTATTTTAAGTTATAAAAATTAATTTATAATAACTTGACATATTTTTCATAAATATTAATATTTATTTGGATATTATTGGTATTTAAATTATTTAATAAATGCATTAAATAAATTAATTAAAAATGATTTTAATTTATTAAAAATCATTTTAAATAACAATAAGGTATTTAATAATATTTTAAGTTATAAAACATAATTTTAATATTTTAAGATAAGTTTCATTAATAATTAAATATTAATGATATTAGATTTATTTAGTAATTATATTTAATAAATTAATTAAAAATGATTTTAATATTATAAAAATTATTTTAAATGAAAATAAATAGTTTAAAGATATTTTAAGTTATAAAATCTAACTTTTGATATTTAAAGGTAAATTTCATTAATAATTTAATATTTATGATATTAAGTTTATTTAATAATTATATTAAATAAATAGTTTAAAAATGGTTTTATTGAATCAAAAATCATTTAAAAGGAAATAAATGAATTAAAAATATTTTAAGTTATAATTAATGACTTTTAATATTTTGATAAATAATAAATTAATATTCTAATATTAATGGTAATTATTTAAAAATAATTTTATATATTTTAAAAATCATTTAAGGGTAATATTAATACTTTAAAAATATTTTGAGTTATTATAAATAACTTTAATATTTTGGCAAGAGTTTCATTAATAGTTTAATATTAATGATAATAGAATTAGTTAATATTTAAATCATTTAATAATGATTTCAGAGTTTGAAAATTCATGATAAATATAATAATTATTTAAAAATTATTATAAAGGCTATGAAAAATAATATGGTGATATTTAAAATATCTAAGCGACTATTGAAGCTGCGGGGATAGAGTCTTAGACTCGATATTTACCCGATAAAGTCAGTCGATTTTGCTTTGAAATATTTCAGAAATTGATCTAGACTTAGATAATTTGACTAGATACGTGTTTGTTTATGATGTAATGACTGTTAAACATATGTGACAATTTGAATAGGTTATGTGCTGACTGCGAATAGCAGTACTATGTTATATGATATATTATTCTAATCGAACGAATGATCTTATTAATGATAGGTTTTGATATAAAAGATAGAACTAAGTTGCGTTATTGTAAGCAGCAGTTCAGGCAAGTATCTAAACCTTATGCACTACTTTTATTTCGTGCAAACAGGTATATCATGTTATGCAAGTTTCCTAAACTTACTCCAATTATTATTGAACAAGTATCCGAACTATTCTTTACATTGTGCAAGTATCCTACTTTTGTATTTACTTTATGCAATGGACATGAGTAAGAAAGTTTCAGAATTATATTATTATTGTGCGAGATTATTAACTCTATTATTATTCATTATGCATCCAATCTTTGTATTCATACAAGTTCTTACATTATCCGATCATTGTATTATTGTATAATTGAGGATATTTATTACATTAGTTAATTACGTATATAGGGTTAGACAAGTGTCCCCACTTGGATAACAATTGTATTAATCATATATTGATACATACTTATTGATTTCAAGTATGTATACGTTGACTTAAAAAGTCGTCTAAGCTATTTCATTCACTAGACATAAAAATATTGTTGAACAAGATAGAAACGTTATTGTATCCAACCAGTTGTTTTGGTTCGGATTCTGACTAAATATGAACATCCGAATATGGGAAAAATTTTGTGCACCTAAGGTGGATAGAGTGAACGATAATATCGTTCTTGCATGTAGTATTGATCAATCTAGGGCACATTGGGCAAATCACCCTCGTGTAATAAGTTAGTTATGACGGTTTCTGAGGAAGAAGTTACGCTAAACTCTGGCGAAAATGAAAAACAATGTTCATAGTCATCGACTAATCTCCGATTATAGTCGATCGACGTAGTTTCAAAATTTTGATATAGATTTGATATGTTGTTATTATTGGTTGACTTACTTTCACAATTGATTGATTTGTTGTAGAAGAGTTATTCAAAAAAACATTTAATCCTTTTAGCATATATTTATTGTTGTTATTACTTATTTGGGCACTCAAATGCTCATCCTTGCTTTAAATTTAAATGTTTTCATTAAGCATGATCAACCGGAATGTTCGAGACGAAACAAGGAAAAGGAAAGAAATCGAGAATAATTCTATGTTATCTTTTGTAATAGTTAGACAAAGATTAAGAAATGATATTTATTATCTATCATGTAATGTATTGTAGTAAAGGTTACGTACTTGGGATTAGACTTTGATATATGTAATTAAGTTTGATATTTATATTATTGTTATTATTATTAGTATTATTCCGCTCATAGAAATGGTATCGTAAAGCACCGAGTTCGGGTTTCAAGTACCTGAGTTTGGAGGCGTTACAAGTTGGTATCAAAGATTTAGGGTTAGAAACCTTAGGTGGAATAGACCTTAGGCTATAACCTTGGAACATGGGGAAATGTTGAAAATACAAATAACTCATATAGAGTTTAAAAGGAGATGAATTGAATAAATTCATCGTTAACCAAAATAAAAGATAACTTTTATAAAACTATTGTTTATTATGTGTATATACTATATGTTAATCAATATAGTTAGTGTGTAGATGTTATGTGAGATAAGGATTAGGATACCCTTAGGTCGTAAAGAATGAGTCAACCTCCATAACCGAGCCAATATCAAAGTAAATAGCTGAAATAGAGGCTCACATTGAAAGCTACCTCAATGAAGTGATTATATAGGAAAGTGTAGTACCAGACCCAGAAATGATAGTATGACTGATAGGTAGAGTATAGTTAAAGGATAAAAGATCAAGCTCGAGTTCTTAAACTCACATTCTTGTGGTGATTTCTTAAACTCATAATGTGTGGAAGGTTTGACGAACTAGGTATAGTTATGTGAGAATGGATTATTGAGGATAATAGAAATATATACAATGTTAAGTAATTGATCCTTAGTGAAGGCGTATGAAATGAGTAGTATTAGTGTTATTTGAATAGGTATGATTCTATGATGCGTATACAATAAGTATGTCTGTGTAAAGTAGTATTATCAACTTTTGTATAAGTTGTGGCAACGATTCCGACTATTATGTCACAAAGGGATAACAGATGTTTAAAGCGGTATGTCTTTATGCTATGAAAATACGATGAATTAGTTAGATGAACATGATCTTATTTAATCGAGATAATGCCGCCAAGAGCGAAAATAAAACCAAAAGCGCGAAGAACACATCAACAAAATTTGAAGGACAACTAGACCCAACACAAAATTTAGCGAATGTGGACGTTCAAAGCTATCGCGAGCGGAATACCGGTATGGAAATCAACCAAATGTCGATCAACAAACGTCAAAGACTTCAAAGCAATCAAACAACCAGGATTTAGAGGATCAAGCGACCACAGAGAGATGTTTGTGACAACTAGAAATAACGGATGGGCAAAAGACAACTTTTGTCACCTATCACGATGAAAGGGAGACAAATTTTTCTTTGGGAAGCAAATCAAGCTAGCTCCTGAAGAAAATAGTGGCGATGGGAATACGAAGTAGGCGGAGGTGGAAAGAAATAGGTTCTTGATGATGTGGAAATTGTGAAAAGAATCACTCAGGGGAGTGTCTTAAGGGTAAGTTTGTGTGCTACAGGTGTGGGCAGAAAGGACATATCTCTCCCAACTGTCCCAATCCAAGGATGAACAGAGGGTGTTTCAAGTGTGGATCAACGAAGCATAAGGTGAAAGACTGTCCAAAAAAGGGAAGGGATACAGGGAGCGCGAGTAAAGAAAAAGGTAGCGGGACTCTAGTGACAACGGAACCTACTTCAACAAACAAACCAACAGAATCAACCGCAAGAGTTTTCAATATGACGGTCCGAATATGACGGTGGCAGTGAGAATGCAACTCGGTATTATTCGTATAACTTGTATATTTCGATATATATGATTTTCCAATATATAATAAATTATTTTATAAAAATATTTTGAAGAAGGAATTTGAGTTCTCTTAGCAATCGAACTTTCGTTTAATCAGATAGACAAGCTTTATGTTGAATAGTTAAAGATCGGTTCGATTAAATCTGATCGAGAGCTATTTGAAATGACTATGTATGCTATGTACCCTTGTAAGTATTAGTTTTAAAACGGTGATTAGGGGCGGAATCCTTATAAGGAGAGGTGAATGTAATAACTTTGAACATTTTCTATATAAATAAATAAGAAATTTTGAATATTAATTTTTTTTTATTTTAAAGATGAGAATGTGGGTCAAGTAATGTGTATGTATATATGTGATAAATAAAATTATTTATTTTATGAATAATTTCAAACAATTTTATTTTAAAATTATTGATCAAGATAAAGTATATACTAATAATAATTAATTTTATAGTAGAAATGTCTTTATTATTTATTTTCTATGAAAATATAATTTTATATTATTTAAATAATATATAAAATGATTATTGGAATTATTATAATTACTATTTTATTATATGAATTTTAGTTCAGAGTTTTAAGTTAATTATTTTAACTTAATTAATAATGCATGCTATAAGATATGAAATCCAAACCCTAATTTTGGATTTTGAGCTATTAATGAGAATAATAATATTATATTAAGTATAATATTATTTTTCGATGTTATAAATATATACAGTATATGTGTAGATTGTTAATGGTTAGTCAATTATGGTATATCACGACAAACCCTAGTATTACTGTCATAAACCATGATTGGAAATTTAAAACTGGAATTAAGATCGGTCAGAAATTGTGTTATATGAATTATGTGCATATTATAGAATTAATGTTAATTAGATAAAACCCTAATTAATATTTGAAAGCCTTAATCGCTAATTAGGAACCCTAATTGCTAAAATTATAAACCATGATTATTATTTTAGTAAATTAAAATGTTAATTTAGGAACCCTAATGATAATTAAGGAACCCTAATTATTTAAACCCTAATTTTTATTAAAAACCCTAATTTAATTATTATGTTTTAATTTAAAATTTTACTACCCTTTAATTTTTAATTGTCCTAACCCTAGTAATTATTTGGAAAACTTTAAGGTTAAAAATCTAGTGATTAAACCCTAGATTCAAGCACCTTGGACAAGAATATCCTTTGACTTATTTGCAAAATTACATTTTTGCCCTTTTTGTCCCATTATTGCATTATTGTTATCAAATCTAGCAAGATCTTGGCAATCCTCAACCCTAGATATGCCCATGTGCCAGAATCCTTACAAGTCAGAAGCAAATCTCAGCCCAATTTCATTACATATCAATATAGATATAGATCATGAAAGAGAAAGTCTCATATTTTGCCTCATTTCTCTCCAAACACCCAACCAAGTCTCTCTCTATCTAACCCTACGAAATTTAGTAATGGATCTGTCCCCAAATCAAGCCCCGTGACTTTCAATAACAGATCAGAAGCCTAGAATCAAAGAATTTGTTCATAAAAATGTAAAACCTAAATTAGAAATCTGACTTTTGATCTTATGTTAGATGTTAGTTTTAGTGTGTTAAATATGTAGTATGGAGTCTAAAAAGGTGATCTGGGTTGCTAGATGTTAGATCCATAACATCTAGAGGCTCGGATTTGTCATTTTTCAAAATCTGGGAAAAATGATTTTTGTGTCTGACAAGCAAAAGTCAGAGGCTGTAGATCTCTGTCTATTAATGATTTTAGTGTTTTTAATGTTTGAACATATAGTGTGCTATGAGATCTTTGATCTGAAATTGGAATCTAGTCCAGAGCATGAATAGGTTAAAAGTTATAGCTGGTCAAACCTAGTTGACCGAGCATGACATTTAATATGTTGTTATTATTGGTTCAGCTTACTTCACTACTGTTGATTCGTTGTAGAAGAGTTATTCAAAGAAAACATTTAATCCTTTCAGCTTATATTTATTGTTGTTATTACTTGAAGAGTTATTTAAAAAAACAATGTTTTCCGCTAAGCATGATCAATCAGAATGTTCAGGCCAGAACAAGGGAAAAGGAAAGAAATCAGAATAATTCTATGTTATCTTTTGTAATAGTTAGACAGTATTAAGACAATGATATTTATTATCTATCATATAATGTATTGTAGTAAAGGTTACGTACTTGGGATTAGACTTTGATATATGTAATTAAGTTTGATATTTATATTATTGTTATTATTATTAGTATTATTCCGCTCATAGAAATGGTATCGTAAAGCACCGAGTTCGGGTTTCAAGTACCTGAGTTTGGGGGCGTTACATTATAAAAGTATTTTGTTTTATATAAAAAATTTTACTATTAGTCTAATAAAACAAATAACTTTATAAAAAGCTTCTGTTTTATATAAAAAGCTTTTCTGTTTTATTATATTAATAATACTAATACAACAAAACTCATCATCATTATTATAATTCACAATATTAATCAACCAGGTCGTTCCCAGGAAAGAGGGGGTTTTCCAATAAGGATTTCTCCCCATTGGCGCGCAATTAGGTGACCAAACCTCTCCTTGACAGAACTTCTAGACATCGTTAATATTGCAAATAATAATATTAATAACTTTGTCATCTCAATTATTGATTATAAAATATTGACAATAATTGAATCAAATAACGTGAGATACTATCATTAATTACTTTAACAATAATTGAACAAAAGCGAGTTACTTCTCACGTAAGCATCAATAATCAATACTGGTGTGCATCTTTTGTCTGACGCCAGACGTATTCTTGTACTTTTAACACCGGTGTTTCAACAGTTAACGGTAAAACTTCCGCCGTTATTTTCATAAAGTATTTTTATCGTTTTCTCAATTCGACAATAATTTCGTTGTGGGGTCCACCAATGATTGTGCCATTGTACGAATATTCCCTGTTAAAACGAATATTCCCCAACCAATCGAATATTATATAACAACTTGCGTACTTTGCAAAATTTATAAATATTACCCATAACTATAACATTATATCAAATTCATTCCATAATATTCAAAAATGATATTTATAGAAAATTCATCTTTATTCATAAAAGTTGGGGTCTTACAACCTCCCCTTCTTATGAAATTTTGCCCTCGAAATTAGGGTACGTACCTGGTATGTCGAAGAGGTAAGGATACCTTGATTTCATTTCAGATTCTAACTCCCAAGTCATTTCCTCAATATCGTGGTTTCTCCACAAAACTTTGACTTGAGGTATAACCTTGGAGCATAGAATATGTTCCTTCTTATCCAAGATTTGAACAGGAACCTCTTTATACGTCAAATATTCCCCTATTTCATCCGGTTCTAACTCAATAATGTGGTTTCGGGTCTTCCACATATTTACGTAACATGGATATGTGAAAAATGTTATGAACACGAGACATACTTGGCGATAAAGCGAGTCTATAGGCCACAGTTCCTACTCGATCGAGGATTAAATATGGGCCGATGAATCGAGGATTGAGCTTTCCTCTCTTTCCAAATCTTGTAACTCCTTTCCATGGAGCAACACGTAACAACACATGATCTCCTATATAGAATTCCACGTCCTTTCGATGAAGATCAGCATAACTCTTTTATCGATCTTGTGAGGTTTTTATACGTTGTAGGATCGTTTGAATCTTTTCCATAGTCATACGTACCAACTCTAGTCCCAACAACGTTGCTTCACCCACCTCATCCTAGCATACTGGAGAACGACACTTTCTTCCATACAACGCCTCAAATGGAGCCATTGCAATACTTGTTTGATAACTGTTATTGTAGGAAAACTCCACCAATGGTAAGAACTTATCCCAACTTCCCTTGAAGTCAAGGACACAGAGTCTTAATAAATCTTCAAGAGTTTGAATAGTCCTCTTTAACTGCCCGTCCGTCTGAGGATGATATGCCGAGCTAAATCGTAAATCTGTGCCCATAGCTTTTTGCAAACTAACCCAAAATCGTGAAGTGAATCTTGGGTCTCGATCAGAAACTATGGATATTGGCATACCATGCAGTCTTACAATCTCGTTTATGTACATACGAGTAAGACGTCCAAGTGTATAAGTTTCTCGTATCGGTAAGAAATGAATAGACTTGGTCAATCTATCAACACTGACCCAAATTGCATCTATACCTTGAGAAACCTTAGGAAGACCGGTAACAAAATCCATGGTAATGTGCTCCCACTTCCATTCTGGAATTTCAAGTGGTTGCAATGGACCTTTTGGTAGTTGATGCTCCGCTTTAACTCGTTGACAAGTTAGACACCTTGAGATAAACAACGCTATCTCTCTCTTCATATTGCTCCACCAAAATGTATGACGAATATCATGATACATTTTGGTACTCCCAGGATGGATTGCAAACGGTGTGTTGTGCGCCTCCATCATGATTTTATACTTTAAATCAGGATCGTTAGGAACACAAAGTCTGGAGTTGACTCAAAGTATTCCTTCTTCATCGATTCTTACTTCTGGCATAGCACCTTCTTGCACTTTCTTCCTCATACGCGCCGAGCCTCCAGTGCAGAACTTGAGCAACTTTAACTTTATAAATTAAAGTCGGTTCTACTCGTATATTCGCCATCATCACATGGGTCCGTGGAGTCTTTAACTCTATCTCCATCCTTTACAAGTCACATAAAATGGGCCTTTGTGTTGACAATATTGCACTCGTACTTGCATATGATCTTCTACTCAATGCGTCAGCTACCACGTTCGCTTTTCCAGGATGGTATTGGATGGTATGATCATAATCTTTCAACAGTTCAAGCCAACGTCGTTGTCGCATGTTGAGTTCCTTTTGAGTGAAGAAATATTTGAGGCTTTTATGATCCGTAAAGATCTCCACCTTCTCCCCATACAAGTAATGCCTCCAAATTTTAAATGCTAAGACAACAGCTGCTAACTCTAGGTCATGAGTAGGATAATTCCTCTCACATTCTTTGAGTTGTCTTGAGGCATAGGCTATGACTTTCCCATGTTGTATGAGAACACAACCCAACCCTTTTCCCGAAGCATCACTGTAGATGACAAATCCTGTGACGCCCCCAAAACAGGTATACATCACCCATCTTGAGTCGCCAGATACAAGGTACTGAATACAAATACAACTTAATTATACAAAAGTCGTGTAAAATATTACAAAACATAGGCTGTGAGTTTTAATACAAATATTGTCATCTAGAAAATATCCACACTCAATGGAGTCCTCATTACATTTATTATCAAACTAATTCATAGAATAGTGAGGACTACTAATTCACCATCTAGGACCATCACTCTGTTCCCGACTAGTCCCACTCGTTCTCATTTCACAGAAGAGAACAAAGAAAAAGAAAGGGTGAGCTCAACTAGCCCGAAGAAGAAATATTATGACTAAGATAATGCAAAATAAATTATCATTAGCCTTCAAATGTTAAACCGATAAAATATAATAAACATCAAGTTTAATCTGCAATGAACAAGCAATCCATTAGAAGAGTCAAGTAGGAATCAAATCTACTATCTTCTATGATTTAAAAAGTTTTTCATCACTTTTATCACTGAGACTCAGCTTAATAAATAAAATCGAATCATCCCTTCTCCACGGCCAAGGATATTCATGTAATCATCAATGGTCATGACTATACCGAATAATCTCTGGTTATAATCATACCAACAACTGTCCACCAATGAACTACAGGCCAATGAGGACTTTTACCACATCATTCGTCACATTATGGTCATGATTATACCGAATAATCCTTGGTCATAATCATACCAAGAACATCTATGCACGTAAGCCAAAGATGACTTTCAACATAATATAAGCATGAGGATGATGACAATTCAATAAAACAAGTTCACGAATAAATTTTAAAGATTTATAAGTTAATTTATCCTGAACTCAATAGCGTCCAATTTGTCAACATGATACTGCTTTGTGAAGTAAAATTCAAGAATGCTCAGAAGAATATTTCCATGAAAAGATACTGGATGAAGCGCAAATATCAAGGATATTCCACTAATTTCATGGAGTATAGAAGCCAAAGCTTTAACCAACTGAGTATAATATAATATATGAAACTGCAAATGGATTTTCACCTGCCAAGCGGCAATCCACGTATACAGATCATTTCCACAATTTCATAAAGAATGAATGCACAGGATCATTCACCATGCATGTGGTAATCCACATAGACAGGTTATTCCAACAGAATAATAAAGAATGGAATAACAGAAGGATTCATCATGCGTGCGAAAGACGGCACCGACAGGTTATTCCCAACAGAATAATAAATAATGGAACCAGGTCCAGTGTAAAACGCACAGACATGATATTCCGACGGAATCGTAAATACGGAATAATAAGTAATGGAACCAGGTCAGGCAAAATTTGCACCGACATGATATTCCAACAGAATAATAAAGAACGGAATAATAGAAGAATTTCACCATGTATGTGGTACTTTGCATAAATAGGTTATTCCAACATAATTATAAGGAATGGAATAACAGAAGAATTTCACCAAGTATGTGATACTTCGCATAAACAGGTTATTCCAACATAATAATAAAGAATGGAATAACAAAAGGATGTCACCAAGTATAGGGGAGTCCGCTTATACAGGTTATTCCAACATAATAATAAAGAATGGAATAACAGAAGTTCTCTTCATGAATACGAAAGAATAACACCCCTTACAGGTACAATAAATAATATCCCTTACCTTTGAAAGAAGAGTACTCCGACTGGTAGGGCGAGGATATACTCGAAGAAAACTTGCACTATGCTCAAAGCTTTCTTAAACTCTAAAGAACTACGCTCAAGATTATAGAAGAAGAACTCTCTCTAAAGTTTCACTGAATTTGTAAGAAATAATGAAGGAATGAGGTTCTATTTATAGAAGAATGGACTGTATAGTAACTAATTCATGAACGGTCCAGATTGATTTACTTTAATCGGACGATCCATAATAAAAGTAAAATCTTTTAAATAAAATATAATATATTATATTTATAATCTAATAAAATGAATAACTTTATAAAAGTATTCTATTTTATATAAAAAAAATTTACTATGCAAACACTATGCAGGCACTATGCAACACTATGCATAATAAAATATAATATATTCTAATTATTGTCTAATAAAATAAACAACTTTATAAAAGTATTCAGTTTTATATAAAAAGATATTACTATGCAAAACACTCTGCATAATAGAATATAATATATTCTATTTATAGAATAACTTTATAAAAATATTCTGTTTTATATAAAAAGCTTTTCTATTTTATTACGTTAATAATACTAATAAAATAAAACTGAGTGACTTATCACATAAGCATAAAAAATCAATACCGTGTGCTACTATGCAACCATGCGTATTACTGTACTTTTACTACCGAGTAGTTCAATAGTATTAACAGTAAAACTTCCGCCGTTATTTTTAATAAAATATTTTTGTCATTTTCTCAATCCGACAATAATTCTATTGTGGGGTCCACCAATGATTGTACTGTCGTACAGATATTCCATGACAAAAAGAATATTTCTCGACCAATCGAATATAATATGACAACTTGCATACTTTGC
The DNA here is from genome assembly GCA_020205605.1 of Panax ginseng. Classification (NCBI taxonomy): domain Eukaryota; kingdom Viridiplantae; phylum Streptophyta; class Magnoliopsida; order Apiales; family Araliaceae; genus Panax; species Panax ginseng. Next base: position 25,708,886 of record CM035142.1, read on the forward strand.
AAAATTTATAAATATTACCCACAACTATAACATTATATCAAATCCACACCATAATATAAAAAAAATATTTCGAGAAAATTAAATATTTATTCATAAAATATGGGGTCTCACAAATCCCTTCGAGCCAGATGGTATTGTCAGAACAGGTGCTGAAATGAGTCTCCTCTTGAGTTCTTGAAAACTCTTCTAACATTCTTCGCTCCAACCGAACTTTGTATCTTTTTGAGTCATCTGAGTTAATGGAGTAGCTATTCGAGAAAATCCTTCCACGAATCTCCGATAATAACCAGCTAAGCCGAGAAAGCTATGTACTTCGGTCACTGATTTAGGTTGCTCCCAGCTTTGAATTGCTTCAATCTTTATCGGGTTAACAGATATTCCATGACTTGATACTACGTGCCCAAGGAATGCTACTTCCTCAAGCCAGAACTCACATTTCTTCAACTTGGCATAAAGCTTGTATTCACAAAGCTTTTGGAGTGTCAGCCTCAAGTGTTGCTCATGATCTTCACGAATTTTGGAATAAATAAGGATGTCATCAATAAAGACGACCACAAAGTGATCTAAATATTCCTTGAATACTCAGTTCATCATATCCATAAAGGCAGCAGGAGAATTAGTCAATCCAAAGGACATGACTAGGAATTCATAATGCCCGTACCGAGTTCTGAAAGCCGTCTTTGGAATGTCATCGGTTCTAATCTTCAATTGGTGATATCCGGAATGAAGATCAATCTTTGAAAAGAATTTGGCTCCTTGCAACTGGTCAAATAGGTCATCAATACGTGGCAATGGGTACCTATTTTTGATGGTGACATGATTCAACTCCCGATAATCAATACAAAGTCGCATACTCCCATCTTTCTTCTTCACGAATAGAATAGGAGCACCCCAAGGAGACGTATTAGGATGAATGAAACCAATGTCTAACAATTCTTGTAATTGGGTCTTTAACTCTTGAAGTTCAATAGAGCCATTCGATATGGGGCTTTGGAAATGGGTTTTGTCTGGGGGTTCAAGGTCGATACAAAATTCAATTTCACGCCTTTGGGTAGGCCAGAAGTTCTTGAGGAATACGTCGGGGGAATTTATTAACAATAGAAATATCATTCAAAATGGCGTATTTTTGTTTAGATCCGTGACATGAGCTAAGAAAGCATGACATCCATTTTTCAATAAACGAATAGCTTTATGGCTTGAGATGACCGTGATTGATTTTAATGGTTTGGTCGCTTGAATTCGCATAATAGGTTGATTAGGAATATGAAAGCTAACAACCTTACGAAAACAATCAATATTAGCATGATGAGTAGTTAACCGATCAATCCCTAGAATCACATCAAATGCAATTATTTTCAATGAAATAAGATCGACATGTAATTTGAGGGTACCGATTTGAACCAAACAAGACTTATAAATAGTGGATGTAATGAAAGTTTCTCCCAACGGAGTTTCCACAGATAAGTCAAAGTCTAATTTCTCCGGAGTCAAATTTAATCGTTGAGCGCAAGTAGGAGAAATAAAAGAATGGGTAGAACCGATATCAAATAAAGTATAGACTTCGCTAGAGTTTATGATAAGCTTACCCGTCATGACCTCATTCGTGTTCCTTACTTTCTGGGAGGCCACAACAAAGCGCTTCTCCTTGCACTCTGGGCTTTGACTTTTACTCGGACTCGCCTTTCGGTGCCTCCACCTAGTGAACTTATCTTTGGTGAGCGACAAAATCTGCTAAGTGACCTTCTCTTCCATAATTATAACATGCTTTGGACAGATCATCAGCGCTTGCTTTGACCGATGTGTCCCTCCCTCCGCATTTGAAGCATATGATAAGTGGTCGTTCTCCTTCCTTAACAACGGGTGCTAGTGCTGATGTCTTTCCATCATTGTTGAATCTCCTCTTCTTAAAATGTCTATTCTTATTATTTTGGCCCTGATTACCACCGAAGTGGTTACCACTTCTGGCATGTTGATTCCCTCCACGCTTGTTATCACCGCTTCGATGACTGCTCTCACTAGTATTATCATTTTATCGGCTGCTCTCTTTTGGTTGCGTTGACTAGTTATCGCGTCCTACTAACTGAGCCCTATTTACAACATCGGAATACAAACACAGTTTATGAGAAATAAGATGTTGACGTATCTCCGGCTTTAAACCTCTTAAAAACATTCGTGTCATTCTCCCTTCATTATCCACCAAGTGGGACGTAAACCGAGACAACTCGACAAACTTTGCTTCGTACTGCAACACGGTCATAATATTCTGCTCCAACTTGATGAACTCTACCTCTTTTATGTGACGAATACTTTCAGGAAAGTACTTGTCGTTGAATAGTTCTTGGAGCTTCTCCCAAGACATCTTCAGTTTGGCATGTTGAGTACGCTTTACCGATTCCCACCAGTAATCTGCCTCTCCTCGCAACATAAAGGTAGTAAAGGGAACCTTTTGCTCCTCGAAGCATCCCAAGACATCAAATATCTTGGTGATCTAATTTATCCATGCTTCCGCCTTAAGTGGTTTTGGCTCTCCAATAAACTTCGGTGGTCCCAGCTCCTTGAACTGTTTAGCGGTGACCGTTCGAGAGCTTCCAGTGTTTCCACCTATATTTTAGACAGGAGCCGCTCTCACCTGCTGTTGCATGAATTGCATAAAGCCTTTGAACATTCCATCATTCATCATTTGGTCAGTGTTGTTGTTTGCATGATGATTGTCGCCTTCCTGTTGCACATTATCCTGATTATTGATATTTGGTGAATCAACGGTCGCCTGTGCTCCATTGCTATTCTCAACATTCTTGGATGTAATTTTCAGATACTGCCACAAAACAAAGGTTAATTGATATGTAACATATCATCCCTATATTCTGACCGACCAATTAAATACCAAAAAAAACTTAGGTAGGTCATACTAGCAAAGGAATTCCCCGTCTCTCCCCTCCTAGTTCTATTCTAACATCTTAGCCAGGGATCATATCCCTAAGCTTTGATACCAACTGTGACACCCCCAAAATCGGTATACATCACCTATTCTGAGTCGCCAAATACATGGTAAAAAATTCAAATACAACTTAATTATACAACAGTCGTGTAAAATACGACTAAACATATGTTGTGAGTTTTAATACAAATATTGTCATCTAGACAATATACAAACTCAATGGGGTCTTCATTACATTTATTATCACACTATTTTGTAGAATAGTGAGGACTACTAATGCTATTATCTGGACCATCACTCTGTTCCCCGACTAGTCCCTGCTACGTTCTTATTTCACAAGAGAACAATGAAAGCAAAAGGGTGAGCTCAACTAGCCCAAAGAAGAAATATTATAACTAAGATAATGCGAATAAATTATCATTAGCCTTCAACAAAGTTAAACCGATAAAATATAACAAACATCAAGTTTAAGCTGCAGTGAATAAGCAATCCATTAGAAGAATCAAGTAGAGAATAAAATCTACTATCTTCTATGATTTAAAAGGTTTTTCATGACTTTTATCATTTGAGACTCGACAATAAATAATCTACATCATCCTCACTACTTTTCGACCAGGATATTCTTTAGTATCACAACCACAATTTATCCATGCACCACAGCCAAGGATATTCGTGTATTCATCAATGGTCATGATCATGCCAACAACAGTCCATCAATGCATTACGGGCCAATAAGGACTTTTACCACATCATTTGTAACATTACGGTCATGATTATGCCGATTAATTCCTGGTCATAATCATACCAAATCCATCTATGCTCTACAGGCCACAGATGACTTTCAACATAATATAAACATGAGAATGATAACAATGATATAAGAATTCAATAAAACAAGTTCAAGAATTAATTTATCCAAGAACTAATAACGTCCAAATTGTCAACATGATACTTCTTTGTAGAGTAAAATTCAAGAATGCTCAGAAGAAGATTTCCATGAAAAGATACTGGATGAAGCGCAAATATCAAAGATATTCCACTAATTTCATGGAGTATAGAAGTCAAAACTTTAACCAACTGTGTATAATAAAGAATGGAATAACAAAAGAAATCACCAGGCATGCGATAGACCGCACAGACAGGTTATTCCTACAGAATAATAAATAATAGAACCAGGTCATGCGTAAATGCACCGACAGGATATTCCAACAAAATAATAAATAATGGAACCAGGTCATGCGTAAACGCACCGACAGGATATTCCAACAGAATAATAAATAATGGAACCAGGTCATGCATAAACGCACATACAGGATGTTCCAAAAGAATAACAAACAACGGAACCAGGTCATGCGTAAATGCACAGACAGGATGTTCCAACAGAATAATAAATAATGGAATAACAGAAGAATTTCATCAAGTATAGGGTATCCCGCGTATACAGGTTATTCCAACAGAATAATAAAGAATGGAATAACAAAAGAATTTCACCAATTAGAAAAAAGGAATACCCCTAACGAGTACAACAAATAATATCCCTTACCGTAAAAAAAGAGTATTTTGACTGGTAGGGCGAGGATATACTCAAAGAAAACTTGCACTACGCTCAAAGCTTTCTTAAACTCCAAAGAAATACGCTCAAGATTATAGAAGAAGAACTCTCTCTATAGTTTCTTTGTCTAGAGTTTCAGTGAATTCGTAAGAAATAATGAAGGAATGAGCTTCTATTTATAGAAGAATGGACTGCATAGTAACTAATTTATGAACGGTCCAGATTGATTTACTTTAAACGGATGGTCCAGATTGGTTTACAATAAAATATAATATATTCTATTTATAATCTAATAAAACGAATAACTTTATAAAAGTATTTTATTTTATATAAAAAGATTTTACTATCTAACACTATCGCAGCACTTTATGCAAACACTATGCATAATAAAATATAATATATTCTAATTATTGTCTAATAAAATGCAGATAACTTTATAAAAGTATTCTGCTTTTTTATAAAAAGATTTTACTATTAGTTTAATAAAATGAATAACTTTATAAAAGTATTACATTTTATATAAAAGCTTTTCTGCTTTATTACATTAATAATACTAATAAAACAAAACTCATCATCGTTATTATAATTCACAATATTAATCGATTAGGTCCTTCCCAGAAAGAGGGCTTTCCAATAAGGATTTCTCCCCATCATGCGCGCAATTAGGTGACCAAACCTCTCCTTGATGAACTTCTGAGACATCGTTAATATTGCAAATAATAATATTAATAACTTTGTCATCTCAATTATTGATTATAAAATATTGACAATAATTGAATCAAATAACGTGAGATACTATCAGTTGAATTCTTTGTAACAATAATTGAACAAAAGCGAGTGGCGCTCACGTAAGCATCAATAATCAATACCGTGTGCTATCGTGGCAACTGCGCTCAGACATCGCATTACTTTTAACACCGGGTGTTTCAACAGTTAACGGTAAAACTTCCGCCGTTATTTTCATAAAGTATTTTTATCGTTTTCTCAATTCGACAATAATTTCGTTGTGGGGTCCACCAATGATTGTGCCGTTGTACGAATATTCCCTGTTAAAACGAATATTCCCCAACCAATCGAATATTATATAACAACTTGCGTACTTTGCAAAAGTTATAAATATTACCCATAAATATAACATTATATCAAATTCATTCCATAATATTCAAAAATGATATTTATAGAAAATTCATCTTTATTCATAAAAGTTGGGGTCTTACAAAGCAGTTTAGCGTAAACTATAAGATGTAGTTGTGCGTAAGGAAAGTTTTCTAACTTCATTCATAGTACATGAATGCTAGTTTCTTAAACTTCTCAGATGTTGAACTTGAGAAGTCTTGTCTATGTACAAATGTGTGATATTTGTACAAGGTGGTAGTATGTATGAGGCCTTGTGCCAAAATTTGAACACTTCAGTGTTTCTATGAGATGAATTGTTCTGTGATTGAACTGTTCAATACATGTATGTTCGGTTTATACATGAACCGTTATTGTTAAGTCTATGCTAATGATTCTAGCCAGACAAGATGTGTATGATAAAGGTAGAGGAATGAAAGTATTTCAAAGTGAATATGACTAATGTTTTAAGATGATAGGAATCGAGACTATTCCTAGTATTCAAGTTGCTTCATAACCTTTGTTCGGTTATCGAAGTTCTGAAGAATGTTTAAACTCTTCAAGTTGTTTGTTCAACTGTTATGACTTGCTGGGCAATTGAATGCTCGCACTTGCTTTAAATGAAAAACATTTTTAGCGAACGATGTTAGAAAGAACTTAAGGATCCCGTAAAGATCAAGCTGATCGGTATCCAGACCAAGTGCCATTCACTATTTGAATGTGCGTGAAGAGCAAGCCAAGACTTGTAATGTAGAATAGTTTAATTGAACTATAGATTAGTTTAATGAACTGATATGTAACCTTGGTGGCGGATAAAAGTCACTCTTGTACGATGTAAAGAATAATGTAATTATCATTATTTGTAATGAAAGAGGTTATAAGGTTTCTAGATCCTGGGATTTGAGAATATATGTTGTTATATTTAACTATATAATGACATATGTTTGGTAAGAAGTGGGACCGTGACACACGGAATCCGGGTGTGAGAATAGACTGGATTTTGGGGCGTTACAGATTGGTATCAAAGCCGATAGGTTATAAACCTTAGGTAGGAGACCTAAGACTATAATCGTAGAGAGAAGAATAAGAAGATCATCACGTGATCATAGTAAATCGTAGTAATAGATGAGATGTTAAACAATGAATGTTTATAACTAATGCTATGAATGAATGGTACTACGAAGTAGTACGGGAAGAAGAACTTTGATTGAGTTGTAAAGAATAGCATATGAATTAAAGAAAATTCGTATTAAGTAAAGAGAAATTTAGAAGTTGTAAGATTTCAATTGAGGACTAATGTAATGGCTGAGTTGTATGAACCTTTGTTATGGGCAGAGGTTTGTGCTTTGGTGTAACAACTACTCAGTTTATTACAGTGATAATCATTGGAATTGGTCGTGCTATTAAGATGTATATGACGAGAAGGTGAATCTTTTCTCATGTATATACTTGATAGGTAGAGAATATTAAGGTAGGTGCGAGTTCTTGAAACTCATAATTATGAAAAGTGTGTGACTCATAATTATATGTTATGTTTCTGAGCCCTAAGCGTATGGATAGTCCTTGATTTGCTCTTGGATTACATATTGCGAAGATAAGTTCTTAAACACATATGGTTGTGGAAAGTTCCTAAAAACTTAAAGTGTGGTAAGTTGATGGACTATACTAAGGTATAGGAATGTTTAGACTGAAAACGAGTTATTTTTAGTACACTTATCATTGAAGGTGCTAGAGAAGATTAAGTATTGTCGCAGTAAGACAATGAAGGAAGATGGAGAATAGGATATTCTAAGTCATCTAGCTATGCTACATTTCAAATTTTATTGAAATTGTGCTGATATGTACATTTTAAAAAGGAAAGAATTGGTTCAACTTTTGAAACCAATGGATTTTAAAAGAGTTGTTCTTTGTATGTTTGTGCTAATTTCTTCGGCTAGACAGAAATTGATTTAAAATATCAAAATGAATTTTATATCATCCGTGCATTTGATGCAAGGATGGAATTATTAATGCAATTGAACCTAGTGTTGGATATGATCTTAGGATCAACAACCCGCTATGGTATAATGTATAATGACGAAGTCCTCAACGTACTGTGAAGAGTATGGTATCATGACATCATTAAACGTTTTGATGTATTGCAAAAAGAAAATTGAGCTTTCTCTGAAGAAGTTGGGCCAAACCAAATTGTTTTGGTGCGGAATCTAATAATTTAAGTCTGAGGTGAACATACCCCGAAATGGGGTTATACGATAGGTTGATCACCTACGTAAGGAAGAGGTAGTTTACTTTCTTTGTGATTGTAAACTGACCGTTAAAGAAGGGTTTATGGCGAAATGTTATTTAACCTAGTAAGAGTTCATGGTCAATTTGACCCCTCAGTAAAAGTATGAAAACGTTTTAAAGGAAATTTTATATTCCTCGTTATTCCTTCTACTTCATGATTCTTGATAGGTTATGGAGGTTAGGAATGATGGAAAGATAAGAACTTCTTTGAAGAGAAGTTGAGAAGAAGAGTGAGCTAAAAATTACGAGGACGAAATTCTGTGAAGAAGGGGAGAATGTGATGGCCGGGTAAGGGTGTGGTTTTAAGAAATTCCGAGGACAAAAATTTTATAAGGAGGGAAGAATATGACAACCCGGAAAATCGGATTGTCCAGAATTTTAGTTTAAAGAATTAGTTATTAATAAAATAAATTTTTATTAATACTATTTTGTGCTACGTATTTATTAATCGTTCTATAACCTAAGATGATTATAAGTCGGGAGTATTCTGGCTACGAGCTAGTCTGAGCGAGTAAGAATTTTCAAGACAAAAATGAAAGTTTTTCGGGAACAAAAATATTTCTGGGGAAAAAGACGAAATAGGTACTATTCATCCATTTCTGCTCGGAGATTTATTTTGAATTTTCGAGAAACGCGTAATGATAGAATTCTAAGACGTGATGGAATATTCAATAATATTTTAGTTAAGGAAAAAATGAAGTTTTCGCTTGCGGACTTAAAACCTAAGGGTTAGGAAAAGTGAGTTCCGAGAATTTAATGATTACGTATAATAATTAGGGTTATTATGCATGAGAAATACGAGTATGATACTAGTTATTATATGAGTATAGTACGAAAATTATTATGACGTATAATACAAATATTGTACGAGCTATATACGAAGAGAATACGAGAATGGGATGCGTAGAATACGATTAGTCTTAATGGACTTTGAGTTCATGGACTTTGTAGAATCCAATTGGACTTGGATTATGTCAAGCCCAACGCTTTGGGAAATCAAGCCCAGGATAGGCCCAATAAGAATCAAGGTTAAGGCCCAAACTAAGAAAATAAACTGCGAATCGACCCGATGGGTAGCCGGATGGGTAATAACCCATGAGGCAACCCATTGGGTGAGCCATGGGCATGTGGGGCGGCCACTTGGCCACCAAGTAAATTGGTTACTTGGTGGCTAAGCCGTGAATAGTAAGGAGGTGGGGGATAATGACCAAATTGCCCCTAACCTTGGTTTTCTATAAATAGGAAGCTTATTTCATTATTTTGGGATTTTGAAAATCCTACACTTTGAGAGAGAGAGAGAGAGAGAGAGAGAGTTCGGATGAGAGAAAGAAGAGGAAGAGGAAAAGCTTGCCCGAGTACACGCTTTGTCCAACGGAGGAAGATTAAATAAGAAAGGTAATCTAAAACCTAGCTTCTAATAGATTTTTCTTAAGTTTTTATGTTCAAAAACATAACTTAATGAAGATAAGAAGTTGATGATGTTAAGAATGATTTCATATGATTGAAATCATGAGAAAACAAAGAAATAAGAATTAGAAATTTAGTTTATAAATTTATTAAGGAAGTATAAGATTCGTAAGGATTTTGAGCGATCCGAATGAATCTTATTAACGAGTAGGTGAAATAAGTAAGTAATGATGTTCTATAACATCAAATTCCAATAAAAAGTGGAATTGTAATCCAAAATATCGATTAAAATGAAGAACGAATGAAGAACGCGAAGAACACACGAAAAACACGAAAAACAATGTTGATGGACAAATTTAAAACCATCGTAGGATAATTGTTATTGATGGAAAAGTTTAAAACCATCGCGTATAAGTTAGTTGCATATTTCTTGGTTAGGAACAGTAGAAACGTTCATGAAGAACGGATTAAAATTTAGCTATAACGAAGTTAAGGCGAAATTTTCGTAAAAGATGACGAGAAATAGAAAGTTAGTAAATGAACCCGAATGTGTATGGTTTCATAAGGAAGTAAGAGAACGTAGAAAACGTGAGTCATGGACTCAAGATCGAACGAGTTCCGAGTTCGGAAAACCGAATTACGGACGAGCGAACGAAGAATGTTAAAAACGTAAAACGAACGAATGACGAAGATCAAGCCAATCGAATGGCACGTTAAAGGATTCAGAACGAAGTTCTATCCGAGGGGTATTGAAGTACGTAAGATAAGGAGGAGAATAACTTTAGAATGACCTCGTTCTGAGTCATAACGAAGGAGTTATGAGATTGTAAAGTATGCGTCTCAAACTTGATTCAAGACTTAGAAAATTTTCTAGGGTTTATGGTCGGCGTCGCAGCGCTAGTTGAGCTTTGAGAGAGCGGCGTGATTAAGTAGCGAGAGCTCGCCCATCGACCATCTTGGCGAGTGGTAAGGCATTTGCAGTCACGAGAGGTAATGAAGTGTTTGGGGCCGCAGCGCCAGACCAAGGAAGAGAGTGACGTAGGCTCACGCCACAGCGCGAGAGAGAAAGAAAAGAGTGGAGCCGCAGCACCGGTGCAGGGCAAGACCCAGTAATGAGCTTTTAAGTGCTCAATTATTAGGGGATGTGCAAGAAAGAAATATGAACATATAGTTCACCTAATGTAACACTTAATCAAGTGTTTTAAATCTTTAGTAAAGGTTGAACGGAAAGATTAAACGAGATTAAAAGACAAAGAAAGTAAACGCTAGATTACGTAACCGATATCCGGGGACCGTAGTCACAATAAACAAACGTGAAGGATTGCTTTGATTGTGATTCCTTAGACGTTGACTGATGAAGGTACTGAATAACATTTCGATGTTGTAGTAATGAGAGATTAATGTAAAGCGTATAAACGCTGTGAACGCAACGCAGTTGCGATGAACGATCGGTCTTAGCATACAACGAACAGTATGGCTTCGACATTAAGAAAGAATAATGAACATGGGGTTCATAGGTTAGATAACGATTGAATGCAATTAAAACCTTAAGTGAAGGTTGAATGAGAAATTAAGAGACGAGCAACGTGAACACTGAATACGTAAATGATTCTCGTGAATAGTATTCGCGTCGGACGAATGTTCTAAGTTTACAATGATTGCATAACTTAAACGGTGACGAAGGTAGTAAGTAAGATATGATTTATCAAGAAAGCAGTAGCAAACGGTAATAAGAGTAATGAAACCGAATATAAGTCAGATAGAGAATGTTAGAATGAAAGGTAAGCGTTAAACACTTTAACTGATGTGAGGGTTAGTGTACGCGAATATTAAATGGGTAAAACCTACACCCCGTGTATGGTTTGACCATAAGGTAATGAAGACCATTGATTAAACATGTGAACGGTGAAGAAGTTGAATTAAAGACAAGTACGTATAACGTAAAGAAGTCGAGTTTATGTTATAACTTGGATGACGTTCCGAGTCGAGTGAACCGGACGTTGTAAGTTAAGAATAAGGTAATGTAAAATGCTTAACGCTATAAATACGTAGAATTAATATGGAATGATCATTCCGAGTATACAAAAGACTGTATGACTTAGACAATAAGGAATGAATCCTAAGGTATGTCATTTAGTTGTCAGAAAGCCATAAGGAATAAGAAGTTGACTTAACGAACATTATAGTTTACTGATTTGGATAAGTTAATATAAGTTAGGTTGTGGTACAATCGTAACCTTTGATGGTTGACATATGGGAGATGGGCTAAACAATTCCTTCTGAGAGTGAAGGTATATACAAAACTGGCAACCGATTTAACTCATTGTTGTGGATAGTATAGATAAGACGGGAACTTATTTGTTGGTTGTTTGTGGGAAACCACTCAGAGTATCATATGGAATACTAGCAGAGACGCGATGTGTGTTGAGTCCTAGAAAAGTTATAAGAAGAAGATAAGAATGTAAATCATCAAAGATGATGAACGTTTTGAGTTAAGACCTCTCCGTATGTCATGAAGACGTAAACCGATAATAAAAGTTGGTCGTGTAAACTTAGATTTCAAGAATGTGAACCCTAAGATGTAAAGTTAAGTAAACTAATGCGTAAGTCAAGTATATGACTAATTGGTGTACGTGTTATTTCCTTATATGTTATATAGGGATTTGGAATAAGAAGTTCAGCGTAAACTATAAGCTGTAGTTGTGCGTAAGGCAAGTTTCCTAACTTCATTCATAGTACATGAATGCTAGATTCTTAAACTTCTCAGATGTTGAACTTGAGAAGTCTTGTCTATGTGCAAATGTGTGATATTTGTACAAGGTGGTAGTATGTGTGAGGCCTTGTTCCACAATTTGAATACTTCGGTGTTTCTATGAGATGAACTGTTCTGTGATTGAACTATTCAATACATGTATGTTCGATTTATATATGAACCGTTATTGTTAAGTCTGTGCTAATGGTTCTAGCCAGACAAGATGTGTATGAAAAGGGTAGAGGAATGAAAGTATTTTAAAGTGAATATGACTAATGTTTTAAGATGATAGGAATCGAAACTATTCCTAGTATTCAAGCTGCTTCATAACCTTTGTTCGGTTATCGAAGTTCTGAAGAATGTTTAAACTCTTGAAGTTGTTTGTTCAACTGTTATGACTTGCTGGGCAATTGAATGATCACACTTACTTTAAATGAGAAACATTTTCAGCGAACGATGTTAGAAAGAACTTAAGGATCCCGTAAACATCAAGTTGATCGGTATCCAAACGAAGTGCCATTCAGTATGTGAATATGTGTGAAGAGAAAGTTAAGACTTGTAATGTAGAATAGTTTAATTGAACTATAGATTAGTTTAATGAATTGATATGTATCCTTGGTGGCGGATAAAAGTCACTCTTGTACGTTGTAAAGAATAATATAATTATCATTATTTGTAATGAAAGAGGTTATAAGGTGTCCAGAACTTGGGATTTGAGAATATATGTTGTTATATTTAACTATATAATGACATATGTTTGGTAAGAAGTGGGACCGTGACACACGGAATCCGGGTGTGAGAATAGACTGGATTTTGGGGCGTTACAGATTGGTATCAAAGCCGATAGGTTATAAACCTTAGGTAGGAGTACCTAAGACTATAATTGTAGAGAGAAGGATAAGAAGATCACCACGTGATCATAGTAAATCGTAGTAACAAATGAGATGTTAAACGATGAATGATTTATAGCTAATGCTATGAATGAATGGTACTATGAAGTAGTACGGGAAGAAGAACTCTGATTTCGGGGTGTTACAAATCATCCATGATGTCCAATTGGATGAAGATGGTAACCCCATATTTGATAAAGATGTTGGTGTTGGTCGGCCTGATGGAGTCAATACTCTAATTTTCACAATCATTAAACATTTTGTTGGAACTCCTAGTAATATCACAGAAAGAATTCATGATCAGTTGAGTAATCTCACTTGTCCCGCTCTAAGTGATTTTAGATGGTACAAAGATGTGTTTACTTCTCGTGTTATGATGAGTAATGATAGCAATAAACCATTTTGGAAAGAAAAATTCGTTAATGGTTTACCTTCATTGTTTGCACATAAGGTTCGTGAAGAATTAAGTAAAAATTTAGGGTACATTGATTATGATAATCTTACTTATGGTGATATTATTAGTTATATTCAAAAGATTGGTTTAAAAATGTGTATTGATTTTAAACTAGCCAAACAAGCTGGCAAAGATAAAAATAAAGCCAAATATGAGTTAGGGACTTTCTACGAACAATATGGTTTACCCCATGTCGCTCCCTCTAGAAGAAAACACAGGCATAAACATATTGAGTCTTGTAAGAGTCACAAACGTCATAAAAGAAAATATAGTCAAAACGAAGATAAAAATCAGGATAATTATTATACTAAACCAAAAGCATCTAGTAAAAAATCCACTAAAAACCCAAGTTTAACAAAAGTAAAATTGTTTGCCACAATTGTGGGCAGAAAGGGCACTACAAAAGTGAGTGTAAAATAAAACAAAAGCTATCTCAGCTAAATGTTTCAAGTGAAGATACTGAACAACTATTAGAATTAATGAGAATAGAGAACAACGTCGGTAATGATGAGGGTTCTGATATTCTTTGTTCTTTTAATAGCAGTACTTGCAACGATGAATCAAATAGTGATAATGAAGTTACTATATGTGCTGAGAATTGCAATGAAAACTGCTGTGTTAAAAGATTAAATGTAATTACCAAAGAAGATGAAGAAAGTTCTTTGTTAATTGATTTAATTAGTAAAATTACCGATCCTGAGTTGAAACTTCAATACACAAAACAGTTAAAGGATTTGTTAACGAAGGATAATAAAGTGAAAGACAAGATTATTAAAGCCAAAGAAAAACCTATATTTAGCCTTAATAAAATGCTTAAAAGGTTTAAAACTCCTATCAAAGAAATTACCCTCCCTGAATTAAATCAAGAAGTTAACAAATTAAAAAGAGAAATTTCTAACCTAAAAATAGATATTTCTAAGTTGACAAAAGAAATTGAAGTCAAAAACACTGATCTTAATATCCATGATTCGTCATTTAGTGATGAAAGTCATGATATTCCTGAAGCGTCTAATGTTAAAGATAATGAGATTAAATATAACTCCAAGAAGAATCTATTTCTAATACCTTAAATTTATTAAATTGCAAATCCACACATTTAAAATTTTTAAAAGAAGAGATTAAATATAAGCAAGTGGAAGAACAACTTAAGAGTAATAGGGTTCAAGAGAAAATTGCAGATTTAAAAGCTTATTTAAGTGAAAATCTATGTTCTGATTCTCCTAATACTTTTTGGCATCGAAAGAAACATATAGTTAAGCTCCCTTACGCTAAAGAATTTAAAGAACATCTGATCCCTACTAAAGCTAGACCCATACAGATGAGTCATGATCAAATGGAGTTATACAAGAAAGAAATTAATGATCTTCTTAATAAAGGATTAATTAGACATAGTAAATCCCCTTGGTCCTGTCTTGCCTTTTATGTCAATAATGAAGTAGAAAAGGAAAGAGGTGTTCCTCGTCTTGTTATTAATTGCAAACCATTAAACAAGGTACTTGAGTGGATTAGGCATCCCTTACCCAATAAGGAAGATCTCCTTAATAGGTTAAGTTATGCCACCATTTTCAGTAAATTTGACCTAAAATATGGATTCTAGCAAGTTGTCATCCACCCAGATGATAGGTACAAAACAACATTTACTACCTCATTTGGTCATTATGAATGGAACATTCAGTCATTTGGTTAAAAAAATGCCCCCAGTGAATTTCAGAATATCCTCAATGATATCCTAAATCCCTTCAGTCACTTCATCATTGTTTATATTGATGATATTCTTGTTTTTTCCAGAACCATTGAAGAACATATCAAGCATTTAAATTCATTCTTTAAAACAGTTAAGACCTATGGTTTTAATCTTTCCCCTTCCAAATGCATTTTATTTCAGACTAAAGTTCGGTTTCTTGGTCTTAATATTTATCACGGACTTATTCGGCCTATTGATAGAGCTATTCAATTTGCCGACAGATTTCCTGATAGGATTACCAACAAAATCCAACTGCAGATATTTTTTGGCTCGCTCAATTACATTGGCAAGTTCTACGAAAATCTCAAGAAGATTTTCAAACCTCTCTTTCAGCGTTTGCAAAATAATCCTCCCCCTTGGACTGACGTTCATACTTCTGTCGTCCAGCAAGTTAAAAAATATTTTAAGGTTTTGCCTTGCCTTAGCATCTCTAATGATTTAGCTTTTAAAATCGTTGAAACTGATGCCTCTGGCATTGGATTCGGAGGTATCCTCAAGCAAACATTAACTCCTACTTCTTCTGAACAAATTATTCTATTTCATTCCGGTGCATGGAATCCTACACAGTTAAATTATAGTACTATTAAAAAAGAAATTCTATCTTTAGTCTTATGTATTAACAAATTTCAAAGTGACTTGCTTAATCAAAAGTTTCTTGTTAAGATAGACTGCAAATCTACAAAATTTATTTTAGAAAAGGATGTTGAAAATATTGCCTCTAAGCAGTTTTTCGCTAGATGACAGACTCTGTTAAGCATTTTTGATTTCAAAATTGAATACATTAAAGGAAGTAATAATTCAATTCCAGATTTTCTTACAAGATAATTTATTAATACAGGTACCTTTTTGTCAATATGAGTGTGCGAGGAGGTTCTTTTTCTCGTGGTTCGGGTCGCCCCTCTGGCCCAAGTAATAAACTCAAAGGGACTTTAGTCCCTCGCCTAGTTAACCCAGTCCCTTCAGTTAACCCATTTACTAAATTTCAGGTTCTTAGATCTATTCTCAAGCCCTTCAGTTCAATCCTTGCAAGTAATCCCAAATCTAGTGATCCATTTAGTAACCCTTCCAAAGCTGATGCTTCAACTATAATTATTGATCCTTATTTCCAATACAAATTCAACTAGGAGAACAACTTGTTTCATATTGAACCTCAGATGAAACCCAAAGATAATCCCATTAAGCTCGCGTCCCAGTTTTTTCCTTCGGGATGGCATTTCACTCCTCTTGCTCCTTATAAATCCCTTGCGTATTATAAGGATATCCTTTTTGAAACTGAGTCATTTTTCATTAAACCTATTTATGCTAAAGATGATAAAACTAAAGTCCTATATCACTCTCTATACATTGAGCAAATTATTCTTTTATCTGAGTGGAGTAATCAGCCATCTGATCTTCAACAACTTTCTAATCAAAATTACTTGTTTTGTTATTATGATTATATGGAAGCTTGGAATAAGATCTTCCTCTATCAAAACCAATCACACAGTCATTCGTGGTTTGTACAATTTGACCACAAGTTTAAAAGTCAATTTCCTATTTGGTTCCTTCTTTGGTGGTCGAGATTTGGTTCCTCTTTTGACCTTCTTCCCTCTCCACTAAGAGCTCAACTTAGTCATTTCTGTAACCATAATAAATTCCAACAAAAATATGAATGTATCCCTGTGTTGTTACAATTTGTTAGTAAATATAAGATTCCTTGGATTCTTAAATGGCAGTATGATCTTCTCACCCTAGTCAAAGAAATTGTCCACCAATCTCCTGCTACTAGTCACCTTGTTACCACTACCGAAATTTTGCCTGTAACTCTGGTTGTCCGCCAGTTTTTTGTTAAATGGTGGGATAAATTTGATGTGGATAGAATTGTAGGTTAAGTTCAAAAAGAATTTCCTACTGTCCCCCTTCCTGTTTTACCAGTTAAATCGATCACAGTCAAAGGATCTTCTAGCAAGTCAATAGAGTCAAGAGTCAGTTCAACAGGTTCTACATGCTTTCTCGATATCTCTAATATCAAAGATATCAAAAATTCTAAAGATTTGAAGCTCATGGCTCAGGCCATTCAAAACAGAATTTCTTAGTTAAAGGAAGAGGTAAAAGCTTCGGAGTGTTCTTCTTCTTCTTCTCATGATTCCACTACTGGTAATGAATTTGAAGATGATGATGACCCATACGGCACCATCAACCTTCAGGATGCTCAGGACCCATTTGTCTGACATCTCGGTCATAAGCACCTGCTCCTACAACCACTTAGTCAAAAGATGCTCCTACTTTTTACCAAAATCAGCCCTGAGTCACATGTACCTGCTCCTGCAGCCACTTAGTCAAAAGATGCGCCTTCTTTTCCATCGAAAGTAGTTTTTGCTTTGTGAGTCGGTCAAAAATTGCCAAAAGTGTCCTTGCATAGTAAAAAAGTCTGCACTGTTTTACTGTTCATCAATAGTAAATATTGTATGTAATCATTTAAAGTTGTAATATTAAAGTTGTAACAGTTCTGTCCTTGTTCTATAAAAGGAATTCAAACTTAGTTAGTAAGGCAGACTTAAAAAGACTCAAAGTTCCTTCTCTAACAAATCTTTAGACTCTCTCCCTTCTCTCTTCATCTACAATTCTAATATTCTAACTAAGTCACTTATATTTTCTGTATTGTAAATACTTTCATTCAGTTATCAATAAAATAAAACTTTATAATTTTAGTAATTCAATTGTGTTTGTTATGCACCGTTTATATGTTTCTTCATTTATTCTCAAATTCTCCACTTCCGCCCCAAATGGTCTATTTTTAGGATAGAAATTTCTCTTTTTAATTTGTTAACTTCTTGATTTAATTCAGGGAAGGTAATTTCTTTGACGGAAGTTTTAAACCTTTCAAGTGCTTTATTAAGGCTAAATATAGGTTTTTCTTTGGCTTTAATAATCTTGTCTTTCACTTTATTATCCTTCGTTAACATATTCTTTAACTGTTTTGTGTATTGAAGTTTCAACTCAGGATCGGTAATTTTACTAATTAAATCAATTAACAAAGAACTTTCTTCATCTTCTTTGGTAATTACATTTAATCTTTTAACACATCAGTTTTCAGAGCCAAATGGTATCAGAGCCAAGTTGTGTTGTTTCTAATTGCTGAGTAAGACTCTTTTAATCAAATTCTCTTTCCTTCTTTCAAAATTTCTTCTTCCTGAGTTCTGAAGTCACCTAACTTACCTATAGTCCACCTAGTTCGTGTTTAACCTTTGTAAGTCTCCAAGGTGAGCAGTGTCGGTTATAGAACATAGGTATAAGTCTGCTTAGGGTAAGAGGGTATGCATGAACGAACCATGAGTAAGAATTATTTTTGAAACTTGTAAAGATGAGTAGATTATTTAGGTCT
This sequence comes from Panax ginseng, assembly GCA_020205605.1. Classification (NCBI taxonomy): domain Eukaryota; kingdom Viridiplantae; phylum Streptophyta; class Magnoliopsida; order Apiales; family Araliaceae; genus Panax; species Panax ginseng. The sequence goes on from CM035142.1 coordinate 25,727,386, forward strand.
AGTTCCTCGGTTAGTAACCGATCAGCTTTGCCCCCTGTTCCTGATATAGTTAACCAAGAAGAACACTGTTATGAAAACATCAGTCAAGTTTTAAGTAATTAGAACATACATAAGGTTTGTCCTAAAGATATTTACCAGTCAACCTTCTTAGATAACTTTAAAACTGACTATAATGTCAAAACTGTTGAAAAGGATTATGTCATTAACAAAGAATATGCAAATTGTAGCCTCTTAACTCCTGAAGTGATTAAAAAACATAGGAAAAGGGTTATAATTTTATTCATATTGGACTCGTTCAAGTTGCAGTCAAACCATTGAATATTAAGGGAATTAATTCAAGTATCTACCTCTACTTAAGAGATGCTAGATTTTTTAATTATTTTCCTAGCATTATTGACATTATGGAATCAAGTCTTCATAATGGTCCTATCCATTTCAATTGCTTTCCTGATTTCACTTTAAGCCTAAATGATCATAATCTATTAAAAGCCTTGACGTTAAACATTAAAACTGCGGGAGAGATCACTCAAATGATTGAGGGTTCTCAACCTCTTGCTTTAATCTATACGATATATTATAAGACTATGAAAACAAATTTAAATGTTCATGCTCTTAATAAAAGTCCTAAGGATCATACTGTTTTAATTCAAATTTCAACTAGTGATGCTAATATTCAGATCCCGAGGACCATCCTCTGAAAATATATTACGTTACCTAGTCAATGGACTTTACCCAGTGAAATACCTCAACAGCCTGTGAATAACAATTTATTAAATATTGAAAACATTAGACAATTTCCTGATGGTACAGTCAAAGTAAGTTTTGAACGAACCAGAAGGCCTATAGTCATAGAAGATTTTAGTAGTTCTTCAGCACCTTCGGTCCAAACTAGAAGAGATACTAAAATACTTAGTAACCCTTCTATTAGGGATATAAAAATGAAAGGTATCCTTAATCAAGGTCAAGCCAGTCACCCCTGTTATACTAATAATAATATGGCAGAAGAAGAAGGGTCTTCTTCTCCTACCTCTTCTGAGTTTCCTACTCCTTCGAATTTTGAAGCTCCTATTAATAAGCAATTAAAGGTCATTAAAAAAGAATTCATTTCTGATTGGAATAATCTCGTTAATAATTTTAATTCTAAATCTAATAAAGAAAAAAGACATTTATTTCGCTCAAACCACCCTAATAATACAGAACGTGATAAAATAATTAATAGGTGGAAAAGATATATAAAAAATGAACATATAAACATTACTTTTTACGATTGGTATGATCAATATCAAGGTAAATATAATGTTATAAAAAAAACTCAATGGATTAAAGAAGATAAGTCGAAGATTCCTTCTTGTCATCCTCCTCTTGAAACTATCATTTTTCCAGTTAAAACACGTCGGTCGTTGCCAGCCCATTTAAAATTTCAGATGGCAATAAAGATGACAAGAAAATTATTGAACAAAATAATTTCACGAATCAGTATCTAGCAACCATAGGAAAACAGCTAGATAAGATTGAGGAAAAATTTGATGAGTCGGTTGTTAAAAAATAGGTTCAAAAATTGATCATCCTTTGCTTAATTTACCTGAAAATAGAAATAAATTAGGTCTATCTAATAAAGATAGTGAACTTACCCAAGCTATAGATAAGTTATTTAAAAAATTAAAAACTGAAACTGGAACAAGTGGTACTATTGCTATCATTGATCAAGTTGAATCTGAAAATGAAAATAGTTTCCAATCTGATCATTCTGATATTGTTTCAATTCAAGATTTTAATGACCAGTTAAATAAATTAACCGTTAATAACACTAGCATTACCAGAAATTGGTATTCTAGACCTACTCCTCCGGATCTACAGTTCAAAGAGAGAAATCTAGATAAACAATTTTCGGTTTCTTCCAATAAAATTTATAAATGGAATATTGATGGTTTTAGTGAACAAGAGATTTTGAACAAATTAAATCACATGTCCATGGTAGCTAATAGCTATATTACTAAATTTAACAATCTGACTCAGCCAGATATTATTGAGTTACGAGCTAGTGGATTTACTGGTATTCATAGATCTTGGTGGGAAAAACATCTCACATAAGATACTATGATATCAATCATCCATGCTGTCCAATTGGATGACGATGGTAACCCCATATTTGATGAAGATGTTGGTGTTGGTCCGCCTGATGGAGTCAATACTCTAATTTTCACAATCATTAAATATTTTGTTAGAACTCCTAGTTATATCAAAGAAAGAATTCACGATCAGTTGAGTAATCTCACTTGTCCGACTTAAGTGATTTTAGATGGTACAAAGATGTGTTTACTTCTCGTGTTATGATGAGTAATGATAGCAATAAACTATTTCGGAAAGAAAAATTCGTTAATGGTTTACCTTCATTTTTGCACATAAGGTTCGTGAAGAATTAAGTAAAAATTTAGGTTACATTGATTATGATAATCTTACTTATGGTGATATTATTAGTTATATTAAAAAGATTGGTTTAAAAATGTGTATTGATTTTAAACTAGCCAAACAAGCTGGAAAAGATAAAAATAAAGCCAAATATGATTTAGGGACTTTCTGCGAACAATATGGTTTACCCCCTGTCGCTCCCTCTAGAAGAAAACACAGGCATATACATATTGAGTCTCGTAAGAGTCACAAACATCATAAAAGAAAATATAGTCAAAACAAAGACAAAAATCAGGATAATTATTATACTAAACCAAAAGCATCTAGTAAAAAATCCACTAAAACCCCAAGTTTAACAAAAGTAAAATTGTTTGCCACAATTATGGGCATAAAGGGCACTACAAAAGTGAGTGTAAAATAAAACAAAAGCTATCTCAGCTAAATGTTTCAAGTGAAGATACTGAACAACTAATAGAATTAATGAGAATAAAGAACAACGTCGGTAATGATGAGGGTTCTGATATTCCTTATTCTTCTAATAGCAGTACTTGCAACGATGAATCAAATAGTGATAATGAAGTTACTATATGTGCTGAGAATTGCAATGAAAACTGTTATGTTAAAAGATTAAATGTAATTACCAAAGAAGATGAAGAAAGTTCTTTGTTAATTAATTTAATTAGTAAAATTACTGATCCTGAGTTGAAACTTCAATACACAAAACAGTTAAAGGATTTTTTAACGAAGGATAATAAAGTGAAAGACAAGATTATTAAAGCCAAAGAAAAACCAATATTTAGCCTTAATAAAATGCTTGAAAGGTTTAAAATTCATGTCAAAGAAATTACCCTCCCTAAATTAAATCAAGAAGTTAACAAATTAAAAAGAGAAACTTCAAACCTAAAAATAGATATTTCTAAATTGAGAAAAGAAATTGAAGTCAAAAACACTGATCTTAATATCCATGATTCGTCATCTAGAGATGAAAGTCATGATATTCCTGAAGCGTCTAATGATAAAGATAATGAGGACCTTTTTTATTCAAGGTCTCTCCCTCAAACGTATTAAAGATATCACCATTCAAAATTGGTATATCTCGGTCAACTTAGTTATCGAAAAATCCTTCTCAATACAACTCCATGCCCTAGTTGACACTGGTGCAGATTTGAATTGTATTCAAGAAGGCCTGATCCCTACTAAGTATTATAAGAAAACTAGTGAAAAATTAAATTCTGCTAACGGTAGTCAGATGGAAATAAAATATAAATTTCCTAAATTTCATATCTGCCAGGATAATATGTGTTTAAAACTTCATTTGTTTTAATTCGAAACCTTATAGATAAGATCATCTTAGGATTACCATTTATATATTTATTATATCATTTCACTACCAGTAATAGAGGATTAAGATGTGAACACCTAGGTAAGAAAATAACATTTAAATTTCTTATTAAACCTAAAGAAAGAGATTTAAAGTTTATCCAAGAAGAATCTATTTCCAATACCTTAAATTTATTAAATTGCAAATCCACCCTTTTAAACTTTTTAAAAGAAGAGATTAAATATAAGCAAGTGGAAGAACAACTTAAGAGTAATAGGGTTCAAGAGAAAATTGTAGTTCTAAAAGCTTATTTAAGTGAAAATCTATGTTCTGATTCTCCTAATGCTTTTTGGCATCGGAAGAAACATATAGTTAAGCTCCCTTATGCTAAAGAATTTAAAGAACATCTGATCCCTACTAAAGCTAGACCCATAAAGATGAGTCATGATCAAATGGAGTTATGCAAGAAAGAAATTAATGATCTTCTTAATAAAGGATTAATTAGGCATAGTAAATCTCCTTGGTCCTGTCCTGCCTTTTATGTCAATAATGAAGTAGAAAAGGAAAGAGGTGTTCCTCGTCTTGTTATTAATTACAAACCATTAATCAAGGTACTTGAGTGGATTAGGTATCCCTTACCCAATAAGGAAGATCTCCTTAATAGGTTAAGTTATGCCACCATTTTCAGTAAATTTGACCTGAAATCTTGATTCTGGCAAGTTTCCATCCACCCAGATGATAGCTACGAAACATCATTTACTATCCCATTTGGTCATTATGAATGGAACGTTCAATCATTTGGTTTAAAAAATGCCCCCAGTGAATTTCAGAACATTCTCAATGATATCCAGAATCCCTTCAGTCACTTCATCATTGTTTATATTGATGATATCCTCATTTTTTCCTGAACCATTGAAGAACATATCATGCATTTAAATTCATTCTTCAAAACAGTTAAGACCAATGGTCTTGTTCTTTACCCTTCCAAATGCAGTCTATTTTGGACTAAAGTAAGGTTTCTTGGTCTTAATATTTATCAAGGACTTATTCGGCCTATTGATAGAGGTATTCAATTTGCCGACAGATTTCTTGATAAGATTACCAACAAAATCCAACTGCAGAGATTTCTAGGCTCGCTCAATTACATTGGCAAGTTCTGCAAAAATATCAAGAAGATTTGCAAACCTCTCTTTTAGCGTTTGCAAAATAATCCTCCCCCTTAGACTAACGGTCATACTTCTGTTGTCCAGCAAGTTAAAAAATATGTTAAGGTTTTGCCTTGCCTTGGCATCTCTAATGATTCAGCTTTTAAAATCGTTGAAAGTGATGGTTTTTACAGTGGATTCGGAGGTATCCTCAAGCAAAAATTAACTCCTGCTTCTTCTGAACAAATTATCCGATTTCATTCTGGTGCATGGAATCCTACACAGTTAAATTATAGTACTATTAAAAGAGAAATTCTATCTTTAGTCTTATGTATTAACAAATTTCAAAGTGACTTGTTTAATCAAAAGTTTCTTGTTAGGATAGACTGCAAATCTGCAAAATTTATTTTAGAAAAGGATGTTGAAAATATTGCCTCTAAGCAGTCTTTCGCTAGATGGCAGACTCTGTTAAGCATTTTTGATTTCGAAATTGAATACATTAAAGGATGTAACAATTCAATTCCAGATTTTCTTACTCGAGAATTTAGTAATACAGGTACCCTTTTGTCAATATGAGTGTGCGAGGAGGATCTTCTTCTCGTGGTTCGGGTCTCCCCTCTGGCCCAAGTAATAAACTCAAAGGGACTTTAGTCCCTCACCCAGTTAACCCAGTCCCTTCAGTTAACCCAGTTACTAAATTTTAGGTTCTTATATCTATTCCCAAGCCCTTCAATTCAGTCCTTGCAAGTAATCCCAAACCCAGTGATCCATTCAATAACCCTTCCAAAGCTGCTGCTTCAACTATAATTACTGATCCTTCTTCCCAATACAAATTTAACTGGGAGAGCAACAAGTTTCATATTGAACCCCAGATGAAACCCAAAGATAATCCCATTAAGCTCGCGTCCCAGTTTTTTCCTCCGGGATGGCATTTCACTCCTCTTGCTCCTTATAAATCCCTTGCATATTATAAGGATATCCTTTTTGAAACTGAGTCAGTTTTCATTAAACCTATTTATGCTAAAGATGATAAAACTAAAGTCCTATATCACTCTCTATACATTGACCAAATTATTCTTTTATCTGAGTAGAGTAATCAACCATCTGATCTTTAACAGCTTTCTAATCAAAATTACTTATTTTGCTATTATGATTATATGGAAGCTTTGAATAAGATCTTCCTCTATCAAAACCTTTCAGACGGTCATTCGTGGTTTGTATAATTTGACCACAAGTTCAAAAGTTAATTTCCTATTTGGTTCCTTCTTTGGTGGTCGAGATTTGGTTCCTCTTTTGACCTTCTTCCCTCTCCACTAAGAGCTCAACTTAGTCATTTCTGTAACCATAATAAATTCTAACAAAGATACGAAGGTATCCCTGTTCTTTTATAATTCGTTAGTAAATATAAGATTCCTTGGATTCTTAAATGGCAATATGATCTTCTCACCCCAGTCAAAGAAATTGTCCATCAATCTCCTGCTACTAGTCACCTTGTTACCACTACCGAAATTTTGCCTGTAACTCTGGTTGTCCGCTAGTTTTTTGTTAAATGGTGGGATAAATTTGATGTGGATAGAATTGTAGGTCAAGTTCAGAAAGAATTTCCTACTGTCCCCCTTCCTGTTTTACCAGTTAAATTGATCCCAATCAAAGGATATTCTAGCAAATCAAAAGAGTTAAGAGTCCGTCCAACAGGTTCTACATGCTCTCTCGATATCTCTAATATCAAAGATATCAAAAATTCTAAAGATTAGAAGCTCATGGCTCAGGCCATTCAAAATAGAATTTCTCAATTAAAGGAAGAGGTAGAAGCGTCGGAGTGTTCTTCTTCTTCTTCTTCTCATGATTCCACTACTGGTAATGAATTTAAAGATGATGATGACCCATACGGCACCATCAACCTTCAGGATGCTCAGGACCCATTTTCCTGACATCTCGGTCATAAGCACCTGCTCCTACAGCCACTTAGTCAAAAGATGCTCTTGCTTTTTACCGAAAACAGCCCTCAGTCACATGCATCTTCTCCTGCAGCCACTTAGTCAAAATATGCGCTTTATTTTCCACCGAAAGTAGTTTTTGCTTCATGAGTCGGTCAAAAATTGCCAAAAGTGTCCTTGCATAGTAAAAAAGTCTGCACTGTTTTACTGTTCATCAATAGTAAATATTGTATGTAATCATTTAAGTTGTAATAGTAAAGTTGTAACATTTCTTTCCTTATTCTATAAAAGGAATTCAAACTTAGTTAGGAAGGCAGACTTAAAAAGACTCAGAGTTCCTTCTCTGACGAATCTTTAGACTCTCCCCCTTCTCTCTTCATCTACAATTCTAATGTTCTAAGTAAGTCACTTTTATTTCTATATTTAGCCTTAATAAAATGCTTAAAAGGTTTAAAACTCCTATCAAAGAAATTACCCTCCCTGAATTAAATCAAGAAGTTAACAAATTAAAAAGAGAAATTTCTAACCTAAAAATAGATATTTCTAAGTTGACAAAAGAAATTGAAGTCAAAAACACTGATCTTAATATCCATGATTCGTCATTTAGTGATGAAAGTCATGATATTCCTGAAGCGTCTAATGTTAAAGATAATGAGATTAAATATAACTCCAAGAAGAATCTATTTCCAATACCTTAAATTTATTAAATTGCAAATCCACACATTTAAAATTTTTAAAAGAAGAGATTAAATATAAGCAAGTGGAAGAACAACTTAAGAGTAATAGGGTTCAAGAGAAAATTGCAGATTTAAAAGCTTATTTAAGTGAAAATCTATGTTCTGATTCTCCTAATAATTTTTGGCATCGAAAGAAACATATAGTTAAGCTCCCTTACGCTAAAGAATTTAAAGAACATCGATCCTCTAAAAAGCTAGACCCATACAGATGAGTCATGATCAAATGGAGTTATGCAAGAAAGAAATTAATGATCTTCTTAATAAAGGATTAATTAGACATAGTAAATCCCCTTGGTCCTGTCTTGCCTTTTATGTCAATAATGAAGTAGAAAAGGAAAGAGGTGTTCCTCGTCTTGTTATTAATTGCAAACCATTAAACAAGGTACTTGAGTGGATTAGGCATCCCTTACCCAATAAGGAAGATCTCCTTAATAGGTTAAGTTATGCCACCATTTTCAGTAAATTTGACCTAAAATATGGATTCTAGCAAGTTGTCATCCACCCAGATGATAGGTACAAAACAACATTTACTACCTCATTTGGTCATTATGAATGGAACATTCAGTCATTTGGTTAAAAAAATGCCCCCAGTGAATTTCAGAATATCCTCAATGATATCCTAAATCCCTTCAGTCACTTCATCATTGTTTATATTGATGATATTCTTGTTTTTTCCAGAACCATTGAAGAACATATCAAGCATTTAAATTCATTCTTTAAAACAGTTAAGACCTATGGTTTTAATCTTTCCCCTTCCAAATGCATTTTATTTCAGACTAAAGTTCGGTTTCTTGGTCTTAATATTTATCACGGACTTATTCGGCCTATTGATAGAGCTATTCAATTTGCCGACAGATTTCCTGATAGGATTACCAACAAAATCCAACTGCAGATATTTTTTGGCTCGCTCAATTACATTGGCAAGTTCTACGAAAATCTCAAGAAGATTTTCAAACCTCTCTTTCAGCGTTTGCAAAATAATCCTCCCCCTTGGACTGACGTTCATACTTCTGTCGTCCAGCAAGTTAAAAAATATTTTAAGGTTTTGCCTTGCCTTAGCATCTCTAATGATTTAGCTTTTAAAATCGTTGAAACCGATGCCTCTCGGCATTGGATTCGAGGAGGTATCCTCAAGCAAACATTAACTCCTACTTCTTACGAACAAATTATTCTATTTCATTCCGTGCATGGAATCCTACGCTTAAATTATAGTACTATTAAAAAAGAAATTCTATCTTTAGTCTTATGTATTAACAAATTTCAAAGTGACTTGCTTAATCAAAAGTTTCTTGTTAAGATAGACTGCAAATCTACAAAATTTATTTTAGAAAAGGATGTTGAAAATATTGCCTCTAAGCAGTTTTTCGCTAGATGACAGACTCTGTTAAGCATTTTTGATTTCAAAATTGAATACATTAAAGGAAGTAATAATTCAATTCCAGATTTTCTTACAAGATAATTTATTAATACAGGTACCTTTTTGTCAATATGAGTGTGCGAGGAGGTTCTTTTTCTCGTGGTTCGGGTAGCCCTCGGCCCAAGTAATAAACTCAAAGGACTTTAGTCCTCGCCTAGTTAACCCAGTCCCTTCAGTTAACCCATTTACTAAATTTCAGGTTCTTAGATCTATTCTCAAGCCCTTCAGTTCAATCCTTGCAAGTAATCCCAAATCTAGTGATCCATTTAGTAACCCTTCCAAAGCTGATGCTTCAACTATAATTATTGATCCTTATTTCCAATACAAATTCAACTAGGAGAACAACTTGTTTCATATTGAACCTCGAGATGAAACCCAAAGATAATCCCATTAAGCTCAAGGTCCCAGCTTTTTTCCTTCTGGATGGCATTTCACTCCTCTTGCTCCTTATAAATCCTTGCATGTATTATAAGGATATCCTTTTCAAATCGAAGTCATTTTTCATTAAACCTATTTATGCTAAAGATGATAAAACTAAAGTCCTATATCACTCTCTATACATTGAGCAAATTATTCTTTTATCTGAGGTGGAGTAATCACCATCCGATCTTCAACAACTTTCTAATCAAAATTACTTGTTTTGTTATTATGATTATATGGAAGCTTGGAATAAGATCTTCCTCTATCAAAACCAATCACACGATCATTAAGTGGTTTGTACAATTTGACCACAAGTTTAAAAAGTCAATTTCCTATTTGGTTCCTTCTTTGGTGGTCGAGATTTGGTTCCTCTTTTGACCTTCTTCCCTCTCCACTAAGAGCTCAACTTAGTCATTTCTGTAACCATAATAAATTCCAACAAAAATATGAATGTATCCCTGTGTTGTTACAATTTGTTAGTAAATATAAGATTCCTTGGATTCTTAAATGGCAGTATGATCTTCTCACCCTAGTCAAAGAAATTGTCCACCAATCTCCTGCTACTAGTCACCTTGTTACCACTACCGAAATTTTGCCTGTAACTCTGGTTGTCCGCCAGTTTTTTGTTAAATGGTGGGATAAATTTGATGTGGATAGAATTGTAGGTCAAGTTCAAAAAGAATTTCCTACTGTCCCCCTTCCTGTTTTACCAGTTAAATCGATCACAGTCAAAGGATCTTCTAGCAAGTCAAAAGAGTCAAGAGTCAGTCCAACAGGTTCTACATGCTTTCTCGATATCTCTAATATCAAAGATATCAAAAATTCTAAAGATTTGAAGCTCATTGCTCAGGCCATTCAAAACAGAATTTCTTAGTTAAAGGAAGAGGTAAAAGCTTCGGAGTGTTCTTCTTCTTCTCATGATTCCACTACTGGTAATGAATTTGAAGATGATGATGACCCATACGGCACCATCAACCTTCAGGATGCTCAGGACCCATTTGCCTGACATCTCGGTCATAAGCACCTGCTCCTACAACCACTTAGTCAAAAGATGCTCCTGCTTTTTACCAAAATCAGCCCTGAGTCACATGCACCTGCTCCTGCAGCCACTTAGTCAAAAGATGCGCCTTCTTTTCCATCGAAAGTAGTTTTTGCTTTGTGAGTCGGTCAAAAATTGCCAAAAGTGTCCTTGCATAGTAAAAAAGTCTGCACTGTTTTACTGTTCATCAATAGTAAATATTGTATGTAATCATTTAAAGTTGTAATAGTAAAGTTGTAACATTTCTTTCCTTATTCTATAAAAGGAATTCAAACTTAGTTAGGAAGGCAGACTTAAAAAGACTCAGAGTTCCTTCTCTGACGAATCTTTAGACTCTCCCCCTTCTCTCTTCATCTACAATTCTAATGTTCTAAGTAAGTCACTTTTATTTCCTGTATTGTAAATACTTTCATTCAGTTATCAATAAAATAAAACTTTATAATTTTAGTAATTCAATTGTGTTTGTTATGCACCGTTTATATGTTTCTTCATTTATTCTCAAATTCTCTACTTTTGCCCCAAATGGTATCAAATTCTCCACTTCCGCCCCAAATGGTATATATATATACATTTCTGTCTGGCATGGAGTTCACTTGTGGCCTTTTATTACTTTTATATATATATATATATATATATATATATATATATATATATTTACATTTCAAGTCACTGCTCGAGTTCACTTAAGTGGTAGTTGATTGTCCATATATATATATATATATATATTTACAGCTTTTATATATATATATATAACTGTTTATCAGCCTGCGGGTTAGATTTGTCTAAATCTGGCTATTTCTCACTTTAATCGGTTCATGGTGACTAAACTAGAACCGATGAAGCTGAAATAGTTTAGATTTATTCAAATCTAGTCCTTGTTTTAGCTTTTGTACATATTGCATTATCATGTGAGCCTATGAATCATGTGATCACAGATTTAGTTCCTGAATCTAGATTCGGTTCCCGTGATGGACATTTTCAGCTGCAGGCAGCTTGTAAATTATTCATGGTGTCTAAATTTTCCTTAGATGGCTCCCATGCCCACAAGGAGTTCGGCACTGCTATGTATCTTATTTTCTCGAAGATGCTTCGCATCTCGAAAATAAAAGCAATCAAGCCGAACACATAATAAAATGGAAGTATCAAATGCCTCAATTACTATTGAGCATAAGGGTTTGAAAAACTATTTTACAAAACATCACTGTCATATCTCGTTAAAATTGAACTGTTATACAAAAGTCAAATCTTTTGTATATAGGTGTGAACGAGGCATAGCACTACTTCCAAATAAACTGCACATAGACCTAACACACACATACACATTCAGATAAAAGTTTAAATTGGAAAGTGGCGATAACTGTGTTATCACGAAAGTCAGAGGGTGCCTAACACCTTCCCTCCGCTTAATCAAGCCCCCGGACCCTAACGAATTTTGGTTTTGCAGACCAGTTAAACAGTGTCACATAACTAGGTCTTTGTGCAAACCTTTTCTCGATTGAGTTGGTGCAACCATTTAAAAATAACCAACTGGCGACTCTTACAGTCAAATCGTCGACATATAAATGTCGGACCATTTCAAACTTACTTTTTCAAACAAATCTCACCTAACATGAGAGCACCAAAAGACAAGAACAGAAAGGGACAAATAAATCGTGACGTCGACAATATATGTTGTATGTAGACACTCAAAATTTTCTGCACATCTGTCACTAACATTGCAGGAGAGCAGATTCGTCTTTCAGAGATAACCCTGGGAGATGATGCAGTTCAAATACCAGAAATTCCACCAGAGAGGATAGTTCTGTCTCAGAGATAACCCCGAGATGCTCGGTTCTAGTCCTGGAAACAACACCCGGAATAACAATGCTAACCTTGGAGATAACCCCAAGGAATGCAGTTGCAGTTCCAGAGATAACCGCGAAAATGCTTGTTTTAAATGCATGCAATCAGCTTCAACCTCGGAACTCACACCGAGGCACTCAGTACAAGACCCGGAGATAACACCGGGAAGACAGACACACCTCAGGGATAACCCTGAGGACCTACAGTACTTGCAATAGTCCAATCTCATAGATAACCCTGAGCAACGTCTGCTTTATCAGCCCAAACCGGAGATAACCCCGTTGAGGGATAAAATCGTCATTTTGCCACCTCGACCCCACATCGCACCATCTCAACATTTCATACATACATTTCTACACAGAAATGTCCCACAAGAACCGAGGAGGTCCAATCCCGAGTGACTACTATGCAAGGCAGCACACCGGATAGAATTTGAAGCTTGAAGACCGAGGTTATGGTCCCATCTTCCTGACTTCGTACAACCTCTAATCCCATGACATGGCATTGCTCTCAACAACGGTGGTCCAAAATAGGTCTTATACACCTCAATTGGATGCTCAGATTGTAATTCTGAAAGTTCGAGCGGAGATTTCAGTGCATGCGTGCACGTACTTCGAGACGGCGGGAAGCCATAAAGTGAAAAGGCGAGGAAGCCCTGTCAAATTTGCTCTGTACACACTATAAACTAAGTGCTTTCTCATTTTAAACACTTGTGAGCTTATATATTGCTATATTTTTACCGGCGGGAGCCGAGTGGTCATCCCTTTAAAGTCATTGAAGTCTTCTTTGGCAGTCCACTTTAAGCCTTCTTACACACTTTAATGTCTTTCTCTTCATCTTTGCGCACACCATTCTTCACGTTGAGAGTCATGTTGCATGTGTATGCCCGGACTTCGGTCCATGGTTTCATTTAAGTTTGTATATATATATATATATATATATATATATATATATATATATATATATATATATATATATATATATATATATATATATATATATATATATATATATATATTTTTTATATATGGACTAACATTATCGAGTTATGCCTCGATTGAGCCTGAACTTACGTCCGGAGCTTTTATTTGCTTTCGTATATATATACTTATATATATGAACGTGTGTCGAACTCTATTCGATGAGTGTATATATATATATATATATATATATATATATATATATATATATATATATATATATATATATATATATATATATATATTACTTTTCATCACTTTGGAGTTTACTTACATGGCGGTTGATTACTTTTACGACTTTATTTACATTTCGGATCCCCCATGGGAGGTGCTTCGTGGTGGTGATCATGTCTCATATATATATATATACAACTTTTATATATATAACTTCTATCATTATCATATCAATTGTGGCATCAAGTGAGCCTAGGAATCATGTGATCACAGATTCAATTCTTGGATCTAGATTCTTGTTCTGTGATGGACATTTTCAAATTATGGCGACTTGTAAATTTATTCACGGTGTTTGGATTTCCTCAGATGGTTTTCATACCCACGTGGAGTTTGGCACTGCTTTGTACATTATTTTTTCGAAGATGCTTCGCATCTCGAAAATTAAAAGCAATTAAGCCAAACACTTAATAAAAAATGGAAGTATAAAAGGTCTCAATTACTATTGAGCGTAAGGGTTTGAAAAACCTTTTTTACAAAACATCGCTGCCATATCTTGTTTAAAACTGAATTTTTACACAAATTCAAACCCTGTGTATATAGGTGCGAATGAGGCTTTACACTACTTCCATATAACTGCACATTGACCCACACACACACACATTCATATAACAGTTTCTTGAAAAGTGGCGGTCACCGTGGTAACACGGATGTCGGGGGGGTGCCTAACACCTTCCCTTTGCATAATCAAGCCCCCGGACCCTAATGAATCTCGGTTTCACAGACCCGTTTAGAAGTGTCACATCACTGGGTCAATGTATAAACCTTTTCTCGGGTGTGTTGGTATAACCATTTAAAAAACCAACTGGCGACTCTTACAGTCAAATCATCGACATATACATGTCGGGCCTTTTCACAACTTGTTTTTTCAAACAAATCTCACCTAACATGAGAACACCAAGAACAAGAACAGAAATGGCATAAATAAAAATCCCGACGTCGACAGGTGGCGACTCTACTGGGGACACCAGTAAGAGGGCTTAAGCCGCTATTACAATCTTTTCAAAACTGTTATATGCTTGTGTGTGGATGTTGCATTTACATTTATGATGAATGTGTACGACTGCATATATTTACTGTACTTAATATTTTACACTATATCTGCTTGTGATATTAGTGCTTCGCACATGTCATCATTTTCATAAACGGTGAGACACGTTGTATGTGAATGTATGTTGTGTGGTTCCTCCACCAGGAGGCTATCCTGTCGGAGTTTGATTACTGGACTCGTAGGGAGACTAATTCTAACGAGGCTCGGGAAAGGTACCACACAGATTCGCTCCAGTTGAAAGCCGAATTAACTTCCCATCAAGTAGATTGCGATGATCTGGGAACCTTATTTCCAAAAAGTCGCGAGAGTAACCTAAGATAGGTCAACCTCTGATAAACCAAACGCGGAGGAAAGTCTCTCCATGCTTTTTCATTTCAAAATTACTCGTAAAGTGAATTACTTATAATTTCATTCCATATTCATCTCCATGTAATGAGAAATATGAAGAAATATGTGTACATGCATATTTACATGCTATCATGTATTACAAACAGCGAACATCCATTTTGTTGGATAATATTCCTAAAATGGATACATCACATAGCATGTAAACATTTACACATTCCCTAAGACTAAACTATGCAAGTCTTTCACAGGGAAACAATCGGACCTATTACCCGTTCAAAGTCCAAAAAGGTCACGAGCCTACCGCCAATCATGTCTTCATCTGACCAGTCTAATCCCGTTTCCTGTGAAGAATTTGACAGATTAAGTAAACAGATTACAGATTTATTTGTTCTGTTTAAAGAACTACATCAGTCTACTCAGGGCCCAAAAATGTCCACACATACAGAGTCCTCTTCACAGGGAGGAATCCAAGGTTCAGATAAAACAAATCCAGAATTTCAGTTGATTATAGACAAACCCTGAAAACTCCCATCTTAAAGGAGATCTAGACACTGGTGACATTAGGAAAAAGGTCCTTCAAATGGAAGAAACCCTTCGTTCTATCAAAGGAATTGGAGCACACAGGAGTGTCTCGTATGCTGACCTGTGTATATTCCCGGGGGTTCATTATCCAAAAAAGTTCAAAACTTCTATATTCGAAAACTACGACGGGTTAGGAGATCCTTACACACATTTGAAGGTGTTCATTGGAGATCTTGGATCTTATGCAGACGATGAGAAGCTCAGAATGCAGCTGTTTCAAAAGAGTCTGACTGGAGAAGCCCTTTCATGATATACAAGATTAGACAACTCAAAGATCCATAGTTGGGAAGAGCTAGCTCATGCCTTCCTCACTCAATACAGCTTCCAGTCTCAGATGGCTCCTGACCGGTATCAAATTACCAAGGTCAAGAAACAATCCAATGAGTCTTTCAGAGAGTATGCTCAAAGGTGGAGGCACATTGCTGCTAAAGTTATTCCCTCTATGACAAAGTCAAAAATGGTTATGACCTTCATAGACATACAAGAAGCTCCTTTTTATGAGAGAGTATTAGCTGGCATTGGTAAACCATTCTCTGAAATGATTAAACACGGGGAGACGACTGAGATGAGATTGAAGTCAGGAAAGATTCAAGACCTAGATGCCCTTAAAATTAAACTCTTTTAATTAATTAGGCTTCCTAATCTTATTAGGAATAATTAATTAAACTCTTTTAATTAATTAGCCTCCTAATATTATTAAGAATATGTGAGAGTACTTTTATTAATTAATTCTCAAACTACTTTAAGAATTAAACTAATAATAATAGTAATAATAATAACACTCCTCTTATTAATTTATATTTAATATTTCCAAAATATTAAATAATAATATTAAGTTATTTAATTTATTCTATCACCATAGATTAAATTAAATACACTTAACTTATTATTACTATTATGACATTTACTTCTTAAATAAATATTTTTCCTTTTATGGTGTGACTCTTTAGGTTCTCCATATTAAACTGGTTGTGAATAAATTAATTAGAACAATTCTAATCTTATTTTAATAAATAAATTAAACTATTTAATTCATTTAAATAAATAACATTTATTCTACAATAAGGGTAAGCCCGCTTAGCGATCAACGACTTTCCTGATAATATATATTTCAATATTAATCATAAAAGAACATTTGAGTAAATAGTTATTGTACAATTTAATCCTTCCTCCATATAATATCTCAATTAAATATAAGACATGGAATTACTATCAAATCTTATTTTATTTAACTATATGTATTTCGATTCTCAAATGCACAACTCCAAATAATTCAAATTAAAAACTCATTTCTAATTTCATTCTACCTGGGCCAAGGATTCCTGGGTTGTCATTTACCGAATTACATGGGACATTCTCTCTTCTTACTAGATGCGGTATATTCTTTATTGATCATTCATTATCTCCATATATAACTTATTACACTCAAGAATACACTTTGATATACCCTAAGGGTCTTAAGGGACATGTTAAAGTATAACTTATTATACACAAGATACTATGATGATCTCAAGTCTAAGGATCACCTGTACTACTATCACTAGAGGAATTCCTATTGACAGGCAAGTAAAACTCTATTAAGTATTCCTTAGCAAGTCATATTTAGTGAATTTATTCTCCAATAAGCACCTACATACTTGCTTTAATGTCTCCACACAAATGATTATGAGATCAATCATCCTCTTCCTAAGAGAAAACAATGTATGTACCAATCTATCCAGATTCACTAATCCCCTTTTTAGTAATCCAACGATTGGGAAAAATTTTAGTTTTAAGCTATCTAAGAATTTAGATCTCATTAGCATGATCATCATCATGATTCTAAAAGCATTTCTTAAAACTATGGGTTTATCACATTTAATACAACACCATGTAGATAAATTAAAAATCTTTAATAAACATTTCTTTTATTAATAAATACATAAGATTATTACAAAGTATATGCTTCATCATATCAAATATGATTGGCTTGTATGCATACTACTTTCAATTCCGATATCGAACGAGTAAGTTATGATGTGTCAATGTAAGCACGTTGAAACTGTGCAAAGTCAAAAATTTGACAAAGTTTGAAAAACTGCAGAGGCTTTAGAGCCTTCCGTGCTTTCCATAGGGTAATTTGAGAGCCGGCCACACTCGATTCGTAAATTGAGAGTCGTCCACACTGGCCATAGGGCAAATTGAGAGCCTGCCGCGCTGGATCTGGAGAAGGTTCGACAGTTTTGACATTCTTTAGTAAATTAGACATAACTATTTCATATAAACTCCGATTGAGGTGATTCAAGATAATCCGGAAATATGAGTATATATATAACTTTAATTATTTATATTTTTAGAGTTAAGGTTGGGAGCATTTTCTAAAATGAGAATCTTTAGGACTGTTGTGTAATATGAGACAAATTGTGGTGGTTTCTTTGGACCATCGTGGTGTCGAGCCATGTTTGAATAATATTTCTGAGTTCTAAACATTGGACCTTGAAAATATAGTCTAGGGAAATATAAACTGTGACGCCCCCAAAATAGGTATACATCACATATTCTGAGTCGCCAAATACATGGTACAGAATTTAAATACACACTTCATTTATACAATACGACAAAAGCATAGCTGCGAGTTTTTACAAGAATATTATCTCATAGACAATATCTAAACTCAAATGGAGTCCTCATTATATTTATTATCACACTATTTCATAGAATAGTGAGGACTACTACAGCCACCATCTCGGACCGTCACTCCGTTCCCCGACTAGTCCCGGCTACGTTCTCATTTCTTGAAGAGAACAATGAAAGCAAAAAGGTGAGCTCAACTAGCCTAGTAAGAAATATTATGACTATGATAATGCAGAATAAGTTATTATTAGCCTTCAACAATGTTAAACTGATAGAATATAATAAACAACAAGTTAACTGCAGCGGAATAAGCAATCCATTAGAAGAGTCAAGTAGAGCATGATATCTACTATCTTCTATGATTTAAAAACTTTATCATCAATTTTATCGCTGAGACTCAGCTCAATAAATAATCCACATCACTGAATTATCCATGCACTACGGGTCAAGGATATTCGTGTTATCACCAATGATCATGATCATGCCAACAACTATCCATCAATGCACTACGACCCAATAAGAACTTTTACCACATCATTTATAACATAACAGGTCTTGATTATACCGATACATAGTCATAATCATACCAATCAACAGTCCATCTATGCACTACAGGCCACAGAACAAGGATATTCAATTTATTCAGAATTCAATAATGTCCAAATTGTCAACATGATACTGCTTTGTGGAGTAAAATTCAAGAATAATATTATATCAAAAATGATTTGGACGGAAAAAAAATCAATTTTTTGTCATGAATAGTACCCCGGGTGAATAGTACCCGAGTGAATACTACCCCGTGAATAGTATTTCAGGAATAGTACCCCGTGAATAACCCCGGCATGGAAAGATTAAAAATTATCAAAAATGTTCAGAATAATATTTCCGTGAAAAGATACTAGATGAAGCGCAAATTTTAATGATATTCTACTAATTTCATGGAGTATAGAAGCAAAACTTATCAACATAAGTGTAGAATTCGGAATCTGAAACGAAATAATATTACTTACATACTACAGAGTATGGAAGAAAATATTATTTCTTACGAATATTGAACAAAAATAATATCCCTTACCTTAAAAAGAGAATACTTACATCGGATACAGTAGGATATTCTTGAAGAAAACTTATCTTGTTTGTGGACGCCTCAAAATAGGTATACATCACCCATTCTGAGTCGCCAAATACATGGTACAGAAACAACTACAACTTCATTATTACAATTGTCGTGCAAAATACGACAACACATATACTGTGAGTTTAAATACAAATATTGTCTTCTGCATGATGATTAAAACTCAAATAAGTCCTCATTACAATTATTAATACACTATTTTACAAAATAGTGAGGACTGCTAAATAACTATCTTGATCCATCATTCCATACCCCGACTAGTTCCCGCTATATTCTCTCCTCCTAAGAAGAAAAATGGAACAAAAAGGAAAAGGGTTAGCTCAACTAGCCCAGTAAAGAATATTATGACTAAGATAATATACAACAAATTATCATTAGTCTTCAACAAGGAAAAATTTGATAGAATATAATAGACAACAAGTTTTAGATCAACAACTGTAGTGGAAATAGCAATCCATTAGAAGAGTCAAGTAGAGAATGAATTTTACTATCTTCTAAGATTTAAAAGTCCATCATCAATATACATCTTGAATCAAATATTCATCTTTGCACTACAGGCCAAAGATATTCATTTGAATCACTATTTGGTTGTGTTCATCTCAACACATGTTCATCTTTGCACTACGGGCCAAAGATATTCATCAGTTAATCATTCATCTTTGCACTACAGGCCAAAGATATTCAGTAATATCATCATTTAGGACTGAGGATGATAAAAAATATCTTAAAGAAAAAGAATCCAGTGAGACAAAAGGACAAATATTAGGGATTGGTACAACAGTTTATCCAAGTTCAAAAATACTCCATAATAATTAATTGTGGAGAAGAATTTAAAAATAAAGATCAAAACATGGATACAATCAAAGATAATAACCACAATAGACAACTTGGACAAAGAAAGAAAAATTTATTTTTTTGTGAATAGTGTCGTATTCGTGAATAGTAACCCCAACATGAAAAAGGTAGAAATTCAACAAAAAAATTCATACCAATATTTCGGTATAATTAATGATATTGAAAGAATAACATCATTTACGAAGAAAATAACATATCTACCTCAAAAGAATAGTACTTTTGACTGAAATATAGGATATACTGCCAAAGGAAACTTGTATGAATAACAACTCTCAAAGTATCTAAATACTCACAAAAATACACTCGATAATATATAGAGAGAAAACTTATGTTTTTGGTGTGATTTTCAATTCTAACCTAAGCACCTATTTATAGGAAAATGCCAGATCGCCAAAGCAGCCTAAAATAATAAAATTATATTATATTTTTTTCTTCTACGCATGCCAAGACCAAGACCAGCACTCCACCTTTGAACAAAAATTTTCAGCACATGTTTTCACAAAAAACAAAAAGTAACTACCAAAATGTATCATGATCTTCGACATACATTTTGGTGGAACAATATGAAGAGAGAGATTGCGGAGTTTATCTCGAGGTGTTTAACTTGTCAACGTGTAAAGGTGGAGCATCAAGTGTCAAAGGGTCCATTACAACCACTTGAGATTCCGAAATGGAAGTGAGAACACATTACCATAGATTTCGTTATGGGTCTTCCCAAAGTTTCTCAAGGCATAGATGTGATTTGGGTTATTATTGATAGATTAACCAAGTCTGCTCATTTCTTACCGATACGAGAGACTTATTCCCTTGAACGTCTTGCTTGTATGTACGTGAATGAGATTTTGAGATTGTATGTCATGCCAGTATCCATAGTTTTGGATCATAACCCAAGATTCACTTCACGATTTTGGGATAGCTTACAGAAAGCTATGGGCACGTATTTACGATTCAGTTCGGCATACCATCCTCAAACGGACGGGCAGTCAGAAAGGACTATTCAAACTCTTGAAGATCTATTAAGACTCTGTGTCTTAGATTTCAAAGGGAGTTGGAATAAGTACCTACCATTAGTGGAATTCTCCTACAACAACAGTTATCAGGCAAGTATAGGTGTGGCTCCATTCGAAGCATTGTATGGACGAAAGTGTCACTCTCCAATATGTCTGGATGAGGTGGGAGAAAAAACGTTGTTGGGACCAGAATTGGTACGTATGACTACAGAGAAAATCCAAATGATCCGTCAACGTATACAAATGGCACAAGATCGGCAAAAGAGTTATGCAGATATTCATTGAAAGGATGTGGAATTTAATATTGGGGATCATGTATTGTTACGTGTTGCACCATGGAAGGGAGTTCCAAGATTTGGAAAGAGAGAAAAACTCAATCCACGATTTGTTGTTCCATTTGAGATTCTTAACCGAATAAAAAATGTGACCTATAGACTAGCATAACCTCCAAGCATGTCTCGTGTTCATAATGTTTTTTACATAATGTTTTTTACATATCTGTGCTTCGTAAATATGTGAAAGACCCAAACCACATTATTGAGTTAGAACCAGACGAGATAACTGAAGATTTAACGTACAAGAAGGTACCTGTCAAGATCTTGGATAGAAAGGAGCATATCCTACGCACAAAGATTATACCACAAGTTAAAGTTTTGTGGAGGAACCATGCTATTGAGAAAATGACCTGGGAGTTGGAATCGAAAATGAAAGTGAGGTATCCTCACCTTTTCAAAATACCAGGTACGTACGTCAATTTTGGAGACGAACTTTCATAAAGAGGGGAGGTTGTAAGACCCCAACTTTTTATAAATAAAATTAAATTTTATCTATTCATTATTTTGAATTAATAAGGTGTTAATTTGATATAATGCTTTGGTTATGGGTGAAATATGAAAATTTTTTAAAATAAGCAAGTGGTTATAAAATATTCATTGTTGTCGGGGAATATTCGTTTGGTCGTGGAATATTCTTGCTGTCGGGGAATATTCATACGATGGCGATGGCGATAGCGCATCCATTTATGGGCCCCATAACGAAAAACGATCGGATGAAGAAAGCGACAAGTATGAGTTTTTATAAATAACGGCGTAATTATTACCGTTAATACTGTTGGAATACCTGGTGATTAAAATACGATGTCTACGCGTGGTTGCACAAAGAAGACACCATTTATGCGAAGATTTTTGGATTATTGATTCTTACGTAAGAAGGCACTACTCAATAATTGTTACAATAATTACTGTTCAATATTATAACGCCCCCAAATTCAGGTACTTGAAATCCGAACTCTGTGTTTTACGATACCATTTCTATGAGCGGAATAATACTAATAATAATAACAATAATATAAATAACAAACTTAATTTACATAAATATCATAGTCTAATTCCAAGTACGCAACCTTTACTACATTCAGTACAATACATAATAATAATAAATATCATTATCTTAATAAAGTCATACTATTACATAGAATACTATAACACTTATACTGTTTGCTTTCCTTTTCCTCTTGTTCTTGGTCGAATCTTCTGGTTGTTCACACTTAGCTGAAAACATTTAAATTAAGCAAGGATGAGCATTTGGGTGCCCAGCAAGTAATAATAATTATAAATATAATTAGCTGAAAGAATTAAATGTTTTCTTTATACATCACTTCTACAACGATTCAATAGTTGTGAAGTAAACTAAACCGATAATAATAACATAACAAATCTATATCACATTTTTTTGAAACTACGTATTGACTATAAATAGGGTTAAGGTGACATTCTATGAACATTGTTTTCTATTTTCGAAAAGGTTAAACAGAACTTCATCTGCAAACCGTAATAACTTACGGACACGAGGGTGTACATCCCATGGGCCCTGTATTGATCAATACTGCATGCAAGACGATATTATCGTTTCACTCTCTCGCCTTTAGTAGCATAAAAGTTTTCCTTGTTGGGATGTTCATACTTAGTCGGGAATCCGAACCAAAACAATTTGATTGGATACAAAAAGGTTTTATCATATTCAACGATATTTTTAAATCTATGTTTAGCTGATCAAATAGCTTAGACAGCTTTTCATTAATTTATACATACGGGGAATCAATAAGTATATATAAATATATCAACATGTGATTAAATACAATAATTATCCAAGTGAGGTCACTTGTATAACCATATTTAGAAATTAACGAACAGAATAAATATATCTTAATTATATAATAATACCATGTTGATAAACAATGATCGGATACATAATATATATAACAATAGGGTTAATAATCTGGTACAATAATAATATAATTCTGAAACTTTCTTACTCATGTCCATTGCATAAAGAAAATACAAAGGTAGGATACTTGCCTGATCTGCTACTTACAGATACGCAACTTAGTTTTATCTTTTATATGAAAACCTATCATTAATAAGATCATTTGATCAATTAGAATAACATATCGTAACACATAATACTGTTTATTGCGGTCAGCACATAACCTAATCACATTGTCACACATGTTTCACAGTCATTGGATCATAAACAACACATATACAGACAAATTATATAAGTCCATATCAATTTTTGAAATATGTCGGTGTACCAATGGCTTTATCGGGTTACTTTATCGGGTTATTATCGAGTCTAAGACTCAATCCTGTCGTTCAATATCCATTTAAATAATTTAAATACGAGTCAGATTATTTTTAAATGACTTATAATAATTTTTAAACATTTATTATAATTTATCATGATTTTTCAAACACCGGAATCATTAATAAATGATTTAAATATTAAATAATTCCATTATCATTAATATTTAATTAATATCAAACTATTAATGAAACCATTACCAAAATAAAAGTTATTTATAATAACTCAACGTATTTTTAAAGTACTAATATTACCCTTAAATGATTTTTAAAACAATTAAAATTATTTTAAATAATTACCATTAATATTAAAATATTAATGCATTATCTATCAAAATATTAAAAGTCATTAATTATAACTTAAAATATTTTTAATTCATTTATATCCTTTTTAAATGATTTTTAGATTAATAAAACCATTTTAAAACTATTTATTTAATATAATTATTAAATAAATCCAATATCATTAATATTAAATTAATATCATTAATATTAAATTATTAATATTTTCATGACAAAATATCAAAAGTTATATTTTATAACTTAAAATATTTTTATAATCTTTAAATCATTTTATATGATTTTTAAATCATTAATTCTATTTTCATAATTCATTTAATACATTTATTGAATAAATTAAATATCATTGATATTAATTAATTAATAAAATTCATCACAAAATATTAAAAGTCATTAAAAATAACTTAAATTATTTTCTAATATCATAATATAATTTTAAATGATTTTTCATGTATTAAAATCATTTTTAAATAATTTATTTAATATTATAATTAAATAAATTAAATACCTTTAATATTCCAAAAATATTAAAATTTATGAAATATAATTCAAAATAATTAAAAACTAATTTTTGGATTTTAAAATAATTTTAATAATTTATTTTGTATTTTTAAGAATTAAAAACTAATTTTTTTATTTATTTAATAAAAATAATTAATTTTAGAAATAAACTGTCATTAAAGATCGCTTTATAATGCGACAGTAACTGTCGCTATAGGTGTTCTTCATGTTCTTCATCAAACCTAGAACATTCATATCAGTGACCAAGGTGTTACGTTTGACCAACAATTTCTCCATGATCCTAAGGTATTCTGGTCAGCCTAAAGTGTTTGGATTGTAATATAAATGCAATACTACCATTAGAAATCGATAACATGGCCATAACACAACAGATCAGAGAGTTATTAGCAATTAAAAATCTTGTCAGACGTGTTCTTGAGGTTCTGGGTTGCCTAGAAACTCAAGGGTCCTACTTTGACGCTTCATAATTTGCAGTATGTGCCTAGTTTTTGAGATGAATTGATTCCTACTTGTAGTCCTGATGTCAAAGTACAATTATGAGACCCCGAATTTTATGAATAAAGATTTAATTTTCTCGAAATATTTTTTATATTATGGTGTGGATTTGATATAATGTTATAGTTGTGGGTAATATTTACAAATTTTGCAAAGTATGAAAGTTGTCATAAAATATTCGATTGGTCGGGGAATATTCGTTTTAACAGGGAATATTCGTAAAATGGCACAATCATTGGTGGACCCATAGAATGGAATTATTAGCCGGATTGAGAGAAAACGACAAAATACTTTATGAAAATAACGGCGGAAGTTTTACCATTAACTCGTTGAAACACCCGTGTTAAAGTAATGAATACGCTGCGTGGTTGCATAGTAGCACACGGTATTGATTATTGATGCTTACGTGATAAGTCACTAAGTTTTGTTCAATTATTGCTACAGTAATTGTTGCATAGTATTTCACGTTATTTGATTCAATTATTGTCGATATTTTATATATTATTAAATCAATAATTGAGACGATACAGTTATTCATATTATTATTTACAATATTGACGATGTCTAGAAAGTTCTGTCGAGGAGAGGTTTAGTCACCTAATTGCGTGCCAATAGGGAGAAATCTTTATTGAAAAGCCCCATCTTTCCTGGGAACGATCTGGTTGTTCAATATTGCGAATTACAATAATGATGATAAATATTGTTAAAAATATTGAGGTGATTTTTATGAAGTATTTGTTGTAAATATTGGCGTATTATTTGAACCCCCATTTTCTCATTTTTCAAAATAATCGGTAGAAATTTATTCTTTATAAAAAAAAGGTGGGGGCCATATGTGGGGCCCGCGTGTGGAAGAAATGATTTTGGAAATTGGGGGGGGGGGGGAAGAGTGTAAGACCCCAACTTATTATAAATAAAATTGAATTTTCCTATCTTGAAATAGTAAGGTGATAATTTGATATAATACTTTGGTTATGGGTGAAATGTGCAAATTTTGCAAAATAAACAAGTGGTTATAAAATAATCATTGTTGTCGGGGAATATTCATTTGGTCGGGGAATATTCTTTTTGTCGGGAATATTCGTACGACGTCGCAATCATTTGTAGGCCCCATAACGGAATAACTGTCGGATGAAAAAAATGACAAGTTTGAGCTTTTATAAATAACGGCGTAGTTGTTACCGTTAACACTGTTGGATTACCTGGTGGTTAAAATACAGTAATATGCGTGGTTGAATAGTAGCACACGGTATTGCACAGTTTTATTCTTGAATTATTGATTCTTACGTAAGAAGACACTACTCAATAATTGTTACAGTAGTTACTGTTCAATATTTTATTTTATTGATTCAATAATTGTTACGTTGATAGTTTATATTATTGTTGTTTCAATAATTGTCACTGCACAATATTTCCCATTATCAGATCAATAATTCATATTATTTGAATAATATTATTTGATAAAGCATTATTGGCAATGTCTAGAAAATTCACATCGGGAGAGGTTTGGTCACCTTATTGCGCGCCAGTAAGGAGAAATCCTTTATCGGAAAGCCCCCTCTTCCTGGAACCGCCTTAGTTGTCATTATTGTGATTCTGTAATATTATTTGTGAATAATTATTTATTGATTTATATGATAAGAAAATATTTATTTTTATGTGGATATAATTGAAGGAATTCTGCAGGAATTATTTGTTGAAAGTTGGCAATTATTTTCTCCGATAAAATATTCTTTCATATATATTAATATAATATATTATAATTATTTAATAATAATAATAATAATAATAATAATAATATTATTATTATTATTATTATTATTATATATAAAAACATGTGGTTAAGGGACGGAGGTAATCAAAATGATTTTGGAATGCTAGCTTGGTGGGTGGAAAAAATTCTTGCATGTATACTTTGTTTTTTGTGGATGGCTACTTATTTCTCCTGCAAATTAAGATGTGCTTCTAACTTTTGTGGGCCCATAAAGATTGAAAATAAGGAATTTGGCTGAGAAGAAATGGAATGAGTTAGGCAATAAAAGATTCCTTTGTTTTCAAACAATTGATAAGCCTCACCTAATAAAAAGAACGAATAAAGGTTAGGCATTGAAATAAGAGGAGTTAGGCAGAGAAAGGGAGAGGTTAGACAGGGTAGGCGGAGAAAAAATAAATAAAGGTTAGGCAGAATATTTTGTTTTTCCTCCGAGGATTGCACTATAAATAAGGGGTAACCCCTCCTTCCTCAATCACACCTTCATAATCAGAAATTCTTATTCTAAAGTATTGTGAGTATTTTTCTTGAGTATAAGAATACTTTGAGCGTAGTTTTTCTGCAAGATTTTCTCAGAATAATATCTGATATTCCAGTCAAATCCAGTTTCTACTAAAGGTAAAGGATATTATTTTATTGCAACACTCGTGAGAAATATTATTTTCTTTCATACTCCATATTACGTAAGCGATATTATTTCTTCTCGTATTCTTAAATTTGAACTTACTATGGTAAGTAATGCTTCTATAATTCCTGAAATGATTAAAAATTTCGCTTCATCTAATATCATTTCATAGGAATATTGGTCTGAACTTTTTATCAAATTTAGAACTTTTCATGACTGGGTACTATTCACGGGTACTGTTCATGGGTACTGTTCACAATTACTGTTCACGGGTACTGTTCACAAAAGAAAAAAATATTTTTTTTTCTTCCAAGTTATCTGTTGTGACCCTTATTCTGTAAATTTAATCCATGTTTTGATCTTCATTCTTGAATTTTACTCCACTATAGTTTATTATGGAGTATTATTGATATTGGATAAACTGTAATACGAATCCCTAATATTTGTCCTTATGTCTCACTGGATTCGTTCTCTAAAATGTTTTTCATCATCCTCAGTCCTTAATAGGTGATACTGGATGAATATCTTTGGCCTGTAGTGCAAAGATGAATTATTATTTGATGAATATCTTTGGCCTGTAGTACAAAGATGAATTATTATCTGATGAATATTTGTGGCCCGTAGTGCAAAGATGAACAGGTGTTGAGATGAACATGACCGACTGGATTTGTTGATCTAAAACTTGTTGTCTATTATATTCTATCAGATTTTTCCCTGTTGAAGACTAATGATAATTTGTTGTATATTATCCTAGTCATAATATTCTTTACTGGGCTAGTTGAGCTCACCCTTTTCCTTGTTGTTCCATTTTCTTCTCAGGAAGCGAGAATATAGTAGGAACCAGTCGGGGTAGAGAGTGATGGTTCTAGAAAGTTATTTTAGCAGTCCTCACTATTTTTTTGTAAAATAGTATATGAATAATTGTAATGAGGACTTATTTGAGTGTGGATATTGTCTAGAAGATAATATTTGTATTTAAACTCACAATATGTGTTGTCGTATTTTGCTCGACAATTGTAATAATGAAGTTGTAGTTGTTTATGTACCATGTATTTGGCGACTCGGAATGGGTGATGTATACCTATTTTGGGGGCGTCACAAAGAGTATACGTAAAGGGGAGGGAATTTATATATATAAGTATGTGATGTGTGTATATATATAATATAATGTGTGTGTGAGTGGAAAATGGTGGAAAAGTGATAGTTGTAAAAGTGATAGGTGGAAGAAAAGTTGTAGTGGGTAATGTGTGTGGGGTGTATATATATATAATTGGTATGTATGTGTGTGATAGTGATATATATGAAATGTGTGTGTGTGTGTGTGTGTGTGTGTGATAGTGAAAGGGTAAGATGTGTGTGTATGTGATAGTGAAAGGGTAAGGGGTGTGTGTGTTTGTGGAAGAAAATGAAAATGGGGGTGGGAGGGAGAAACGTGTAATGAAGGGAATGTATATATATATATATATATATATATATATATATATATATATATATATATAGATTATATTTAACATGTGTATATATATATATAAGCAGATTTGTGTATGCCTTTGCCGTAAGGCAAAGGTTATATATATATATATTATAAGTTTTGTTTTATTTGATTATAAATAGAATATATTATATTTTATTTAAACTTTTCGTTTTATTAGAATATTTTATTGTATAGTGCTGCATAGTAAATCAAAAATTTCTTCGGTTTTCGCGTAGTGAAGAATTCAATAATTTCTCTTTATCAGGTATCATGATTTTTAAATTCAAATAGTATCCTTTCCATTCTCCTATAAATAAGATGCTTAGTTAGAATTTAAAATCACACCAGAATCAGAGAATTCTTCTTCTATAATATTGAGCGTATTTCTTTAGAGTTTAAGGAAGCTTTGAGCGCAGTAAACGGTTCAAGTTTTCTTCAAGAATATCCCGCTCTACCAGTCAGAATACTCTTCTTTTTAAGGTAAGGGGTATTATTTCTTTCGTATTCTTGAAGAGAGTTATTTTCTTTCAATACTCGTAAGGGATATTATTTATTTCATATTCTGAAGAGATATTATTTTTTGTATTCGTATGAATATTATTTCGTCCAATATTCGCAAGAAATATTATTTTCATTTAATATTCGTAAGGAATATTATATTCGTTCAATATTCAAAAGGAATATTATTTTCGTTTAATATTCGTAAAGGATATTATTTTTGTTCAATATTCGTATAAAATAATATTTTCTTCCATATTCTGTAGTATGTAAGTAATATTATTTCGTTTCAAATTTTGAATTCTATACTCATTTGGTTAAAGTTTTGGCTTCTATATTCCATGAAATTAGTAGAATATCCTTGATATTTTCACTTCATCCAGTATCTTTTCATAGAAATATTATTGTGAGTATTCTTGATAAGTTTTAACTTTTTCATGTCGGGGTACTATTCACGGGGTTACTATTCCCGAAGTTACTATTCACGGGTTACTATTCATTCGATTACTATTCACCCGGGGAACTATTCATAACAAAAATTAATTTATTTTCGGTCCAAATCATTTTTGATACAATATTATTCTTGAATTTTACTCCACAAAGCAATATCATGTTGACAATTTGGACATTATTGAATTCTGGATAAATTAAATTATAAATCTTTAAAATGTATCCTTGAACTTGTTTTATTGAATTATTATGTGATTGTCATCATCCTCATTCTTATATTGTTATGAAAGTCATATTTGGCCGTAGTGTATAGATGGACTTGGTATGATTATGACCAGGGATTATTTGGTATAATCATGACCGTAATGTTACAAATGATGTGATAAAAGTCCTCATTGGCCCGTAGTACATTGATGGATAGTTTTTGGTATGATTATGGTCATAGGTTCTCTTCGGCCAAGGGTGCAAAGATGAATTGTTTTATGGCATGATCATGACCGTTGATGAAAACACAATTATCCTTGGCCCGTAGTGCATGACCGTAGTTTTGGCTTCTATATTCCATGAAATTAGTAGAATATCCTTGATATTTGCACTTCATCCAGTATCTTTTCATAGAAATATTATTCTGAGTATTCTTGATAAGTTTTAACTTTTTTATGCCGGGGTACTATTCACGGGGTTACTATTCCTAAAATTACTATTCATAAGTTACTATTCACTCAATTACTATTCACCCGGGGCACTATTCATGATAAAAATTAATTTCTTTTCGGTCCAAATCATTTTTGATACAATATTATTCTTGAATTTTACTTCACAAAGCAGTATCATGTTGACAATTTGGACATTATTGAATTCTGGATAAATTAAATTATAAATCTTTAAAATTTATCCTTGAACTTGTTTTATTGAATTATTATGTCATTGTCATCATATTCATTCTTATATTGTTATGAAAGCCATCTTTGGTCGTAGTGCATAGATGGATTTGGTATGATTATGACCAGGGATTATTCGGTATAATCATGACCGTAATGTTACAAATGATGTGGTAAAAGTCCTCATTGGCCCGTAGTGCATTGATGGACAATTTTTGGTATGATCATGGTCATGGGTTCTGTGACGCCACCAAAATTAGGTATACATCACCCATCTTGGGTCGCCAGATACATGGTACAGAATTCAAATACAACTGTCGTGTACAATACGACAAAACATAAACTGTGAGTTTGAATACAATTATTGTCTACTAGAGATTATACAAACCCAAAAGGAGTCCTCATTACAATTATTATCACACTATTTCACAAAATTGTGAGTACTACTAATGCTATCCTATGGACCATCACTCTGTTCCCCGACTCGTCCCAGCTATATTCTCATTTCCTGAAGATAACAGTGAAAGAAAGGGTGAGCTCAACTAGCCCAGTAAGAAATATTATGACTAAGATAATACAAAATAAATTATCGTTAGCCTTCAACAGTGTTAAACTGATAAAATATAACAACATCAAGTTTAACTGCAGCGGAACAAGCAATCCATTAAAAGAGTCAAGTAGAGAATAAAATCTACTATCTTTTATGATTTAAAAGGTTTTTCATAACTTTTATCATTGGACTCGACTTTAATAAATAATCCACATCATCGAATCACCAACTTTTCTACTACCAAGGATATTCTTTAAGATCACGACCATGAATTATCCATGCACTACGGGCCAAAGATAATCGTGTTTTCATCAACGGTCCTGATCATGCCATAAAATAATTCATCTTTTCACCCTTGGCCGAAGATAATCCATAGCCATAATCATACCAAAAATTGTCCATGAATGCACTACGGGCCAATGAGGACTTTTCCACATCATTGGTAATATTATGGTTATGATTATACCGAATAATCCTTGGTCATAATCATACCAAGTCCATCTATGCACTACAGGCCACAGATGACTTTCAACATAATATAAACATGAGGATGATGACAATGATATAAGAATTCAATAAAAACAAGTTCAAGAATTAATTTATCTAGGAACTGATAACGTCCAAATTGTCAACCATGATACTACTTTGTAGAGTAAAATTCAAGAATGACCGAAGAATATTTCCATGAAAATATACTGGATGAAGCGCAAATATCAAGGATATTCCACTAATTTCATGGAGTATAGAAGTCAAAATTTTAATCAACCGAGTATAATAATCGAATGGAATAACAAAAGATATCACCATGCATGCGGTATTTAGCATGTATTTGTTATTTCAACGAATAATAATAATGGAACCAAAGTTAGGTGAAATTCACAACTCGACGGATGTTCCAATGTAATAATAATACTGGAATAATAAATGATGGAACCAGTCCGACGTATAGCATGAGGCAGGATATTCTGATGAGAATAATAAAGACGGAATAATAAAAATGGAACCGTGTCCCAAGATAGCACATGCATGTGATATTCCAATAGAATAATAAAGACGAATAATAGAAGAATGTCACCAAGTATAGGGTAGACACAGCGTATAAAAGTTATTCTAACGAATATTAAAAATGGAATAACAATAACAGTTCTCTTATGAATAAGAAAGAATAACACCCTTACTGTAGTAAATAATACTTGATATAAGAGTAGTGAAGTAGCGAAAAACTTTTCTTCTATCTCTCTATAGTCTCTCTCTATAGTTTTTCTCTGTAGTTCAAAGGAATTCGTAAGAAAATAATGAAGGAATGAGCTTCTATTTATAGGAAAATGGAATACATAGTAACTAATCCATGAACAGTCCAGATTGATTTACTTTAATCGTGACGGTCCATATTTAAAGAAAATCTTTTAAATAAAATATAATATATTCTATTTATATAAAAAGATTTTTACTATGCAAATACTATCAAGCACTATGCAAACACTATGCATAATAAAATATAATATATTCTATTTATAGAATAACTTTAATAAAGTATTCGCTTTATATAAAAAATTTTACTATCTGAAAACACTATGCATAATAGAATATAATATATTCTATTTATAGAATAACTTTAATAAAGTATTACATTTTATATAAAAAGATGTTTCTATTTTATTACGTGAATGAAACAAAACTTCTAAATCAACAATAATTGAATCAAATAATGTGAGATACTATGCGTGAACTATTGTAGCAATAATTGAACAAAAGCGAGTGACTTCTCACATAAATATCAATAATCAATACTGTAGTGCTACTATGCAACAACGCCAGACATCTTGTACTTTTTACTAAGGAGTAGTTCAACAAGATCAACGGTAAAACTTCCACCGTTATTTTCAATAAAATATTTTTGTCATTTTCTCAATCCACAATAATTCCATTGTGGGGTCCACTTAATGATTGTCTTGGTCGCATTTAATATTTTCTCTCGCTTAAAACGAATATTCCCCACCAATCGAATATATATATGACAACTTGCATACTTTGAAAAATTTATAAATATTACCCACAACTATAACATTATCTCAAATTCACACCATAATATAAAAAATTATTTTGAGAAAAGTAATTCTTTATTCATAAAATCCGGGTTTCACAATCTCCTCCTTATGGAATTTCGCCCTCAAAATTTATGTATGCATACACAGTATGCCTAACGGTGAGGACACCTTGACTTCATTTCGATTCTAACTCTTGAGGTATAACCTCGAGTGTTGGATACGATTCTTCTTATCCAAGATTTTAACACGAGATCTCATACGTTAAATCATCCGCTATCTCATCCGATTCTAAATTAATAATGTGGTTCGGTCATCCACATATTTACGTAACATTGATACGTTAAAAACGTTATGAGCACACGACATACTTGGCGGTAAAACGAGTCTATAAGCCACAATTCCTACTCAATCGAGGATTTCAAATGGGCCAATTAAATCGAGGGTTGAGATTTCCTCTCTTCAAAGAACTCCCCTTTTAGAATAACGCCTCTTGAACCTTCTTCTTCACATTCATCGATTCGGGTATGTAGCTTGAGCGTCTTTAACTTTATTTATTAAAGTCAATTTTACTCGTATATTCGTTATCTTCACGTGGGTCCCTAGAGTCTTTAACTCTATCTTCATCATTTACAAGTTATAATGAAATGAGTCTTTGTGTTAACAACATCGCACTTATAAACGCATACGATCTTCTACTCAATACGCCACCATCACGTTCGCTTCTTCCACGATGATATTGAATAATCTATCGTAATCTTCAACACTCGGAGTCAACGCTCTTTAAGCGCATATTACGTTCGTTTTAGTTGAAAAAATATTTTAAGGGTTTAAGAAATGGGTTTGTATCTTGGTGTCAATACAAAATTTGATTTCACTCTCCGGGGTAGGCTAAGAAGTCTTCGTGAATACGTCAAGAGATTTATTAATGATAGAAATATCATTCAAAACTGTTACTCTCATCCAAGACTTGGATAGTACGTCACATTGATACCTATCAACTTACCATCGTCATTCACGGCGTCGCCTATAGAAAGTCTGGCTTCGGTGTATTCCTAGACTTAGAAGTCACCAGCGAAAGGATCGGGGCTCTTTACTTATGGCTTGATATGACAATGATTGAATTTAGTGGTTTGGTTGCTTGAATTCGCATAATAGGTTTGTTAGGAAAATGAAAGCTAACAACCTTACGAAAAACATGATGAGTAGTTAACCAATCGTTTCAAAAAAAAAAACCACATCAAAGGCAAGTATTTTCAAAGAGATAAGATCGACAGGTAACGTGAAAGTGTCGATTCGAATCAAACAAGATTTATAAACAGTGGAGGTAACAAAGGTTTCTCCCAATGGAGTTTCAATAGATAAATCAAAGCTTAACTTCTCCGGAGTTAAGTACAAACATTGAACACAACTAGGTGAAATAAAAGAGTGAGTAGAACCGGTATCTAACACGGTATAGACTTCGTAAGAGCTTATGATTAACTTACCCATAATAATTTTATGCAGGTTCCTCGTCACGAGAAAAAAAAACGCTCTCTCTTAAACTACCGGCTTTGGCTTGTCTGGGACATCCTTTGGCATCACTATCCCAGTTGGACTTGACTTCACCATACGACAAAATTGAGCTAGGTGACCTTCTCTTCCGCAATTAAAACACGCTTTGAGATTATCGTCATGCATGTTTGAACGGATGTGTCCCTCCTCGTCCAAGATTTGAAATATATACGACCGGTGGTCGCTCTTCTTCCTTTGAAACGGGTCTTTGGTATCGTCTTTCCATCATTATTGAACCTTCTCTTCTTGAAATATCCATTTCTATTATCTTGGCCATGATTACCACAGAAGTGGTTACCATTCTTGGCATGATAATTTTCCCTGCGATGGTTATCATTGTTCATGATGGTCGCTACACCATAGATGATTATTATCGTGTTCTTTGGTCATTACCTTTTGGTTGTGATGACTCATTGTCGCGCTCCACTAACTGAGCCCTATTCACAATATCTGAATATAAACAAAGTTTGTGAAAAATGAGTTATTGACGTATATCGGGTTTCAAACCTCGCAAAAACATTTGCGTCATTCGCTCCTCATTATTGTCCAAGTGGGATGCAAACCGGGACAACTCCACAAACTTAGTCTCGTACTGCAACACGGTCATATTGTTCTGCTCCAGCTTGATAAACTCTACCTCCTTCATGTGACGAATACTTTCGGGAAAGTACTTGTCGTTGAATGACTCTTGGAACTTCTCCCAAGACATCTTGAGTCGGCCATGCGGGTATGTTTTACAGATTCCCACCAATGATCTTGCTTCTTCACGCAACATAAAGGTGGCAAAAGGAACCTTTTGCTCCTCGAGCATCCCAAGACATCAAATATCTTGGTGATCTGCTTTAACCATGTCTCCGCCTTTAAGTGGTTCTGCTTTCCCAAAACTCCTATGGTCCCAGCTCCTTGAATCGCTTAGTGGTGACCAACCGTGAGGTTGCCATTGTTTTTACCGCATTATGAGCAGGAGCCGCGCCACCGATGTTGCATGAATTCTAAAAACATCCTAAACGCGTCATTCGTCGTTCAATCCAATTGATCGGTGTTGTTGTTTACAGGAGGATTATCGCCATCCTGTTGCACATTGTCCTGATTATTGATCTGTGGAGACTCAACGGTTTCCTGTGCTCCATTGATGTTCTCAACATTCTCGGATGCCATTTTCAAATACTACCACAAAACAAGGGTTAAATAACATATCACATATTATCCCTATACACTGACCGACCAATTAAATACCACATAAACTTAGGTAGGTCATACTAGCAAAAGAATTCTCCGTCTCTCCCCTCCTAGTTCTTGTCTCACATCATAGCCAGGGATCATATCCCTAAGCTTTGATACCAACTGTGACGCCCCCAAAATTAGGTATACATCACCCATCTTGGGTCGCCAGATACATGGTACAGAATTCAAATACAACTGTCATGTACAATACGACAAAACATAAACTGTGAGTTTGAATACAATTATTGTCTACTAGAGATTATACAAACCCAAAAGGAGTCCTCATTACAATTATTATCACACTATTTCACAAAATTGTGAGTACTACTAATGCTATCCTATGGACCATCACTCTGTTCCCCGACTCGTCCCAAATTTATATTCTCATTTCACAAGATAACAAAGTGAAAGAAAGGGTGAGCTCAACTAGCCCAAGAAGAAATATTATGACTAAGATAATGCAAAATAAATTATCGTTAGCCTTCAATGTTGTTAAACCGATAAAATATAACAACATCAAGTTTAATCTAGCATTGGAAACAAGCAATCCATTAAAAGAGTCAAGTAGAGAATAAAATCTACTATCTTTTATGATTTAAAAGGTTTTTCATAACTTTTATCATTGGACTCAACAATAAATAATCCACATCATCGAATCACCCCGCGCACTACTACTGCCAAGGATATTCTTTAGTATCACGAGCACAAATTATCCATGCACTACGGGCCAAAGATAATCGTGTTTTCATCAACTAGTCCCCGATCATGCCATAAAACAATTCATCTTTGCACCTTGGTCAAGAGAATCCATAGCCATAATCATACCAAAAATCGTCCCATGAATGCACTACTACGCCAATGAGGAATTTTTTCCATCATTTGTAATAATACTACAGTTATGATTATACCGAATAATCCTCGGTCATAATCATACCAAGTCCATCTATGCACCACAAAAGCCACGATAACTTTCAACATAATATAAACATGAGGATGATGACAATGATATAAGAATTCAATAAAACAAGTTCAAGAATTAATTTATCTAGGAACTGATAACGTCCAAATTGTCAACATGATACTACTTTGTAGAGTAAAATTCAAGAATGATCAGAAGAATATTTCCATGAAAATATACTGGATGAAGCGCAAATATCAAGGATATTCCACTAATTTTATGGAGTATAGAAGTCAAAATTTTAATCAACTGAGTATAATACCGAATGGAATAACAAAAGATATCACCATGCATGCGGTACTTCGCATAAACAGTTATTTCAACAGAATAATAATTACGGAATCAGGTCAGGTGAAATTCACACCGACAGGATGTTCCAACAGAATAATAAATGCGAAATAATAAATGATGGAACCAAACCTACAGATAACATACAGTATGAGATATTCCGGCGTAATATAAAGATCTAATAATAAAATGGAACCAGTGTCCCATGATAGCCTGATGCGAGATATTCAAGCGTAATAATAAAGACGGAATAATAAAATGGAACCAGTGTCCTACAGTAGTAGCATGCATGTGATATTCCAATAGAATAATAAAGACAGAATAATAGAAGAATGTCACCAAGTATAGGGTAGACCGCGTATACAGGTTATTCTAACAGAATATTAAAAAATGGAATAACAACAGTTCTCTTATGAATAAGAAAGAATAACACCCCTTACCGTAAAATAATACTTGATATAAGAGTAGTGAAGTAGCAGAAAACTTTTCTTCTATCTCTCTATAGTCTCTCTCTATAGTTTTTCTCTCTAGAGTTCAGTGAATTCGTAAGAAAATAATGAAGGAATGAGCTTCTATTTATAGGAAAATGGAATACATAGTAACTAATCCATGAACGGTCCAGATTGATTTACTTTAATCTGACGGTCCATATTTAAAGAAAAATCTTTTAAATAAAATATAATATATTCTATTTATATAAAAAGATTTTTACTATGCAAATACTATCGTGCACACTATGCAAAACACTATGCATAATAAAATATAATATATTCTATTTATAGAATAACTTTAATAAAGTATTCTGCTTTATATAAAAAGATTTTACTATACAAAACACTATGCATAATAGAATATAATATATTCTATTTATAGAATAACTTTAATAAAGTATTACATTTTATATAAAAGTTTTTTTCTATTTTATTACGTGAATAAAACAAAACTTCTAAATCAACAATAATTGAATCAAATAATGTGAGATAATATGCAGCAACTATTGTAGCAATAATTGAACAAAACTGAGTGACTTCTCACATAAATATCAATAATCAATACCGTGTCCTACTATGCAACAACAACGCCATTTGCTATATACTTTATTACCGAAAGTAGTTCAACAAAGATCAACAGAAAACTTCCAGCCGTTATTTTTAATAAAATATTTTTGTCGTTTTCTCAATTCGACAATAATTCCGTTGTATGGTCCACCAATGATTTTGCCGTCGTACGAATATTTCCTATTTAAAACAAATATTCCTCGACCAATCGAATATAATATGACAACTTGCATACTTTGCAAAATTTATAAATATTTCCCACAACTATAACATTATATCAAATTCACACCATAATATAAAAAAAATATTTTGAGAAAATTAATTCTTTATTCATAAAATCCGGGGTTTCACAGGTTCTCTTCGGCCAAGGGTGCAAAGATGAATCTTTTTTATGGCACGATCATAACCGTTGATGAAAACACAATTATCATTGGCCCGTAGTGTATGGATAATTCGTGTTCGTGATACTAAAGAATATCCATGGCCCGTAGTGTAGGGATGATTCGATGATGTGGATTATTTATTAAGCTGAGTCTCAGCGATAAAATTGATGATAAACTTTTTAAATCATAAAAGATAGTAGATATCACGCTCTACTTGACTCTTCTAATAGATTGCTTATTCCGCTGCAGTTTTTGATCTAAAACTTGTTGTCTATTATATTCTATCAGTTGTTATACTGTTGAAGGCTAAGGATAATTTATTCTCGCATTATCTTAGTCATAATATTTCTTCTTTGGGCTAGTTGAGCTCACCCTTTTGCTTTCATTGTTCTCTTCAGAAATGAGAATATACCGGGACTAGTCGAGAACCAGAGTGATTGGTCCGGAATGTTTGCATTAGTAGTCCTCACTATTTTGTGAAGTAGTGTGAAAATAAATGTAATAATATTGAATTTGAGTTTGGATATTGTCTAGAAGACAATATTCGTGTTGAAACTCCCAGCTTATACTTTGTCGTACTTTACATGACAGTTGTATAATTAAGTTGTATTTAAATTTTGTACCATGTATTTGGCGACTCAGAATGGGTGATGTATATCTATTTTTGGGGCGTCACAGTTGGTATCAAAGCTTAGGGATATGATCCATGGCTGAGATGTGAGACAATAACTAGGAGGGGAGAGACGGGGAATTCCTTCGCTAGTATGACCTACCTAAGTTATTTGTTATTTAATTGGTCGGTCAGAATATAGGG
Source organism: Panax ginseng (assembly GCA_020205605.1). NCBI lineage: Eukaryota > Viridiplantae > Streptophyta > Magnoliopsida > Apiales > Araliaceae > Panax > Panax ginseng. The sequence goes on from CM035142.1 coordinate 25,766,990, forward strand.
ATAATATGTTGCATGTCAATTAACCCTTGTTTTGTGGAAGTATTTGAAAATGACATCTGAGAATGTTGAGAATAGCAATGGAGCACATGAGACCGTTGAATCACCGCTGATCAATATCCAAGATAATGTGCATCATGAAGGCGATAATCCTCCTGTAAATAACAACACCGAATAAATGACGAACAATGGTACGTTTAGGAGTGTTTTAGAATTCATGCGAACGAGAGAGACTTCTGTTCAAAATGCAGGTGGAAACACTGGAAACTCTCGGATGGTCACTGCTAAACAGTTCAAGGAGCTGGGACTACCGGAGTTTATTGGAGAGCCAAAACCACTTAAGGCAGAGACGTGGATAAAGCAGATCACCAAGATATTTGATGTCTTGGAATGCTCAGAGGAGCAAAAGGTTCCATTTGCCACTGGTGGGAATCTGTAAAACTTACCCAGCCTGACGCACTCAACATGTCTTGGGAGAAGTTACAAGAATTGTTCAACGACAAGTACTTTCCCGAAAGTATTCGTCACATGAAAGAGGTAGAGTTCATCAAGCTGGAGCAAAACAACATGACCGTGTCACATTACGAAGCTAAGTTTATTGAGTTGTCTCAGTTTGCGTCCCACTTGGTTGATAATGAGGAGAGAATGACATGGATGTTTCTAAGAGGTTTGAAACCAGAGATACGTCAATACCTCATTTCTCACAAATTGTGTTTGTATTCAGATGTTGTGAATAGGGCTCAGTTATTGGAGCGTGATAATGAGCCAGTCCAACCGAAGGATAACGAGCAATAACACGATAATAATCGTACCGGTGGCAACGGTCATAGGAACAATGATAACCATCGTGGACGGAATCAATATGCCAGAAATGGTAACCACTTCGGTGGTAATCATGGTCAGGATAATAGGAAAGGTGAACTAAGTGAGAACAATTTCAAGAAGAGAAGGTTCAATAATGATTGAAAGACAGCGGCACTCGTTTCCAAGGAAGAAGAACGACCACCGGTCGTATGTTTCAAATGCGGACAGGAGGGACACAACCGTCCAAACTATACGCAGCAACCCAAAGCGTGTTTCAATTGCGGAAGAGAATGTCACTTAGCTCGATTTTGTCGTGTAGTGAAGTCAAGTCCAGCGCCAAAGGATGTCTCAGACAAGTCAAAATCGGTAGTTTAAGTGAGAGAGTTTGTCGAGAAACCCGAACGAAGCTATCATGGGTAAGTTAATCATAAACTCTTGCGAAGTTTATACCTTATTCGATATTGGTTCTATCCATTCTTTTATTTCTCCTACTTGCGCTCAACGTTTAAATTTGACCCCAGTACAAAACCCATTTCTAAAACCCTTAAATATTTCTTCAACCATAACGAACGTATAATGCGCTAAAGACGTTGGCTCGAGCTGTTGAAGATTACGACCATACCATTCAATACTATTGTGAAAAAAAAAAGCGAACGTGGTAGCTGACGCGTTGAGTAGAAGATCGTATGCGGTTACAAGTGCGACGTCGTTAACACAAAGACCCATTTCATATGACTTACAAATGATAGAGATAGAGTTAAAGACTCTAGGGACCCACGTGATGATACACGAGTAGAATCGACTTTAATCGATAAAGTTAAAATCGCTCAAGCTACACACCCGGAGCTGATGAATATGAAGAAGAAGGTTCAAGAGAGTGTTATTCTAGAAGCAAGAATCGACAAAGAGAGTAAATCTCAACCCTCGATTTAATTGGGCCATTCAAAATCCTCGATCGAGTAGGAACTGTGACCTATAGACTTGTTTTACCGCAAAGTATGTTGTGTGTTCATAACATTTTCTTTTAACGTATCGATGTTATGTAAATATGTGGACGACCCGAACCACATTATTGAGTTAGAACCGGACAAAATAGCGGAAGATTTAACGTATAAAGAGGTACGTGTTAAAATGTTGGATAAGAAGGAACATATTCTATGCTCTAGTGTTATACCTCAAGAGTTAGAATTTGAAAGGAAATCAAGGTATTATCATCTCTTCGAACTACCAGGTAGGTAAATTTCGAGGGGGAAATTTCATAAGGATAGAGATTGTGAGACCCCGAATTTTATGAATAAAGATTTAATTTTCTCGAAATATTTTTTATATTATGGTGTGGATTTGATATAATGTTATAGTTGTGGGTAATATTTACAATTTTTGCAAAGTATACAAGTTGTCATAAAATATTCGATTGGTCGGGGAATATTCGTTTTAACAGGGAATATTCGTACGACGACACAATCTTTAGTGGACCCCACAACGGGATTATTGTCGAAATGAGAAAACGACGGAAATATCTTTTTATAAAATAACGGCGGAAGTTTTACCGTTAACTGTTGAAATAACCCGTGAAAAAAATACAGTAATACACGTGGTTGCATAGTAACACACGGTATTGATTATTGATGCTTACGTGAGAAGTCACTCAGTTTTGTTCAATTATTGCTACAGTAATTGCTGCATAGTATCTCACGTTATTTGATTCAATTATTGTCGATATTTTATATATTATTAAATCAATAATTGAGACGATACAATTATTCATATTATTATTTACAATATTGACGATGTCTAGAAAGTTCTGTCGAGGAGAGGTTTTGTGATAACTCGAGATTTCGAATAATCAAAAAAATTTGCGAATAAATTTTTTTTTATTTAATATTAATATTAATTATCAATTTTGTGACAAGTATCTGTGATACGAGTCTCGAGAAAGTCAATTTGTGTATTGACTAATAAATTAGAGTAGAGTTGTGTTTAACGGAGAATAGAAACCCTAACCTTAATTTCTGGAATGGGATTCGATAGAAAATATAATTAAAATAATTATATTGATGAGTGCGTGTTTGTACTGTATGATATTATTGATCAATGATTGATCGGGTAGGGTACAATATTAGTAAACCCTAGTAAGGGATTAGAAACGCTAATCTCAAGATTAGAAACCCTAACGCGTAGTTAGGAACCCTAATCAAAAGTCGGTAAACCCTAAAATTTAATTTGGGAATCCTAAACCCTATTTAGGAAACCCTAATCCTAATTAGTAAGCCCTAAAGTGATTAGTAAACATTAATGTGTTTAGTAAACCTGTAATATAATTAGGAAACACTAATTATATTTTTGAAATCTTGATTTTCTATTTTTAAAGTCCTAATTTAGAAAATCCTAGAAGTTAAGGGTGTAAAACCTAAGGATTAGAACCTTAGGGTTAAAACCCTAAGGGTTTGGTAAATTCCAAGTATGCCATTAAAATTACATATACAAAGTCCAAAATACCCTTTTTCTTAGATTTTTAGTAAAAAGATTTGCAAATCTAGTGAGTCATCACTTAAGGTTTATCCCATGTGCTAGAAATAAGCTCCAATCTTATCCAAATGGACACCTAGCATGCTTAGATTCATTGCACCAAATGATTATAAGAGAATAAGAGAGAGAAAGTTACTAAAGTTGGCTAAGTTGCTATCTTACTCTCAACAAACTCTCTCTCTCTCCCAACCTCCGAAATTTTTAAGTAAATTAGTCACTAAGTAGCCTCCTAGAACATCAAGTTCAGTTTAGGAAGATCAAGATCAAGATTTGGACAAGAGAGGTATAAACCCAAACTCAACTTTGATCTTGTATACAAAGAAAGATTGTGTGTTTACGTGTTTAGATTTATGTTAGAAGTTATTTTTAGATGATCTATGATGATCCATCATAGATCCATAGCATCAAAGTTGGTAAAAATCGATTTTTCTCAAAACTGTTCTTGAGCTCGAAAAGTGGTCTGACAACCTAATGTCAGTGATCACAGATCCTTTCTCGTTTATGATTTTTGTTGTTTTTAAGTGTTGGATTTGTAGCCCGGTATGTTGTCTTTAATCTTAACGTGCTATTATAGCCATTAGATGTCTTGATCGTGTGTTATTCATGGTCAAAGTCGTTGATCGAAGCTTGATCAATTTGAAATCTGGGTAACCCGTAAAGTAAGAAATGTCGTCGACAACTATTTGTGAGGTCTTGATCTGACAGGTTTTCGGTTGTGTGATGTTGTGTTTGTAACCATGTTGTAGCCTGATATATGTTATTTCATTACATGGCTTTAGATCATATAAATGAACAGCTAGTAGATAGTGACAGGTGGTCAAAGTAGACCACTCGGCCTGTTTTTGATATTCTGGAATTTCCAGAAAACGTATGAACTGAGTTTTTGTCAGAGATTGACCGAGTCATAAATTTTGATTCTGTTAGTGTTAAAATTTTCTGCTAATGTATACACGTTCCTTGACATGAGAAATATAGCTATGAACTAAGAAATAAATAAACTAATGAACAGAACATGTATATAATCGAGCCTCAAGGTAGTACCCTAAAAAGTCGCTGGGTTTTCGGGTTACCCGAAAGCCGGTGAGCCGCTGTCTGACGATCATTTTGAAGGGTCGGATCTTCTTTGTGTTGTTATGTTAGGACTCATTAATGATTGATAGTTGTAGTATTATATGTGTACTACGATATTGAACCTTAAATTAGCCTGAAGCGATTTTTAACCAAGCATTTAAAATTTGGTCAAAACAAAGCAAGTTAATAAGCGAAAATTTGTTAGTGTTCTTGAGCTCAAGAACACCAACAATGACGCTTTAATGTCGCTAAAGGCCTATAAGCGGCGATTTTATTATTTTGAATTTACGAATATTCAGAAAATTATTTAAAAATAGAAATAAATTCTAAAATTACCAAAATGGTTTTAAAAATTATTTTAAATTATGAAAAATAATTTACGACCAATTGGAATATTTTTCTTTAATATTTATAATTATTTAAATATTAAAAGTATTTAATTTATTTAATTAGTGTATTAAATAAATTAGAGAAAAATGATTTAATATTATAAAAAAATCATTTTTAAATAAGAATAATGTATTTAAAAATATTTTGAGTTATAAAATATGACTTTTAATATTTGTAGAGAATTTTCATTAATAAATTAATATTAATGATATTAGATTTATTTAATTATTAAATTAAATAAATAAGTTAAAAATGATTTTTATGGATTTAAAAATCATTTTAAATAAAGAATAAAATGTTAAAAATATTTTGAATTATAAAATATAATTTTCAATATTTTGGAGAATTCTCATTAATAAATTAATATTAATGATATTAGATTTATTTAATTATTATATTAAATAAATGAATTAAAAAGGATTTTATTAATTTAAAATGAGAAAATGATTTAAAAATATTTGAAGTTATAAATAATAACTTTTAATATTTGGATAATAATTTCATTAATATTTAGATATTAATGGTGATGGTTTAAAAATGATTTTAATTACTTTAAAAATTATTTAAGTAGAATATTAATGATTTAAAAATATTTTAAGTTATTAATAATAACTTTAATATTTTGACAAGTATGTTATTAATATTTTTATATTATTAAATATTAATAATGATAAGATTACTTGATAATTAAATCATTTAAAATGATTTAAGTGTTTGAAAAATTATTATAAATTATAATAATTGTTTATAAATTATTAAAAGCTTTCGAAAAATATTATAATCGATATTTGACTTATCTAAAATAATATTGAAGCTTAGAGACCAAGTTTAATTGACAATCAATGTGTTAATTATCGGATAGGGTGACCACAACACCGAGAATGGACCGAAGTCCAACCAGACCGAACTAGTTAGACTTGTTAAGTGTTTATATAGTTTATAAACACTAATGTGGCTATGTGGTAATGTGTCTAGGAGAAGTTTGACTGTAAAATACAGTGTTACATGTTATAAATGATTGTGCTAATTGTGAGACCGACATTATTGAATATAGGTCTTACGAACGCAGTTAATTATATTGTGTAGCTGTAATCAACGCGGAAGGCAAGTTTCCTAACTCAACCTTGAGTTATATTCATTCAATTATTATAATGGTTAATTATTGCTAATTATACCATGTCCAGGGAATTTATTGTTGATTATTCGCAGATTGTGTACGGTTAATAATTCAAATTGAATTACTCGATTAGGAGAATATACAATTGTAGAATAACCGTTGTTGGATATTCATATTAAGTAGAAGATAGAATTGACAAAGATGAGATAATTCACATTTATTGTCAAATTATGTTGAGAAATGTCTTAGCTAATTATTCACGCTGGACGCACATTTGTTAGAACTTGATAAATTCGAGAAGAGAATTCAATTGTTATTGATAGATCGATGCCAATTTTTTCATTAGATCGATAAGTAAATAAATTTGAAATCACATTATTTCGTTGTTAAATCAAAATCTTGATTACGAGATCGAGAAGAACAACCTTTTATATAAAGGGAACAAAATTTTAAGTCGTCGATATCGACCATTCATTGTGCACGACCTAAGTATTATGCATAATATCGGCACAAGGAGTTGGTAGGCTCTAAGTACTTGCAGAGGGGTATGATTTAATCTTTATGGTTATCTGATACTCCTGCGTATGTATCAAAGTAAATCTTTGATAGATACCCGAGAAAGTAGAAGTTCTAGATCCAATGGATCGCTCAGCATAAATCTGAAAAACATTCCACTTTGCTATTTCGTAGAATTAATTCTTGATTATTCATTAAATATCGTAGAAAATCTTGAAAGCGTTGTACTCTTTCATTATCAGATTATTATTGCGGAGAATGTTAGAAGACTTGATATTGATTTCTATATCTTTATTGTATGTCTTAACTTGCGGGGGCAACTTGGTGCTCACCCTTGCTATATAAATAAAACTTTTCACTAGGGACGAAGTTGTAGAAGGTCTTGCGAAGAAGAACAAGGGAAAATGCATAGTTATAAATTAGTTATGATGAACAATATTATTATGCTGTATTGTATTGTAAACCCTTTTTGTATATCTAAGGGGTATTTCTGTAATGTTAAGGTTAGTGGACCTGGGACTTATGTATTAATAACTTATGTTAATGAGTTATGTATTCCTATTTATATTTAAATGGGTAGTTAGATGTTATTATATTGTGGATCGTGAACACCAAACTCGGGAGTCAGGTAACTCGGATTTGGGGGTGTCACAGGTTTGGTCACCTAATTGCGCGCCAATAGGGAGAAATCCTTATTGGAAAGCCCCCTCTTTCCTGGGAACGATCTGGTTGTTAAATATTGTGAATTATAATAATGATGATAAATGTTGTTAAAAATATTGAGGTGATTTTTATGAAGTATTTGTTGTAAATATTGGCGTATTATTTGAACCCCCATTTACCTATTTTTCAAAATAATCGGTAGAAATTTATTCTTTATAAAAAAAAGGTGGGGGCCACATGTGGGGCCCGCGTGTGGAAGAAATGATTTTGGAAATGGGGGGGAGAGTATACGTAAAGGGGAGGGAATTTATATATATAAGTATGTGATGTGTGTATATATATAATATAATGTGTGTGTGAGTGAAAAATGGTGGAAAAGTGATAGTTGTGAAAGTGATAGGTGGAAGAAAAGTTGTAGTGGGTAATGTGTGTGGGGTGTGTGTATATATATAATTGGTATGTATGTGTGTGATAGTGATATATATGAAAGGTGTGTGTGTGTGTGTGTGTGTGTGATAGTGAAAGGGTAAGATGTGTGTGTATGTGATAGTGAAAGGGTAAGGGGTGTGTGTGTTTGTGGAAGAAAATGAAAATGGGGGTGGGAGGGAGAAACGTGTAATGTAATGAAGGGTATATATATATAGTGAGAGAGATTATATTTAACATGTGTATATATGTATAGCAGATTTAGGTATGCCTTTCTGCGTAGTAAGGCAAAGGTTATATGATATATATATATATATATATATATATATATATATATATATATATAGACCAAGATCCGATCCCAGGTCCCTGATGAAATAATCATCTGTCTTTTTTTTGCTTTTTTAAAACACATAAACAAAAATTAATAATTTATGGAAAATTAATATGTATCCAAAACACACCCAAAACATCAGATTATGTAAAATTCCATTTCCATAAATTATTAATTTTTTTTATGTGTTTTAAAAAAAAAGCAAAAAAAAAAGGACCGAATTTTAAACTCATCCGAGTCCAGACGATCCTCCGGTTTCTATATATATATATATATATATATATATTATAAGTTTTATTTTATTTGATTATAAATAGAATATATTATATTTTATTTAAAGTTTTAAGTATTATTAGAATATTTTATTGCATAGTCTTTATATAGTAAATCAAAATTTTCTTGGTTTTACTTCGTGAAGAATTCGTAGAATTCCTACCAGCAAATCAAGTGATTTCTAAATTCAAATAGTATCTTTTCCATTCTCTTATAAATAGGATGCTTAGTTAGAATTGAAAATCACACCAGAATCAGAGAATTCTTCTTTTATAATATTGAGCGTATTTCTTTAGAGTTTAAGGAAGTTTTGAGCGCAGTAAACAGTTCAAGTTTTCTTCAAGAATATCCCCGCTCTACCAGTCGGAATACTCTTCTTTTTAAGGTAAGGGTTATTATTTCTTTTGTATTCACGAAGAGAGTTATTTTCTTTCAATACTCGTAAGGGGTATTATTTATTTCATATTCTGAAGAGATATTATCTTTCTTATTCGTATGAATATTATTTCGTCCAATATTCGCAAGAAATATTATTTTCATTTATATTCATAAGGAATATTATATTCGTTCAATATTCAAAAGGAATATTATTTTCGTTTAATATTCATAAGGAATATTATTTTTGTTCAGTATTCGTATAAAATAATATTTTCTTCCATACTCTGTAGTATGTAAGTAATATTATTTCGTTTCAGATTTCGAATTCTATACTCATTTGGTTAAAGTTTTGGCTTCTATATTCCATGAAATTAGTAGAATATCCTTGATATTTGCACTTCATCCAGTATCTTTTCATAGAAATATTATTGTGAGTATTCTTGATAAGTTTTAACTTTTTCATGTCGGGGTACTATTCACGGGGTTACTATTCCCGAAGTTACTATTCACGGGTTACTATTCATTCGATTACTATTCACCCGGGGAACTATTCATAACAAAAATTAATTTATTTTTGGTCCAAATCATTTTTGATACAATATTATTCTTGAATTTTACTCCACAAAGCAATATCATGTTGACAATTTGGACATTATTGAATTCTGGATAAATTAAATTATAAATCTTTAAAATGTATCCTTGAACTTGTTTTATTGAATTATTATGTGATTGTCATCATCCTCATTCTTATATTGTTATGAAAGTCATATTTGGCCGTAGTGTATAGATGGACTTGGTATGATTATGACCAGAGATTATTCGGTATAATCATGATCGTAATGTTACAAATGATGTGATAAAAGTCCTCATTGGCCCATAGTACATTGATGGATAGTTTTTGGTATAATTATGGTCATGGGTTCTCTTCGGCCAAGGGTGAAAAGATGAATTGTTTTATGGCATGATCATGACCGTTGATGAAAACACAATTATCCTTGGCCCGTAGTGCATGGATAATTCATGGTCGTGATACTAAAGAATATCCTTGGCCCGTAGTGCAGGGATGATTCAATGATGTGGATTATTTATTAAGTTGAGTCTCAGCGATAAAATTGATGATAAACTTTTTAAATCATAGAAGATAGTAGATATCATGCTCTACTTGACTCTTCTAATAGATTGCTTATTCCGCTGCAGTTGTTGATCTAAAACTTGTTGTCTATTATATTCTATCAGTTGTTATACTGTTGAAGGCTAAGGATAATTTATTCTACATTATCTTTGTCATAATATTTCTTACTGGGCTAGTTGAGCTCACCCTTTTACTTTCATTGTTCTCTTCAGGAAATGAGAATATAGCTGGGACTAGTCGGGGAACGGAGTGACGGTCCAGATGTTTGCATTAGTAGTCCTCACTATTTTGTGAAGTAGTGTGAAAATAAATGTAATAATATTGAATTTGAGTTTGGATATTGTCTAGAAAACAATATTCGTTTTGAAACTCCCAGCTTATATTTTGTCGTACTTTATATGACAGTTGTATAATTAAGTTGTATTTGAATTTTGTACCATGTATTTGGCGACTCAGAATGGGTGATGTATACTTATTTTGGGGGTGTCACAGTTGGTATCAAAGCTTAGGGATATGATCCCTGGCTGAGATGTGAGACAAGAACTAGGAGGAGAGAGACGGGGAATTCCTTCGCTAGTATGACCTACCTAAGTTATTTGTTATTTAATTGGTCGGTCAGAGTATAGAGATAATATGTTGCATGTCAATTAACCCTTTTTTTGTGGAAGTATTTGAAAATGACATCTGAGAATGTTGAGAATAGCAATGGAGCACATGAGACCGTTGAATCACCACTGATCAATAGCCAGGATAATGCGCATCAGGAAGGCGATAATCCTCCTGTAAATAACAACACCGAACAATTGACGAACGATGGTACGTTTAGGAATTTTTTAGAATTCATACGAACGAGAGAGACACTTGTTCAAAATGCAAGTCGAAACACTGGAAACTCTCGGATGGTCACCGCTAAACAGTTCAAGGAGCTGGGAGCAATGGAGTTTATTGGAGAGCCAAAACCACTTATGGCAGAGACGTGGATAAAGCTGATCACCAAGATATTTGGTGTCTTGGAATGCTCAGAGGAGCAAAAGGTTCCATTTGCCACCTTTATGTTCCGTGAAGAAACAGATTTCTGGGGTCCCACCCATAATTTTAATAAAAATATTTATTTTCAAAACTTCAATAATTCATAATAAATAGCCCTTTTATCAGAAAAATACGAATTTTATGTCCATTCCATAGGAAATCGAATTCTCTACAACTTTGTAGAAAAAAGTTTTTCCAAATTCGAAACAGAAAATTTCAGAAATTCATATACGGATGATTTTTAATACCTCAATTCTGACAAAATACTGATAAAACACCTCAACATTAATTCCTTCATTTATATCCACATAAAAGTAAATATTTCCTTATCATATAAATTAATAATTAATTATTCATAAATAATATTACAGAATTACAATTATGACAACCAGGTCGTTCCCAAGAAAGAGGGGGGTTTTCGATAAGGATTTCTCCTTATTGGCACGCAATTAGGTGACCAAACCCCTTTCCTAGATAGAACTTCCTTAGACATTTCCAATAATGCTATCTAATAATATTATTCAAATAATATGAATTATTGATCTGATAATAGGAAATATTGTGCAGTGACAATTATTGAAACAACAATAATATAAAGTATAAACGTAGCAATTATTGAATCAATAAAATAAAATATTGAACAGTAATTACTGTAACAATTATTGAGTAGTGCCTTCTTACGTAAGAATCAATAATCCAAAAATACTATGCAATACCGTGTGCTACTGTGCAACCACGCATATTACTGTATTTTAACCACCAGGTATTTCAATAGTGTTAACGGTAACAATTACGCCATTTTTATAAAAACTCATACTTGTCGTTTTCTTCATCCGAATGTTTTCCGTTATGGGGCCCACAAATGGTTGCATCATCGTACGAATATTCCCCGATAGCAAGAATATTTCACGACCAAATGAATATTCCCCGACAACAATGAATATTTTATAACCACTTACTTATTTTGCAAAATTTGCACATTTCACCCATAACCAAAGCATTATATCAAATTAACACCTTATTAATTCAAAATAATGAATAGAGGAAATTAGATTTTATTTATAAAAAGTTGGGGTCTTACAACCTCCCCTCCTTATGAAATTTCGTCCCCGAAATTGACGTACGTACATGGTATTTCGAAAATGTGAGGATACCTCGCTTTCATTTCTGATTCCAACTCCCAGGTCATTTCCTCAATAGCATGGTTCCTCCACAAAACTTTAAACTGTGGTATAATCTTTGTGCGTAGGACATGCTCCTTCATATCCAAGATCTTGACAGGTACCTCCTCATATGTTAAATCTTCGGTTATCTCGTCTGGTTCTAACTCAATAATGTGGTTTGGGTCTTTCACATATTTACGAAGCACAAATATGTGAAAAACATTATGAACACGAGACATGCTTTGAGGTAATGCGAGTCTATAGGCCATATTTCCTATTCGGTTAAGAATCTCAAATGGACCAGTAAATCGTGGATTGAGCTTTCCTCTCTTCCCAAATCTTTTAACTCACTTCCATAGTGCAACACGTAACAATACATGATCCTTAATATTAAATTCCACGTCCTTTCGATGAAGATCCGCATAACTCTTTTGTCAATCATGTGCCATTTGTATAGGTTATCGGGTCATTTGGATCTTCTTTGTAGTCATACGTACCAATTCTGGTCCAAAAATTTTTTTTTTTCCCACCTCATCCCAACATACTAGAGAGCGACACTTTCGTCCATACAATGCTTTGAATGGAGCCACACCTATACTTGCCTGATAACTGTTGTTGTAGGAGAATTCCACCAACGGTAGGTACTTATCCCAACTCCCTTTGAAATCTAGGACACAGAGTCTTAATAGATCTTCAAGAGTTTGAATAGTCCTTTCTGACTACCCATCCGTTTGAGGATGGAATGCCGAACTGAATTGTAAATCCGTGTCCATAGCTTTCTGCAAGCTAACCCAAAATCGTGAAGTAAATCTTGGGTCACGAAACTATGGATACTGGCATGCCATGCAATCTGATAATCTCATTCACGTACATACGAGCAAGACGTCCAAGGGAATAAGTCTCCCGTATCGGTAAGAAATGAGCAGACTTGGTTAATCTATCAATAATAACCCAAATCGCATCTATGCCTTAAAAAACATTGGGAAGACCCGTAACGAAATCCATGGAAATGTGTTCCCACTTCCATTTCAAAATCTCAAGTGGTTGTAATGGACCCTTTGGCACTTGATGCTCTGACTTTACAAGTTGACAAGTTAAACACCTCAAGATAAACTCCATGATCTCTCTCTTCAAATTATTCCACTAAAATGTATGTCGAAGATCATGATACATTTTGGTACTACCAGGATGTATTGAAAATGGTGTGTTGTGTGCCTCCATCACGATTCTATGTTTCAAGTCTGAATCGTTAGGAACGCAAAGTCTGGAGTTGACTCGAAGTATTCTTTTTTCGTCGATTTTTGCTTCTGGAGTAGCACCTTCTTGCACTCTCTTCTTCATACGCATCAGCTACCTTGAACTACCGGCTTTGACTTATCTAGGACGGCCTTTGGTGTCTCCATCCCAGCTGGACTTGGCTTCTCTGCATGAAAAAATCGGGCTAGGTGACCTTCTCTTCCGCAATTATAACATGATTTGGGCTGCTGCGTACAGTTTTGACTGATGTGTCCCTCCCCTCTACATTTGTAGCATACGACCGGTGGTCATTCTCCTTCCTCGAAAATAGGTGCTGGTGCTACTGTCTTACCATCATTGTTGAACCTTCTCTTCTTAAAATTTACACTTCTATTATCTTGTCCAGGATTACCACCGAACTGGTTCCCATTTTTGGCATGTTGATTTCCTCCACGTTTGTTATCACCACTTCGATGACCGCTACTACTGGTATTATCGTTTTGTCGGCTGCTCTCTCTTGGTTGGGTTGACTCATTATCGCGCTCCAATAACTGAGCCATATTAATAACATCTGAATACAAGTAAAGTTTATGAGAAATGAGGTATTGACGTATTTCGGGTTTCAAACCTCACAGAAACATTCGCGTCATTCTCTCCTCATTATCAACTAAATGGGATGTAAACTGGGACAACTCGGCAAACATAGCCTCGTATTGCGATACGGTCATATTATTTTGTTCCAACTTGATAAATTCCACCTCCTTCATTTGATGAATACTTTCGGGAAAGTACTTGTCGTTGAAAAATTCTTGGAACTTCTCCCAAGACATCTTTAGTGCGGCAGGCTGAGTACGTTTTACAGATTCCCACCAGTAATCTACCTCTCCTCGCAACATGAAGGTGTCAAAGGGAACCTTTTGCTCCTCAAAACATCCTAAGACATCAAATATCTTGGTGATCTGCTTTATCCACGTCTCTGCCTTAAGTGGTTCTGACTTTCCCAAAAACTCTGGTTGTCCCAACTCCTTGAATTGCTTAGCGGTGGCCGTCCGAGAGTTGCCAGTGTTTCCACCTGCATTTTGAACAAAAGTCTTTCTTACCTGATGTTGCACGAATTACAGAAAGCTCCTAAACATTCCGTCGTTCATCATTTGGTCGGTGTTGTTGTGTACATGAGGATTATTGCCTTCCTGATGCACATTATCTTGGTAGATCATCGGTGACTCAATGGTCTCATGTGCTCCATTGCTTATCTCAACATTCTCGGATGTCATTTTTAAACACTGCCACAAAACAAGGGTTAATTGACCTGCCACATATTATCCTTATATAATGACCAACCAATTAAATAACAAATAAGTTTAGGTAGGTCATACTAGCGAAGGATTTACCCGTCTCTCCCTTCCTAGTTTTAGTCTCACATCTTAGCCAGGGATCATATCCCTAAGCTTTGACACCAACTGTGACACCCCCAAAATAGGTATACAACACCCATTCTGAGTCGCCAAATACATGGTACAGAATTTAAATACACACTTCATTTATACAATACGACAAAAGCGTAGCTTAGAGTTTTTACACGAATATTGTCTCATAGACAATATCCAAACTCAAATGGAGTCCTCATTACATTTATTATCACACTATTTCATAGAATAGTGAGTACTACTACAGCCACCATCTCGGACCGTCACTCCATTCCCCAACTAGTCCTAGCTACGTTCTCATTTCCTAAAGAGAACAATGAAAGTAAAAGGGTGAGCTCAACTAGCCCAGTAAGAAATATTATGACTAAGATAATGCAGAATAAGTTATCGTTATCCTTCAACAGTGTTAAACTGATAGAATATAATAAACAACAAGTTAACTGCAGCGGAACAAGCAATCCATTAGAAGAGTCAAGTAGAGTATGATATCTACTATCTTCTATGATTTAAAAAGTTTATCAAATTTATCGATGAGACTCAGCTCAATAAATAATCCATATCACTGAATTATCCATGCACTACGGGCCAAGGATATTTGTGGTATCACCAATGGTCATGATCATGCCAACAACTGTCCATCAATGCACTACGGGCCAATGAGGACTTACCACATCATTTGTAATATTACAGGTCATTATTATACCGATACATAGTCATAATCATACCAATCAACAATCCATCTATGCACTACGAGCCAAAGATGACTTTCATCACAATATAAGTATGAGGATGACAATGATATAAGAATTCAATTAAAAGAGAGCAAGGATAAATTTTAAAGATTTATAATTCAATTTATCCAGAATTCAATAATGTCCAAATTGTCAACATGATAGTGCTTTGTGGAGTAAAATTCAAAAATAATATTTATCAAAAATAATTTAGACGGAAAAGAAATCAATTTTTTGTCATGAATAGTACCCCGGGTGAATAGTACCTGGGTGAATAGTACCTGAGTAAATAGTACCCCGTGAATAGTACTTCAGGAATAGTACCCCATGAATAGTACCACAGTATGAAAAGATTAAAATTTATCAACAATGTTTAGAATAATATTTCCGTGAAAAGATACTAGATGAAACGCAAATTTCAAGAATATTCTACTAATTTCACGGAGTATAGAAGCAAAACTTATCAACATGAGTGTAGAATTCGAAATCTGAAATGAAATAATATTACTTACATACTACAGAGTATGGAAGAAAATATTATTTCTTACGAATATTGAATAAAAATAATATCCCTTACCTTAAAAAGAGAGTACTTCTGACTGGTACGGCGAGGATATTCTTGAAGAAAACTTATACTGTTTTCTACGCTCAAAGCTTCCTTAAACTCTAAAGAAATACCCTCAATATTATTGAAGAAAAATTATTTGATTCTAGTATAATTTTCAATTCTAAACTAAGCATCCTATTTATAGGAGAATGGCAGGGCACTATTTGGACGCACAGTAGAAAAGGTTCACGAAATTCATTCACTACAAGATAACGAAATTTTTCTCGATTTTACTATGCAAACACTATGCATAATAAAATATAATATATTCTATTTTTCATAAAAAAAACAAAACTTATAATATATATATATATATTACATATCTTACACGGTACACCACCACCACCCACCTTTATATATATATATATATATATATATATATATATATATATATATATATATAATACCTTAAATTTTATACTGGATTATTTTGAAAAATGGATAAGTGGGGGTCCATATAATAAGCCAAATTTACAGCAAATACTTCATTAAAATTCCCTCTATTTATCTCGACTCACTTGTCTTTACAAAACACATTTTTAATAACATTCATCATTAAAATTATAACTCATTATATTAACAACCAGATCATTCATAGGAAAGAGGGGGCTTTCCGATAAAGATTTCTCCCTATTGGCGCGCAATTAGGTGATCCAACCCTTTTTCTCGACAGAACTTTTTAGACATTGTCAATAATACAAATAATAATATGAATAACTTTGTCGTCTTAATTATTGATTTAATAATATAAAATATTGTGACAATAATTGAATCAATAACGTGAGATACTATGCTGAAATTACTGTGACAATAATTGAATAAAACTGAGTGACTTCTCACGTAAGCATCAATAATCAATACCGTGTGCTACTCTGCAACCACGCATATTACTGTATTTTTAATTATCACCAGGTATTTCAACAATTAACGGTAAAACTTTCGCCATTATTTTTATAAAAAGTTATTTCTGTCGTTTTCTAACTCCGACAATAATTCCGTTGTGGGGTCCACCAATGATTGTGTCGTCGTACAAATATTCCCTTATAACATGAATATTCCTCGACCAATCGAATATTTTATAACAACTTGCTTACTTTGCAAAATTTGAAAATAATACCCACAACTATAACATTATATCAAATCCACACCATATTACTCAAAATGATATTTAGAAAAAATTAAATCTTTATTCATAAAAGTTGGGGTCTTTTATAAACCCTTGAAGGGTAGATTAATTGGACATATTAATCGTACGTAAGAGCGTGTCGGTTAGACGTTCAGGTTAGAGAAGTCAGGCATACGACGTACGAACGTCAAAATGCCAAGGCGAATGTTAATAAACTTAAATAGTGTTCCGATTCTTATGAGACAGACATTATAAAACATGGAATAGAGTTAAAATAAACCATGAGTGACATTTATACATGGCTAATTGGTATGTCTATGTGCACTGAATGTGTAGGATTGTTAAAAGGTGATTAACGCTAAGGTTATCGAGGTTGCTAAGGCAAGTATTCTAATTCCATTTAATCTTCATTTAAATATTTGTTTAAAATATGTGTATATATATTCTTATGAATAATCCTTATGTATGCTTCGGTTTACATAATGTTTAACGTTTGTGTAAACTTCAGAGTTATACAAACTCTTTGCTAGTTGTATAAGTGTTCAACTATAATATACTGCATAAATTATTAAGTTTTGATATAACGCTTAAATTGTGTTAGGTTTGTATATAGCACGATCATGCAATCAAATTACACAAAAGGTGCGAAAGCGCAATAAATAGGAATTTAATATTTTCATACAAACCCATCACAATGATTATACTTTGTGCATAATTATCAATCAATAGAAAAGAGATGGAGAACTAATTCATACCCTTGTAGAAACTAGCTTCCTCAGGTATGAGTTCACCTCCAATTCCTTTTCACGTTCCACTTAAATCTATCGGGTTTGTTTCCTTACTTTGATCAATGTTAGTCACACAAGTGTTTGGCCTCTAGAGGTGATCCACTAAGGAAAAAAAATATTCAAGAAGATGAGTGTTTTGGCTCAAACTCTAGTTTCTCCAATCTCTAGAGAAAAAGGCGTACTCTCCAACAATTGGAATCACGTCTATAATATCTGATATAAGACTCCTCTTATAAAGATATCAGTTAACCCTTCTAATCTAATTAGAAATAAGGGTATTATTTAATTAATTAAATTCAATTAATTAAACTCTCTAATCTCATTAGGGATAATTAATTAAATTCTTTTAATTAATTAACCTCCTAATTTTATTAGGAATAAATGAGAGTACTTATATTAAATTAATTCTCAAACTCCTTTAGAAATTAAAATAATAATAATATTAATAAGACTCCTCTTATTAATTAATATTTAATATTTTCAAAATATTAAATAATAAATATTAAGCTATTTAATTTATTCTATCACCATATATTAAATTAAATACATTTAACATATTATTACGATTATGCCATTAACTTATTAAATAATTATTCTTCCTTTTATGGTGTGACCCTTTAGGTTCTCCATATTAAATCGGTTATGAATAAATCAATTAGAACAATTCTAATCTTATTTAAATAAATAAATTAAATAATTAATTTGTTTAAATAAATAATATTTATTCTACAATAGGGATAAGCCTCCCTAGTGATTAACGATTTTCCAGATAATATAGATTTCAACATTGATCATAAAAGAACATTTGAATAAATAGTTACCGTACAATTCAATACTTCTACCATACAATGTCCCAATTAAATATAAGACATGGAATTACTGTCAAGTCTTATTTTATTTAATTATATGTATTTCGATTCTTAAATGCACAACTCCAAATAATGCAAATTAGAAACTCCTTTCTAATTTCATTATGCCTTGGTCAATGACTACTGGGTTGTCATTTATCGAATCACATAGGACATTTCTTTTCTTTTACTAGAAGTGATAGATTATTTATTGATCATACATTATCTCCATGTACAACTTATTATACCTAAGCATACCCTTTGATATACCCTAAGGGTCTTAAGGAATAAGTCAAAGTATATTTCATTATACACAAGATACTATGATGATCTCAAGTCTAAGGATCAGTTGTACTACTATCACTTCAGGAATTCCTATTGACAGGCAAGTAAAACTCCATTAGGTATTCCTTAGCGAGTCACGTTGAGTGAACTTATTCTCCAATAAGCACTTACATACTTGCTTTAGTGTCTCCACACAAATGATCATGAGATCAATCATCCTCATCTAATGAACAAGCAACGTATGTACAAATTTATCTGGATTCACTAATCCCCTTTTTAGTAATCCATCGATTGGGAACATTTTAGTTTTTAAGCTATCTAAGAATTTAGATCTCCTTAGCATGATCTCATCATGATTCTAAAAGCATTGCTTAAAACTATGGGTTTATCACATATTATTAAAACAGCACCATGTAGATAAATTAAAGCCTTTAGTAAATGAATACTTTTATTAATAAACGAGTAAGATTGTTACAAAGTATATGCTTTATCATCAACATAATTAGCTTGTAAGCATATTACTTTCAATCTCCCACTTACACTAAAGCCAATCGTCATGATATCTCATACCCTTATTCTCTAAGTGACGATCATCCTGCTGTTGGATAAGCTTCAGTAAATGGATATGTAATGTTATTCTTGAGAGTCCACTATCTCTATAGTGACTTCTCCTCTTTCAATAATTTTTTAATCAAATGAAAGTGCCACAACACATGTTTAGATCCAAGATGAGACTTAGGAACTATTCCTAGTTCTGTAATGAACTTTTCATCTAAACAATCAACTTGCAGCTTCATTTGCAGCTATATACTTTGCCTTTATCACTAAACCAGCAATTCTTTACTATATGGAACCTTTCCAATTCACTACACCACCGTTCAAGGTAACAACTTACATTTAAGCGAATTTACTGTTGTCTTGGTCAATCTAAAAAACTTGAGTCTGTTAAGCCCACTAGTTTTAATTCAGAACCACTGTGAATATGATCACATCCTAAGTGTCGGTTAAGTACTTGAAGATATTTATCATTGTCTTATAGTGATCTTCTCCAGAATATGACTGATCAACATCAGTGCTTGTACATTTCATTGCATACATGATAGTTACTTATGTGATCTCGAGTCTATGGGGACTATTAAGAGAGATACACTCTATGGCTCATTAACATGAGACATCTCTTTGAATTTGTCATGCTAAATGGCTTTAGCATCAAACGAATATACGTTCATTGGGTTAAGCCGAGCATCCTTTTAAATCTATCTATATAGATTTGTATCCCCAATTATGACACTCTTCCCAAATCATTCATGGAGGAATGTTTAGACAACTCTATCTTTACCGATTGTAGCATTGGTATGTCATTCCTTATCTGTAGTATATCAACATATAATAGTAAGAATGTCATGACGCTCCCATTGAACCTTTTTGTACACATTAGGTTCTTTCTTGTTTTTGATAAAATCAAACTCTTTAGATTTATTTCATCAAAATGAATGTTCCATTTTTGAGAAACTTACTTCAATCCATTTCTATAAGTGTCTACAACTCTTACCTCATCGTATGTAACCGAATCATCATCTTCTATGATGCGTACCTCATCATCATCATTTATGATGAATTTATACCTCCCAAGTATCTTCAGTACTATTCCAGATTTACGATTCGATTGTGGTACAATAGGTCTATCTGCAGGTTCCTCTTATTTGACGTATATTACTTTGTTATTCTTGAATTCTTCAAGATCTATTATCCTCCCACTAATTCCTTCAATGATAAACACCTTTATCTTAAAAGTCAGTGTGTTTCGCAACAAACACCTTTTGCTAAGTAGGATTATAGAACATATGCCATAAACTTACTTTAGGATGTCCCACAATTTTGTACTTGTCAAATCTTGTCCCAAGCTTATCCTTTTGAAACTTTTTCACATAAGATGAACAACCCCTTATCTTAACATACTTAAGATTAGGAATCCTCCTTATCCATAACTTTTATGGAGTCTTGGAGCCGAATTTTAAGGTTACCTTTTCGTAGATATGCAGTCATTTCTAGGGCATGACCCCAGAAGGATACTGGAATGTTTGAAAAATTATTATGGACCATACCATGTCCAACAAGGTACAATTTTTCCTTTTAGATATATCAATCAATTATTGTGTATCAAGAGGTGTCCATTGTGAGAAACCATTTGAGATGATCTAGAAACTCATTGCACAAGTATTCCTTCCTTGATCCGATCAAAGAATCCTAATACTTTGCCAATTTGTTTCACTTCTGAATTATTTGAACCTTTCAAATAATTCACACTTGTATTTCAGTAAATACACACATTCAACTCTTTGAATGGTCATCTCCTTTTCTTATACTAATTTGTTCAATATGCAAAATTATTTTCACGTAAGTCAAGTATACAAAATCCATTAAGTAATATTCCAGTTCTATACAAAACATTATTATTATAAATAGAACAACAATTGTTCTTAAATATAATACCAAAGGTTTCATTGTCCAGCAACAAAAAGGGAAATAAAGTTTCTAACGAGAAATGGAATACAATAACAACTTATTGACTTAATAGATTTGCATGTAGGCTGTGCTAAACTATAAGTTCCTATGGCTAATGCAGCAACCTTTGCTTTATTTCTCACACATGGGATTACTTATCTTTGTTTAGCTTTCTATGTCAACTTGGTCTCTTTATAAATATATATTTATGGGAACCAAAGCTGGTATCCAATACCTAAGTAGAACCTTGACTTAAAGAAAAATTTATTTTAATTATGAACAAAAATGTATTTATAACCAAAGCTTCACTAAGCTTCTTCTAGTTAGCTCTGCAAGATGCTTCTCACAGTTTTTTTCCAGTGTCCAGGCATATTGCAATAGAAGCAAACTACTTTACTAACCATAGCAGTTTTGTTCTTATTATCCTTTGTTTTTGTCTTTCTATTGACCTTCATTTTTGTCTTTCTATTTACCTTCTTTGAATCGTTCTTCTTTTAAGAAGATCCTTTGGCCCCTACTGTAAGACTTGGTCTTTCTTGGTTGAAAAGTGACTCTCAACATTTTTCAACATGTTAAGAAAATCAGAAAGGCTGATATCAAGCTTATTCATATGAAAAATTCATAATAATTGTGAGAAGAAGTCCAGGAGTGAGTGCAAGATCAAATCTTGGCTCAATTCTCCATCCATGACAAAACATGTTATCCTAAATGTTCAATCAAATTGATCATGTTGAGGACATGTGTTTGTATTGTAGTGTCATCGGTTATTCTAGATCGGAATAGTTCCTTAGATATTTGATATCTATCAGTCCTACTTTCATCACCATCAACTACTTGATGTGCAGGAGTATAATAAGAGCATCCATAGTTTCATTTTGACGCTGAAGCTCGTTACTCATGGATGCGAGCATGATGCATTGAGCCAACTGTGCATCATCTTGCCACTTTCTAAAAGTAGCAATCTCTTCCTCAGAGGCATTGTCTGCAACCATTGCAGGAATACGCATATGAAGGACATAGGATAACTTTTTAGCTGTGAGAACTATTCTCGAATTCCTTATCCAATCTGTTTAATTCGGTCTGGTTAAATAGCATCTAATATGCTTCGCAGTGATAGTAATTTGGACATTATAAAATTTTGTAAATGAATTTATAATTAACAACATTTCAACATGCATTCTATTATTAATTACCAAAATAAATTAGGTCTTGTTTTAAATTGGTATCTCCCACTATTTTCTTCAAACTATATTACCCTCAATATATATAGTTTGGCAATATCTAATTAAAGATATGCTAGTGAGAATAAGGATTCCATTTCAAATATATATAGCCTTGTGTGTGCACAACAAACTATATATAAATAAATAGGTAGACAACTCTTGTCAATTACATCAACTATGTAACTCCTTGTATATTGCCTCATAAAGCGGTAATGTGCAATTCCTTATAAACATCATATCTAATAAAAACAACACCTCAAATATTTAATACTTGCCTTGTGTGTGCACAACAAACTCATATTAAATATTCAATACTCTATTATTTTTATCATGCTAGAAAGCGACGTTCGATATTTCAAATATCTTTGAATGTTACAACTTTATATAATTTATTTGAAGATTTTGTTATTAATTTGTCTCATCTTGTTTAGCGCGCATGCACATATATATATAAAATGTGTGTCATATTAATTAGAATGTGAAGCATGTTTGCAGAATATATATATATATATATATATATATATATATAGTATAAGCATGTACATATAAAATATTATATTCTACCAGGATTGATTTTGGACTTTATTCTAGTTTGGAGGTCAAACTTAGGGTGCACGAATTAAACTTAAATATAACTATTACATTTAAACCTGGGCTCCATTACAAAACGGTCTTCAAGCGCTCCTTGCACCTTGATCTCCAATTCTTCAAAATTAATTCTAACTATTCCTATTACAAAACTATTTAAAATAAATAGAAACCTTGATCAACAGTCAAGGGGAAGTACATAGGAGGGAGATAGAATTTACATTAAGAATAATTAGAGAAAATGAGGTACGTATTGGGTAAAATCTATATACGCACAACACGCAAGTATACATGGTCAACAAGTAATATAGTAATGAATAGAGTATCGTTCCCACGGACACCAAATAGTAAGAAATTTAACTTCACAATTACCAATTTCCTATTAATCCAAATTCTATTAAACTATTCAATTTAATGATTTAAATTTATAGAAACTAAATTAATAAATAAACTATCACAAAAAAATTACAAATATCAAAACTGAATTTTCAAACAATTAATGGAGATTTAGACTTATGATTTCACCCTAAGCTTCACTATGATTTTCACACCTTTATTCCAATTCAACTCACTATCCCAATTTATTGATCAAGAACACAAACGTAGTACTAGCCACCTCTCGATGCACTAATACCGTATTAACTTAAATCCACAATTTAGATAGAAACAAGTTAAACACCTTAATCAACCAACTCACTATATCTCTATGTGAACTGAAATTAAAGAAGGTTTAAGATTAAGTTCTCTATCTGATTACATTCGATGTCAAGCATATCCCTACCTTAACATTAATCAAGAATCTACTATTCACAAAATTCATGAACACATGCTATAGTTGTATGTCTTTGCATTACATGCCAAAGACATACAACTGTATTTTAGAAGAGTCAAGTAGAGCCCGATATCTACTATCTTCTACTTAATTAAAAGTGTATAATAAATATTTTATCACTGAGACCCGACAATAAATAATCCACATCATCAAATCACCCCACACTACTGACCAAGGATATTCGTTAATATCACATCCATGAATTTATATTTCATCGTCAAAACTCAAATTTCGATAATCAATCCATATCACTTTGAATTATCCATGCACTACTAAGGATATTCGTTAATATCACGACCACGAATTATCCATGCACTACGGGCTAAAGATAATCGTGTTTTCATCAACGGTCATGATCATGCCATAAAACAATTCATCTTTTCACCCTTGGCCGAAGAGAATCCATAGCCACAATCATACCAAAAACTGTCCATCAATGCACTACGGGCCAATGAGGACTTTTTCCACATCATTTGTAACATTACGGTCATGATTATACCGAATAATCCCTGGTCATAATCATACCAAGTCCATCTATGCACTACGGCCAAAGATGACTTTCAACACAATATAAGCATGAAGATGATGACAATGATATAAGAATCAATCAAATGAGATAAAGGATAAATATTAAACATTTATAATACAATTTATCTAGCGTTCAATAATAACCAAATGTTATCAATCACTTAATAATCTCATAATCTAATATCATTAATATTATAACAATATTTTAATCATTTCTTAAACTTATAAACAATTTATTTCAATTGTTTACACTTTATCAAATAATGCATTTAATCATTTAAAAATGCCATACTCATAAGATTTCATCATCAATGATCAAATCCTCATCAAAAATCAATATACCCTATATAGATTCTTAAGCTATAAAATCCTATTTTCCAATTTTATTACTTCACATAACATATTTAATTCATTTACTCATAACTAGTTCATTTTCATGAAAAATACCAAATCACCCCAAAAATATTTCTTTCCGGGATTTAGCGTAATAAAGTCTCATCTTGAACATATATGTTTCTCAGAATTTTTAAAATTCATTTACTATTTTTCATATGGCTAAAACTGCCGAATATTTAGACATTTATCATAAATTGTACTTTTGTCCAAAAAATCCGAAATTTACAGGGTATACTCCTGTTATACATGTACTCCCAATAAAAATTTTACCAATTTTGGAGTTAACCACAAGGAGTTATAAGGGTTTACTTTTAAAATAGTCTTTTCCCATAAAATCCATAACTCTATACATCCAAAAATTGTCATTTTTGGACACAATCTAGAAAACTCATCAAATTATCATTTCAAATTTTTCCAAAATTTTTTAGGGTCTGAAAAATTACAAAACTGCCCCTGGCAGAAACCCCTTTTTAATGAAAATACTATTCGTATGAATACGAATGATCATTTACTATGCATGCGGTAATCTACATAGACATGTTATTTCAACAGAATAATAAAGAATAAAATAATAAAAGAATTCACTAAGCATGCGATAGAAATCGAATGCATAAAAATTCCAATGTAATACTAAATAATTAACCGGTGTCAAAGCGATATACGGCGATAGGATATTCCAACAGAATAATAAATAACGGAACCCGGTCCAGCGTAAAACGCACAGACAGGATATTCCAACAGAATAATAGAGAATGGAATAATAGAAGAATTTCACCATATATGCAGTACTTCGCATAGACATGTTATTCCAACATAATAATAAAGAATGGAATAATAAAAGAATTTCACCATGTATGCGTGATTTGATAGACATGTTATTCCAACATAATAATAAAGAATGGAATAATAGAAGAATTTCACCATGTATACTAGAAGTTGCAGATACTGAGTTATTCCAATGTAATAATGAAGAATGGAATAATGTAAGTACTCTTCATGAATACGAATGAAATAATACCCTTTACTATAATAATAATAATAATAATATCTTTTATACGAGTCGACAATTATATCCCCTACCTTAAAAAGAAAAGTATTCCGATTTGGTAGGGTGAATATACTTGAAAAAATATGCACTACGCTTCAAAGCTTTCTTAAACTCTAAAGAAATACGCTCAAGATTATAGAAGAAAAACTCTCTATAGTTTCTCTCTAGAGTTTCAAATAATTCGTAAGAAATAATGAAGGAATGAGCTTCTATTTATAGAAAAATGGATCTGCGATAGTAACTAACTCATGAATCTCGGTCCAGATTGATTTACTTTAATCTGACGGTCCATATTTAAAGCAAAATCTTTTAAATAAAATATAATATATTCTATTTATAATCTAATAAAACGAATAACTTTATAAAAGATTTTACTATGCAAACACTATCACAGACCACTATGCAAACACTATGCATAATAAAATATAATATATTCTAATTATTGTCTAATAAAATAGATAACTTTATAAAAGTATTCATGCTTTATATAAAAAGATTTTACTATTAGCCTAATAAAATGAATAACTTTATAAAAGTATTCATTTTTTATATAAAAAGTTTTCTCGCTTTTATTACATTAATAATACCAATAAAACAAAACCGAGTGACTTAACACATAAGCATCAATAATCAATACCGTAAGTTACTATAAAACCACGCCAGACATCGCATTTTTTTAACACCGGTGTTTCAACAGATTAACGGTAAAACTTCCGTCGTTATTTTCATAAAAATATTTTTGTCGCTTTCTCAATCCGACAATAATTCCATTGGGGGTCCACCAATGATCGTATCAAATCGCATTTGGATATTCCCCGATAAAAAGAATATTCTATAACAACTTGCTTACTTTGAAATTTATTTTTCACATATTACACTTAACTTTAAACTTTTATCAATTTAACTATTTACCAAAATAGAAAAATTGAATACTTTTATTTCATAAAATTCGGGGTCTCACAATCACGCCTCCTTATGAAATTTCGCCCTCGAAATTTATGTACGTACTTGATATTCGAAGAGATGAGAATACCTTGCTTTCTTTTCGGATTGTACCTTCCCGGTTATATCCTCTATATTATGATTTTTTCATTGCTCATCTCTTGTATTTCAGATATCATTCTGGAAGATATCTTCAAAACAAAGGTTAATTGACATATCACAATTTGTCAACTTATCAAGTAAACAATTTCAGCTTAGGTAAGTCACACACTAGTGAAGTATATAACCTGCCTCCTCTCCTAGTTCTAGACTCTTATCTCCGCCAAATGACCATATCCATAAGCTCTGATACCAAATATGACGCCCCCAAAATTAGGTATACATCATTCATTATGAGTCGCCAGATACATGGTACAAAATTTAAATATAACTTCATTTATACAACTGTTAAACTGTCGTATAGAATACGACCACAGTTAACTGTGAGTTTTAATACAAATGTATGTAACTCTCATGGTGCCTCGACCACAACCTTACAATGGTACTTTACATAAAAGTATAGACAAAAACTGTTTTAGAAATTAAAATCTTTTGAAAGTGCTCAAGGAAACCTTCGTACATGGGAGGCCATGCGTCTAGGTTATAATAGATATCATATGACCACAGAATTATCCTTGGTTGACCCAATAGACCCCAAAGAAAAATTAGAAGATTACTATCATCTTCTTTCCAATGGTGAGTCTTTTCTTGACATATAACTATCTCCACTGTCTCCAAGTGCATATTATATTTCAAATAAACTCCAAGATCATATAGGTAGTGCCCATAGATATACTCAGCAAGTGGATGCACACAACCCTGTCTTATGATAACACGAGGTTGTATGTCATTAGACATCTAGTATGATAGTGGCAAAACACCCTTCCAAAGTTGGGTTCGCCTCACCCTATTTGATTCACCAAATATAACTACTAAATGATGTATAGAATACAACACACTTTTCTATACTATTTAGGGAGAACCTCCACAGCTAGAGACCACCGTTCTATTCCCCTATTATCCCCGGCTCAACCCAAAGAACATTCTTACTAAGAACACTCTTATTACCCGAAAGGAATTGTGAAGCGTAAAGGGTGAGCACAACTAGCCCAAAGAAAGAATATCATGACTAAAGATAATTAAATTATCAATAGCTTTCATCAATAATAAATCGTAGATTTAAAACATATGGTAGATAATAAAACTTTTCAACCATAGTTGCAAATGAAACGAGCAATCCATTAGAAGAGACAAATAGACCATAAGGTCTATTATCTTCTATGTTAAAAGTCCACCAATAATGTTTTATCCATGTAAAATAAATCAATAGCTTCTTGTCTACAATCATATGAATAACTCATAATCATAATTGTGGTTCTAAATTCCTCTTCGCAAACTAGGACGAAGATAATTTTCATCACCTATCTTCACCAAACATCAAAAATCATGGTTATACCAAATCGTAATTCGCTCATAATCATATTAATAAATTCATCTTTTGCACTACTACCAAAGATATTCATTAACAATTCATCTTTGCACTACATGCCAAAGACATACAACCGTATTTTAGAAGAGTCAAGTAGAGCATGATATCTACTATCTTCTACTTAATTAAAAGTGTATAATAAATATTTTATCACGAGACTCACTTTTAATAAATAATCCACATCATCGAATCACCCCTCGCACTACTACCAAGGATATTCATTAATATCACATCCATGAATTTATATTTCATCACCGAGACTCACCGATAATCAATCCATATCAATTGAATTATCCATGCACTACTACTAAGGATATTCGTTAATATCACGACCATGAATTATCCATGCACTACGGGCAAAGATAATCGTGTTTTCATCAACTATCATGATCATGCCATAAAATAATTCATCTTTGCACCTCGCGTAAGAGAATCCATAGCCACAATCATACCAAAAATCGTCCCATCAATGCACTACTACGCCAATGAGGACTTTTTCCACATCATTTGTAACATTACGATTATGATTATACCGAATAATCCTCGGTCATAATCATACCAAGTCCATCTATGCACTACTGACCAAAGATGACTTTCAACACAATATAAGAATGAGGATGATGACAATGATATAAGAATCAATCAAATGAGATAAAGGATAAATATTAAACATTTATAATACAATTTATCCAAATGGCTCAATAATAACCAAATGTTATCAATCACTTAATAATCTCATAATCTAATATCATTAATATTATAACAATATTTTAATCATTTCTTAAACTTATAAACAATTTATTTCAATTATTTACACTTTATCAAATAATGCATTTAATCATTCAAAAATGCCATACTCATAAAATTTCATCATCAATGATCAAATCCCTCATCAAAAATCTCATCAAAAATCTGCATATACCCTATATAGGATTCTTAAGCTATAAAATCCTATTTTCCAATTTTATTACTTCACATAACATATTTAATTCATTTACTCATAACTAGTTCATTTTCATGAAAAATACCAAATCAGTCCCAAAAATATTTCTTTCCTGGGATTTAGCAGAATATAGTCTCATCTTGAACATATATTTTTCTCAGAATTTTTAAAATTCATTTACTATTTTTCATATGGGTAAAACTGTCGAATATTTAGACATTTATCATAAATTGTACTTTTGTCCAAAAATTCCGAAATTTACAGGGTATACTCCCGTTATATACATGTACTCCCAATAAAAATTTCATCAATTTTGTAGGTAACCACAAGGAGTTATAAGGGTTTACTTTTAAAATAGTCTTTTTTCATAAAATCCATAACTCTTAATCTATACATCCAAAAATCGCCATTTTTGGACACAATCTAGAAAACTCATCAAATTATCATTTCAAATTTTTCCAAAATTTTTGAGGGTCAGAAAAATTATGAAACTGCCCCTGGCAGAAACCCCTTTTTAATGAAAATACTATTCGTATGAATACGAATGATCATTTACCATGCATGTGGTAATCTACATAGACATGTTATTTCAATGTAATAATAAAGAATGGAACTGTGTCATGCGTAAACGCATGCAAATATGATATTCCACGTAATAATAAAAAGAATGGAATAATAAAAGAATTCACCAGCATGCGATGAGAATCGCATGTATACATGTTATTCCAATGTAATACTAAATAACGGAACTTCGTGTCAAAGCGTGATACGCACCCGGCGTGATATTCCAATGTAATAATAAATAATGTAACCAGTCCGGTAAAACGCATGCATTTGAGGATATTCCAAATGTAATAATAGAGAATGGAATAATAGAAGAATTTCACCATGTATGCGATATTGTATGTACATGTTATTCCAACATAATAATAAAGAATGGAATAATAAAAGAATTTCACCATGTATGCAGTACTTCGCATAGACATGTTATTCCAACATAATAATAAAGAATGGAATTATAGAAGAATTTCACCATGTATATGGTAGTCTGCGTATACAGGTTATTCCAACAGAATAATGAAAAATGGAATAACATAAGTTCTCTTCATGAATACGAAAGAAATAATACCCCTTACTCTAATAATAATAATAATATCTTTTACGAGTACGACAATTATATCCCCTACCTTAAAAAGAAAAGTATTCCGACTGGTAGGGCGGGAATATACTTGAAAAAAACTTGCACTACGCTCAAAGTTTTCTTAAACTCTAAAGAAATACGCTCAAGATTATAGAAGAAGAACTCTCTCTATAGTTTCTCTCTCTAGAGTTTCAGCGAATTCGTAAGAAATAATGAAGGAATGAGCTTCTATTTATAGAAAAATGGACTGCATAGTAACTAACTCATGAACGGTCCAGATTGATTTATTTTAATCGACTATTCCATATTTAAAGCAAAATCTTTTAAATAAAATATAATATATTATATTTATAATCTAATAAAATGAATAACTTTATAAAAGATTTTACTATGCAAACACTATGCAGGCACTATGCATAATAAAATATAATATATTCTAATTAATGTCTAATAAAAGAAATAACTTTATAAAAGTATTCTATTTTATATAAAAAGATTTTATTATTAGCCTAATAAAACGAATAACTTTATAAAAGTATTCTGTTTTATATAAAAAGCTTTTCCGCTTTTATTACATTAATAATACCAATAAAACAAAACTGAGTGACTTATCACATAAGCATCAATAATCGTATACTGTGGCTACTATACAACCACACGATTAGTGTACTTTTAACACCGGGTGTTTCAACAATTAATCAGAAAAACTTCCGCCGTTATTTTCATAAAAATATTTTTGTCGTTTTCTCAATCCGACAATAATTCGATTGTGGGGTCCACCAATGATTGTACCGTCGTACG
Organism: Panax ginseng; assembly: GCA_020205605.1. NCBI lineage: Eukaryota > Viridiplantae > Streptophyta > Magnoliopsida > Apiales > Araliaceae > Panax > Panax ginseng. The sequence continues at coordinate 25,798,335 of CM035142.1, forward strand.
GATATTCCCCGACAAAAAGAATATTCTATAACAACTTGCTTACTTTGGAAAAAAAATTCACATAGTACCCTTAACTTTAAACTTTTATCAATTTAACTATTTACCAAAATAGAAAAATTGAATACTTTTATTTCATAAAATTCGGGGTCTCACAATAATAACTAAGTCTAGATTTGAATATCCTCTCTCTATTCCATACAAATCCACAAAGAATTGTTGATAAGGCAATTCACAAATTCACGCTCAAGTTAATATAGATAAACTGAGAAATAATTTATTGAAATGGAAATCAAGGTTGCACAATCATCGTTTCACTTAAGGATCCATCGTAAGCCTAAAAAGTAAATTAGCTCATAATGAATGAAATAAAAACTGAATAATCTAAAGAAAACATCCCTGCAATTACAAATAAAAGACTAAAGAGAAGAGTAGTGATGAACACCCTTCACGTAGCCTAGAATTGCAATTGTCCCGAAAATCTCTTCAAAATACTCCTCCAAAGCTTGCTATCAAATTCTCGAATTTTTCTTCGTAATATGCCTTGTGTAATGTTTAATTCGATGTTACTGAGTAATAACCATCCCCTACACAAGTCCCAGTCGAAATCCCCTGCTAATTAGAGTCCATATGCTACCAAAATGCTCAAAACCATATCCCAGCAGAGTTCAAAACGCAGCAGGAGTGTCCAGATTTTGCGACCACCCGCCTTTTGGGGGTTTATAAACCAAACATGCCTTTTGGCCAGCTAGTCCATTTATTGTCGAAAGGATTTTGCTTATTTCCAGTTTTCTTCCAATTTTGCTCCAAATGATCTCTTTTCTTCACTACTTCCAACAACGACCACCTTGCACATAAAAGAACACAAAACAAATAAAAACGAACATGAAAACAAGAAAATAGCAACGATTAAGCATGAAATGGACAACGATTCGTGGATATAAAATCCACTTATCAAAATCCCCCAAACTTAAACTGTGTTAGTCCTCGAGCACAAAACAAAACTACATGCTATGCAATGCAATGCAATGCAATGAGATGGAATGAATATAATCTATATGCTTTCAAATCCAACAGTATCGCAGAATCAAAATTATCCCATCGACCTCAGAGAAAACAAGCAACTCTACAATATGAATCACCAAAACCAATTCACAATTTCGTATTAATTCTCAAATCTTAAACCATCATCACTGGTATAGTGTGCGTGTGTGTTTAACATCCATGATAACTGTTACAGACTCAAATTCAATACATAATCATTTTCTTAGAAGGAATCATATAGTGCAAACTTAAAAATTCCAAAAATAGGCACATTCCAACTAAAACTAAGTTGTACCAAATTCAAGGGTTCATGCAGGGTACTTATACTTCTTTTATCTTAAAATTTTTCCCACGGGGGCTTTTTGTCCTTCTCCCGTTTCTTTATTTTTCTCTTTTTTATATACATATATGACTGTGCAATGTTTCATCTCATTAGGCTAACAGTGCTACCCCTTAGCGAGCTTTCGACCAACGACTCCCAGACCATAAAAGACCTTAGGGCGCTAGGTGTAAAGACAATCCCCTCGGGCGTACTTGCTCAAGTAATAAAGGCCCCGAAACAAGACTAGTCACAATATATACCTTTTTTTTTCATTTCCATTTTTTTTCTTTTTTTTTCAAAGCTTATATACCCCACATATACTCCCCCAAACTTAGGTTCTTACCTAATTTTAGCCTTTACTGCCTATCTTTGTCGTTTTCTCATTTACCCTAGCATTATCCTTTAAAAACTATATATGTATCAATTTAAACTGACCAGTCAACAAAGATGTTATAAGCATGCTAAACTTGTTTATACCAGTTTCAAAGAAGCGCAAGATTCGATTAATAACAGAAATTATATCACAGTTCCAATAATCAATATTGTATTGGTTAATTTATTCACAATCTCATCATTGGCCCACAAATAACATGAAATACCACACTGCTGGACATATACAAACACAATATTTAACTAAACAATTTTTATTTTTTTACATGCAATAATAACAAGATTAAAAACAATGCAATAACTAAAATGACCTAAACTACTATGTATGCCTTAAGCTATCATAACATAACATAACCTATATGCAATAATTCCTAAAATGCAATGATAAATTTAAACCTAACTACTACATATGCATGCAAACAAGAATATAAATTCCCCAAACTTAAGTAATTCAATGCCCTCATTGGATGAATAATCATAATTATGAGGACTTCCCTGCAATCACCTAAGTCTGGGGAGGTGGTGGTTGATCTTCATCGTCTGAGTCACTTGGTGGAAACCTCGGCAGTGGCATCGGCTGCTGATATGGAAATTGCGCAGCTGGATTGAAACTCTGGAGTGTCGTGTTGAGTGAAGCAAACGACAAGTTCATAGCATCAAACATGCGGTCTTGCCTTAATGCGAGTCGCCGCATCTCCCGACGTGCTGCCTTGTTGTGTGCATCCATTTGACGTTGAAAGTCAAGGAACTGAGGACTAAATAATGCATCGGTCTGTGGTACCTGCTCGATTCCTTGATCTCTCATAGCCTCATCCTCATCCTCCGATGTATCGTCAGCGTCAGCTTCGTCCTCCAAAATTGATGGAAATACAAAACCTAAACCTCTAGGATGAGATTCGCCGCCGGGCCACACCGAATACCACGCGATCATTTTGTTGTCTAGTAACTGCAATGGCATCTGAGTGGGCTCATCATCGGACCATCGAACTCTGGCTTGACGACACAACCCACAAATGAGAGATGGGTGTGGCAAGCCACCCGAAAAGTTTCCCCGTAGACATCGGCGAATAGAAAAAGTGATTATGGCCCCGATGTCTATGATGAAGTCTTGCACAATGGCATACAAGAGTAGTGCCTTCTCCTTGGTCACGTCCAAGGTGTGCGTGGATGGCAACAGTTTTGCACATAAGAAGGCATACCAGATTTTCCCATACCGACTGAGATCTTTACTATGAAACACCGTGCCTCCCTTCCGACCCTTTATCCACATTGTACCCGGCTTGGTCATGTTCTTGATAACCTCCTCAAAGTCGGGGTCGAAATCCCTCAAATGGGAATACTGACACTATCGAGGCACCCGCAACTGATAATATGTATTGATGGCATCAGCACTGAACGGGACCATTCGACCCCGCATAAAGGCATTGAATGGTGCCTTGTCCTCGGCATTCGCATAGAACTCTTTGACCACATTCACAGCGACGGGCTCGTGCTCCTCAGTGAACTTAACCCACCCTTTCTGATAAATTTATTAAATCATCTCACCGTTGTGAGCCTTTGATGCCAACCCCCGCTCCGATGTAAGAGCCTTGGTGACCATGTAATCATACTGATCGGCGGCGGCGGCACTTTTGAACTTTCGGCGGTCGAATATGCGGGATGGTGGAGTTGGCCTTGAACTCTCTCCTCTTTGTCATTTGGATGTCGGTTGAGAAGCCATTGATTTTTGGATGTCTGAATATACTTCCTCTCCCCAAATTTCAGTCACACACTTTAGCAAACACGTGGTGTGCACATTGAGTTCTTTCCCCACTTTTGATGAGTTTGTGGCAATTAAGGTGAATGAAGATGAAGAACTTGATAATAAGGTTCACTCTCACTGCAAGATGAATTCCCACAAGAATACCCCAAATTCGTGGCTTCCTAAACTCAGATTGAAACTAATTAATGAACTTGTTGGGTTGAGGGTGTGTCTATATATAGATGATGATGTGAAGTAATGGGGTAGTGGAAATCGTGGGGGTGAAGTTATGGGGAGTAGTGGCTGTAATGGAGTGGTGTGGACGTGGGTGTAGTGGATTTGGAACTGGTAGTCGTGGATTATGTATGAGAATGGGAGAAAGAGGGAATCATTTAGGAAGAGAGAGTATTGGGCTCGTGGATGTGTAACTGCCGAATTTAAGAGCTCAGGTTCAAGGACCCCCGCCCCGGCGGGGGTGTCCCCTGACTTCAATATTTTTGTGACATCTAATTTGGCCTTGCAACTTGCTCTTCTCTCTTCTTTTCTTACATGTTGCTCCTCTTACTCACTCTTGACACTCCTGTAAACCATAACACACATATATTAGTAGATTGTTGATCGATTTGAGTATGACTGAGAGATTAACAAAACTTTTACTCTATAATACCTACCTAATAACTTAATTAAAACTATATTCTAACAATTATAAATGAAAATACGAAAAATAAATGAAAGATTGGGTTGCCTCCCAATTAGCTCTTGATTTTAAGTCGTTCAGCCTGACTACTTCCTGTTCACGGTGCGTCGGACAATGTGATAATAATGACATCGGTGTTGGACTTGCCACCCCAATAGTGCTTTAATCGTTGACCGTTGACTTTGAAAGTTTCTAACGGATTTCGACTGTAAAGTTCAACGTCTCCATGAAAGAACACCCGTTTTATAGTAAATGGTCCCGACCATCTCGACTTGAGCTTTCCTGGGAACAATCTCAACCGTGAGTTGAAAAAAAAGACTGATTGTCCCGGCTCGAATGTTCTTCGCATAATTTTCTGGTCGTGCCATCTCTTGACCTTTTCCTTGTATAACTTGGATTTCTTGTAGGCTTGAAGGCAAAATTCGTCGAGCTCATTTATTTGAAGTAATCTCTTTTCCCCTACAGCTGCTTGATCAAAATTGATTTTCTGAATGGCCCAAGCCTTATGTTGTAGCTCAACTGGTAAGTGACAAGCCTTGCCGTACAATAGTTGATATGGTGACATCCCAATCAGAGTCTTGTACGCAGTCCTGTATGCCCATAATGCGTCATCCAACCGGAGCGACCAATCCTTACGATTCGGATTCACCACTTTCTCCAATATTTTCTTGACTTCCTTGTTTGACACCTCAGCCTATCCACTGGTTTGAGGGTGATACGCCGTCGCTACCTTGTGGTTGACCCCATACCTCGCCAATAGAGCTGTGAATGATTTGTTGCAAAAGTGACTACCTTCGTCACTTATAATTGCTTTTGGCGTGCCAAACCTTGTGAAAATGTATTTCTGTAGAAATTTAAGGACCACCTTAGCGTCGTTAGAAGGTAGTGATACTGCTTCAACCCACCTTGACACATAGTTCATCGCAAGCAAAATGTACTGATTAGAAAATGAGGAAGGGAATGACCCCATGAAATCGATGCCCCATACATCAAAAATTTCAACTTCGAGAATCATTTGTAGAGGCATCTCATTCCTTTTTGAAATGTTGCCCACCCTTTGACATATATCACATGTTTTGACAAATTGGTGGGCATCCTTGAATATTGTAGGCCAATAAAACCCAGATTGCAGTACCTTTGCTGCTGTCCTCTCACTACCATAATGTCCGCCATACACAGATGAGTGGCACTCATGCAGAATGTTCTTCACTTCACTGTAGGGCATGCACCTTCTAATCATTTTGTCAGCGCACTGCTTGAACAAATAGGGTTCATCCCATATGTACCATTTTACGTCATGAAGAAACTTCTTTTTCTGTTGTCTTGTGAGATCAGGTGGAAGAATGTTGCTAACTAAATAATTCGCATAATCCGCGTATAAAGTAAATTTTGCATTTATCCCAAACAATTGCTCGTCCAGAATGATTCATTGATTTTGCACTTGTCTTCTATCAATTTCCCTTGATTTTCCAGCCTAGACAAGTGATCGACGACTTGATTCTCGGTCCCCTTTCTATCCTTAATTTCTAGATCAAACTCTTAAATCAGGAGAATCCATCGGATAAGGCGTGGCTTAACATCTTTTTTCGCAATTAGGTACCGAATAGCCGAATGGTCCATGTAGACTATCACCTTAGTCCCGATCAAGTATGCCCGAAACTTGTCAAACGCATACACCACTGCAAGTAGTTCCTTTTCCGTAGTTGTATAGTTCATTTAAGTCTCCGTGAGCATTTTGCTTGCATAATATATGGCATGAAATACCTTCTCTTGGCGTTGTCCCAAAACAGCCCCAACCGCGTAGTCGTTTGCATCACACATCAGCTCAAAAGGCATATTCCAATCCGGTACGACGATCACGGGGGTTGTAGTTAACTTTATCTTCAATAACTCGAACTCCGACTTACATTCCTCATCAAAATTAAACACAGAGTCCTTCTCTAAAAGACTGCACAAAGGTTTTGCCATTTTAAAGAAGTCCTTTATGAATCTTCTGTAGAACCCAGCATGTCCCAGAAAACTTCTTATTCCTTCTACTGAGCTTGGTGGAGGCAGTTTCTCAATTTTTTCCAACTTGGCCTTATCGACCTCCAGTCCGTGAGCCGATACCTTGTGGCCCAAAATTATGCCATCCTCAACCATGAAGTGGCATTTTTCCTAGTTAAGTACAAGGTTTATATCTTTGCATCGCTGTAACACCATTACCAAATTTCCTAGGCAAGTATCAAAATTGTCTCCATAGATAGAAAAGTCGTCCATGAATACTTCCACGTTTTTCTCAACCATGTCTGAGAAAATGGCCATCATACACCGTTGAAAGGTAGTAGGTGCATTACACAAACCAAATGACATTCTCCTGAACGCGAATGTGCCATAAGGCACGTAAATGTAGTCTTCTCTTGATCCTCGAGAGCGATGGCGATCTGGTTATAGCCCGAGTATCCATCCAATAAACAGTAGTAATCATGTCCCGCCAATCTGTCCAACATTTGATCGATAAAGGGTTGCGGAAAATGATCTTTTTGGGTTGCCTTATTCAACTTCCTATAATCGATGCACACCCTCCAACCTCTCACTGTTCTTGTTGGAATTAACTCGTTATCCTCATTCTATACCACGGTCATTCCCCCTTTTTTTTGGCACACAATGAACCGGATTAACCCACTTACTGTCAGAAATCGGGTAGATGATACCGGCATCTAACAATTTCAGAATATCCTTCTTTACCACTTCCTTCATAATTGGGTTAAGTCGTCGTTGTTTATCCACCGTTGGTTTTGCATCATCTTCCATCAGAATCTTGTGCATGCAAAACGAAGGGCTGATTCCCTTGATATCTGCGATTGTCCACCCTATCGCTGCTTTATGTTCCCTAAGCACCCTCAGCAACTTTTCTTCCTATAAATCGTTAAGTGCAGCAGAAATAATCACAGGTAAAGAATTTGAATTGCCTAAATACGCATACCTGAGGTGTTTAGGGAGTGGCTTGAGTTCCAGAGTTGGTGGCTCCTCTAATGACGGTTTCAATTTTTCCGTGGCTATCTCCTCCGTGTGTAAAAGTTTAAATGGTGCTCTGAACCGACTAACTCGTGGCAATGAATCTAACATCTGTAAGTAGTCCACAAATTCCGGGTCATAATGTTGTTTCTAATGAATCGTTGACCAGGCTCTTGTCCATGTCTTCACTGATAATCTGCTCAAATATATCCATCCTAAAACATTCTTCCTCATCCGTAGGGAATTTCATGGCCTTGAACACGTTAAATTTGATTTCATAATCTTGGACCCTCATGGTAAGTTCTCCTTTCTGTACGTCGATGAGTGTCCTACCCGTAGCCAAGAAAGGCCTCCCTAGGATAATCGGGATGTTCTTGTCCTCCTCAAAATCCAGAATAATAAAGTCCGCGGGGAATATAAACTTATCCACTTTAAGAAGTATGTCCTCTACTATGCCTCTCGGATATGTGACTGACCTATCCGCCAACTACAATGAGATATTCGTAGGCTTTGGTGCAGGCAAACCCAATTCTGTGTATACTGGCAATGGCATAAGATTCACACTCGCCCCTAAATCACATAAGCAATTATTAAACAACATGTTTCCGATCGTGTATGGGATAGTGAAACTCCCCGGATCTTTCAGCTTTGGGGGAAACTTCTACTGTAACATCGCACTACACTCCTCTGTTAGTGACACTGTTTCAAAGTCTTCCCATTTCTTCTTCCTTGACAAAATCCCTTTCATGAACTTCGCATAACTCGGCATCTGCTCTAGGGCTTCTGCGAACAGGATGTTAATCTGGAGTTTTTTAAATACTTCCAAAAACTTCGTGAACTGCTTATCTAATTTCTATTTTTGGACCCTCTACTAAAATGGTGGTGGAGGATATACAATTGGTTTGTCGTGTAACTTTGTTTTCTCACCTTGCTTATCCTCACCCTTGTTTCCTTCAACCACTTTACTGTCGTCAACTTTTTCATCCGATATTACTAAATTTTCTGCATCTTTGCCAACGAGATGTTTTCCACTCCTCAACGTAATTGCGACAATCGCTCGTGGTTCCCTTCTGGATTTCTCTCTCAGATCACTCTTGTAGGGTCCCTTATGGCCTGTTATTTAATTCTAAGGCAATTTGCCCCATCTAATTTTCCAAGTTCTTTATGGCATTTGCTTGATTTTTGATTGCTGTCTCTTTGCTAGTTATGTACTTTGACAACAACTCCTCTAAATCTAATTTTTTTTCTTGATGTTGAGCCAGTTGTTGATGATTCTGAAAACCTGGGGGATATGATGGTCATGGAGCTTGATTTTGCTAGTTATTGCTCCAAGAGAAATTTGGGTGGTTCCTATTCCCCTGGTTGTAAGTATTCTGGTACATATTCTGTGGAATCCTGTTATAACTACCCACGAATTGCACGGACGCTGGGTTGATTGATCATTGATCTATAGGATGCTCACCTGCGCATAATTCGCATACGACCGCAACCTGTTGTACCTGTGTCTGTGCCTGTGTCCCCGACATAGCTTCCAACTTCTTGGACAGCGCAAAAATTTGTGCTTGTATTGCTGTCACCCCATCTACTTCTAACACCCCAGCTGCCTTTTCCTGTGTCATTCTTGTTGTGGGCCACTAGTAGTTGTTAGCCGCCATGGTCTCAATCAAATTGTAGGCCTCCTCATAACTCTTAGCCAAGAATGCTCCACCTGAAGCTGCATCAATACTGGTTCTGAGATTACCATGTAGTCCATTATAAAAAGTATTCATTTGCAACCACTTAGGCAATCCATGATGCGGGCACTTTCTGAGTAACTCCTTGTATCTCTCTCATGCCTCATATAACGACTCCCCAGGTTGTTGCTCAAACATTGTTATGTCATTCCTCATTTTGGCAGTTTTCGCCGGTGGAAAAAATTTGGCAAGGAATTTCTGAGCTAAGTCTTCCTACGTAGTTATCGATCCCGGTGGTAGAGAGTGTAACCAACTCTTCACCTTGTCCCGTAAGGTGAATGGGAACAAATGAAGTCTTACCACCTGATCCGACACCCCATTATACCTGAAGGTGTCGCAAATTTCCAGAAAGCTGACTAGATGTTCATTCAAATCGCCATTAGCCAATCCCCCAAACTGAACTAAATTTTGGATCATCTGAATCATCCCAGGCTTGATTTCGAATGTATTTGCAGCAATTACGGGCCTGGTGATGCTCGACTGCAGTTCAGTTACCTTGGGTGTGGCAAAGTCCCTTAATGCTTTCTGATCTTCAGCTGCCATTGCTTCTTCTATGTCAAAGTTTTCGAATTCGTTCCTTGTTTCCTTGATCTACTTACTTAACCTCTGAAATCTTCTTTCAATGTCGTCCTCAAAGGAAGCAAGTCTGGATTTTTGGATCGTGTTTGCATAAACCAATGTCAAAAACCTGAAATAAGAAAAACAAAAACAAAAAGTGTTTAAGTAAAACTGGACTAACTAAACTGATATTGTAAAAAAAAATTAAAATCTAGACTAAATTATCCCCAGCAATGGCACCAAAAACTTGTTGGCTAAAATCTATATACGCACAACACGCAAGTATATGTGGTCAACAAGTAATATAGTAATGAATAGAGTATCGTTCCAACGGAGACAAATTAGTAAGAAATTTAACTTCACAATTACCAATTTCCTATTAATCCAAATTCTATTAAACTATTCAATTCAATGATTTAAATTTATAGAAACTAAAATAATAAATAAATAAACTATTACAAAACAATCACAAATATCAAAACTGAATTTTCAAACAATTAATGGATATTTAGACTTATGATTTCACCCTAAGCTTCACTCTGATTTTTACACCTTTATTCCAATTCAACTCACTATCCCAATTTATTGATCAAGAACACGAACGTAGTACTAGCCACCTCTCGATGCACTAATACCGTATTAACTTAAATCCACAATTTAGATAAAAATAAGTTAAACACCTTAATCAACCAACTCACTATATCTCTATGTGAACTGAAATTAAAGAAGGTTTAAGATTAAGTTCTCTATCTGATTACATGCGATGTCAAGCATATCCCTACCTTAACATTAATCAAGAATCTGCTATTCACAAAATTCATGAACACATTCTATAATAACTAAGTCTAGATTTGAATATCCTCTCTCGATTCCATACAAATCCACAAAGAATTGTTGATCAGGCAATTCACAAATTCACGCTCAAGTTAATATAGATAAACTGAGAAATAATTTATTGAAATGGAAATCAAGGTTGCACAATCATCATTTCACTTAAGGATCCATCATAAGCCTAAAAAGTAAATTAGTTCATAACGAATGAAATAAAAACTGAATAATCTAAAGAAAACATTCCTGCAATTACAAATAAAAGACTAAAGAGAAGAATAGTGATGAACACCCTTCGCGTAGCCTAGAATTGCAATTGTCCCGAAAATCTCTTCAAAATACTCCTCCAAAGCTTGCTATCAAATTCTCGAATTTTTCTTTGTAATATGCCTTGTGTAATGTTTAATTCAATGTTACTGAGTAATAAGCATCCCCCACACAAGTCCCAGTCGAAATCCCCTGCTAATTAGAGTCTATATGCTACCAGATTGCTCAAAACCATATCCCAGCAGAGTTCAAAATGCAGCAGGAGTGTCTAGATTTCCCCACCCCTTGCTACGGGTCTATAGTTAAACATGCCATTTCCGTGCGGGCTAGTCCATCAATAAAGGATTTTGCTTATTTCCAGTTTTCTTCCTATTTTGCTCCAAATGATCTCCTTTCTTCACTACTTCCCACAACGACCACCTTGTACATAAAAGAACACAAAACAAATAAAAACGAACATGAAAACAAGAAAATATCAATGATTAAGCATGAAATGGACAACGATTCGTGGATATAAAATCCACTTATCAGTACGCAGAGCCCATTTAATAAAACCCAAACATTCATGTATCTAACTAAAATAAAATCCAATCACATTGGTTAATAGTCTATAATCAACCCCATTTATTATCATACACATCAACATATTCATCAATAAATAACATTCATCTCATGAATAAGAAATTCATTCCTATATGCATCGATATCAATTTAATGGGCAATTTTAAATTTATTAAAAAAATTAATTTTAAAATAAAATAAACTCCTTTAATTTAATCAAAATTTAAATCATAATAAAAATATTTTATTTTATTTTATTTTATCCATTTTTGAATAAAAATAAACTCCTTTATTTTTAATCAAATTTCAAATCAAAATAAACTCCTTTATTTTAATTAATAAGGAATCCAATTTCAAGTATAAATAAACTCCTTTATTTTTAACTTAAAATTGTTGAAAAAATAAAATACGTTGAATCTTATTCCTTGTCAAAATTAAACATCTTTAATTTTATGAAACATGAAATCTTATTCCATATGTGAATAAACTCTTTTATGGAATCCAATTTCAAATTAATATAAAACTCTTGAATAAACTCTTTTATTCAAACGAACGTGGAATCCAATTCCAAGTTAACATACAACTTTTAAATAAATACTTTTATTCAAACGAACGTGTAATCCAATTCCAAGTTAATATAAAAATTTTATTTAAATCATATTTCAATTGAAAATAAACAATTTATCTTAATTGAAAAAAAAATATTAAAATTAAAAATTTTCGTAATCCGTGTCGAAGAGTCTTAATCACTTTCGAGAATACATCGGATACAATATGCAATTAAGGCTTCCAGCCTGTAAAAACATTTTCCACGTTATGCGCAATGCGTGCTTGAGAATATCACATCGAAAATGGCGTAATTTCTTACTCGCTAACCCGTAAAAACTGCTTCTAAGTATAAGCAAAATTGCTTTCTAGAATGAATCGAGATTTTGCAGTAGCAATTGCAAGGCGTCGCGTCATGAACGAGAAAAAGAAAAATATTTGTCCAGAAAATTCGATCCAATCGCATACCATACATACATGGAATCATCAAGAATAATAATTAACACAAAGTTAGGCTCTGATACCACTGTTAGGTTTGTATATAGCGCGATCATGGAATCAAATTACACAAAAGGTACGAAAGCGTGATAAATAGGAATTCAAAATTTTCATACAAACCCATCACCATGATCATACTTTATGCATAATTATCAATCAATAGAAAAGAGATGGAGAACAGATTCATACCTTTGTAGAAACTAGCTTCCTCATGTAGGAGTTCACCTCCAATTCATTTTCATGTTCAACTTGAATCCGCCGGGTTTGTTTCTTTCCTTTGATCAACGTTACCCACCCAAGTATTTGGCCTCTAGAGGTGATCCACCAAGGAAGAACAAATATTCAAGAAAATGTGTGTTTTGGCTCAAACACTAGTTTTTCTTATCTCTATAGAAAAAGGGCGTACTCTCCAACAATTGGAATCACATCTATAATATCTGATATAAGATTCCTCTTATAAAGATATCAGTCAACCCTTCTAATCTAATTAGAAATAAGGGTATTATTTAATTAATTAAACTCCCTAATCTCATTAGGGATAATTAATTAAACTCTTTTAATTAATTAGCCTCCTAATTTTATTAAGAATAAATGAGAGTACTTATATTAAATTAATTCTCAAACTCCTTTAGAAATTAAAATAATAATAATTGTAATAATATTAATAAGACTCCTCTTATTAATTAATAACTAATATTTTCAAAATATTAAATAATAAATATTAAGCTATTTAATTTATTCTATCACCATAGATTAAATTAAATACACTTAACATATTATTACAATTATGCCATTAACTTCTTAAATAATTGTTCTTCCTTTTATGGTGTGCCCCTTTAGGTTCTCCATATTAAACCGGTTGTGAATAAATTAATTAGAAAAATTCCAATCTTATTTAAATAAATAAATTAAACTATTAATTTATTTAAATAAATAATATTTATTCTACAATAAGGATAAGCCTCCCTAGCGATTAACGACTTTCCAGATAATATAGATTTCAACATTGATCATAAAAGAACCTTTGAGTAAATAGTTACCGTACAATTCAATCATTCCACTATACAATGTCCCAATTAAATATAAGACATAGAATTATTGTCAAGTCTTATTTTATGATGCTTAAATGCACAACTCCAAATAATGTAAATTAGAAACTCCTTTCCAATTTTAATCTGCCTTGGCCAAGGACTACTGGGTTGTCATTTATCTAATCACATAGAACATTTCTCTTCTTTTACTAGAAGTGATAGATTCTGTATTGATCATACATTATCTCCATATACAACTTATTATACCCAAGCATACCCTTTGATATACCCTAAGGGTCTTAAGGAATAAGTCAAAGTATAATTCATTATACACAAGATACTATGATGATCTCAAGTCTAAGGATCACTTGTACTACTATCACTTCAAGAATTCCTATTGACAGACAAGTAAAACTCCATTAGGTATTCCTTAGCGAGTCACGTTGAGTGAACTTATTCTCCAATAAGCACCTACATACTTGTTTTAGTGTCTCCATACAAATGATCATGAGATCAATCATCTTCATCTAATGAGCAAGCAACGTATGTACCAATCTATCAGGATTCACTAATCCCTTTTTTAGTAATTCATCGATTGGGAATGTGACTCCCCCAAAATAGGTATACATCACCCATCTTGAGTCACCAAATACATGGTACACAATACAAATAAAAACTTAATTATACAACATGAGCTGTGAGTTTTAATACAAATATTATCTTCTAGACAATATACAAACTCAATGGGGTCCTCATTACATTTATTATCACACTATTTCATAGAATAATGAGGACTACTAATGTAATCATCTGGACCGTCACTCCGTTCCCCGACTAGTCCCTGCTACGTTCTCATTTCCTGAAGAGAACAATGAAAGCAAAAGGGGTGAGCTCAACTAGCCCAGTAAGAAATATTATAACTAAGATAATGCAGAATAAATCATCATTAGCCGTCAACAGTGTTAAACTGATAAAATATAACAAACATCAAGTTTAACTGCAGCGGAACAAGAAATCCATTAGAAGAGTCAAGTAGAGAATAAAATCTACTATCTTCTATGATTTAAAAGGTTTTTCATCACTTTTATCGCTGAGACTCAGCTTAATAAATAATCCACATCATCAAATCATCCATGCACTATAGGCCAAGGATATTCTTTAGTATCACAACCACGAATTATTCATGCACTATGAGGGCCCCGAATCCAGGTCCTAAATCACCTCGGATCCGGTTCGATCATTCTATACAACTATTACTATTTACGAAAGATATAAACATAAATTGTTTATACATTATATTACACACTATTCCCCAAGGTCGAGTAACCTTAACTTATACATAATTCATATATCTAACACATAACTTTATTATCAAACTACACTATTACATTCTTAATCACATACATAAACTAAAGTTGGAACTTTCTTTAATCTTTTCCTGTATCCGACGCGTTCGTCTTAATCTGCAATGTTTTATCATGATATAGCAAGGGTAAGCATAAGGATTGCCCAGCAAGTTTAAATTCAACAATATAAAGATATATCATGATTGAAATGATTTGAATAATTGGCTGGCTATAATTCAACAATATAATTGTGAACTAGCAGGAACAAATTTATGACTGAACAAGTATTATACATGAACAAATATATCTGAAACCAACTGGTAATGAAGGTGATCAGCCTTTCATACCTGACTTATACATGCAATATGTACAAAGTAGAATTATACATGGCAATCAGCAATGATTAACCATAAGCTTATCCGAATGAAACACTCTTAGTATAGTTAAGTAAAAATAAACTTGCCTGAACCGTTGATTACCGCAACGCAATTTACAACGCTTTATTCGAAGACCTAATATTAGTAATATAGATCTCCAATATTAGAAAAATATATCATCACAATTTATAAAATAACCTAAACACATAACACATAACCCTATCAGTCTAACACACACATAGGACTTGGTATCAAGTCAAACTTTTCAAATCCGAGTTGAACGACAAATCGGCGTCGTCCCGATTTGGCCTAATCGGACTTTTATCGAGTCTAAGTTCAATTAAACTCTGCATTAAACACTTAACAGTATCTTAGATAATTTTCTAAGCAGTCAAAATAATTTTCACAAGCTCGTAATAATTTTTAAATAATTATTACTATTTATCTTGAATTTTCAATCATTAATAACGTATTTAATTAAATTAAATACTACTTAATTCTTTTATGATTAATATTTATTTATTATCAAATATTAATGAAAATCATGTCATAATATTATAATATATTTATAATATCACAAAGTATTTTTAATACTTTAATATTACCTTTATATGATTTTTAAACCATTTTCATTATCCGATAATTACTATTAATATTAAAATATTAATATTTTCATGACAAAATATCGAAAGTTATAGTTTATAACTTAAAATATTTTTATAACACTTAAATCATTTTTATATAATTTATAAAGCATTAATTCCATTTTTCCTTAATTTATTTAATATAGTTATTAAATAAACTAATTATCATTAATATTGATTAATTAATGAATTTCATCACAAAATATTAAAAGTCACTCAAAATAACTTAAAATATTTTCTTATACAATAATATTATTTTTCATGAATTAAAAATATTTTTAAATAATTTATTTAATATTATAATTAAATAAATTAAATACCATTTATATTCCAAAAATATTAAATATTTATGAAATATACTCTAAATAATTAAAAACTATTTTTCAGATTTTAAAATAATTTTTCAAAATTTATTATGTATTTTAATAATTAAAACCATTTTTATCAATTTTTAAATAATTTTCGTAATAATAATAAAAGCTGTCATAGGGGCCTATAGCCTATGTAACTGCCAATATATAGGTGTTCTTGAGTGTTCTTGAAACCATGTCATTGTTCAAGTTGGTAGGTTTAACCGGCTACAACTCTTGGATCCTGAGGTATCTTGGTTCGATTAGCTGTTCCGATTATAGTATTGATGCAATACTACATTCCTAAACAAACAACATGGCAGTTCTATACCAAAACAGAGAGATCTGGGTCCTTAAAAAGCTTGTCAGGCCTGTTCTTCATTTTCTGGGTTACCCAGAAATGAAGAACAGCCAAGACACCTACTATGCAGTTTAAAATCATAACGTTCTGGACTCGGTTTGTGTTATCTAGAGGCTCTATATTGTAGTCCTGATACCAGGGAACAATTCTATAACAACAGATCATTATATTATCATCATAACAAGGAAATCAAGGCTAGTCAAACTAGGGATCAGGACACGGTTCTTAAAGATCTGGGTTTCCCAGAAATCTTCAACCAGTCAGTTGGTCAACGGTGGTTTGACCATGCATTTCTACGATCCTGGTACAGATTTGGGTGATCTAATAGAATGACTTTGTAGTTCACATACCCGTCTACAATCTTCAATCAACAAAATAGCCAAAACACTATCATACTGCAAGTTCTAAGGCACAGAAAATATTGTCAGGCGAGATCTGGGTTTCTAGGTTGCCCAGAAACTCAGTCTCCATGAACGGTCAACGAGGTTTGACCTCTTCTTACATGAAATCTAGATAGGATATGACCTTGATTCCAGTTCCCAATCAAAGACAACATGACATAGAACAGATCTAAAACAAAAAGCACACTAAACATCAAACACACACAGATCTGAGACCACTCGACATTGGACCGCCGCACATCATTTTCCCGTATTTCCGGATTTTTCAAAACTTTAGATTCGAGCATCTAGATGTTATGGATCCATGATCCAACAACCCAGATCTCTAATTGACACCGTATAACACATATTTAACCAACAACTTACTACTTTTAACATCAAATCAAAAGATTTTCGAAATTAGGGTTCTTATACCTTTAAAGCTTGATTTTGATTTCTGACTTTGATGATCTGATCTTGTCAAGTTAGGGATTGATATTGGCTTATATTTTCTCTCTCTCTCTCTACATTCCCGAATTTCTAGAGAGAGAAGGTTTTGGTTGCTTTGAAAAATAAAGTGAGTACTCTCTCTCTATAACCTATTTATTTTTGCTAAAATGAATCTAATTAAATGGCTGATCTAGCTGCTGAATGCTGTGAGATATAAGTCACATGGGTTTGTTGGAGTAGTTGGCCAACTCTCATTTAGCTAGATTTGCAAGAAACATCCAATAATGCACTAAAGAGCATTTTAGTCTTTTCCATTTTAATTTTAATGGTATTTTGGACAATTGCCAAACCCTTAGGGTTTAGGGTTTGGTTAGGGTTTAGGGTTTGGACAAATTTAGGGTTTATGGTTTGAAAAATTTAGGATTTGCAATTTAATTTTCTAAAATTTCCAATTTAGGTTTTAAAAATAGAAAATTAATATTTCTAAATTATAATTAGGATTTTCTAATTATATTAAAATTTCTTAATCATACTTTAAATCTTACTAATTAGGATTAACACTTCCTAATTAAGATCGCTAATTTAGCAATTGGGGTCGTAATTGGTCATTAGGGTTTATAAACCACTAATTAGGGTTTCTAATAGAAAAATAAATTTTCTAATTTAGAAATTAAATTTTTCGTAATTAGATTTGAGTTTTCTAATTACTATAACTTGAAAATTAGAATTAATATATCCTAATTAACATTAAAAGTATTAAATTAACACTTAGGTTTTTCCCTATTTACAAATTAGGGTTTCAAATCCGTAATTAGGGTTTTAAATTGGGAATTAGGGTGTTGTAATCAATTTGTTAAGATTAACCCTAATTAATCCTATAATTATTTACACTTACGCCATTAAGTTCCCGATTTAGGGTTTCATGCACCGAATTAGGGTTTCGGATTCTCATAATTGAAATTAGGATTTCCAGAACCGGTTTCTAGGGTTTCTTGTTAATCACTAGGGTTTTCTGACCGAACGTTGACGTTCTTAATATATAATTAGGGTTTGTTACAGATATCGCTTATCCGGTCAACCTTTGACCTTTAACCACATATTGTACACATATACACACGTAACATAAATGCTTATTCCCTTAATCCTGAATAATTCACCTAAATCATTCACAAAATTTTGAAATTCTCAAAATTCTATCTTAAAAATATCAAACGCATACACTTATTTTCTGTCTAGGTTCTAATTTCGAACCTTAAATTAATTAATAAAAATTTTAAAAATATTCAAAATTCTCGGGTTGTCACATGCACTACGGGCCAAAGATAATCATGTTTCATCAACGGTCCTGATCATGCCATAAAACAATTCATTTTTGCACCCTTGGCTAAAGAGAATCCATAGCCATAATCATACCAAAAACTGTCCATCAATGAACTACGGGCCAATGAGGATTTTTTTCACATCATTTATAATATTACGGTCATGATTATACTGAATAATCCCTGGTCATAATCATACCAAGTCCATCTATGCACTACAAGCCACAGATGACTTTCAACATAATATAAACATGAGGATGATGACAATGACATAATAATTCAATAAAACAAGTTCAAGAATTAATTTATCCAGGAACTATTAACGTCCAACTTGTCAACATGATACTTCTTTGTGGAGTAAAATTCAAGAATGCTCAGAAGAATATTTCCATGAAAAGATACTGGATGAAGCACAAATATCAAGGATATTCCACTAATTTCATGGAGTATAGAAGTCTAAACTTTAACCAACTGAGTATAAAAAGAATGAAATAACAAAAGAAATCACCAAGCATGTGATAGACCGCACAGATAGGTTATTATCGTGTTGTTGCTCGTTACCTTTTGGTTGAGCTGACTCAACGGTCTCATGTGCTTTATTGCTTATCTCAACATTCTCGGATGTCATTTTTAAATACTGCCACAAAATAAGGGTTAATTAACATATCACATATTATCCCTATACTCTGACCGACCAATTAAATAACAAGTAAATTCATACTAGCGACGGAATTCCCCGTCTCTCCCCTCCTAGTTCTTGTCTCACATCTCAGTCAGGGATCATATCCCTAAGCTTTGATACCAACTGTGACGCCCCCAAAATAGGTATACATCACCCATCTTGAGTCGTCAAATACATGGTACACAATACAAATAAAAACTTAATTATACAACATGAGCTGTGAGTTTTAATAAAAATATTGTCTTCTAGACAATATACAAACTCAATGGGGTCCTCATTACATTTATTAGCACACTATTTCATAGAATAATGAGGACTACTAATGTAATCATCTGGACCGTCACTCTGTTCCCCGACTAGTCCCTGCTACGTTCTCATTTTCTAAAGAGAACAATGAAAGCAAAAGGGGTGAGCTCAACTAGCTCAGTAAGATATATTATGACTAAGATAATGCGTAATAAATTATCATTAGCCTTCAACAAAGGTTAAACCGATAAAATATAACAAACATCAAGTTTAATCTGCAGCTGAACAAGCAATCCATTAAAGAGTCAAGTAGAGAATAAAATCTACTATCTTCTATGATTTAAAAGGTTTTCATCACTTTTATCGTTTGAGACTCAACAATAAATAATCCACATCATCAAATCATCCCCGCACTACAAAAGCCAAGGATATTCTTTAAGATCACGACCACGAATTATTCATGCACAACGGGCCAAAGATAATCGTGTTTTCATCAACCAGTCTTGATCATGCCATAAAATAATTCATCTTTGCACCCTTGGTCAAGAGATTCCATAGCCATAATCATACCAAAAATCGCCCATCAATGCACTACTGGGCTAATGAGGATTTTTCACATCATTTGTAACATTACTACCATGATTATACCGAATAATCTCTCGTCATAATCATACCAAGTCCATCTATGTACTACAGATACGATGACTTTCAACATAATATAAACATGAGGATGATGACAATGACATAATAATTCAATAAAACAAGTTCAAGAATTAATTTATCCAGGAACTATTAACGTCCAACTTGTCAACATGATACTTCTTTGTGGAGTAAAATTCAAGAATGCTCAGAAGAATATTTCCATGAAAAGATACTGGATGAAGCACAAATATCAAGGATATTCCACTAATTTCATGGAGTATAGAAGTCAAAACTTTAATCAACTGAGTATAATAAAGAATGGAATAACAAAAGAAATCACCAGGCATGCGATAAACCGCATGCATACGTGTTATTCCAATGAATAATAAATAACGGAACCAGGTCATGTGTAAACGCATGATGTGATGTTCCAATGTATAATAAAGAACGAAATCGAATTAATGCGTAAAGCACGCAGACGTGATGTTCCAATGAGAATAATAAAGAATCGGAACCCGTGTCATGCGTAGAAAGCATGCATGTGATGTTCCAAATGTAATGATAAAGAACGGAATAATAATGTAAATCACCATGCATGCAAAGATTAAGATGCGCATAGACAAAGTTATTCCAACATAATGATAAAGAATGGAATAACAAAAGAATTTCACCAAGTATAGGGTAGCTCACAGTATCAAAGTTATTCCAATGTAATAATAAAGAATGGAATAATGAAGTTCTCTTCATGAATACAAAAGAAATAATACCCCTACCTTAGAAAGAAGAGTACTAGATATAGAAGAAGTGAAGTAGCGAACCCTTTTCTTCTTTCTCTCTATAGTTTCTCTCTCTAGAGTTTCAAAGAAATTCGTAAGAAATAATGAAGGAATGAGCATCTATTTATAGAAGAATGGACCGTATAGTAACTAATTCATGAACGGTCCGTATTGATTTACTTTAAATGCAGATTTAGGGATTTAAAACAAAATCTTTTAAATAAAATATAATATATTCTATTTATAATCTAATAAAACGAATAACTTTATAAAAGTATTACATTTTTTATATAAAAAGATTTTACTATGCAAAATATTATGCAGCACTATGCAATACTATGCATAATAAAATATAATATATTCTATTTATAGTCTAATAAAATATATAACTTTATCAAAGTATTCTGCTTTATATAAAAAAAAATTACTATGCAAAACACTATGTATAATAGAATATAATATATTCTATTTATAGTGTAATAAAACGAATAACTTTATAAAAGTATTCTGCTTTTATATAAAAAGATTTTTGTTTTATTACATTAATAATACTAATAAAACAAAACCGAGTGACTTATCACGTAAGCATCAATAATCAATACCGTGGTGCTACTACTTAACCACGCCAGACATCGTATTTTTTACTACCTCAAAGTAGTTCAACAGTATTAACGTTAAAACTTCCGTCGTTATTCTCATAAAAATATTTTTGTCGTTTTCTCCATCCGACAATAATTCCGTTGCGGGGTCCACCAATGATTGTACCATCGTACGGATATTCCCCGACAAAAAGAATATTCCCCGACCAATCGAATTATATACAACAACTTGCATACTTTTCAAAATTTATAATTACTACCCACAACTATAACATTATCTCAAATCCACACCATAATATTAAAAAAATATTTCGAGAAAATTAAATCTTTATTCATAAAATCTGGGGTCTCATAGGGAACATTTTAGTTTTTAAGCTATCTAAGAATTTAGATCTCATTAGCATGATCTCATCATAATTCTAAAAGTATTGCTTAAAACTATGAGTTTATCACATATTATTAAAACAATACCATGTAGATAAATTAAAGCCTTTAGTAAATGAATACTTTTATTAATAAACGAATAAGATTGTTACAAAGTATATGCTTTATCATCAACATGATTGGCTTGTGTGCATACTACTTTTAAATTGTTCAAATTTTCAAAAGTTCTGATATGTATGAACTTTTTAAGAAGTATGTTAATGCCATTTGTATCGGCTAGACATATGTTAAAACTTTTCAATGATCTAGATATGATCTTCTAAATTGTTATTAAATTTAAGTTAAGTTTCATGTAATGACCGAGAATTCTATGTGCTACAATAAAGAATATATATTTCTTATGAAATGATTTTTTTTTTAGGAATCGTTTTGAGCATATGTGTGAATGTGTGTTATGTTATATGAATTAAGTAAGTTAGTTAATTTATTTATTTTAAGTTGACTAAGGAATGAAAAGAAAAGTCTTATAACCTATTTATATATATTGTAGGTATGGGGATTAAATAACCTAAGTGTTCTATGTACTTAATAGTCTAAGTACTTAATTGCATACTAATAGACTAGCTAAATTAATATCTCAACCTATTTAATAACTTAACCCATTAAATATCAAGTCTAATTGGGTTATATTATTAAAACAATGAGAGTAATTATTTTAGAGTCCAAAATAAGTGGACTAGAAACCCTAATTAAATAACTAGGGTACGGTATTAAATGTGTTGGGCATATGTTCGTTATGTGGCCCAAATGATTTAAATGAGAGCCCAAATAAATAATTGGTTTGGCCCAAAGCCTAGCCCAAATGAGATTGACTTTCTAGATAAATAAATGAGCAAATAAAGCATTAAAGAAAAACAAAATTTGGGGGGAAAAGGGGGAGTAGCCGGGCTAGAGGAGGGAGCACATGGGATTATTAATTGCTTCCTTTCATTTTTTTTCAAAGTGGGTTACTAACTCTTCTATCATTTGCTCCTTAACTAGCTAGCTTAATAAAAATGAGATCCATAAATTGTGGATCTAGCAAAGAAAAAGGAGAGAAGTGTAATGAGTGAGTCTTTTTAATCAAATTCTCTTTCCTTCTTTCAAAAGCTTCTTCTTTCCATTATTCTAAAGTCACCTAACTTACCTGTAGTCCACCTAGTTCGTGTCTAACCTTTTGTAAGTCTCTAGGGTGAGTAGTGTCTAGTTATAGAACATAGGTATGAGTCTACTTAGGGTAAGAGGGTATGCATGGAAGAATATTGTGTAAGAATTATTTTTGAAATTAGTAAAGATGAGTGGATTATTTAGATCTAGCTCCTCAGTTAGTAACCAGTCAGCTTTGCCTCCTGTTCCTGACATAGTTAACCAAGAAGAACACAATTATGAAAACATCAGTCAAGTTTTAAATAATTTGAACATACCTAAAGTCTCTCCAAGAGAAATTTACCAGTCAACCTTTTTAGATAATTTTAAAACAGATTACAATGTTAAAACAGTTGAAAAGGTTTATGACATTAACAAAGAATATGAAAATTGCAGCCTCTTATCTCCGGATGTTATTAGAATACATAGGAAAAAGGGCTATAATTTTATTCAAATAGGACTTATCCAAGTTGTTGTTAAACCACTAAACATTAAAAGTATTAATTCTAGTATTTATCTGTGTCTAAGAGATGCTAGATTTCTTAATTATCATCCGAGTATCATTGGCATAATGGAATCAAGTCTGCATAATGGTCCAATCCATTTGAATTGCTTTCCTGATTTCACTTTAAGCCTAACTGATCACAATCTATTAAAAGCTTTGACATTAAACATTAAGACTGTTGGAGAAATTACTCAAATGATTGAGGGTTCTCACCCTCTTGCTTTGATTTATAGGATATATTATAAGACCATGAAAACGAACTTGAACGTTCATGCTCTTAATAAAAGTCTTAAAGATCAAACAGTTTTAATTCAAAGTTCAACTAGTGATGCTAATGTTCAGATCCCGAGAACCATCCTCTGGAAAGACATTACATTATCTAGTCAATGGACTTTACCCAGTGAAATACCTCAGCACCCCATAGTTAACAATTTGTTAAATGTTAAAAATGTTAGACAATTTTCTGATGGAACGGTCAAAATAAGTTTTGAACGAATTAGAAGGCCAGTATCATAGAAGAGTTTACTAGTTCTTCAGCACCTTCAGTCCACACTCGAAGAGATACTGAAGTTCTTAGTAACCCGTCTATTAGGAATATTAAAATAAAAGGTATCCTTAATCAAGTTCAAGGTAGTCATCCTTGTTATACTCATCATGATCATAATGATCCTGTTGAAGAAGAAGGTTCTTCTTCTCCAACTCCTTTAGAGTTTCCTACTCGGTCAGACTTTGAAGCTCCCATTAATAATCAACTAAGAGTTATTAAAAGGGAATTTAAATTAGATTGGGATAATCTTGTTAAAGATTTCAATTCCAAGCCTAATAAAGATAAAAGACATTCATTTCGTTCTAATCACGCTACTAATAAAGAGCGAGATAAAATTATTAATAGATGGAAAAGATTTATTAAAAATGAAGAGATAAACATTAATTTTTACGATTGGTATGATCAATGTCAAGGTAAATGTAATATTATAACTAAAACACAATGGGTTAAAGAAGATAAATCAAAAGTTTCCTCTTGTCATCTTCCTTTAGAGATTGTGCTCATTCCAGTAAAAAATACTTCAGTTATTGCCAATCCTTTCAAGATTTCAGATGGTAATAAAGATGATAAGAAAATTATTGAACAATTAAATTTCAGTAACCAGTACTTAGCAACTGTAGGTAGGCAACTTGATAGAATTGAAGAAATTTTTGAAATAACCACTGATAAAAAACCAAATTCAAAAATTGAACAACCTTTGTTAAAATTACTAGAAAATAGAAATAAATTAGGTTTACCTAATAAGGATGGTGAGCTTACCCGAGCAATTGATAATTTATTTAAAAAATTAAAAATTGAACCTGAAACAAGTGGCACTATAGCTATCATTGATCAAGTTGAATCTGATAATAAAAGTAATAACCAATCAGATCATTCTTATTCTGTTTCAATTCAGAATTTTAATGACCAGTTAAATAAATTAACTGTTAATAACACTAGTATTTCCAGAAATTGGTATTCTAGACCTACTCCTCCGGATCTACAGTTCGAAGAGAGGAATCTAGATAAATAATTTTCTGGTTCTTCTAATGAAATTTATGAATGGAACATAGATGGTATTAGTGAACAAGAGATTTTAAACAAGTTTAAATAACATGTCCATGGTAGCTAATAGTTATATAACCAAATTCAACAACCTGACTCAGCCAGATATTGTTGAATTATTAGCTAGTGGATTTACTAGTATTCTTAGATCTTGGTGGGAAAAACATCTCACAGAAGACACTAGGCTATCAAAAATCTATGCAGTCCAATTGGATGATGACGGCAACCCCATCTTTGATGAAGATGTTGGTGTTGGTCCGCCTGATAGAGTTAATACTCTAATTTTTACCATAATTAAATATTTTGTTGGAACTCCTAGTAACATCATAGAAAGAATTCACGATCAGTTGAGTAACCTCACTTGTCCCACTCTAAGTGATTTTAGATGGTACAAAGATGTGTTTACTTATCGGGTTATGATGCGTAATGATAGCAATAAACCATTCTGGAAAGAGAAATTCGTCAATGGTTTACCTTCATTATTTGTTCATAAAGTTCGTGAGGAATTAAGTAAAAATTTGGGTTATATTGATTATGATAATCTAACTTATGGTGACATTATAAGTTATATTCAAAAAATTGGATTAAAAATGTGCATTGATTTTAAATTAGCTAAGCAAACCAGTAAAGATAAAAATAAAGCCAAATATGAGTTAGGGACTTCACTACAAAAAAATGGGGCTTCAGCAACAACCGATTTTCGTTGCTAAAGGTGCCAAATTTCATTGCAAAAGGGTTTTGGCAACGACTTTATCGTTGTCGTTCGTTTTTCATTTGCAAAATGAGGCGTTGCTAATTGTTTCGCAATGAACGTATTTTTTTCGTTGTCAAAAGTAATACATTTTGCAACAAAATTTGGCTTTCGTACAGAGACATCGATCCTTTAGCAACAAAATGTATTGTTGCAAAATAATTAAAATATCGTTGCTAAAAATCCCATTTCGTTGCAAAAGCCTGCTAATTGGCAACGAAATGAACTCTTTTTTTTTTGCAACAACCATGCATTTTCGTTGCAATTGACACCATTTTACAACGACATTTTTCGTTGCAGTAAATTATGAAAATTGTTGCCTAAGCTTGCTTTCGTTGCGGAATGTAAACTTTTTGCAATGATTTTCGTTGCTGATTATATTATTTGGCAATGACATTATGCTGAATCAGCAACGAAAAATGTTTGTTGTTGGTTATTTTTCAATAGCAACGAAAGTCGTCGATTAGCAACGACATTATATGTTGTCGTTTCTTTATATATGCAACGAAAGTTGATATGATTTGCAACGATAAAAAATGTTGTCTTTTATTTTAGTATTAGCAACAATATCCTCTCCGTTGTTATTAGGTCAATTTTTCGTTGTCAAATATTATATTTTTAATGTCATTAGCAACGAAAATTTATTGCTAAATGTATAAAAAATTATTGTTATATTAAAAACTTGTTCAATGCTTTGGTATTGAATTATATTGTTGCCAAATCAAAATTTGACATTCTTTTTGTGTACCTGGCTGGCTCAATATCCCCATAGCAAATAATGGCAAAAATTAAAAAAAAAACTAAAATATTATTAACTTAATAAAATCATCCACTACATAATCATTCATTATCTTTACAATTAACCATCTAAAGCTACCACAGTTTTTCAATCAAAGTATATATCTACATATATAGAGAGAGTACACTTCATAATTTCGTCCCTCATCTTTCGTAAATGTAGCACAAAATTTGATACCCAGATTATTGTAAGCGTGTCGTTAAAATACCTTCTTCCCGCACATATTTAAAAATAATAGTAAGTCAGGAAAATGAAACAAATAGGTCACCAGAGGCACTTAGTGCCA
This sequence comes from Panax ginseng, assembly GCA_020205605.1. Classification (NCBI taxonomy): domain Eukaryota; kingdom Viridiplantae; phylum Streptophyta; class Magnoliopsida; order Apiales; family Araliaceae; genus Panax; species Panax ginseng. Next base: position 25,825,218 of record CM035142.1, read on the forward strand.
AAATCAATACATAAAGACAATAGAGTTGCTACGTGGTACTAATGTACACCGTATTGCTCATAAGCAGAAAAAGACAAATAGGCAATCACAATATCATTTGCTATAAATCCAAATAGAAAAAGAACCTTCAGTGCGACTATAAGATTGCTCTGTTACAAGACAAAATTGAAATCTTAATAAGCCATTTCATGAATTAATTTCAGTAAGCATAGTGGTAAACATATTTTTTTGTTACAAGACTTGTAGATTATTATATTACCTATGTATGAAAGGGAATTACAAAATATTTAGAAAGGGAATTCAAAATAAACAAGTTGAAATCGCTCAATAAATTTTTTTAGACTTGATAGTTATCTATTATTTTATTTCCACATTCTCTTAAATATTAAAGTTCTTGTGTTGAATATTAATAGAAAGTTTCCAAGTTACAACACCTTATTTGTATTAGTAGTCTTTATCATAGATCAATGAGTTTTATGTATTGGTACTCACACACATCCTGTTCAGCATTAATGGTGTACAAAGATTAAAGTCACCACTAGATTTGCACTGCAAGAATTGCTGATTAAAAAACATTTCTAACTCGAAACTAATACGAACAATATACATAACCTTGAAATTGGTTTCTTAAAACAAACATTTGGCTATGTTTCACTTGTTATTAAACGAGGCTTGGCATCAGCAAAGACATAAAAGAATATTGACAGTGAAACTTAAAAGAGAAACAGATAGATGGCATTTTCAAACAAATTCAGGCATTCTTCAAACAGGTAGAAGCCATAGTTTTCGTCATGTTTTAAAGGCTTTTATAGCCAATGCTATAGCCATTGTAATTTCATAACAATGAAAAATGGATCGGGACTTGTGATTGTATACCATAATAATGCTCTGAAATAGGTTAAAGTAACTCAAAATATTCTTAGTGACATGGTACATTTTCACAGTGAACTTAACAATTGGTAACCATGGAAGAACTAGCTTGGTTATGTGATGAATTATTAGTAACTATGTTTTATGAGAATCATTAATTGTTGGGGAAAAGAATAAATAATTCCCAAAATTAGTGAATGATGGAGTATATACAAGCATACAAGGGTATTAATCACATCTTACCACCAACTAAATATATACTTCAACAAAATATAAGAGCTTTCCATATTTTTATATAATGATAGGAATTTTGGCAATAAGATATAAAACGGTATGATTTCACCAAAATAATACTTCTATAACTCTGTTTAAAAGAAACGTAACAAGTTTGGTGGCAAGTTATGATAGTGGACACTTCAACAACTATTCTCTGTGAACTAAGTAATTATGTCCATAGTCATCCATATCATAGACTCATTTAAATAGTATGGGTGGTGGTGTATTGTCATCCACACTTCTTGCTGTATTTCTTAGTGGGAGTCTTACCTTATTTTGTTTCCCCTTCCATTGTTGTTGTAAGACAACATAGACAGTAGTTAGATATATAATAAAGATAGACACACACACACAGATTAATATAGATGGGCAGGAGAGTTTTATATCATACTCCGTGTAAAATAGATGCACAAATATTAGATTTCGAGATGAACAAATTTAGTTTAGAAATAACCACTTTATGATCCTCACTCCTCAGTCAAATATATTAAATGTCTAATTTTGAATGTAGTATATTATTCTGATAATAATTGTGCATTCAATGGGATATTGTGTAACCGTATCTAATCATCCTTTGATGAACTAGAGCCAAATTAAAATATTAAAGAGTGGGCATGTAATTTATGTTTTTTATACCTATCATCTGTTATTTTTTTCGTTTCTTTTTTTCTTCGAAAGTGGTCCTTACAGAGCTTTGAATGAATGCAAAGTTGATTAAAAAAAAAGTGCAATAGAAACCACCCTTAGCCATAAATATAAAGTTCACTAGAATGTACCTAAAAATAGTACTGTACATGTTCAACACATCATAGCCATCATAATTTACCGTATCCATCTTGAAATACTACCAACAAAAAATAAGTTTTTTTTAGTCTCAAATAAGGAAAAAAGAATTTCAAAATTGTGATGTCGAGAAGAATAAATATCTGAATGTACATGTATCACACAAACCAAGCAAGTCTGTATCTGATACATGAATGCAAATGTACAAGAGCAGCTTTAGTGGCAAATATTTTGGAAATGCATATTAGAGTTTCAAGAAGCATATAACTGCAAAATCTATAGTTTATGCATTTCACCAATATTCATTAGAGGTCTTACTTACTTGATTTACTGGTGAAAATTTACTTATTTGATTTAATATATATAATGTTATTAACCTATTATTCAGGCTTTCAGGCTTTGAGCTTATTTTTTCCTGATTATTACTCCATCTGTAATTACTCAAATCAACTAAGAAAAAAGTATAATAGCATATTCAAAACTTCATATTGTTTTATAATTTAAAAGCAGATATGTATCTCTAATAATTTTGAAATCGCTAAAGTACTTCAACGAAAATCACATTTTCTGACATTATTTTAAGATGAAACAAATAGGTCTTAATTAAGCTCGTCATTTAATCTTATGATGTATACTTATATCCTTCATTGACAAAGAAGACTTGAGAGGCTTTACAAAAGGAAACCAACTCCTATTGAGTACCAGTTCAGGGTATTTGACAAACACACACACACAAAAAGTTTCAATAGAAAAGAAAAAAATTATGGGCTTTCATGAGATGCCTTTTCAATTACTCACCTTGATTGCAGTACTACTTTTAGCAGCAAGAGCAGAAGTAGCAGCTCATTCTGTTACACCATCTGATCTGGCCAAGCCCGGCTATCATTCCACTTGTGGAGATCTTACCATCCCCTTCCCATTTAGCATAAGATCGGGCTGCTACCTTGCAGACAAATTTGATTCTACAGTGTGAGGGACTAAAGAGGAAAAACTATCTACACAATTAACCATAAGACAATTGAGTGTATTAAAGATAAACCATAATTTTTTTCTTACCTAGTTTTTTTGAAGATTTGAACAGAGCATGAAGCCATAATCTCATTGGCATGTGCACTTATAAAAGTATATCTATACAATGAAAAATAAGTAATTTTGAATGAAATGTGCTAAAGAAAAAAAGATGTCAAGTCATGACTAGTCAATGTATGGCACCTGGATAATAGAATCCATTGAGGAAAGATAATACAAAAATGGATTAGTCAAGCAGCAGTCTGGACTAGGATTGGTCAGAGGGAAACTAAGGAAATATGTTTGCCTATAAAAACTCCTTTAATCAAGTTATCTCCAAAGAAGACATGGGAATGCTTCATTGGAGCATCTGTCACAACTATAATCTCTGCGTTTGTGGTGAGCATCTTATTAGTTTCTTGATGACAATGAACTTTGTCGCCGATATATTTATTGAATGTTGAATACATTTAACTGTTAACTAAGTCCAAAGAAATAAGCAACAATATCATTGATTACAATAAGTGATGCAGGAAGAAGGAGCTTGCATCATAGCTAAACTGTTTGAAGTTCTTTCCTCATCTTGTACTTGAATGTCAAAGTAGAATGCTCACAATTCTAGTAAGTATTTAATGTATAATACAATACTTTTAGATACCAACTCAGGAAAAAGTTAAAATCAACAAGTTAAAATTCCAAATATAGAGCAATAAGATTCCACAAAGATCACAGACAAAGTTAACTTATAATTGCAACTACTCGTGGATGATGGAAGGAATAAGATTTGACAAATAATTCTTCACTTGTGAGCCAAAAAATTCTGTTAAACATAATACCTAGTAATGTGTGATGCATTAAATAGAACAAAAGAAAAATAAATCAGAGGAACATTATAGAGGAGAGGATTTACTTATCATAGTACAAGTCATTCCTCGAGCAATATGCAACAGATGCCATGTCTCATTAGGCAACAGTGACCTTTCCTGCAACTGCAATCACACAAATTGAACTAGGTGGGTTCCCCTAAGCTAGTTTCACAATTCATTTTTACTTGTACTGTGTTCATGAAGATAAAAGAGGTCCACGGATATAAACAGAGAAAGTTCGTGAACAAACCTCAAACATTTCATATATATAAATATATATATATATATATATATATATATATATATATATATATATATATATATATATATATATATATATATTGTCCTAAAGCAAAATAGTAAATTCATTAAACTGAAAAGACTACCATATCAAGTTCACATGATAGTGCATATTAAAAATTCTCAATTTAATAAGCACCATGTGTAAAGGAAAATATTACCGCAGACAGGAAGCTTGAAATGCCAACAAATTATATAATAATTAATGTCTGATAGTTCAGAAAAAGGTCAAACTAATAGGTTCTGAAGATTTTAAACCTGATAATTCTGACTAACCTCCACATAAATAAGGCCCAGCTCGAATAATTTTTTGTCTTTCAGTTAGTGACATTTCCTCAAACACCTTGAATGCATAACAGTTTATATCCATCCTAATGGGGTATGTATACATGAACCCCCAATCAAACAGAAATTGCTTAAAACGACTGGCATTGCATAAAACTACTACCACAAAAGTCCATTAAAGTCATCAATCTTGAGATATAATTCAAACGAATTCTAGCTAAGCACTTCTAATACAAAAAATATTCATAACGAAAAGGTATGTTAAACAACCTAAGAATCCAAATTTGAGAATAGATTTAGACTACTTACAAATAGATAAGAATCGAGAATCTCATGGGAAGAAGTTGTAGCAGAGGGACACCGTGATTATAGAAGAGGGAGAAACCACGAGTACGAAATTCAGCAAATCAAACCACTAACAGCCAATTACAATGAAATTAAGACATGTATTCGGTATATACACATTAAAATTTCAATATATAGAGAAAGTGGAATACCCTGTTGGTTCTACAACAATTTAACGATTTAGAGGGGATTTTTGTCACTAATCGCCATTTCTCGCTGTGCTTTGTTTTTGTTTCCACCTCAGAGATTGATTGATTTGGGGGAGATTTTGGGTCTAGTGATAGGGGGAGAGAAGATTTTGGAAATTTGGTGTAGAAAAAAAATTGAAAAGCCCTCCTAGCTGCCTGCTGCTTGTTTTTCTTTTATTTTCTATTTTAATAGCTTCCCACTATTTTTGAATGACTAATTAATTTTTTTTCAAAATATTTTAAATTTATTTAATTTTAAATTAATAATGTAGTTAAAATTTATAAACATTTAGAAAGAAAAAAATAAAAAATAAAATTGTTATTCAGATAAATATATTACTTTGTATTTACAATTTAAAATTTAAGATGTCATAAATTTGCAAATAGCAAACTCAATAAAACTCTTTTTGTAGAACCGATGAGTAATATTTTAGTATTTTTAAAGGAAATATTTTTCACAATTAATTCTAAGAAATTTATTTTCTGCAAAATAGTGACAAAATTTATATCTTGCAAAAAAAAGCTCAATAATACTATATAGCGAGTAATAATTCCTTCGTAGATAATATCTTTTTTTGTAAAATAACTATATTATCATTGATATTTTTTTCTTTTTATTATTCAACATTATCATTTTCTTGGTAATGATAATTGTATAAAATGATACGGTATACTAAAATTTGGCGTCATAATTTTTATTGTACCAATCTATTAAACTAATATAGTTTACTATTTTTAGGGTATACATTCTCATTTTAATATTTCCAAAATTGTAATTGAAACTCTTTTTTAAAGGAATCATAATTACTTATAGAGTTTATGAATAATTATATAATGATGTAAAACATTAATAAATGAAATTATGAGTGTGATTGTAGAAAATAAAAACAATAATTAATATTTTTTATTAAAATTTGTTATTTCATATGTTTGAATGAAAAAAGGAAATACATCTATGCAATTAGCAAATGCTTAATATTATATATATATATATATATATATATATATATATATATATATATATATATAATACTCCTCCGTCCTAGGATAAAAGTTTTGGTGACTTTTTCACGATATTAAGAAGATTTAATAAAATGACAAAATTATCCATAATAATGTCATTAGTATTTTAGTATTTGAATTTTAGTATTTTGATTAAATTATGTAAATATGTTATGATGTAAATATGTAAATATGATAATATGTTATGTTATGATGTAAATGATGTATATATGTTATGATTTTAGTATTTTAATGATGTAATTTGAATTTTGTTGTTTTGATTAATTAACAAAATAATTTAAATTTTAGTATTTTTTAATTTTGTATTTTTTAATTAGTATTTTAGTATTTGATGTAAATATGTAATTAATATTTTAGTGCTCAGATAAAGTGACTTTTAGTATTTTGATATGTTATACAACTATGGTAAAATTTTAGAATTTTGATACGTTATACAACTATGGTAAATTTTTAGTATTTTGATACGTTATACAACTATGGTAAATTTTTAGTATTTGAGTAAAATTTTAGTATTTTAGTATTTGAATTTTAGTATTTTGATTAAATGATGTAAATTTGTTATGATGTAAATATGATGTAGATGATGTAAATATTTAAATATGATAATATGTTATGATGTAAATGATGTAAATATGTTATGATTTTAGTATTTTAATGATGTAATTTGAATTTTTGTTGTTTTGATTAATTAACAAAATAATTTAAATTTTAGTTTTTTAGTATTTTTTTTGAATTTTAGTATTTTTTAATTTGATTTTTTTTAGTATTTTAGTATTTTTTTTAATTAGTATTTTTAGTATTTGATGTAAATATGTAATTAGTATTTTTAGTATTTTAGTGTCGGGTAACTAACTTTATAATAAAAAAATCCTTATAGCTTAGTTGGTTTGAGTATTTGTTTAAGGAGAGTGGGAGGTCTTAGAGTTCAATTATCAAGGCGAGTATTATTTTATTTTATTTTTTAAAAAGCCCGCGGGTCGGGCCAGGCTTTTTTATTATTAGTACTATTATAATTATTGTAATTATTATTATTATTATTATAATAATAATAGTAATAAGAATAATAATAGTAATTATAATAATGATTAATAATAATACTAGTAGTTATAATAATAGTAATAATAATTATAATTAATAATAACAATTATAATAATAATTTTAGTATTTGAATTTTAGTATTTTGATTAAATGATGTAAATATGTTATGATGTAGATGATGTAAATGATGTAAATATGTAAATATGATAATATGTTATGATGTAAATGATGTAAATATGTTATGATTTTAGTATTTTAATGATGTAATTTGAATTTTTGTTCTTTTGATTAATTAACAAAATAATTTGAATTTTAGTATTTTAGTATTTTTTTGGAATTTTAGTATTTTTTAATTTGATTTTTTTTAGTATTTTAGTATTTTTTTTAATTAGTATTTTTAGTATTTGATGTAAATATGTAATTAGTATTTTTAGTATTTTAGTGTTCTGAAACGCACTTTATAATAAAAAATTATTATAGCTTAGTTGGTTTGAGCATTTGTTTAAGGAGAGTGGGAGGTCTAGAGTTCAATTATTAAGGCGAGCATTATTTTATTTTCTTTTTTAAAAAGCCCGCGGGTCGGGGCAAGCTTTTTTTATTATTAGTACTATTATAATTATTGTAATAATTATTATTATTATTATAGTAATAATAATAACAACAATAATAATAGTAACAATAATAATTATTATAATAATAGTAACAATAATAATAAAAATAATAATAATAATAATAATAACAACAACAACAACAACAACAATAATAATAATAGAAATTATAATAATAGCAATAATTATAATTATTATAATAATAAAATAATAATTATAAGATTAGTAATAATTATTCTAATAATAATAATAAAAATTAATAATAATAGTAATAATAATAATAGTAATAATAATAGTAAATACAATAATAATTATAATAATAATAGCAATAGTAATAGTAATAATAAAAAAAAATATAGCACATGAAACATGAAAAAATTTAATAATGACTTATAAGTAAAAAAAAAGTTAAAATTTAAGTTATTGTCAAACACTAATAATAACAAATGACTTATAACTTAGTTTAACCAACTTATAAGTCATCAGCACCTCTAATTCAAGATATAAAGAGAAATTAATATTTGATTATAAAAAAAATTACAAGTCAATAAAAAGGAGAATTTGAAAATGGGAGTTAAAAAAAATTTACACACCATTGGTACAACTTTATTGTTATTGTTATTATTATTATATTTATTATTATTGTTATTATTATTATTATTATTATTATTATTATTATTATTATTATTATTATTATTATTATTATTATAGTGAAGGAGAAGAAAGGAATATATGGGGAAAATCTCATGTTTTGATATAATTATTAATCCTTGCAAGATATTAATAGATAACTTGTGTTGCTCCAGCGGTCAAATGACCAAAGTTCCAAATGATAGGTCACAGGTTTGAATATGTTTCGCATTTGGACATAATTTTTAAATACTAAATACGAATATTTTTGACAATTCTCCGAATACCGAATATGGTCTTATAAAAACATGCTTATTGGGATTATCTTTAAGGCAACATTTTAATAGTCGTTGCAAAAAGTTGTATAAAATATGCAACGAAAATAAAGATTGTTGCCAATGAATGTGGTCCATATTAGGCAACGAAATATAGCAACAAAAAAACTTTCGTTGCCCACAATGAGGAGAAATCAAGTGGTTAAAAATTTTGCAACGAATTTCTAACTAATTTTGTTTCCAAATTTTGCAACGACTTATGAATTTCGTTGCAAAAAGTGAAAGCCTGACACAATCTGCAACGGAGGACAAGTTTCGTTGCTAAACATACACTTTTAGCAACGACTTATAAAGCTGTTGCTTGAAAAATCGTTAATAAAGCACCATTTTTAGCAACAGAAAAACTTTCGTTGCCCACGATGACGGGAAATCAAGTGGCCAAAAATTTTGCAACGAATTTCTAACGAAAATTTTTCCCGCCAATAAATTAGCAACAAAATTTTGCAACGACTTATGAATTTCGTTGCAAAAAGTGAAAGCCTGACACAATCTGCAACGAAGGACAAATTTCGTTGCTAAACATATACTTTTAGCAATGACTTATAAAGTCATTGCCCGAAAAATCGTTGCTAAAGGCCTATTTTTTTGTAGTGCTTTTTGCGAACAATATGGTTTACCCCCTGTTGCTCCCTCTAGAAGAAAGCTCAGGCATAAACATATTGAGTCTCGTAAGAGTCTCGTAAGAGTCACAAACGTCATAAAAGAAAACATAGTCACAACACAAATAAAAATCAAGACAATTATTATACTAAACTAAAGACATCTAGAAAAAATCAACTAAAAAAACCCAAGAAGTTTGATAAATGTAAAATTGTTTGCCACAATTGTGGGCAGAAAGGGCACTAAAAAAATGAGTGTAAAATAAAACAAAAGTTATCTCAGCTGAATGTTTCGAATGAAGATACTGAACATCTATTAGAGTTAATAAGAATAGAGAACAGTGTCAGTAACAATGAAGGTTCTGATATTCCAGATTCTTCTATTAGCAGTACTTGCAACGATGAATCAAATAGTGATAATGAAGTTACTATATGTGCTGAAAATTGTAATAAAAACTGTTGTATTAAAAGATTAAGCGGAATTCCCAAAGAAGATGAAGAAAGCTCTTTGTTAATTGATTTAATTAGTAAAATTACTGACCCTGAATTAAAAATTCAATACACAAAATAGTTGAAAGATTTGTTAACCAAAGATAAAGGGGTTAAAGACAAGATTTTTAAAGCTAAAGAAAAGCTTATATTTAGCCTTAATAAAACTCTTGAAAGATTTAAAGCTCCAGTTAAAGAAGTTACCCTTCCAGAATTAAATCAAGAAGTTAATAAACTCAAAAGAGAAATATCTAATCTTAAATTAGACATTTCTAGCTTAAGAAAAGAGATTGATGATAAAATAATCTGACCTTCAGGTACATGATTCTTCTTCTAGTGATGAAAATCAGGATGAACCAAAATCATCAGGTACTAAAGAACATCTTTTTATTCAAGGTCTCTCCCTTAAACGTATTAAAGATATCACCATCCAAAAATGGTATATCTCTGTTAACTTAGTTATCGATAAAACTTTCTCAATACAACTTCCTGCCATAGTGGATACTGGTACAGATCTGAATTGTATTCAGGAAGGTCTTATCCCTACTAAATATTATAAGAAAACTAGTGCAAAATTAAATTCTGCTAACGGTAGTCAGATGAAAATAAAATATAAGTTACCTAAAGCTCATATTTGTCAAGATAATATGTGTTTTAAAACTTCATTTGTTTTAGTTCGCAATCTTATAGATAAGATCATCCTAGGATTACCATTTATATATTTATTATATCTATTCACTACCAGTAATAAGGGATTAAGCTGTGAGCATCTAGGTAAGAAGATAACATTCAAATTTCTTATTAAACCTAAAGAAAGAGACTTGAGATTTATCCAAGAAGAATCTAATTCTAATTCTTTAAATCTATTAAATAACAAGTCTACTGTAAGACCCCAACTTATTATAAATAAAATTAAATTTTCTATATTCATTATCTTGAAATAATAAGGAATTAATTTGATATAATGCTTTGGTTATGGGTGAAATATGCAAATTTTGCAAAATAAGCAAGTGGTTATAAAATATTCATTTTTGTCGAGGAATATTCGTTTGGTCGTGGAATATTCTTGTTGTTTGCCGAATATTCGCATGCGATGGCCAAGAAACCATTTATGGGCCTCATAATGTAATAACCGCTTGATGAAGAAAATGACAAGTTTGAGTTTTTATAAATAAAGGCGTAGTTATTCACAATGCTAACACCGTTGAATACCCGGTGGTTAAAATACGATGTCTACGCGTGGTTGCATAAAGAGTACACTGTGATTACATGTATTTTTGAAATATTGATTCTTACGTGAAAGGCACTACTCAATAATTGTTACAAAGAGTTACCGCTCAATATTTTATTTTATTGATTCAATAATTGCTACGCTTGATATGTTATATTATTGTTGTTCAATAATTGTCACTTTGCGATATTTTCCATTATCGGATCAATAATTCATATTATTTGAATAATGTTATTAGATAGCATTATTGGCAATGTCTAAGGAAGTTCTTTCTAGGAAAGGGGTTTGGTCACCTAATTACGCGCCAATAAGGAGAAATCCTTATCGGAAAGCCCCCTCTTTCCTGGGAACGACCCGGTTGTCATAATTATGATTCTGTAATATTATTTATGAATAATTAATTATTGATTTATATGATAAGAAAATATTTATTTTATGTGGATATATTTATTGTGGTTATAATGAAGGAATTAATGTTGAGGTCTTTTATCAGTATTTTGTCGGAATGGAGGTATTAAATAATCAAATCGGTGTTCTTAAAGCTCTATTGCGTGAGTTATAATGTTAATCCGACCGTTGGATCGTTGTGATTTTTGGATATGTTATACATATATAAGTTGAGTATATGTCCACAAATTTTGAACCGTTAAAAATTACCGTATGATTTGTTATGAATTTTAAGAGGTGTTGAAAATCATCCGTTTGTGGAATTCGGATATTTTCTGTTTGGAATTTGAAAAAACCTAAAGCTACAAAGTTGTAGAGAATTCGATTTGTATAAAATGGTCATAAAATTCATATTTTCTGATAAAAGGGCTATTTTTTGTTTTGAATTTTTGAAGTTTCGGAAATTAAAATGATTTTTTATTAAAATTGGGTGGAACCAACTTTTGTTTTAAAACATGTGGGCTGCTATTTTTTCTTCCAAGATGGTTGCTCATCAATTCAATTGCAGCATGCGTAGAAAGGAAAGAAAAGTATATTATTATTTTATTATTTTAGTCTTCTATGGCGTTCTAGCATTTTCTTATAAATTGGGTGCTTAGTTAGAATTAAAAATCACACCAGAAACAAGTTTTCTTTCTCTCTATATTATCGAGCGTATTTTGTGAGTATTTAGATATTTCGAGAGTTGCTATTCAGTGCAAGTTTCCTTCGGCTTTACATTCGATATTCCGATCAGAAATACTGTTATTTTGAGGTAAGGGATGTTATTTTCTTCCTAATGATGTTATTCTTTCAATATCATTATACCGAAATATTGGTATAGATTTTATTATGGAATTTCTACCTTTTTGTGTTGGGATTACTATTCACGATACTGCAAGACTATTCACGTGTACTGGCCTTTATTCACGAATCATCGGCACTATTCAATCGAAAAATGAAATTTTCTCCTTTTTGTCCAAGATGTCTATTATGGTTACTATCTTTGATTGTATCCATGTTTTGATCTTTATTTTTGAATTCTGCTTCACAATTGGTTATTATGGAGTATTATTGAACTTGGATAAACTGTACTACGAATCCCTAATATTTATCCTTTTGTCTCACTGGATTCGTTTTCTTTAAGATATTTTTCATCATCCTCAGTCCTAAATGATGATATTACTGAATATCTTTAGCCAGTAGTGCAAAGATGAATGATTACCTAATGAATATCTTTGGCCTGTAGTGCAAAAAGATGAACAGTGTTGAGATGAACATATGACCAACCTGTGATACAAATGAATATCTTTGGCTCAGAAGAAAATATGAATATTTGATTCAAGATGTATATTGATTGAAGTTACAGGGATAAAGTATTGATGATGGACTCTTAAATCTTAGAAGATAGTAGAATTCATTCTCTACTTGACTCTTCAAATAGATTGATGTTTCCACTGCAGTACTTGTTGATCTAAAACTTATTGTCTATTATGTTCTATCAGATTTTTCCCTGTTGAAGACTAATGATAATTTGTTGTATATTATCTTAGTCATAATATTCTTTACTAGGCTAGTTGAGCTCACCCTCCTTTTTTTTCCATTTTACTTCTCAGGAGGTGAGAACATAGCAGGAACTAGCCGGAGTATGGAGTGATGGTTCAGGATAGTTGTTTTAGTAGTCCTCACTATTTTGTAAAATAGTGTATCAATAATTGTAATGAGTTTTCCTTTTGAGTTTGTATATTGTCTATTAGACAATATTTGTATTCAAACTCATAGTATATGTGTTGTCGTATTTTGCACGACAATTGTATTACTGAAGTTGTATTTGTTTCTGAACCATGTATTTGGCGACTCAGAATAGGTGATGTATACCTATTTTGGGGGCGTCACAGTTGGTATCAAAGCTTAGGGATATGATCCCTGGCTGAGATGTGAGACAAGAACTAGGAGGGGAGAGACGGGGAATTCCTTCGCTAGTATGACCTAACTAAGTTTATTTGGTATTTATGTGGTCGGTCAGAGTATAGGGATAATATGTGACATGTCAATTAACCCTTGTTTTGTGGCAGTATTTGAGAATAGTAGCTGAAAATATTAACAATGGAGTGAATCAGACCGTGGAGACACCTTTAATCACCACCTAGGGGAACTTGCAACATGAAGGCAATATTCTCAGAAACAAACAACACTACTGAACAAATGATGAATGATGGGATGTTTAGAAGCTTTTTGCAATTCATACAAAATCAGACGATGGAGACTCGTGTACAAAATACGGGTGGAAATGATAGCAATGCGCGGCTTGTCACAGCCAAGCAGTTCAAAGAGTTGGGACCACCGAATTTGCGGGAAAGTTTGATCCGATTAAGGCGAAACGTGGGTCAAGCAAATTACCAAGATATTCGATGTCTTGGGATGCACGGAGAAATGTAAGGTTCCATTTGCCACCTTTATATTCCGCAGTGAGGCAGACATCGGTGGAATCATGAAGCGTACCCAACTGCCGCCGACTCAACATGTCTTGGGAAACGTTTGAAACTATTTAATGACAAGTACTTTCACGAAAGTATTCATTATATGAAGGAGGTGGAGTTTATTAGACTAGAACAAAACAACACGATTTGTCCCAAAGACGAGGCGAGGTTCGCAGAGTTATCCAGGTTTGCACCTCATTTGGTATAGAATGAGGAACGAATGACGAGGACGTTTCTGAGAGGTCTAAAACCCGAGATTCAGCAATACCTTATCTCTCATAAATTTTCTTTATATTCAGATTGTGACGCCCCCAAAATAGGTATACATCACCCATTCTGAGTCGCCAATACATGGTACAAAATTCAAATACAACTTAATTATACAACAGTCGTGTAAAATACGACAAAACATAATCTCAGAGTTTTAATACGTATATTGTCCTCTAGACAATATACAAACTCAATGAAGTCCTCATTACATTTATTATCACACTATTTTATAGAATAGTTAGGACTACCAATGCTATCATCTCAGACCATCACTCCATTCCCCGACTAGTCCCGGCTACGTTCTCATTTCCTGAAGAGAACAATGAAAGCAAAAGGGTGAGCTCAACTAGCCCAAAGAAGAAATATTATGACTAAGATAATGCGTAATAAATTATCATTAGCCTTCAACAATGTTAAACTGATAAAATACAATAGACATCAAGTTTAACTGCAGCGGAATAAGCAATCCATTAAAAGAGTCAAGTAGAGAATAAAATCTACTATCTTTTATGATTTAAAAAGGTTTTTCATCACTTTTATCACGAGACTCAACAATAAATAAACCACATCATTGAATCATCCCTACACTACGCCAAGGATATTCATTAAATCATCAATGGTCATGACTATACCGAATAATCTCTCGGTCATAATCATACCAAAAATCGCATCCATCAATACACTACAAACCAATCGAGGACTTTCACCACATCATTCGTCACATTACTACTATGATTATACCGAATAATCCCTGGTCATAATCATACCAAGTCCATCTATGAACGTAAGCCAAAGATGACTTTTATCACAATATAAGCATAAGACTGATGACAATAATATAAGCATTAATCAAACGAAAGCAAGGATAAATATTAAAGAATTTAAATTTACCCAAATATTATCAATCACTTAATAAACTCATAATCTAATATTATAACAATATTTTAATCACTTCTTAAACTTATAAATAATTTATTTCAATTGTTTATACTTTAACAAATAATGCATTTAATCATTCAAAAATGCCATACTCATAAGATTTCATCACCAATGATCAAATCCCTTATCAAAAATCTGCATATACCCTATATAGGATTCCTAAGGCATAAAATCCTTGTCGATGTCGGGATTTTTAAATGTCCCTTTCCGTTACTTGTTCTTTGGTGTTCTCATTTTAGATGAGATTTGTTTGAAAAAATAAGTGAAAAAGGTCCGACATGTATAATGTTGACGATGGACCGTTAAGAGTCGCCATTGGTTTTTAAATGGTTGTACCAACACAACCGAAAAAGGTTTGCACATTGACCCGGTGATGTGACAATCGCTAAAAGAATTCGAATTGAAATCGAGATTCATTAGGGTCCGGGACTTGGTTATTCAAGGGAAGGTGTTAGGCAACCCCTCGACATCCGTGTTACCACGGTGACCGCCTTTTTCAAGAAACTATTATCCAATGTGTGTGTGTGTGGGGTCGATGTGTTTATATTTGGAAGTAGTGCGAGGCATCGTTCAACCTATATATACAGTGGTTTGAATTTATGTAAAAATTCGCTTTTAGAAAGATATAGCAATGATGTTTTATAAAAAGGTTTTTAAACCTCGATGCTCAATAGTAATTGAGACCTTTTTACACTCCCATTTTATTAAGTGTTCGATTGATTGATTTTATTTTACGAATGCCGTGCATCCGCATTTAAAATAATGTACAAAAGTAATGCCGACTTCCTCATGGGTATGGAAACCATCTGAGGAAATTCAGACATCGCAGAATAATTTACAAGCTGCTTATAGCTGAAAATGTCCATCACGGGAACCGAATCTAGATCCAATAGGCTGAATCTGTGATCACATGATTCCTAAAGCACAAGATAATGCAATTTGTATGAAAGCGAAAGCGTTATATATATAAAGGTGTAAATATATATATATACGATAGGATCACCAACCATGAAGCACCTCCATGGGGATCGGAAAAGTAAATAAAGTCAGTAAAATCAACCGCCACAGAGGAAACTCCAAAGTGGACAAAACTTAAATGAAGTCAGAATATCGGCCAACCGCCACTTGAAGGAAACTCAAAAGTGACGAAAATGTAAATAAAGTTATAAAAGCGATCACCGCCACGAAGGAAACTCGAGCAGATTTAATATATATATATATATATATATATATATATATATATATATATATATATATATATATATATATATATATATATATATATAAAAGCAATAAACGCACTTGGGATGTAAAATCCAATTTCATCGAGTAGTCCGACCACATTTCATATATATAAAATATATATATAAATAGAGTAAACGCACTGAGATGTAAAATATGTGCTCATAGAATGTAGTCCCATCACAGTTATATATATAAGTATATATATATATATATATATATATATATATATATATATATATATATATATATATATATATAAAAGTGAGTAAATGCTCTGCATCAAGTCTAGGCTCATCGAATAAAGTTCGACACACGCTTAATATATATAAATGTATATATATATATATTAAAGCAAATAAACGCCTCCAGCATCAAGTTCAGGCTCATCGAACAAAGTTCGACACACGATTAATATATATAAATATATATATATTAAAGTAAATAAACGCTTAGGGCAAAGTTCAGGCTCAATCGAGGCATAACTCGACTCGATAATCGTTATATATATATATATATATATATATATATATATATATATATATATATATATATATATATATATATATATACAAGCGAAAATAAAACCACGGACCAAAGTCCTGCAAATCTGTGCAACACGACTCTCAATGTGAAGAAGGGTGTGTGCGAGAGATGAAGAGAAAGACTCTAAAGTGTGTGAGAAGGCTTACAGGACCGCCAAAGAAGACTTCTATAACTTTAGAGTAGAAACACTTGGCTTTTGTAGGTACAAAGGGCTATATATGAGCTCACAGTATTTAAAATGAGAAAGTACATCGCATGGGGTGAGTCTGAGCAAATTAAGTGGGCTTCCTCATTGCTTTTCTCTTGCAAAATGGGCACCCCAAGCCCTCTATTTATAAACAATTTAGTCATAGAGTGTACTGCTGTGGCCGAGCCGCAGTGTGTCAGAGGCAACCCGGGGGGCCCGGTTTTTTAAAGTTAGGTCGGGTCGTCTCAAGCGTGGTACTCTGCACTATAATGTCCACTCGAACTTTAAGAAGTGCAATCCGCATCCATTTGAGGCATACAGGACCTATTTTGGACCGTCGTTGTCGAGAGTTGTGCGATGGCATGGGATTAGAGTTTGTACGGTCATCAAGATGGGACGATGCCTCCGGTCTTCAAGCTTCAACTTTCATCCGCTACCCCGCAATAGTTACTTCCGGATTGGTTAGTCTTGTGGGACATCGTTGTGTAGAGATGTTGAGACGACGTGGGCATGGCATCGCGTTGGCTAGATGACGATGTTGCCCTCACCGGTGTTATCGCCAGATTAGTCGATAAAGGACGAGGCGTTACTCGAGCTTCACCGAGATTGGATCACTTTAAATTTGTTGAAGGTCCTCATTGTCATCTTTGAGGTGTGTCTGCCTTCCCGATGTTATCACCGGGTTGGTGTAGTGTATCTCGTTGTGAGCGCCGAGATTGAAGCTGGTCGCATTTGAAACAAGCATTTTCGGGGTTATCGCCGAAACCGCATTCCTCGGGGTTATCACCATGGTTGGTGGCTATTCCCATGGTTGGGGCCGAGGCCGGATACCTCGGGGTTATCTCCGAGATTAATCGGCCTTCTTGCATATGTTACGGTATTGATCTCGCACGCCTCGGGGTTATCTCCGAGGTTGGAATTGTTACTCCCAGAGTGTGATCCGGGGTTGATGCTGAACTTCCGGTAGTATCCGGAATGGATATGGATTGTCTTTCAAGGTTCCCTCTTAAAAGACGAATCTGTCCTCCTGCAATGTTAGTGACACTAGTACAAGAAATTTTGAGTGTCTACAGATGCCCCTCTTTATCATACTCATGCATGGCGATGCATGGGTAGGATAAATAATCATAGAAACTTGAAACGCAACAAGACAAACATGGTACTATGGGTAGCAAAATGATGCAAATGTATGGTGCATGTGTACAGGGTTGTAGCCCAACATGTTGGGGATGATTATTGGATCCCTGTTGCTTCAACTGGGGATTGGCAATGCTGACCAGATCTGATGCGTAAGCCGAATCTGTTAGGATGTTGATGTTGGAGTTATCACCAAATTCCAGTGTTCTTGATAACGACTTGATATTGAAGAGGTACCTCTTATGTGCAAGAGATCTGTGGGGATAAAGCTTGGTCTGTTTGAGGATGTGTATAACATATTCCATCATCTATCCTATTTGATAACATTGACCTCTCCTGGTTGGTATCGCCAGGACATGTCAAGATTCTGTTGGATTTACTGCCAACAGCAGATGCTGTCAGGGATGTCTGACCTTCATTGACGTGTATTTCACCGACATGTGAATCAACGGCTGAAAAATCCTGTAGGATATACTGTCAAGGCTGATTGACCTACGCTAACATGTGAATCAACGGCTGAGACTATGTGAGTAGATCGTCAAGGTTGCTTGACCTTCGCTGACGTATGAGTCAACGGAACATTGCGTTGTGACCCCCGCCGGGGATCTGCTGGGGGGAATATGAGTAATTGAGCATGAAATCCTCGAATAGCTCTAGAGCTCTGATAGGTTTAATTTCTATCGGCTGAGGTAACGTCAAGGCTGCTTGACCTTCGGTGATATGTGTGTCAACGGCTTAAATGTATGTTGTAATCCCCTGCTGGGGCTTCACGTTGTAACCCCCATCGAGGACATACGTTGAAACCATTGCTGATGTGTGTAGCAGTGACTGGTCATCGGATGGTTTTCGAGGCTCTGTTGGGTTTGCTTCCAACGGTTATCATGATGTCAAGACTGCTTAACCTTCGCTGATTTGTGTGTCAACGGATGAGCACGCGTTGTAACCCCCGTCAGGGACTCATGTTGTAACCCCCGTCGGGGACTCACGTTGTAACCCCCGTTGGGGACTCACGTTGTAACCCCCGTCGGGGACTCACGTTGTAACCCCCGTCGGGGACCATGTTGATCTTTAGGGTAATGACCCGGAGTTGGCGGCATCGGACCTGTATAAGGTATTGCCGGATGTGATTTGTGACAAATAAGATCATTGGCAGGGTATACCTCGTGTTTGGGTGACTACCAATGAGCGATGTACAGACTCAAAGTTTCATCTGAGAAGACCTGGATTGTATGCTGTTTTGCTCAATCGCATGGTGTTTTTATTCCCGATTTGGCCTTTCTAGTCCGCAAGAACTCCTTTGCAACTCAAACTGGACCGAGCTGGAGGGTGGGGCCCACATAGGGGTGCTGCAGGTACTTGTTGGGAAGTTATTCCCCATTTCCCTGTATTTGTAGCTGTACAAAGATGATGTATTAGATGATGATATACTTAGGAATGTATGCACAGTTTTTCCATTCCCTATATCATATTGCCATCTATTATATGCTATGCATGTATCATGTTATGCATATGTATATATGTCCAGAGATATTTGGCATTGACCCCTGGATGGTCTTATGACACGACCCGCACAGATGTCTTCTTCGACAGTTAGCCATATAGATCATACCCCACCATCATTGGTGGCATTGGGTATGCGATTGTGGTATGATAGCATGTCACCACCGCACGTGGTGATCAGAGATCATTCTTCGCAAAGATACCATGACCTTATTGACGTTTCAGGTTCCCGCAGGGTTTATAGATGGGATGCTAGAGCATTGGATACCGGATAGTCAGGTTTTCCGATTCGGGACCCACGAGTTGACTCCTACTCTAGAGGAGTATGCACGATTGATGATGCTGCCTTTAGACAGACCTTGCGTGCACCTGGCTTTGGGAGACATGAGTAGACGATTCATGACTCTTACTGGATTACGGCGCAGAGTAGTACAGGATGAGCTGACATATAGCCACGTGATATCCCAGCGTTTTCTGTACGATATATTTGGCTCGGAGGATAGCTATTCACGATATTCCGGGGATTTTACCGCACCGGAGGATCATTGGCACTTGGCCAGGGTTGATGTACTGCTGCTATGCATACTGTCATATGTCTATATGCCACGATATATAGATGAGATGAACATAGGTGTCATCATGGGTTTGAGAGCTCTTAGAGAGGGTCGCATACCATTGTACTATGATTATAGCAGAGACCTGCACAACATCCTATTGTTGTACTTATCCTACGGAGTGTTCACTTTGGGAGTTCTATTAAATGTTTATGCGTGTGGTTTTTGTCACACTTGAGACCGATTGGTACCCTTAGACTAAACATGGATATTTCTTCACCCATGATGTAGCTATGTCATACTCCTTTCACCATCCATCGTGTATAGATGCTACATCTGGTCCACATTTTGGCGTATATCGAGATCCTTTTAGTATATTATGTCGTGTTTGGGGCTTAGCTCACCATACGCCTTCATTACTCACGCTCCGGCATGGACTACCTCCTCCAGCTAGTTTGAGAGGTGTGACTACTTATCACCCAATCGCCGTGATGTCACAATTTGACCAGCCTGTGACTTTCATCCTTTCGAGGGAGGGGTCGGCAGGTCGACAACTTCTTGATATCTCTCAAGCCGAGGACCAATCCCGCGTGTATGCTTGTTGGGATCAGCGTGAGATGGCTTCTTTCTCTGTCAGTCATCCAGGTTGTTCTTTATTCAACAGGAATATTATTCAAATTTGACGTGTCTTTATTCAAATCCATAACATGGGCTAAGAAAGCTTGACATCCGTTTTTCAATAAACGAATAGCTTTATGATTAGATATGATGATGATTGATTTTAATGGTTTAGTTGCTTGAATTCAAACAACAGTTGGTTAGGAATATGAAAACTAACAACCTTACGAAAACAATCAATTTTGGCATGATGAGTAGTTAACCAATCAATCCCTAAAATCACATCAAAAGCAAGTATCTTTAAAGAGATAAGGTCAACGTGTAAGGTGATGGTGCCAACTTGAATCAAACAAGATTTATAAATGAAGGATGTGATGAAAGTTTCTCCTAACAGAGTTTCCACGAGATAGTCAAAGTTTAATTTTTCCGAGTCAAATTTAAACGTTGAGCACAAAGTAGGAGAGATAAATGAATGGGTAGCACCGGTATCTAGTAAAGTATAAACTTCACAAGAATTTATGATTAGCTTACCCGATCACCTCGTTTGGATTCCTCGCATTTTGACTAGTCACAACAAACGCTTCTTCCGAGAACCGCTGACTTTGACTTTTTCGGACAATCTTTTGAGTCAACGTCCTCACGAACTAGGTTTCACTACCGTATAATCCCGAAAGCGATATGTCCTTCCTTTCCACAATTATAGCATACCTTGAATCTGTTGTGGGGCTTTGGATGATATGTCCCTCTTTTCGCATTTGTAGCATACGACCGGTGGTCGCTCCCTCCTCGAACCATTGTTCATTGGTCTTTGCCATTTTCACATTATCGTTGTTGAATCTCCTCTTTTTAAAATCTCCTCCCGATTCACTTCTTCTATTCTCATGGCCATGATTACCACCGAGTAGTGGTTACCATTTTTGTCTGTCTTTTTCTTTCTCCGCCATTTGGTTATCATTGTTTTGTTGACTACCATCTCCAAAGATGATCCTGGTTGTGGTTCCTCAATTAACCGTACTCGTTATCTCGCTCTAATAATTGAGCCTGCTTTGACAAATATCCTGAATAGAGAGAAAATTTATGAGAAATGACATAATGACGAGTATCTTGGGGTTTCAAACCTCTAAGAAACATCCGCGTCCACACGCTCCTCATTCTCCACCAAATGAGGTGCAAACCGGATAACTCTGCAAACTTTGCCTCGTCTTCGAGACACCGCTCATGTTGTTTTTGTCTAATCTGATGAACTCCACTTCCTTCATATGAGCCGAACACTTTCGTGAAAGTATTTGTCATTAAATAGTTTCTGAAATGTCTCCCAAGACATGCCGAAAGTACTACCGGATGGGTACGCTTTAGAGACTCCCACCAAAGAGTCCGCCATACGGAACATAAAGGTGGCGAATGGAACCTTCTGCTCCTCCGCATCCTAAGACATCGAATATCTTGGTAATTTGTTTAACCCATGTTTCCGCCATGATCGGATCTCGCTTTCCTTAAATTCGGTGGTCCCAACTCTTTGAACTGCTTGACAACCCGTGAATTGCTATCATTTCCTCCTCAGTATTTTGAACACGAGTCTCCTCGCCTAATTTTGCATGAATCGCAAAAGCTTCTAAACATCCCCTCGTTCATCATCTCGCTTTCATGGTGTTGTTCACAGTGGAACATTGCCACTGTTGCAGACGTTCTCCTCGTTGGTGAGTACAAAGCGCTCCACTTGTCTCACTTCCATCATTAATATTCTCGGTCGACATTCTCAAATACCGCCATAAAAACAAGGGTTAATTAAGCAAATCAATATATCACATAATATCCCTATATCTTGACCAACTAACAAATAAGCTTTGGTAGGACACACTAGCGAAGGATTTACTCGTCTCTCCCTCCTAGTTCTATTCCCCGATCTTCGCGCCAGATCATATCCCTAAAGCTCGATACCAACCTGGCGCCCCCAAAATAGGTATACATCACCCATTCTCGAGTTGTCAATACATGGTACGTAAACAACTACAACTTTATTATGACAACAAGAAAAGCGTGAGTTTGAATACAAATATTATCTTCTGTACAATATCTATACTCAAATAAATCCTCATCATATTTATTGATACATTATTTTACAAATATGGTGAGGACTACTAAACAACTCTCTCTCTAGAACCTTCATTCCATACCCCGACTTCGTACTTCGCTATATTCTCGCCTCCCGAGAAGAAAAAATGGAACAAAAAGGAAAAGGGTGAGCTCAACTAGCCCAAAGAAAGAATATTATGACTAAGATAATATACAACAAATTATCATTAGTCTTCAACAGGGAAAAATTAATAGAATACAATAGACAACAAGTTTTAAATCAATATTCGCAATGTGAAATAATAATTCATTAGAAGAGTTAAGTAGAGAATGCAAACTACTATCTTCTATGTATGAATTTAAAAGTTCATCGCTCATCTTTTATCCCCTGTAACATCAATCAATATATATCTGAATCAAATATTCATCTTTGCACTACAAAAGCCAAAGATATTCATCGATTAATCATGTTCATCTAAACACATGTTCATCTTTGCACTACTGCCAAAGATATTCATCAAAAATCATTCATCTTTGCACTACAAAAGCCAAAGATATTCAATAATATCATCATTTAAGACCGAGGATGATGAAAATATTTTTAAAGAAACGAATCCAAAGGAAACAAAATGACAAGGATTAAGGATTAAAGATTCGTACTTTATTTTATCCATGTCCAAAAATACCTCAAAAATAATCATAGTGGTGTAAAATTCAAGAATGATCAAAACATGGATACAATCAAAGCTAGTATCCACAATAGATATTTTGGACGAAAAGGAAAATTTTATTTTTCGATGAATAGTCTTAGATTCGTGAATAAGTATCAGATATGTGAATAGTCTTGATATCACGTGAATAAGAACTCTGACACCAAAAGTTCCAAATTTGATAAAACTTCAGATCAATATTTCAAAGATAATGATATTGAAGAAATAATATCATTACTGAAAAAAATAATATCCCTTACCTCGAAAGATCGATATTTCTAATTTGAAACACCTGGGATATAAGCTATGACTTGAACTTGCACCGTGAGTATAGCAATACTCAAAATATACTCAAAATACTCACAAGAATACGCTCGATAATATAGAGAGAGAAAATTTTAGATTATGGTATGATTTTCAATTCTAACCTAAGCACCTTATTTATAGGAAAATGCTTAGAACACCAAAGCAGAAAATTTTAATAAAATATTAATATATATATATATATATATATATATATATATATAATCTTCACGCATACCTTTGAATCAAAATTCAAAGAATTGAACACATGCCTCACACATGCAAAAAACGTTTTTTGTAAAAAATATATTTAAAACTTCAAAAATTAATTATTTTGGAGCTTCAGAGATTCAATAATTCATAATAAATAGCCCTTTTGTTAGAAAATTAGAATCTCGCGACTTTTTATAGGAAATTTAATTCTGTACAACTTTACAGAAGAAAGTTTTTCCAAATTCCAAACAGAAATTGATCGAAATCCACAAACGGACGATTTTACAGGCTATAATCAAATTTCAGTCAATAAATGGGGTCCACCGACATGTTTAACATGTTTTAAACATTTATTGCAACAAAAATACTCTTCCTCCTCGTATACTCATATATCCCACATTCGTTGTAAAAATATCACAATTATTATATTATTAAAATATAATAATATATTTAAATGAATTTCAATTTTCAAAAATTGTCACATTAAAATTTTCTCCATCTATATCCACATAAAATCAATATTTTCCTTATCATATGAATCAATAATTAATTATTCACAAATAATATTACAGAATCACAATATTGATAATCGTGCGCCCCCTGGAAAGAGGGGCTTTCAATAGAATTTCTCTTCTTGCCGCCGAATTAGGTGACCAAACCTCTCCTTGATGTAACTTTCTAGACATTGCCAATAATGTTATCTAATAATATTATTCAGATAATATGAATTATTGCTTCGATAATGAAAAATCTTGTAATGATAATTATTGAAACAATGAAAGAATATAAAATATCAACGCAAAGAATTATTAAATTAATAAAATAAAATAATTTGAACAAGAATTACTGTAACCATTATTGAGTAGTGCCTTCTTACGTAAGAATCAATAATTGGTGCAATACAGATATCATCTTGTGTTTTTAACCAATTTAGTATTTTAACAAGATTAATCTCAGTAAAAACTACGCCGTTATTTTTAAACAACTTATATTTGTCGTTTTCTTCCTCCAATCGCTTTCAGAGCATGGGGCCCACACATTATCATTACTGGCTGTCGATTTAATATTCCCGACAAGATTTAATATTTCACGACCAAAACGAATATTCCCAAGCAATAATAATGAATACTTTATAACCACTTGCTTATTTTGAAATATTTGTGTATTTTACCCATAACTATCCACATTAATCAAATCAACCCTTACTATTTCAAAATAATAATTAGAGGAAATTAAATTTCATTAATAATAAGTTTGGGGTCTTACATTTCCTCTGGATTCTCCCAAAGACCACCATCATTGTGATTCAAAGACTCAAAGACAAATGCTTTGAGCGAGTCTTTATCGATGACCTTTGAGAGAGATCGGGGCTCGATCTATGATGTTAATCGCCTTGGTGTGAGAGACGCAATTTCTATTAGAGAGAGGCGAAGCATTAGCTCGCAGAGATATCGCCGTTGTTGAGCGGGATGAGGCCAGTCGACCCGGAGATGCGATGATAGTTGAGCGGGATAGTGCTATATCTGCCCGGGATGTAGTTGTCACAGATAATTCTGCCATGAGGTCCCTTACCACTGGCATGATCGCAGAAGATTAAGCATGATATGTTGATGATCATATAGTCACCATGCGGATGGTCTGCAGATCTGTTGGGTCGTTTGGATATTCTCGTACAGGAGACCACAGCTTCACCTCTATCTTCTGAGAGGGACGCCATGTTGGGCTTGATAGCTCGCATATACCCTAACTTGTAGATGAGCTTGTATTTTCCTGCATGAGACTAAACAGCCATTTTGTCATGTATACGATTTACATTGTATACATCAAACAACATTATATATATGATGGAAATATATTTTGGATCACTTCCCTTTTAGATATGCCTTGCTATTTGCTTGATATTTTGCTATTTTGCTTGGGACTTGTGGTCTTGATGTATTCAATTCCTCTTGGGTGGATGGACATTGAGTTGTCTCTAGATAGTTCGAAATGGATCATCGATCTCTGTATCCCTACCATCTTTGGTGTCTTGGGGAATTGGTTTACGGATGAAAATGTGGAGAGGAGTGTGGCTTTCCTTTCTGAGATTGACCGCACCACAGATGGTTGACAATACTTCTATCTAGGAGAAGCCTAGTTAATTCCATCTCTTATGGATTGGTGTTACTCTTCAAGGTATGACCGCAGCTTAGATGGTCGCCGAATCTCCTATTTGGGAGGAGTTCAGGTAATTCCATCCCTTTGGTCTGAAGCCGAATAAAATGTAGAGGATTGAAGGATGATCCTAGTTCCAGTTGACAATGGTTTGTGTTTTGGTAGGGGGTGAGACCGAACCATGAATGGCTGCCTACGTACTCCTATTGAAGAGGAGATCGGTCTGCGTGTAGTTCGAACACAGTGTAAGAGGTTCAATCAGATATATGGCAGAAAATGGTGTAGGAATGTTTTTGTTTTTTTTGTTTTGTAAGGGTAGAAATGTTTTTGTTGTTTTTGTTTTATTGCGGCATGGGCCATGTGAAATGGTTGCCTCGTACTCTATTGAAGAGAGATCGGTCGGCGTGAGTTCGCCCCTCGGTGAGACGAAAAAGTGTAATCCCATCTTGCGGTCGAGTGCGGGGAGGAGAAAGTTTAATCCTAGGTTGAGGATAAACCTGCTTTGTGCGAAGTTTGATCCCATGTATGGGTAGCCAAAGCGCAAATGCGAGAGGTTCAATCCATAGTGGGATGACCTAAGTCGTAGGAACGCAAAGGAGAGCCAGGCTGCTGGCTTGAAATATATGTTTCCCTGAGGGGCAAAACGTGGAATAGTTGTATGTGGTAAAGGGTTAAAGAACCGGAATGACTGGTGACCTGATGGTTCCGCATCAGGATGTTTGCGAATTACTTCAGACATAGTACCGTTTCACGGCGTCTGAGTTAATGAGTTGTGGAATTCATCGTCGTCCATTTCTTGTAATCTGAGAGCGCCCCCTGTCAATACTTCTTTGACAACAAACTGGCCTTCTCAGTTAGGAGCGAATTTTCCTTTAGATTGATATTGGTTGTCAAGAATCTTCTTCAAAACCAATTCATGTTGTTTAAACTGCTGTAGCCGGACTTTTTTGTTGTAGGATCTGGCGATCCTTTGTTGATATAACTGACCATGGAAGATAGCCGCGGTTCGCCTTTCGTCTATTATAGACAATTGGTGATACCTGTCTTGTACCCATGTCTTCATCCAAATTGAAAGTCTATCAATACTCTGAGGGATTCCATTTCAACTTCTATGGGAGTCTCGCTTCCATCCCATAGGTTAATCGTGGGGGTTGCCCGGTGGAAGTGCACATTGAGGTTACGTAGGCTAACAGAGTAAGAGGCAATAAGTCAGGCCAATCTTTGTGGTTGGCGGACATCTTTTGCATAATCTTCTTGATATTTTTGTTAGCCACTTCAATGATCTTGAATTCATCTTGGATGATGATAGATGATGAGTTAAGATGTTTGATGTAGAATTTACTGCATAATTCCTCCATCATTTTGTTGTTGAGGTTCTTGGCATTTTCTAACACAATCACCTTTGGTTGTCCGTATCGACAAACGACATTGTTTCTGAGGAAAGCAATGATGACTTCTTTAGTAACCCTGGGGAAGGAGGCTGCTTCTACCCACTTGGTGAAGTAATTGATCATGGTGAAGATAAATCGATGACCATTACTGGCTTTTGGCTCAATGGGCCCAATCACGTCCATTCCCCACATCGCGAAGGGCCAAGGCAAACTCATATTGTGGAGTTCCCGTGGAGGGACGTGTATAGCATTCCCATGAATATTGCACTGATAGTATCTCTTGACGTGGTCATTGCAATCAGCTTTGAGAGATAGCCAATAATGTCCCGTCCTGAGGATTTTCTTGACAAGGAGGGGGCCACAGACTCCGCCATGGATTTCATCCATAAGCCTTTGGGCTTGATCTTTGTCTAAACACCTGAGGAGACCTATTCTTGCATCTCTTTTGTAGAGCGCATCTCCACTCAGGTAGAATTTCATAGCAAGTCGATGGATCCGCCTTTTTTCAGTCGGGCTCGCCTCAGCGGGAGTAGATCCATCTCATAGATATTCCTTGATATGCTGATACCAAGGATGTTGGAAGGGAGGTAGCTCATCCGATACTTCTCCAATGTAATTCCCATAGGCTGGGGCCTTTTGCAGGGAAATTGTGACGCTTGGCAAGTGTTCCTTATTTGATATGTGAATCAAGGAGGCCAAAGTTGCTAATGCGTTCACAAAGTCATTCCTATTATGAGGAATGTGTAGAAAGGAGATTTCTTCGAACTCCAAAGCCATCTTCAAAACCTGCCGATGGTAGGGCAGCAAATGTAGTTCCTTGGTTTGATAGATTCCGGTGGATTGTCTGATTACCAACTCCGAATCTCCAAAGACAGTTAACCGCCTGATGCCCATTGAATGGGCAAGTTTTAGCCCCGTGAGACAGCCTTCATACTCAGCCGTATTGTTGGTGCTGACAAACTATAATTTGGCACAGCAGGATCTACTCCCGTGCGGATACTAGAATTGCTCCAGCTCTAGAACCTTCCATATTAACAGCTCCATCAAAATACATCTTCCATGATTGGCGCGTATCGTACTGATGATATCGCTGCACTGTCATTACTCCTTCATCAGGAAAATATGTTTCCAAGGGTTTAAAATCTCCTAAAGGTGCGGCGGCCAGTTGATCTGCAATTCCTTCACCTTTGATGAGCTTTTGAGTCACATATACGATGTCAAATTGTTGTAGGATCAACTGCCATCTGGACAGCCGGCAATTTAACATGGGTTTGTTGAACACGTATTTGAGAGGATCCACGTGGGATATGAGATGGGTTGTGTGACCATGGAGGTAATGTTGTAACCTCGTGGAAGCCCATGCTAAAGCACAACACGTCTTTTCGATCAGAGTGTACTTGTGTTCCTTCTTCTTTGAACTTTTCTTTGAGGTAATAGATAGCTCGTTCTTGGCCTCTATCGTCCTTACGTCGACATCGCAACCCATGGCATTGTCACTTATGGACAGGTACATAAATAGGGGAACATCATCCCTGGGTGGTACCAAAATGGGAGCTTTAACTAGCTGTTTCTTGATTGTAAGGAAGGCCTTCTGACACTCATCATTCCATTTCATGGAGGAGTTCTTCCTTAATAGCTTGAAAATTGGCTCACAGGTTGCTGTGAGTTGGGAGATAAACCAGCTAATGAAGTTGATTCTTCCCAAAAATCCCCGTATTTCCTTCTCTGTCTGAGGAATGGGCATTTCTGTGATGGCTTAGATTTTGGAAGGATCCAGCTCAATCCCTTTGTGGCTGACTAGAAATCCTAGCAATTTACCTGATTTAATGCCAAAGACGCATTTAGCTGGATTCAACTTCAAGTTGTACTTACGCAACCTATTGAACAACTTTTTGAGATGGTCTAGATGGTCGTCCTCCTTCCGGGACTTGACAATGATGTCATCCACGTAGATCTCGATCTCTTTGTGCATTAAGTCATGGAAAAGAGCCATCATAGCTCGTTGATAGGTGGCTCCGGCATTGACGAGGCCGAATGACAACCGTCTATAGCAAAAGGTTCCCCAAGGTGTGATGAAAGCAGTTTTCTCAGATCTTCCTCGTGAACCATGATCGATGGTATCCCATGAAGCAATCGGCAAAGAGTACATATGTCGTATTGCGTAGTATTGTCAATAAGAATGTGGATAAATGGCACGGGAAAGCTATCTTTTAAGCAAGCTTTATTCAAGTCCTGGTAATCCACGCAAACTCGCACCTTCCCTCCAGGTTTAGGTACGGGCATGATGTTGGATATCCACTCAGGATATGTAGACACCATGATGATGCCAGCTTGAAATTGTTTCACAATTTCTTCTTTCACCTTTAAACTCCACTCAGGTTTCAATCGCTTGAGCTTTTGTTTGACTGGCTTAAATCCCTCTTTGATGGGAAGGCGATGAAGGACAATATCAGTGGACAAACCCACCATGTCTTCGTGAGACCATAGAAACACATCCTGGAACTGGGTTAATAGCGTAACCATGTCATTCCATTGGTTTGGGGTAAGGTCTGAACTAATCTGGATTAACCTTTATAGGAGGTTGTGCGGACTCAAAGTTTGAAGGCGAAGATGAACGCCGCATAGTTGAAGCTGAAGGAATCTGCTGATGCTTATGAGGATTCCTATGACTAGAACTGGCAGAATAGCCTAGCCCTGCTGTTCCAGTTTGCCTGGCTAATCGAATTGGATATTTGATACCCTGGCAATCTTTACCCAGCCCTTGTCCCGGCTTATAACCCAATGACATCATTTCTTAAGTAGCGAGAGCATTACCTCAAAGAGAAATCTTGGGTTGAGCAATGGCGTTCAATAGCATGGTATTAGGTATTGCTTATTTCAAAGCATGAAAAAAGCGAATAGGTTCTACATCTGCATTGACATTGATGAATGGCATGTCTCCGTACTGAGGCATCTCGGGTTCAGCGTTGACCGTGACCGGGCTATTGTTGATAATGTATTTCAACTGTTGGTGAAGAGTGGAGGGATCGCTTGACCATATGAATCCATGGTCATCCCAAGAGTAGGTTGTATCCCGAATCTATTTTGAGCACATGGAAAGATATGCAGAATGTATGAGGACCAATTTCTATTGGCAGCTCAATTACTCCGACCGAATTCCGGCGGGCTCCATCAAAAGCTTTGATGATAGTATGGCTACTCTGAATTCTGTTGAGATCGATATTCATCTTCACCAAGGTAGCGTATGGATAGATATTTAGAGAGGAACCTCCATCTATCAAGACTCCAGCTAACATGTATCCGGAGGACAAGACCGCAATGTGCTGCAACTTCTGATAATGAAGGTCCCCTCGGTGGTATGTCATCATCGATGAAGGATATCACATTGTTGTTGAAAATGTGATCAACCAGATGTTGAAATTTTTCCGTATCAACTGATGTTGGTAGATAGGCTTCTTCTAAAACCTTCAACAAGACCTTCCGGTGATTCTCGAAAGTTAGGACCAAGTCCAAAATTGATATCTGTTGTGGAGCTTCTTTCAAGCTTAAAACCACCTTAGCTTCGTGATGACCTATAGTGCGAAGGAATTTTTCAATCTTCTCCATGGGTATTTTCCCCTTTGATTTGGTGGTAGGCTTCATCACCCGTTGGGGAAGATACAATGGATTTTCCTTCGACACTGTAGCAGTTGTATATGAGGTGGATCCTTCACCTTCTCCATAATTCCACAGAACTTTGCTCAAGCTAACAATGGGATATTGTTCTCTGTACGACAAGTTAATTGGCTCGGGAGCGGCCACTTTCAAAGGATTGTTGCTTCCCTTGAGTTAAATTGTTGGCATTGTGAGTGATTTGTTAACCCCATCAGCTTCAGTGGATATAACTGCTACCACACTCTTCCACTTAGTAGGACCTGAATTCTCACTTGAATGTAACACAGTATCGTCGTCCGCTAGGCGTAGGACACCACTGTCAATTAGATTTTGGATAAGGTGGCGGAGTGCCTGGTATTCTTCTGTGCTGTGACCGCGAGACTGGGAATGATATTGGCACACTCCATTAGAGTTATACCATCCTGAACGAGGGTTGATTGGAGGTAGAAGGGAACTTATCCTTCCTTCATTGATTAACATATGAAGGATTTCCTCCATAGGTTGGCCCAAATAGGTGAATTCCCTTTTGTTGGCAAAATCCCGACGAGCTTTGGCATTTGCTCTCTTTGTCACTTTATCTTCCAGCATTTCATTTTTTGAAAGTGACGAGGGAACATTCATGACAAGAGGTAGGAGACTGGCATGCTCTTGGCTGATTAATTGATGTGTCACTTGATGCTGATAAGTCACCAATTCTGCCAATTATTCAATTTGTTTGCATAAAGCTTTCAATTTTTGTTCCATTGTGAACTGGAACTTGGCATAATCCCATTTGTCATCACCGTCTTTGAGGGTCTGGGATGATTCACAGTTGAAATTGGAACTCTGTTCGTTGCTCCAATTTATCATGTTAACCTCCTCTTCTTTGTGTTAAGGAAAAGGGTTGTCTTGAATGTGAGGCTGATCTGGTTTGGTGACCACGATTTCCCCGTTGTCTATCAGGTCCTGGATCTTGTGTTTCAAGGCCCAACAATCCTGAGTATCATGTCCAGGTGCCCCGACATGATAAAAACATTCGGCGACATTGAAACCCGAATCCATTAGAAATTTGGTGGTGGAAGAAGATCGTAATTTTCTTATGTGTTGTCGGAAGAGTTAGAATGTTCTCGAGGGTATCCCCTAAGGGTGTAAACACTCGAGGGCGTTTGACTTCTCCACCTTTTGGTATTGGAGGGTTTACAGACTGTGCTTGAAAGGGAGTGTAGTTTCTCCTTTGAATAGGCATGTTTACGATTACCTTTTGACCACAGTATTATCGAAACATCTTCTTCTTTCTTTTTATGGTTCCTCCGGGGGTTGTTCCCATAATTTCCAGATTGGATGTGATCAGCGACAGCTTTGAGTGCAGCTAGGTCTTGAATTTTCCCGGACTTCAATCCCATCTCAACCATCTCCCCATGTTTGACCATTTTAGAAAATGGTTTACCGATGCCGGCTAAAGCTCTCTCATAGAAAGGAGCTTCTTGTATGTCTATGAAAGTCATGACCATCTCTGATTCTGTCATGGAAGGACTAACTTGGGCAGCCATGCGTCTCCACCTTTGAGCATTCTCTTTGAAAGACTTGTTAGAGGTAATTTGATACCGATCAGGAGCCATCTAAGTTTGAAAGCTGTATTGAGTGAGGAAAGCATGTGCTAGCTCTTCCCAGCTATGGATCTTTGAATTGTCTAATCTTGTGTACCACGACCGGGCTTCTCCAGTTAGACTTTTCTAGAACAATTTCATTCTAAGCTTTTCGTCCTCTGCATAAGATCCAAGTTCTCCAATAAACACCTTTAAATGTGTGTAAGGATCTCCTAACCCGTCATATTTTTCAAAGTCAGTAGTTTTAAACTTTTCTGGATAATGAACACCAGGAAAAATACACAGATCAGCATATGAAACACTCCCGTGTGTTCCAATTCCTTTAATAGCACGAAGGGTCTCTTCCATTTGGAGGACTTTCTTTTTGATGTCACTAGTGTCTAGATCTCCAGTGGGATGGGCAGCATCATGAGTTTTGTTGGTCGTATCCAAGCTGCGATTCGAGATATTATAATGACCTGGGTACCTCCTTGTGTAGAGGATTCAGCATGTACGGGTATTTTTTGACCCTGTGTAGACTGGTGTAATTCTTTGAGTAGAATAGCCAAATCTGTAATTTGTTTGCTTAATCCGTCGAATTCTTTGTGAGAAACTGGATTAAGTTCAGTCTGGTCGGATGACGACATGATTGACTGTAGGCCTGTTGCCTTTTTGGACTTTGAACGGGTAGTAGGTCCAATTGGTTCCCTACGAAAGACTTGCATAGTTTAGTCTTTAGGGAATGTATATAATAACATGCTATGTGATGTGTCCATTTTAGGAATTTTATCCTGCAAAATGGATGTCAGTTGTTTGTAGCATGTTAATATGTATGTGTACACATTTCTTCATATTTCTCATTACATGGAGATAGATATGGAATGTAATTACAAGTAATTGTGTTTACAAATAATTTAAAATGAGAGCATGAAGAGACTTTCCTCCGTTTTGGGTTTATCGGGTGACCTATCTTAGGTTACTCTCATGACTTTTTGGCATGAAGGTTCCCAAATCATCATAATCTACTTGGCCGGGAAGTTAATCCGGTCTTTCAACCGAGCGAATTTGGGTGGTGCCTTTCTGAGCCTCGAGAGAATTAGTCTTCTCACGAGTCCGATAATCAAACAAGCGTGGGATAGCCTCTTGGTGGAGGGACCATACAACATACATTCATATACATCGCGTCTCACCGTATGAAAAAATGATGACATGTGCGAAGCACTAATATCCTGAAGCAAATATGGTGCGAAGCACTAATATCCTGGCGATATATGCGAAGCACTAATATCACAAATGATTATGGTGCGAAGCACTAAGTGCAATAAGGAAATGCATCCGTACATTCATCAAATGTAAATGCAACATCCACACACAAGAGATAACAGCTTAAAAAAAGATTGTAATAAGCGGCTTAAGTCCTCTTCTTGGAGTCCCAATGATCGCCACCACCCTTCGACGTCGGGATTTTTAGATGTCCTTTCCGATTACTTGTTCTTTGGTGTTCTCATTTTAGATGAGATTTGTTTGAAAAAACAAGTGAAAAAGGTCCCACATGTATAATGTTGACGATGGATTTATTAAGAGTCGTCAGTTGGTTTTTAAATGGTTATACCAACACAACCGAGAAAAGGTTTGCACATTGACCCGATGATGTGACCTTTGCTAAATCGGTGAAACCAAAATTCATTAGGGTGCAGGGACTTGGTTATCACGGAGGGAAGGTGTTAGGCACCCCCGACATCCGTGTTACCCACGATGAACGCCTCTTTCAAGAAACTATTATCTGAATGTGTGTGTGTGTGTGGAGTCATGTCTTTTGTTATTTGGAAGTAGTGCGAGGCCTCGTTCGAACCTATATACACAGGGTTTGAATTTATGTAAAAATTCAGTTTTTAGCAAGATATAGCAATGATGTTTTATAAAAAAGGTTTTTCAAACCCTGATGCTCAATAGTAATTGAGACCTTTTACACTCCCATTTTATTAAGTGTTCGGCTTGATTGATTTTATTTTACGAATGCGAGGCATCCGTACGAAAATAATGTACAAAAGTAATGTCGACTTCCTCGTGGGTATGGAAACCATATGAGGAAATTCAGACATCGCAGAATAATTTACAAGCTGCTTACAGCTGAAAATGTCCATCACGAGAATCGAAGCACCTCCATGGGGGATCAGAAAAGTAAATAAAGCTGTAAAAGCTATCAACCGCCACGGAGGAAACTCCATATAGTATATATCTGACAAAAAAGTAAATGAAAGTATAATAAGATCAACCGCCACGAAGGAAACTCAAAGCGGGACTAAATGTAAATAAAAGCTGTAAAAGCGATCAACTACCACGAAGGAAACTCCAGGCAGGACGAAAATATATATATATAAAAGCAATAAGCATGCCGGATGTAAAATCCGAGCTCATCGAAACGAGTTCGACAACAGTTCATATATATAAATATATATATACAAAAGCGAGTAAACATGCCGGATGTAAAATCCGAGGCTCATCGAGCAGTCGAACCCACGGTTCATATATATAAATATATATATAAAAGCGAGTAAACGCATAGGATGTAAAATCCGAGGCTCATCGAATGCAGTCAGAGCCACAGTTCGTATATATATATATATATATATATATATATATATATATATATATATATATATATATATATATATATATATATATATATATTAAAGCAAATAACGCTCGGGCCAAAATTCAGGCTCATCGAACAAAAGTTCGGTCTATATATAAGTATATATATATATATATATATATATATAAAAGTGAGTAAATGCTCGAATCAAGTCTAGGCTCATCGAATAAAGTTAAACACACGGTTAATATATATAAATGTATATATATATATTAAAGCAAATAAACGCTCAGGGCGAAGTCTAGGCTCATCGAACAAAGTTAGACACACGATTAATATATATAAATATATATATATTAAAGTAAATAAGCGCTTGAATCAAAATTCAGGCTCAATCGAGGCATAACTTTCGATAATGTTAGTCAATATATATATATATATATATATATATATATATATATATATATATATATATATATATATATATATATATATATACATTTGAAACAAAACCACGGACCAAAATGCAGGCAAATCGCTGTAACCACGACTCTCAGCGTGAAGAAGGGTGTGTGCGAGATGAAGAAAGACTCTAAAGTGTGTGAGAAGGCTTACAGGTTGACTGCCAAAGAAGACTTCTATATCTTTTGAGTGGGTAAACACTTGGCTTTAGTAGGTACAAAAAGGGCTATATATATATGCTTTCACAGTGTTTAAATGAGAAAGTACCTTGCATGGGGTGAGTCTGAGAGAAAATTAGGCGAGGATTCCTCATGCCGTTTCTCTTGCAAAATGGGAAGCCCAAGCCCTCTATTTATAGGAAATTTAGCCATGGTGTACGAGAGGCAACAGGGACGGGCCCGGTTTTTTAGGTCAGTCGTCTCGAAATCGTGCACTCGAGACGCTTTGTAATGTCCACTCGAACTTTAAAAAGTGCAATCAAGGCATCCGTTTGAGGTATCTGAGACCTATTTTGGACCCATGGGTTGTCGAGAGTTATCACGATGGCATGGGATTAGAGTTTGTCTGAAGTCATTGAAGATGGGACGATGCCTCCGGTCTTCAAGCTTCAACTTTCATCTGTTACCCGCATAATAGTCACTCGGGATTGGTTAGTCTTGTGGGACATCGTTGCGTAGAGATGTTGAGGACGACGTGGCGTGGCATCGCGTTGGCTAGATGACGATGTTGGCCCTCACCGGTGTTATCGCGGATTGAAATTTTGTCATGACGCGTTACTCGAGCTTATTTGAGATTGGACTGCTGTAATTTATTGAAGGTCCTCATTGTCATATTTGAGGTGTGTCTGTCTTCCCGATGTTATCGTCAGGTTGGTGCAGTGTATCTCGTTGTGAGCGCCGAGAGATTGAAGGCTGGTCGCATTTAAAACAAGCATTTCGGTGGTTATCATCAAAAGCATTCCTTGTGGTTATCTTCAAGGTTGGTGGCTATTCCCATGGTTGGGGCCGAGGGCCGGATACCTCGGGGTTATCTCAAGATTAATCGGTCTTCTCGGTGTGTGTTAGATATTGGATCTTGCGCCTCGGGGTTATCTCAGGGTTGGAATTATTACTCCCAAAGTGTGATCCGGGGTTGATCTTTGAACTTAGGTAGTATCCGGTATGGATATGGATTGTCTTTTTAGGGTTCCTCTTAAAAGGCGAATCTGTCCTCTGCAATGTTAATAATGATGAAGTCTGAGGAAATTTCAGTGTCTACAATCCTATTTTTTCAATTTTGTTACTTCACATAACATATTTAACTCATATGTTAAGTAACTAAACCATTTTCATGAAAAATTACCAAATCAACTTGTTATTTTTATATCCTTTTTCCCAAACATATATACATATATTTCATACACAACAAGTATTTTTTTTTATAACTTTTCAACTCCCTTAAGTATTTTTCAAAAATCAATTTCTAATTAATTCCATAAAGAAATTAGCTACCCCAAGTTTAACTCCAGAAATTCCCAAATCTTGGCAGGATCTTACACATGTTAATGTGAGCTTCCAGTTTAAATTTCATGGTCATTGGAGTTATAGAACTCCAGTTATAGCGTTTTTCATCGAAAAAACCTAAATATTGAAATACTCATAACTTGCTCATTTTAAGTCGGAATGAGCCCATTTTTGGACAGGAGGTACTTTATACCATATATTTTTATGTCCCAAAAAGCCGGAATTTATTTCACAAGCTAAGTGGCCGAAAATGTCCTTTTAAACTTACAGGCGTAGCTTTTTTGGTAATTCTGATTTTGACTCCTTTGCTAAAATCACCAACACGAAAATCTACAACACCTTTTCGGTGATTCCACTTGGATAAGTTAGAAAACTCATAGATCTAACTCTAGAACTTGGCCACACTCAAAAATTCGAAATATAATAGGAGATATGGTCAATTGAATTTCATACTCCATTTTTACCAAAATCTGATTTTCAACCCTTTGTGATTTCTAAGAAACTTTCATGTTTTCATATAATAACCAACATAACTCATCATGACAATGACATAATAATTCAATAAAACAAGTTCAAGAATAAGTTTTAAATATTTATAAGTTAATCTATTCTGAACTCAATAATGTCCAAATTGTCAACATGATACTGCTTTGTGTAGAAAAATTCAAGAATGCTCAGAAGAATATTTCCACGAAAAGATATTGGATGAAGTGCAAATATCCAGGATATTCCACTAATTTCAAGGAATATAGAAGACAAAACTTTAACCAACTGAGTATAATAGAATGTATGAAACTGCAAATGGATTTTCACCCGTCATGCAGTAATCCATATATACAGATCATTTCCACAATTTAATAAGGAATGAATACAAAGGATCATTCACCATATATGTGGTAATCCACATAGATAGGTTATTCCAACATAATAATAAAGAATGGAATAACAGAAGGATTCACCATGCGTGCGATAGACTACAAAGGCAGGTTATTCCCAACAGAATAATAAATAATGGAACCAGGTCCGGCGTAAACGCACAGATAGGATATTCCGACAGAATAATAAATAATGGAACCGAGTCCGGCGTAACGCATGAGGACATGATATTCCAACGAATAATCAATAATGGAACCCGGAGTTAAAGCGTAAGCATATGACGGGATATTACGACGAGAATAATAAAGAATCGGAATATTAGAAGAATTTCACCATGTATCTTTGTACTTGCATGCCAAAAGTTATTCAATGTAATAATAGGAATGGAATAACAGAAGAATTTCACCATGTATGTGGTACTTCGCATATACAGGTTATTCTAACATAATAATAAAGAATGGAATAACATAAGTTCTCTTCATGAATACGAAAGAAATAATACCCCTTACCTTAGAAGAAACTGGATATCGGAGTGGTGAAGTAGCAGAATACTTTTCTTCTTTCTCTATATAGTTTCTCTCTCAGAGTTTGATGAATTAAGTAAGAAATAATGAAGGAATGAGCTTCATTTATAGGAGAATGGACTGAATAGTAATTAATTCATGAACGGTCCAGTTTATTTACTTTTAAGCGGATGATCCATATTGATTTACTATTAAAACTTAAAGCAACAGTCCATACCGATTTACTATTAAAACTTTAAACCAAATGATCCATATTGATTTACTATTATAACTTTCCACCAATGTCCATATTGATTTACTATTATATCTTCAACCAACGATCCATATTGATTTACTATTATAACTTCATCCAACGGTCTAAAAAATTATCACATCTCCTCATGGAATAATATTGTACCCAAAAAATAATTTGGACCTAAAAGAATTATATATTTTTGAATTGAATAGTACCCGTGAATAGTAATTCATGAATAGTAACTCATGAATAGTAACTCGTGAATAGTACTCCGGCCACCTAAAAGTGCCCCAATAATTCGATTGAACAATATAACCTCCAGACATCAATTATTATCAAAATAAATGTCGATTTCCACTAACACAAATAATTTCAACACAATGGAACTATAAAATTCATCTCTAATCAACACAAACTTATTCATCATTAATATTATAACTCACAATATTTAACAACCAGGTAGTTCCCAGGAAAGAGGGGGCTTTCCAATAAGGATTTCTTCCTATTGGCGCGCAATTAGGTGACCAAACCTCTCCTTGACAGAACTTCTAGACATTGTAAATATTGCAAGTTAATAATATGAATAACTTTGTCATCTCAATATAACATATAATGCAGATGATACTGTGACAATAATTGAATCAATAATATGAGAGATATGATGCAATAATTACTGTAGCAATAATTGAGTATTACTGAGTGACTTCTCACGTAAGCATCAATAACCAATACCATGTGCTACTATGTAACCACAGCCAGACATCTTTGTACTTTTACTAATGAGTAGTTCAACGGTTTTAACGGTAACACTTACCCAAGTATTATTTTATAAAAAGATAATTATGTCATTTTCTTACTACGATAATACTTCCGTTGTGGGTTCACCAATGATTATGCCATCGTACAGATATTCCCGACAAAAAGAATATTTCCCGACCAAACGAATATTTTATAACAACTTGCATACTTTGCAAAATTTATAAATACTACCCACAACTATAATATTATATCAAATCCACACCATAATATTTAAAAAAATATTTCGAGAAATTTAAATCTTTATTCATAAAATTTGGGGTCTCACACAGATGTTGTAAACATGGCTCAATTATTAGAGCGAGATAATGAGTATGCTCAACCAAGGACCACAATCGAGGTCACACTCTGATGTGGCAATATCATCTGAATGAATGATAACCATCAGGGAGGAAAGAATACAGACAAAAGCGGTAACCACTTGGGTGGTAATCATGGCTATGATAATAGGAGGGGTGAGTTAAGTGAAAATTTCAGAAAAAGGATATTCAACAATGACAGGAAGGCATCAAAGCTGACAGACCAAAGACCAACAAAAAAAATTCTAGGGAGGAGAACGATTTGCCGATTAGATGCTATATCACGGAGAGAGGAGGGACACATGAGTCCAAACTGTTCCTGACCTTCCAAGTGTGTTTCGATTATGGAAAAGACGGTCATATAAGCTTGTTTTTGTCAAATGGCAAGTCAAGTCCAATTTGGACTACGACACCAAAGGCGACTACAAACAAAACAAAGTCGGTGATTCAAGGGAGGGCATTTGTCGTGACTGGCCAAAACGTGAGAAACCCGAACGAGGTGATCACGGGTAAGCTAATCTTGAACTCTTGCGAAGTTTATACCTTACTAGATACCGGTTCTACCCATTCTTTTATCTCTCCTGCTTGTGCTCAACTTTTGAACTTGACTCCGGAGAAATTAGACCTTGACTTATCTGTTGAGACTCTGTTAGGAGAAACTTTTATTACATCTACTGTTTATAAATCTTTCTTGATTCAAGTTGGTACCATCACATTACCTGCCGATCTTATTTCGTTGAAAATACTTGCATTTGATGTGATTTTAGGGATTGATTGGTTAACCACTCATCATGCTAAAATTGATTATTTTCGTAAGGTTGTTAGTTTTCATATTCCTAACCAACCTATTATGCAAATTCAAACAACCAACCCACTAAAGTCAATCACTGTCATATCAAGCCATAAAGCTATTCGTTTATTGAAAATAGATGTCAAGCTTTCTTAGCCCATGTCACGAACTTGAACAAAAACACGTCAGATTTGAATAATATTTCTATTGTTAGTGAATTTCCTGATGTATTTCCTGAAGAACTTCCTGGTCTACCCCCAGAACGTGAAGTTGAATTCTTTATTGACCTTGAACCGGGTACAAAGCCCATTTCTAAAATCCTATATCGGATGGCTCTTATTGAACTTCAGGAGTTAAAGGTCCAACTACAGGAGTTGTTGGACATCGATTTTATTCGTCCTAGTACATCTCCTTAGGGTGCTCCTGTGTTATTCGTAAAGAAGAAAGACGGGCGTATGCGACTTTTGTATTGACTACTGAGAATTAAACCATGTCACCATCAAGAATAGGTATCCGCTAACTTCGCATTGATGACACCTGTTTGACCCGATTCAGAAGGAGCATAATTCTTTTTAAAGATCGATCTTAGCTTACGGATATCATCAGTTGAAGATTAAAACTGAGGATATTCCAAAGACTGCCTTTAGAACTCGGTTCGAGCATTATGAATTCTTAGTCATGTCTTTTGGATTGACTAATTCTCCTGCTGCTTTTATGGATATGATGAACTGTGCGTTCAAAGAATATTTAGATCAGTTAGTTGTTGTCTTTATTGATGACATCCTCATCTATTCTAAAAGCCGTAAAGATCATAAGCGCCATTTAAAGCTGGTACTGCAAAGGCTTTGTGAACACAAACTATATGCCAAGCTGAAGAAATGCGAGTTCTGGCTTAAGGAAGTAGCATTCCTTGGGCACGTGGTGTCAAAACATGGAGTATCTGTCGACCCGGCGAAGATTAAAGCCATACAAAGTTGGGAGCAATCGAAGTCGGTGACCGAAGTACGTAGTTTTCTGGGCTTAGCTGGTTACTATCGGAGATTCGTGGAAGGATTTTCTCGAATTGCTACTCCGTTAACTCAGCTGACTCGTAAAGATACAAAATTCAGTTGGGCGAGGATTGTGAGAAGAGTTTTCAAGAACTCGAGAGGAGACTCATTTCGCACTGCTTTTGACAATACCACAGGTTGGATGGATTTGCTATCTCAGCCGATGCTTCGGTGCAAAGGGTTAGGATGTGTTCTCATGCAATATAGGAAAGTCATAGCCTATGACTCATGACAAACTCAAAGAATATGAGAGGAATTATCCTACTCATGATTTGGAGTTAGCGGCCATCATTTTCGCGTTGAAGATCCGGAGACACTACACTGTATGGGGAGAAAGTGGAGATCTATACAGGATCATAAAAGCCTCAAATATTTCTTCACCCGAAAGGAACTCAACATCGCAAGAACGATGTTGGCTCGAGTACATTGAAAGATTACGATCATACCATCCAATATCATCCCGGAAAAGAAAACGTGGTAGGTGGCGCATTGAGTAGAAGATCATATGCGGGTACGAGTGCAATGTTGTTAACACAAAGGTCCATTTTGTATGACTTGCAAAGGATGGAGATAGAGTTAAAGGCTCCAAGTACCCACGTAATGATATCAAACATATGAGTAGAACCGACTTTAATCGATAAAGTTAAAGCTGCTCAAGCTACGGACATGGAGTTGATGCGTATGAAGAAGAAAGTGCAAGAAGGTGTTATTCCAAAAGCAGGAATCGATGAAGAAGGAATACTTCGAGTCAACTCCAGACTTTGCGTTCCTAATGATTCTGACTTGAAGCATAGAATCATGATGGAGGCATATAACACATCGTTTATAATCCATCCTGGGAGTACCAAAATGTATCATAATCTTCGACATACATTTTGGTGGAACAATATGAAGAGAGATCGCGGAGTTTATCTCGAGGTGTTAAACTTGTTAATGTGTAAAGGCAGAGCATCAAGTGCCAAAGGGTCCATTGCAACCACTTGAGATTTCAAAATGGAAGTGAGAACACATTACTATGGATTTCGTTACGGATCTTTCCATGGTT
The DNA here is from genome assembly GCA_020205605.1 of Panax ginseng. Taxonomy (NCBI): domain Eukaryota; kingdom Viridiplantae; phylum Streptophyta; class Magnoliopsida; order Apiales; family Araliaceae; genus Panax; species Panax ginseng. Next base: position 25,868,248 of record CM035142.1, read on the forward strand.
TCTCAAGGCATAGATGCGATTTGGGTCATTGTTGATAGATTAACCAAGTCTGCTCATTTCTTGCCTATACGGGAGACTTATTCCCTTGAATGTCTTGCTCGTATATACGTGAATGAGATTATGAGATTGCATGGCATGCCAGTATCCATAGTATCGGATCTTGACCCAAGATTCACTTCACGATTTTGGGTTAGCTTGGAGAAAGCTATGGGCACGAATTTACGATTCAGTGCGGCATACCATCCTCAAACGGACGGGCAATCGGAAAGGACTATTCAAACCCTTAAAGATCTATTAAGACTCTGTGTCCTAGATTTCAAAGGAAGTTGGGATAAGTACTTGCCACTGGTAGAATTCTCCTACAATAACAATTATCAAGCAAGTATAGGCATGGCTCCATTCGAGGCGTTGTATGGATGAAAGTGTCATCTCCAGTATGTTGGGACGAGGTGGGAGAAACAACGTTGTTGGGACCAGAATTAGTACACATGACTACAGAAAAGATTCAAATGATCCGGCAATGTATAAAGACCTCACAAGATCGACAAAAGAGTTATACTGATCTTCATCGAAAGGACGTGGAGTTTAATATTCGAGATCATGTACTGTTACGTATTGCTCCATGGAAGGGAGTTACAAGATTTGGGAAGAAAGGAATGCTCAATCCACGATTTGTTGGTTCATTTGAGATTCTTGACCGAATAGGAAATGTGGCCTATAGACTCGCATTACCTCCAAGCATGTCTCATGTTCATAATGTTTTTCATCTATCTATGCTTCGAAAATATGTGAAAGACCCAAACCACATTATTGCGTTAGAACCAGACGATATAGCCGAAGATTTAACGTACGAGGAGGTACCTGTTAAGATCTTGGATAGGAAAGAGCATGTCCTACGCGCCAAGGTTATACCACAAGTTAAGGTTTTATGGAGGAACCATGCCATGGAAGAAATGACCTGGTAGTTGGAATCAGAAATGAAAGCGAGGTATCCTCACCTTTTCGAAACACCAGGTACGTACGTCAATTTTGAGGACAAAATTTCATAAGGAGGGGAGGTTGTAAGACCCCAACTTATTATAAATAAAATTAAATTTCCTATATTCATTATCTTGAAATAATAAGGAATTAATTTGATATAATGCTTTGGTTATGGGTGAAATGTGCAAATTTTGCAAAATAAGCAAGTGGTTATAAAATATTCATTTTTGTCGGGGAATATTCGTTTGGTCGTGAAATATTCTTGTTGTTTGAGAATATTAAATGCTGCCAAGCGTTGAACCATTTTGGGCCCCATAATGAATAATAACTGGCGGATGAAGAAAACGACAAGTTTGAGTTTTTATAAATAACTTGGCGTAGTTATTCATGAAGTAACACTATTGGAATACCGGTGGTTAAAATATAGTAATACGCGTGGTTGCACAGTATCACACGGTATTACACAGTATTTTTGAATTATTAATTCTTACGTAAGAAGGCACTTTACTCGATAATTATTACGATAATTCTTGTTCAATATTTTATTTTATTGATTCAATAATTGCTACGTTGATATATTATATTATTGTTGTTTCAATAATTGTCATTGCACAGTATTTCCCATTATCAGATTAATAATTCATATTATTTGAATAATATTATTATATAGCATTATTGGCAATGTCTAATGGTCACCTAATTGCGCGCCAATAAGGAGAAATCCTTATCGGAAAGCCTCATCTTTCCTGGGAACGACCTAGTTGTCATAATTGTGATTCTGTAATATTATTTATGAATAATTAATTATTGATTTATATAATAAAAAATATTTATTTTATGTGGATATAAATGATGAATATATTTATTCTGGTTATAATGAAGGAATTAATGTTGAGGTGTTTTATCAGTATTTTGTCAGAATGGAGGTATTAAATAATCAAATCGGTGTTCTTAAAGCTCTATTGCGTGAGTTATAATGTTAATCCGACCATTGGATCGTTGTGATTTTTGGATATGTTATACATATATAAGTTGAGTATATGTCCATAAATTTTGAACCGTTAAAAATTACCGTATGATTTGTTATGAATTTTAAGAGGTGTTGAAAATCATTCGCTTGTGGAATTCGGATATTTTCTGTTTGGAATTTGGAAAAACCTAAAGCTACAAAGTTGTAGAGAATTCAATTTCGTATGGAATGGACATAAAATTCGTATAAAAGGGCTATTTTTTGAATTATTGAAGTTTCGGAAATTAAAATAATTTTTTATTAAAATTGGGTGGGACCCACTTTTGTTTTTAAAACATGTGGGCTGCTATTTTTTCTTCCAAGATGGTTGCTCATCAATTCAATTGCAGCATGCGTAGAAAGGAAAGAAAAGTATATTATTATTTTATTATTTTAGTCTCCTATGGCGTTCTAGCATTTTCCTATAAATTGGGTGCTTAGTTAGAATTGAAAATCACACCAGAAACAAGTTTTCTTTCTCTCTATATTATCGAGCGCATTTTGTGAGTATTTAGATACTTTGAGAGTTCTTTATTCGGTCTGAAGTTTACTTGACTTTACATCCGATATTCCGATCAGAAATACTATTATTTTGAGGTAAGGGATGTTATTTTCTTCCTAATGATGTTATTCTTTCAATATCATTATACCAAAATATTGGTATAGATTTTATTGTGAAATTTCTACTTTTTGTGTCGGGGTTACTTTTCACGTATACGGCATTATTCATGTATACAACACTATTCACGAATACGGCACTATTCACCAAAAAATGAAATCTTCTCCTTTTTATCCAAGATGTCTATTATGGTTACTATCTTTGATTGTATCTATGTTTTGATCTTTAATTTTGAATTATGCTTCACTATTGGCTATTATGGAGTATTATTGAACTTGGAAAACTATAATACGAATCCCTAATATTTGTCCTTTTGTCTCAATGGATTCGTTTTCTTTAAGATATTTTTCATCATCCTCAGTCCTAAATGATGATATTACTGAATATCGTTGGCCTGTAGTGCAATGATGAATGATTACCTAATGAATATCTTTGGCTCAGGTCAAAGATGAACAGTGTTAGAGATGAACATGACCAATTTGGTGATACAAAATGAATATCTTTGCACGTAGGTGCAAAGATGAATATTTGATTCAAGATGTATATTGATTGATGTTACGGGGATATAGTATTGATGATGGACTTTTAAATCGTAGAAGATAGTAGAATTCATTCTCTCTTGACTCTTCTAATGGATTATTGTTTCATTGCGATTTGTTGATCTAAAACTTGTTGTCTATTATGTTCTGTCGATTTTTCCTGTTGAAGACTAATGATAATTTGTTGTATATTATATTAGTCATAATATTCTTTACTGGGCTAGTTGAGCTCACCCTTTTCTTTTTTGTTCCATTTTTCTTCTCAGGAAGTGAGAACATAGCAAGAACTAGCCGATGTATGGAGTGATGGTTCAGGATAGTTGTTTTAGTTGTCCTCACTATTTTGTAAAATAGTGTATTAATAATTGTAATGAGGACTCCTTTTGAGTTTGTATACTGTCTATTAGACAATATTTGTATTCAAACTCATAGTATATGTGTTGTCGTATTTTGCACGACAATTGTATTACTGAAGTTGTATTTATTTTTGTACCATGTATTTGGCGACTCAAAATAGGTGATGTATACCTATTTTAAGGGCGTCACATCTACCCTGTTAAACTTCTTAAAGGAAGAGATTAAATACAAGCAAGTTTAAGAACAACTTAAGAATAAAAGAGTTCAAGAAAAGATTGTTGATTTAAAGACTTATTTAAATGACAATCTATGTTCTGACTCTCCTAATGCTTTCTGGCATTGGAAGAAACATATAGTGAGACTCCCTTATGCTAAACAATTTAAAAAACATTTAATCCCTACTAAAGCTAGACCCATACAAATGAGTCATGAACAAATGGAATTGTGCAAGAAGGAGATCAATGATCTCATTAATAAGGGTTTAATTAGACAAAGTAAAACCCATTGGTCCTGTCCTGCCTTTTATGTTAATAATGAAGCAAAAAAGGAAAGAGGTGTCCCCCGTCTAGTTATTAATTACAAGCCACTGAACAAAGTTCTTGAATGGATTAGGTATCCCTTACCCAATAAGGAAGATCTCCTTAATAGGTTAAGTTATGCCACCATTTTCAGTAAATTTGACCTAAAGTCAGGATTCTGGAAAGTTGCCATCCACCCAGATGATAGGTACAAAATAACATTCAGCACCCCATTTGGTCATTACGAATGGAACGTGCAATCATTTGGTTTAAAAAATGCCCCTAGTGAATTTCAGAATATCCTCAATGATATTTTGAATCCCTTCATTCATTTCATCATTGTTTATATAGATGATATCCTAGTTTTCTCCAAAACAATTAAAGAACATATTAAACACTTGAATTCATTTTTCAAGACAGTTAAAACCAATGGTCTTGTTCTTTCTCCTTCCAAATGCAGTCTATTTCAGACTAAAGTCAGGTTTCTTGGTCTTATCCTCTATCATGGACTTATTCGGCCTATTGACAGATCTATTCAATTTGCCGACAGATTTCCTGATAAGATTACCAACAAAACCCAGCTGCAGAGATTTTTGGGCTAGCTCAATTATATTGGCAAGTTCTACAAAAATCTCAAGAAGATTTACAAACCCCTCTTTTAGCGTTTGCAAAATAATCCTCCCCCTTGGACTGACGTTCATACTTCTGTCGTCCAACAAGTCAAAAAATATGTTAAGGTTTTTCCCTGCCTTGGCATTTCTAATGATTCAGCTTTTAAAATCGTTGAAACCGATGCCTCCGACATTGGGTTCGGAGGAATTCTCAAACAAAAGTTAACTCCTACCTCTTCTAAACAAATTATCCGATTTCATTCCGGTGCATGGAATCCTACACAGTTAAATTACAGTACTATTAAAAAAGAAATTCTTTCTTTAGTTTTATGTATTAAAAAATTTCAAAGTGACTTGCTAAATCAAAAGTTTCTAGTTATGATAGATTGCAAATCTGCAAAATTTATTTTAGAAAAAGATGTTGAAAATATGGCCTCTAAGCAGTCTTTTGCTAGATGGAAGGCTCTGTTAAGCATTTTTTATTTTGAGATTGAATATATTAAAGGAAGTAACAATTCAATCCCAGATTTTCTCACTCGTGAATTTATTAACACAGGTTCCATATTAGCACTATGAGTGTGCGAGGAGGTTCTTCTTCTCAAGGTCAAGGCCGCCCTTCAGACCCAAGTTATCAATCAAAAGGGACTTTAGTTCCTCATCCAGTCAACCCAGTTCCTCAACCCTACCCAGTTAGTAAACTTCAGGTCCTTGGTACAATTCCCAAGCCCTATTCATCTGTCTTAGCCAGTAACCCTAAACCAGTTGATCCTTTCTGCAATCAAATGAGGGCATCTTCCTCAAACCCCAATAACCCTTCTTCTCAGTACATTCTTAAACAGGAGCATCACTTGTTTCATATTGAACCTCATATGACGCCAAAAGATGACCCAATTAAGCTTGCTGCCTAATATTTTCCTTCTGGGTGGCATTTTGTGCCTTGGGCTCCTTATAAATCCTTTGTGTATTATAAGGATATTCTTCTTGAAACCGAGTCAATCTTCATCAAGCCTATTTACACTAGGGATGATGAATCTAAAGTTCTCTATCATTCACTCTATATTAAGCAAGTTATTCACTCCACAAAGTGGGGAAATCATCTCTCTGATCTTAAGCAGCTCTCTAATCAAGGGCAATCATATTGTTATTACGATTATATAGAGGCTTGGAATAAGATCTTCCTCTATCAAAATGAATCTCATAGTCACTCGTGGTTCTTACAATTTGACCACAAATTCAAAAGTCAAATCCCCTTCTGGTTTATTCTTTGGTGGTCAAGATTTGGGTCTTCTTTCGACCTTTTCTTTTACCCTCTTAAGGCTCAGCTCAGTCATTTCTGTAACCATAATAAATATCAATCAAAGTTTGAAGGTATCCCGATTTTCCTTCAATTCATTAGTAAATATAAGATTTCTTGGATTTTTAAATGGCAGTATGCCATTCTTTCTCCATATGAAGTTACAACTTTTCAATCTCCTCCGTCTGGTAGTCTGACTACTCAAACTACCATTTCCCCAATTATTTATGTTTCCCGTCAATGCTTTGTCAAATGGTGGGATAAATTTGGTGTTGATAGGATTGTAGGTCAAGTTCAAAAAGAATTCCCCTCAGTTCCTATCTCTATTCATCCAATTAGCTCGATCCATGCTAAAGGATCTTCTAGTAAATCAAAACCAGCAATATCTTGCTCAGCAGGTTCTTCAAGTTCTATTGATATTACCAAAGTCAATAATTGTTCAACTGCAGAATTAAAGATCCTTGCGGATGCTATCCACAAAAGAATTGACAAGTTATATGAAGAGGTCGAAGCTTCAGAGTATTCTTCTTCTTCCTCCAGATGTGCAGATTCTAGTAAAAATGATGATGATGAAGATGAGGATGATCCTTACGGAACAATCGATCTTCATGATGCTTAGGACTCATTTGCCTAGCATCCCAGTCATATGCACTTGCTCCTGCAGCCACTTAGTCAAAAGATGCTCCTGCTTTTCACTGAAAGCAGCCCTCAGTCACATACACATGCTCCTGTAGCCCTTTAGTCAAAAGTTGCTCCTGCTTTTTCACTGAAAGTATGAGATTCTGCCCTCTTTAGTCAAAAGATGCCGAAAGCGTCTATGTATAGTAAAAAATTCAGCACTGTTTTACTGTTCATCAATAGTAATTATTGTCTATAATCATTTACTTTTGTAGTTGTAATATTGTAATAGTTCTTTCCTTATTTTATAAAAGGAACTTGAACTTAGTTAGTCAATCAGACTTAAAAAGACTCAGAGTTCCTTCTCTGACGAATCTTTGGACTCTCTCCCTTCTCTCTTCATCTACATTCCTAATGTTCTAAGTAAATTGTAAGTCACTTTTATTTTCTGTAAATATTTTTTAGTTATCAATAAAACTTTATAATTTTAGTAATTCAACTGTGTTTGTATGCACCACTTTGATCAATAATTTATATATATATATATATATATATATATATATATATATATATATATGAGGCTATATATAAATAGATCCATTCTCTTAAGCTAGCAAATGTTAGCTTCATTTTATTTTCTAAGTCTTAAGAGATTGTGAGCATTTTCATTAGAGAACAAGAAGGGGAGGGGGCTGCCGAAATATATAAAGGAGAGGAGAGTTTGTTTGTTTCTTCAAGCTTCATTTCATACTTTAGAAGGAGGAGGATAAGTGCACCCAAAGCTTAAAGGTTCAAAAGTTTTATAAACTCAAACCCTAACTAGGTTTATGTAAATATTTGTGGTTGTTTTGAAAACAAATAATGAATATATGTTTTTAAACCTTATGGAAGTAGCTCTATATGTTAGATGATGTTTTATGGTTAGATGTGGTCATTTTATGTGCGGATGAGCTTTGATGACAAAGATGAACAAAAACTGTTTTTATCTGAAAACCCTAGAATTTAGTCCACTTTTGACAAACACGATTTTGAACCATAACTTATTTTTGAGATACGTCAAAGTCGTGAGTTATCTAAATAATCGCACTAGAATCAATGAAAAATATTGAACGAGCCGACCGTAGCGCGATTTCTACCAAAAACTTTTTCTGGCAGAAAACCCTTGAAACCCCCTGGCCAGATTTTTCCATGGCTTGTTTAGGTCAGTTAGAAAGCTTTAAAAATTTTGGTCTTTTGTGATATGTTAATATATGAAGTTATCTAGTTGCTATCCAAAAATTAGCATTTTCTAACTTCGTGAGACGGAGTTATAATTCGTCAAAGATTTTATAATTTTTAAAAGAAATTGATATAACTCATGATCCATAGCCCAGAAAATTATTAAATTTTTACTGGAGTTAGTGTATGATGATATGAGGCTGCTGTATAAATTTAAGAATTTTTTGATAAAAGGATAATGTTTAATAATTGTTGTAGTTTCAAATAGTAATGGCCTATTTAAAAGTAAGAAATGAACTTGGAAAATTGTAAAAAAATTATTTTGTGACTAAATATTATATATTAACTTTTTCCAAAATATATAAAAATAATAAGTTAAGTAGGTATTTTTAATTCGTATGATTTAATTAAGAATAATGGAGGAAATTTAGTTATATTAAGTCATAAAATTTAGTAATGTAATTTTATTGACTAATATTCATTAGAAAGATATATTAAGACTTTATAAGGGTAATTTGGTCATTTTTAATAAAATGATATAAGAATAACATGGTATGTTTGTTAAATGAATTAAATAAGAAGAGATAAACAATTAAATTAAATTTTTATAAGTTTATAAAATAAATAAAATATTATTAAATGATTAATAATATTAATAAATGATTAAAATATTATTAAATGATTAATAATATTAATAAACAATTAAAACATTATTAAATAATTAATAATATTAATAAATGAATAAAATATTATTAAATGATTAATAATATTAGTAAATGAATAAGATATTATCAAATGATTAATAATATTAGTAAGTTATTAAAATATTATTAAATAATTAATAATATTAGTAAGTAATTAAAATATTATTAAATGATTAATAATATTATATGAGAGTTTAAGATGATTATTTAGTGATTGAAATACTATTGGTTTAAGGTATTATCTAATGTTTACTTATGTGACTAAATGTTAGATAATTTGTTACAGAGTAGTAGTACTATGAATCAAAATACATTATGCTAATTGAAAGATCAATCTTATTAATGATAGGTCTTTTCATAAGAGGTTAAATTAAATTGATTAGCGGTAATCAGCGGAGCAGTCAAGTTTCCTAACACAATTTCGAGTTATTATGTTTCAAGCATGCTAGTGGATTAATTATTGTAAATTATTCCACATTAATGCTAATTATTGATATTTTCACCTAGTGCAAGTTTCTTGAACTTTCTTATATATTATTCTGTGTAAATTTCCTAACATGTGCAAATTTCTATCTCTTGTATAAACTTTATGATATGCAAGTCTCTTAACTTCTTGACTTTCTAATCTTGTACAATGATTATTGTGTGCAAATTTTTACATTCATTTGTCTTTTTGTTTTTATGATTGTTTCACAATTTTTGAAATTCTAAATTGCTTAATGTTCTTACTTTGAGTAAATCCTAAAACTTATACAAATCTTTCATATTTGTACAAGTGTTCAAGCTATCTTTAAAATTCAATTATGTTTGAATTTTTTAAGCACTACATCGATGCCACTTGTTTCGGCTAGACTAATATTAAATTGTTAAAGCATGAAACGTTCTATTATTTGTGAACTGATTTGTTAATGAAGATCTATGCCACTTGTTTCGGCTAGACTAATATTAAATTGTTAAAGCATGAAACGTTCTATTCTTTGTGAACTGATTTGTTATTGAAGATATATGTCACTTGTTTCGGCTAGACTAATATTAAATTGTTAAAGCATGAAACGTTCTATTATTTGTGAACTGATTTGTTATTGAAAATTTATGTCACTTGTTTCGGCTATATCAATATTGATATAATATGTTGAAATCATAGCATTTCTTTTAAACCAATCAAAACCATATTATTGTGGTACGGACTCATGATGTAAGACTGAGATGAACAACCCTTATAAAAAGGGAACTTTATTGTCGGAAATCTGACCCCTCACGCTATGTTTGAGTATTATGCATAATATAGGGTACAATGAGGCTGATCACCTCACGTACTCCTAGAAGAGTATATTGGTCTTTATGACTAACTTATACTTTTGAGGTATTCAGTTTTATTGACTGATAATTCCTCCAGAAGTTCACGATCTATAGCGATCACTCAACATAAAATCTAGGAATAACCCTCTTTATTGAATGTTGTTGCAAATTCGTTGCTCACCCTTGTTTAAAATAAAACTTTTCAGCTAAATTCGAGGTAGCCGAAGGTTCTAGGAAGGACAAAGGCAAAGAGAAAGCGACCGAATAGTGTTATGTGTGTGTTGTTTATTATGTTATATATTGATATAAACCATTTTTATTATTAGATATGTATTGTAAAGGTAAGTTATACCTGTGAAAATGATATGTTTTGTATTAAGGTAATGTAATGAATGATGTAATTCATAAGGAATGGGTAGATAGATGTGTGTGTATGATGTATCGTGAGCACCAAATTCAAGGTTCAAGGGACCCGGATTTGGGGGCGTCACATTTCTAAACCAATTTCTACTTGGTATGGATTTAGTCTAAGAATGAACAACCCTAATATTGGGGGAAATGTTTTATGTTGTCAACATGTAATGTCGAGTGATGGAAGAACGCAACTTGAGCTAAAGCAGTCTTTCTCAGTGCAACTTGAGCTAGGTCAGCAGGAACTCAAGTTTGAAGTTGTCAACTCCTCTTACCTGATGGAGCAGCTTATGTCCAACATGGAGCACCTCTCTCAAATGATTAGTGACAAAAAGGGGGAGAAAAAGAGGCATAGAAAGAGGAAGAGCAAGAGGCACTCAAAGAAGAGCATAGGGATAGAAGAAAAGAAATTAAAGAAGAAGACATCAGCTGCAGAAAGAGTATCATCATCTGAGGGAGAGCCAAAAGATGAAGATCCCATGATCGCAGAGTCTGAGGGGGAGCATGATCAGAAAGAAGCTGAAGGGGAGCCAAGGAAAGACAGAAGGTCATCATCTCAAGGGGAGCGAGGGCAAGAAGAACAATCAGATGATTAGCTGATCAGTAAACATCCTTGAAACATACAAGGAGCCAAAGAGGTACATCTCTAACTAGTTAGGTATGTTCTGGATCCAGGATGTAGAATGTCTTAATATATAAATTGCCATATCAATATAAATGACATTCATGATTATCTGTTTTAGAAATACAGTTGTTCACTGTATATAAGATTTATTCATAACATGCATATGCACTTATTGTTTTTGTCATAATCAAATAGGGGGAGATTGTCAGGAATAAACATGTGAATGATATTCCTATTTAATATATGATTTGATTATGATATATATGAATGAATATGCAAGTATGCTTGCATTAAGAAAAGTTGTAAAGTCCTTTGATAGATAATAGAGATATATGTACAAGGACTTAGAATGAATTGATCAAGAATGTTAGGTTGATCCTACATAAGCAAAACAGCTTTGTAAAGTCCTTAAAAAGAAATGATGTACAAGGACTATAAATATAGAAAGATCAAGCATGTTAGGTTGATCTTATGATGTAATAGATAGGCTTGTCTGATCGTCGAGCACTGCACCAGAAGTCGTAGTCTGCCAAGAGAGTCAAAGTTAACACGAGAGCTATCAAGGCAGAATAGGAGTATGCAAGATAGTAGATCTCAGAGTTCGTAGACTGCCAGGGGAAATGAAGAAGGACCATAGTGTGTCGAGTAGAGCTTCCTCGGGATCGTAGTGTGCCGAGGAAGTCATGTTCAGAATTGAAGAGACAGCCTGCCTACGAGCCGACCGATTATTTGTCAAAGCTAAGAAAGAAACGTAGACTACACTCGGAGTTGTAGAGTATCGATACCGAAGCCATGTCAAGGATCGTAGACTACACTTTGAGTTCGTAGAGTCTATTGATTACATGCAGAGATCGTAGTCGAGCAAGATCAGATGAAGACAACAGGCACAAGGCAGAAACCGTAGTGTGAAGATCTGATCTCAGGATCGTAGTGTCTCGCATGGTACCAAGCCAATCGTAGAATGCAGAACTACGACCTCAACAGAAGTGCTCACAATGTATAGGCAGAATCGTAGAGCAAGTATGATTCTCAACTAATGAGCACTCCCAAAATATCCAAAGGAACAAAGCCTCTGGTTGGCACTACAAAGATACATCCTACCTGAAGGGAACCAGAGAGCACTCAACGAATGGCATGCAAGCTAAAAGAAGATCTAAGCACCAACCCAATCAGCATCAAGATTGAGTTGTGAAGCCATTCGAGATGAAGTCATCCACAATATAATCATAAGAAGACTTCAAAGAATCGACTAAGAAAAAGTCGCCAAGTGCAAGATGCTGTCAGTGAATGTAAGACAATGATCTTGGAAGGAACCGAGATCGTAGTGTTTGCCAAACAAAGAAGAACTGATGGAAAGTGAACCGAGATACTGGGTAGCCTCTGAAGAACAAGGCTAAAGTGATTAAGTGTAGGGTTAGTCCATCGATGATAAGTGAACGGGAGATCAGAAGGAGAAAGCGAACTGGACGCACCATAAATCTGAAGTGTCTTGCTATTCAGAGGGAACCAGAGCAAGGAGTTAGGCCATCAGTATCTGAGAACAGTCAAAGCAAACAGAAGTATTGAAGCACTGCACAATAGAAGGAAAAGGTATACTATAATGGAGATCCAATCAACACTCTTCAAAATCGTAGTGTTAACTCTACCAGTCAATGAGCAACACTCAACAAGACACTACGATTAGGTCCTCGAAGACGTGCATCAAAATCGTAGAGTTCGAACTCCCGAAGACTGAAGCATTGGCAACGGTTCAATCTGAAGGATAGTATTCGGACAAAAGCTTATTGAGATCATCGATGCAAAAGGACAACCTCTGATCGAGAAATCAGAAGGAGATAATAAAGTCTTCAACCTGCCCAAGACATTAAAGTGACAACTCTGACGGGTAGGTGAAATAGTAGACTGAAATGTCATATAAAGTATGACATGTCACATCAGCAGTCTACCTCTGTCATCTCGAGATCTATGAAGATATTTGAATAGCCTTTAACAGCTACTTTCCAATGGAAGGATTGGGAAGGAGTATAAATCTAGAAGAGCTTCAAAGATCGAAGGTTGCTGGAGTTGCTGAGTTTGGAGATAAGGTGGATTGATCTAAACCATGTGAGATAGTGAGTCCGAAGGCTCACTCTACGATCCACCAAGAACACTCAGAGACATGCAAAGAAAGAAGTAGAAGTGAGAGTTCTACTACTTAAAGAGTGTTCTGAACTGTCGAGAGAAAGAAGAGCATCATGTCATCTTGATGTCTATCATGGGAAGACTCTAAGTACAATAGAGAAGAGCCTATAGTCATCTTAGCAAGTCCATCATGAGAAGGCATCTAGGAGCAAGAAAGGAGATCACAAATGCCATCTTGGTGTTAAGCATGAGAAAGCTTCTAAGTACCTAACAGAAGAGCTTACAGTCATCTTAGAAGCCTATCATGTGCAGCCATCAAGTACCAAGGAGAAGGATCTTCAAGGCAGTTTATAAAGGGGTCATCCGAAGTGGTTCAGTAACCAAAGAAGCTGAGCATCATGCAACACTCAGCTGCACTTCAAGGATAATCAAGCCAAGCTGCTAAGGATAGAAGATGTTCAGAGCATGAAAACATCTTAGCAGCTCAGCACCGACTCCAACAACAACAAACAAACAACTCAACAAAGCCAAGGCCTAAGGGGTCCTTGTCCGAAGAGACTAAATAAAGCCAGGGCTTGAGGGGTCCTTTTCCGGAGGGACTAAACGAAGTTCCAAGCCTGTTGGGCTTGAAGAGTTCCTAGGGAACTAGAGGAGTCCCAAGGCTGCTTGCCTTGAAGAGTTCTTAGTAAACTGAAGTCCCAAGGTCATTGGCTCAAGGAATCTTAGTGATTGTGGTTTGCCCTTCCTTAGTAGAAATCTCGCTAGTTGAAAGCGGTAAGAGTGGATTAGGAGCTTGAGTCTCTTAATCATTTAAAACCCTTGTGTCTTTTTTTACATTATGTCATTTATATTATGTACTATAACCTGCTATAATCACTATGTATGTTTTAACCGCTATAACTAAACTTACTCTACGAACAATGTATGTATGATTATGAATATATCAATGAAGGGATCTTTTACTTATTCTCATTGTGCTTGAAAAGATTCTTATGTTTGTCATATGCTAATTTAATAGCTATACAAAATAAACCCGAAAAGTATTTGAAATAAAAGGATCTATTCAACCCCCCCCTTCTAGATCTATTGTGCCCTCTCGAACTAACAATTGGTATTAAAGCGTGTTCTCATGTTATATTCAAAAGCTAATCGCTTTCTGAGTCCGATCCTGTGCACTAACATTGTTCTAAACTTAGTTTAGTAGTAAGTAACTTGTTATATGCAGATGAACTCACATGTTGGAAATATTGTGTATAGGTTAAATGTGTATATACACCTGAAGCTGCTCAGATTAGTCCATGGTCTCAATTGTTACATCAACAAGATCAATCCTTGCCTACAGTCAATCTTGTAGTCTGAAGACCAGACGAGAGAGCTCAAGAGACATCAATGACAAAGAGTCAAGCATCCACCAGCCTTAAAAATGAAACGACCATACATGCAAAGAAATGCTCATCCAGAGAAGAAAGAAGCTCTCCTCAGATATATGTCTGGTCAACCATCGGCTGGATGCAAACTTCATGAACTGAAAGATGTCAAAAGAACTAAAGATGCTGAGATTCTCAGGCTGCATCTTCAAGACCTCGACTGATTAAATAAAGGCCAACAAGAGAAATAAGCTATCAGGAGCAAAAGTAAAGCTATGCACATCAATACCTAAACTCAGTATATCCATGATAAATGACAGTTTAGTAACTGACAGTAAAAAGGTACGGTTCCTCACAGTTAAATGCATACATCATTATTGCACTCTCTTATGAACTATGTTGCCTAATTTTTAATAGCACTTTACCATGCAAGTATACGCGTTCAATTGTAATATTCAGCAAGCAAGGATTTCATTCCCACGAGGAAATAGACTAATATTTATCAATTACTAATTCTAATGCAATTAATCCTATTTTAAACTACGAAATTTTATCTGTGATTTGAAATTTAAACTTAACAAAACTAATGATTAAAAATCAAAATTTCACAAGAATAATTGCAGATTTAACAGGTTAAGATTACAACTTCCCTTGGTATTTCATTTAAATCAATTCACTTCCCATTTAAAGTAATTAATTAATATGAATCATTATCCAAGAATGATTTATAAAATTCACACACTTTTTCCAAAACACGTGAACAAATCCTCCTAACTCCGATCCTTAAGACAATAAAATTACAAGGAACACCCTACTCAATTAATTCACTATATTCCTATGTGAATCAAGTTAATTAGGGTTTACGATAAATTCTTTCAAAGGATACAAAAGACGATAGGTATATTCCCCGTCCCTACATGCTAATCATATTAACCCTATTCAGATTATATGAACAGATGTTATCATATCCAGATCTCAATCTATACTCCATCTTCCAATTTTATATAGATTATCACAATAATTGTTGGCCAAACAATTAATCAATAAGCAAAAGATATAATAAACAATTCAATAAAAACCAACTTTCATTCAATGGGAAGGTTCAATTTAAACTACATACCAAGTTCCGTTGCAATCTTAATGAAAATTTAGTTCATGCTAATAATAAAGAAAAACATCATCCAGATTAATAATCCAAACATCCCAGATAATTACAAAAGATAAAACTAGATAAGAGAAGAAGAAACTCTGAATTTTCTCCAATACTCTCTCTTTGATCTTCAGCCCTTGCAATTTTCCTTCGTGTTTTTCTTCGTTGTCCTCTCTGCAAATCTCTTGAAAAATTCCGTGATACCTCTTTTCTAAAGTCTCCTCCTATTTGTATTAGTCTTCCACCTCATTCAGATTCCTTTTTGGCTTCAAAAACCCACTTGGCAGTATAAAATCCTCCTTTTTTTGCATAATGAGCGCCTACCAGCGCTCAACACAAGCCATTTCCAAGCGCTTAGGCGCTTGACCAGGACCACATAATTACAAAAATGCCACTCAGCTCTAATTTTAATGATTTTTTGACCTTTTCTTCTCCTCGAAATGACCAATTTGTCCCTCCAGCTCCAACCTACAAAAAAATAAACACAAAACACATAAAAAGATACTAAAAAACAATTAAAGATAACAATAATTAAGTTTAATAATATCGGATTCATAGGTATAAAACCTACTCATCAAACTATAACAGTATTCTGTCAGGGAATCATAATCTAACAAAAAAGGTGAAGAGAGAATGTAACCTGAGGATAGAAACTCAAATAACTATGAACTTTCTCTCCATCCAAGTTTTAGGTTGAAGATGACATCTTAAAGGAAATTTGGGATGGGTCATAAGAGTATCACAGGCCTAATAAACTTTATGTGAAGTAATCTTTGCTGGTGGGTTAGTATGTGTGTACAAGCCTATGTTCTAAGTGTTTAACAACCCACAGAGTATGATCGCTTTTACAAGAGGATCCTCGATTTTAGAGAAACTGATCACCTCCATGAATCAACTAGATACTCATAAATCGTAGAGTTGATTCCTACTCTGTGAACACTTAAACATTGTGAACATAATCCAGTAAATGATGAAACTATCATAGATAGAGAGTGTGTTATTAAATGCCAAATCCTACACACACTCACCATCATGCATCTCAAAATGTATTATCTTAAGATAGTTGCATGCATGAATATGTCTGATAGTGATAAATATGATGATTATCCAAATAAGAGGAACAGGGGTTTAGAAAACTAACCTAGCAAGACCCATTTAAGTATGGGTACCAAAAATAGAAATATATTTAAACCTGCAGGTACTTGGTCAATCTGACCACATTAAGGAATCCTAAAGCAGAAGACTTCAGTCAAGAAGACTCAACCAGCAGAAGGCTAAGGACTGTTCAGAGATGAGTCTGATAAAGTTCCTATATTGCCAAGCATGTCCTTGAAGACCCTCTGAGCTAACCAGAATGGAGCTCACATGGCTGCTAATCTGTTTGTGGGAGAAGGCCATGCAACAGAAAATGAAAAGGGTCTCATGTGCTCAAAAGCTAGCAAAGAGTGCTATATAAGAAGAATCCTCATGGAAGCTCACATAAGAGGATCATCGAGCATCAGACAAGAGGAGCTCATTAAAAAGCAGAACTTCTCAACCTCAAGATCGCCCCAAGAAGACTACGCTCAGAATGTCTTTGTCAAAAGATCATAGAGTGATAAGTCCTGAAAATACTCATCTCTACGATACAAGGAGATCTAAGTGATGATGATGATTCCAGTCAGAAGGAGATATGTTGGGCCGCCTTCAAATGAACCTGAAGAAGATGGAATCACATCCATCTGGGAAGACAGCATCAATAATGGGGGAGCAGTGATCTGTTAAGAAGCAACAGAACTGAAATAAACTATGAAGAAATATACCAGCTACAGAGTCCCAAAACTTTGTGGCTGATGAACCAAATGAAGATCCATAGTCAGCAGGAACGTCTCAAAACGTACTACTGATAACCTCTCAGCCACCCAACTCAAAATCGTGGAGTGCCTACGATCAAGCATCTGATCGCAGTGTCAAACTAGATAATTTTATTAACAATCGAAATATTTTTCGTAAGCTCGTAATAATTTTTAAGTAATTAGTACTATTATCATGAATTTTCCATTATTAATATTGTATTTAAATGAATTAAATACCACAATATTTTATTATCATTAATATCTATTTATTATCAAATATTAATGAAATACATAACATAATATTATAATATATTTATAATATTTCAAAGTATTTTAATACTTTATTATTTCCTTTAAATGATTTTTAAACAAATAAATTCATTATCCGATAATTTCTATTAATATTAAAATATTAATATTTTCATGACAAAATATCAAAAGTTATATTTTATAACTTAAAATATTTTTATAATACTTAAATCATTTTTATATGATTTATAAATCATTAATTATATTTTTCCATAATTTATTTAATATATTTATTAAATAAAATAATTACCATTAATATTTATTAATTAATAAAATTTATCAAAAAATATTAAAAAGTCACCTGAAAATATCTTTAAATATTTTCATATACCATAATATTATTTTTCATGATTTTTTATGTATTAAAATTATTTTTAAATAATTTATTTAATATTATAATTAAATAAATTAAATACCATTTATATTCTAAAAATATTAAATATTTATGAAATATACCTGAAAATAAAAAAAACTATTTTTCAGACTTTAAAATAATTTTTTGGAATTTATTTTATATTTGTAATAATTAAAATCTATTTAATTCGATTTATTTAATAAAATAATTAATTCCTAAAACTAACTATCCTTAAAGGGGTTTCTGGTGACAAATCGGTCGCTAAAAGTGTTCTTCGAGTTCTTGAGCCTATTCCCAGAAATTCTGTCCGATTATAGGGTGGGTGGCTTGACCACTCACTGATTCATGCTCGTTACATTTCTGGGCTTGAAAGTTTGTTATGATCGTAGTACTAATGTAATACTACCATCATCAACTGGTTTTCTAGTAATCTTATCACATAACAGAAAGTTATTGGCCTTCGAAATCCTTGTCAGGCCTGTTCTTCATTTTCTTGGTTACCCAGAAATGAAGAACAGCCAAGGTACCTATTTGGCATCTTTAAATCATATTCTCCTGGACTTGGTTTGTGTAATCTAGTGGGTCAATATTGTAGAAGAGATGTCAGACTGCATTTCCATAATAACATATCATCATAACAATAACTAATGCTAAGAGATCATGGTCGGTCAAACTCTGACAAAAAAACACGTTCATGAAGATCTGGGTTTCCCAAATTCTCCTTCCGGCCAGTTGGTCAACGTAAGTTTGACCCATATTATTTTTCATTCTACTAAGGTTCTGAGTAATCTAAGGGCATATACGTGTAGTCCATATGTCCGGATACAACATCAAACTAACATCATGTCATAAACCATTACCAGAAGCAAGATCAAGGGCTTCAAAAAACTTGTCAGACCACCTGGAAAATTTATGGGTTGCCCAGATTTTGATTTCCGTGAACGGTCAACGCCTTTTGACTGCTCATATCTGGAGATCTAGACATGGTATGACCATGATTCAAGTTCCATATTACAGTACACATGACAAAGAACAAATGTATAACTTAAAACAACTCAAATCAAAAACAGAACGAGATCTAAGGCTACTGACATCGGTTGTCAGAAAACTATTTCAATCATTTTCCAGATTTCTAAAAACTCAAATTTCGAGCATCAAAATGATATGGATCTAGGTTTTGACCACCCAGATCATCAAATGACACCATAATACATAACTTTAACCAACAACCTACAACATGTAACATCAAATACAAAGATTTCAAGATTTAGGGCTTTATACCTTTTGAGCTTTGATTATTGATTTCTGATCCTTGAATCTATTCTTGTTAAGCTAAGAGATGATTTTATCTTAACTTCTCACTTCTTTTCACTCTCATACTCGAATTTCTAGAGAGAGAATGGTCTTGGGTTAAAATAAAAATTAAAGTAGGCATTCTCTCTCTCTCAATCTATATATTTGATACAAATGAAATGTATTTTGCTGAGCTAGCTGCTGGATTGTTGGTCAATAAGTCACATGACTGGTACAAAGTTGGTCACTAACACCCATATGGCTAGATTTGCAAGCAATCTACAATAATTCACTAAAGGGTAATATAGTCATTAAACTTTTAAATTTAATGGCATTCATGTAAATGGCCAAACCCTTAGGGTTTAGGGTTAGGGTTAGGGTTTAGGGTTAGGGTTTAGGGTTTAAAAACCTTAGGGTTTAGGGTTTGGAATCTTTAGGTTTGGCAATTTGATTTCTAAAGTTTCCAATTTACGTTTTAAAAATAGAAATTTAAAATTTCTAAATTATAATTAGGATTTTCTAATTATATTAAAATTTCTTAAGCATAATTTAAATCTTGCTAATTAGGATTAGTATTTCCTAATTAAAATTGCTAATTAAGCAATTAGGGTCAAAATGGTTATTAGGGTTTATAACCCCAAAATTAGGGTTTCTAATAGAAAATAATTTTCTAATTTAGAAATTAGATTTCGTAATTAGATTAGGGTTTTCTAATTACTTAACTTGAAAATTAGAATTAATATTTCCTAATTATCATTAAAATTATTAAATTAACACTTAGGTTTTCCCTAATTATAAATTAGGGTTTCAAATCCATAATTTAGGGTTTAAAATTTTGAAATTAGGGTTTGCTAAATAATTAAGCTTTACCCTAATTAATATTACCCTAATTATCCTTTAAGTTCCCAGATTAGGGTTTTAAATTTCTAATTAGGGTTTCGGATTCCAGTAACTGAAATTATAGTTTCCAGAACCGGTTTCTAGGATTTTTTATAATTCGTAAGAATTTTCTAGTCGAACGTTGACGTTCTTAATATATACTTAGGGTTTGTTACAGATATCGTTTATCTAGTCAACCCTTGACCCTTAACCACATTCTGAACACATAAATGACCATATACACAGAACATAAACACATATACACTTAATCCTGAATAATTCACCTAAATCCTTCACAGAATTTTGAAATCCTCAAAATTCTATCTTAAAAATATCAAACGCATACACTAATTTTCTGTCTAGGTTCTAATGTTGAACCTTAAATCTATTAATAAAAAATTTAAAAATATTTCCTAAATTCTCGGGTTGTCACATTTGAAACTTATATTTATGGCTAAATAACCATGATTGGTCGGACAACGGCTCTATCGACTAGTCCTCTTCCTGGAATTTGGCATAAAAAATTTGGATTGCCTCGTGACGTTCTTCGGAGAAGTCATCGAATGAGATATTGGGATTGGAGGAGTCAGCCCAGCTGAGGAGGAGATGGGTAGATCATTTGATATAGAACCAGTTTGAATGCCAACCTTTGTTACTTGAGGGAGTTTTCTTCCAAGCTCGTTTGTTGGCTTGCTTGTTCAGTTGTCGGAAACCTAATTCTCTGGATCGGTTAAGGGTAAAAAGGGCAAAGAAGAAGTTGATACTTGGGGCAACATTGCACTCATGACAGAAGGCAATATAACAGATAAGATGAATATAGGAGTTCTACACCAGCTGTATGAACTCAATTCCAACAAAGTTAAGGAAGGTAAAGAAGAGTTCATGAAGAGGACATTTGACCCCATACCTCAGAGCATAAAAGGGTAAGCGACCCTACTATTGGGATGATTTTACATTCTTTTGTTGAGCTTCGGCGCCCGAAGCTTGTATTCGTCCGGGATTAGGTATTGTTTACATATCCCTTGAAGGGTTTTCTTATCGATGGATGATCTAGTGTTGATATGGGAGTACGCCTTTTCGTAAAAGTACTCTTCCATCATCTTGGCTTCGGTGAGTTCGGCATTGCTGCGTGCTTTAGTGGGTGTTGTTGTAGAGGCGGTGGTGGTGGTGATGGGAACGTTGGCGATGCTGGTGGTGTTGATGGGAATTGGGTCGACAAAGATTAAATCAGTGGTTGTAGGTGTGTTAGTGGTTGTTAGGATGGTGGTGGAGTCGGAAGTAGTGATGTGGTGATGTGGTACTGTTCGACGATGGTCGAAATCTTAGTGGTGTGAACGATCTCAGTGACATGAGATGCGACATTGGAGGATGAAAGAGTTGGGGAAGATGAATGGAGGTGGCTTCAACAGTAGTCGCGTGGGTGGTAACAGTTTCGACAACAGTTGATGGGGTTTAGGCTTGGTCGTTGGTTGCCATTGGAGTTTGGGAGATTGATTGAAACTGTTGGAAACTAACTAAAGTTGCCAGAGTTCGATCGGAAGATATGGTCGCAGAGAAAAGGTGGTGTTAACTCGAGAGATAAAATTCAAAATCTAAAATGCTGAGTGTAGTGCTTGATTTGGATGGGGGACTTTTGATATGACTAAGCAGTTGTGCACGCTTCCCAAAAAAGATTGATAATGGTGAATGTGGGACCGGTGTGTGCATGTTGTCGATGCCGGGAATTTTTCCTATTGTGTTCTCTACCCTTTATATTTTCTATGTTGATTTTTATTCTTGCTTAAAAGTGATATTTTTAGAAATACCTACATGCAATGTCGAAGATTTGAAAAGTTTGATTTTAATGATTGGGCCGAATTAGACAAAGCCGCCAGTTGGTATGAGTTTAAATGGTTGTACTAACTCAATCGGAGTTTGAAAGGTTTTCACAAAATGGCCCAATATGTGACTCTATTTAATTCTTCTGGGACCCGAGATTCATGGAGTTTGGGGGTTTGCTTAAGCGAGGGGAAGGTGTTCGGCACCCCCCAACTTCTGTGAAACACGGTTACCACTACTTTTTCATTCCCTATGCATTGTGTGTGTGTATTTGAAAGCTTTGGATTGAAAAGATATTTTGTGCTTTATTTGAAAGTAGTGTTATGCCTCTTTTGCACCTATATACAAAAGGATTTGACTTATTGAAAAGTTCAGTTTTAACAGGCAATGAAAGTGAAGTTTCGGAAAGTTGTTTTCAAACCCTTTCACTCGCATAGGAATGGAGGCCTTTGATACTTTCATTTTATTCCATATTCGGCTTGATTTGATTTTATTTAAGATGTGAAACATCTTTGATAGTATATAAATATATATATATATATATAAGTGTCGAACTTCTTATAGGCATGAGAGTCATCGAAGTAAGCCTGAACACCACATGCATGATTTTCACTATTTTGAGGCCTTAAATCCGGATAACCGTTTAGGCCTTGCAGTTACATGTACACTAGATTGAAAGCTGGCTGTACAACTTAAACAAGTCCATCATGGGAACCGGATCTTGATCCATTGATTGAATCGTAGACCCTGTGGCTCTTAGGCTCACATAATATCTTTTAAACAGCCTGCACGATGAATATATTGAAATAAACTGCAAATTTACTTCTAGACGTTGCAAAACAAAGGGTTCATCAGTGAAATCATTGCATGCGCATAACCAAGCTTTTCGTTTCCTCTAGATATAGATCTAGGGTCGCGTAGTTGCTTAATATTTACAAAAAATAAAAAGTAAACTAGATTTATCTAGATCTTAATCATTCTAGCTCAACGGTTCAAGTTTTACAACTTTTGAACCGGTTAAAAGTTAGATCTGGCTAGATTTAGTATATATCTAGTCAATACACCTCAAATATTGACTATTTACACAAAATGAACGGTTTAAAAACTAGATCTATGCCATACAGAGGCGGATATATATATATATATATATATATATATATAGTCCGGATCTTAAGCTTCTGTCTTCTAACATACCTTGTATACCCCTTTAGCGACCATTTGGGCCCATGCGATTTATCTCTCATTCGCCGCTATAGGTTGTCCTTCGCTATATGTTGTCAATCACTAAAAGTTAAGACGACAGTTCTATATATAGCGATGGATCGAATCGTCGCCCGGTCCGTCGCTAAAGGAGGGTATGCAAGGTATGTTAGATAAGAGGTAATCTTAAGATTCGGACCGTATATATATATATATATATAGTACTTATATATATAGTAAAGCAAGAAAAGAAGCAGATCTGAAGAGATCTTACAATTAGGCACTAGAATGGCTATCAAACGGCTTTAGGCACCTCCAAACTCGATTTCCACCAGTTAAGACATGATATGTTTTAGTATATATATGTAAAAGTGTTTACCGAAGAGATTTACAAAGTTTAAACATAAGGTCTAGCCTTTTTCTCTCTCCAAATCGAGCTCTCTGTCTCTCTATCTTCCCTCTCTCTCTCTCTCCAAATGAGCTAAGATCCGGATTTTATAGAGGAATAGGGGGAGTCACATGTCTACCTGCTGTTGCCATGGGTACACCTGTGATAGCTTAAAAGTGGGCCCTACTTATTCGGTTTTGTCCTAGTAGGTCAGGTTTTCATGCTGCGCGCTGGAAAGATCATAACTCTCAATCCGGGAGAAGTTAGAAGACGTGTCATATTAATATGGAAAGCTATTTTTGATAGCTTCACAATATATTCACCCCATTCTGAGTTCGGAAAGATAGGCAAAAAGGGGGGAAACATCCATAAGTTGATGCCGGCTAGCTATTCGCCTTGTTGTGCGCTGGGAAACTTGATTTTTTCAATCCGGGAATAGTTAAGAGATGTGCCATACCATTCTATAATTCTCTTTCCGAGAACTATGCAATGACATAGGGCTTGCCCTTTTTTGAATCCGGGAAGATAGGTACATGACCAGAATAGCATTTCTAGGTCTCCGCAGGTAGTCCGTTGAGCTGTCTTGCGAAGTTTGCGCTTGAGATTGCTGCGATGGATCTTTGTATCCTTTTTTGTAGCTGGACAGTTTTTTTTTATGTTTTGTTTGGCAAAATGACCTCTTTGCCCTCCCGAGGTTGTATCCGGGCTTGAAGTGGATATTGTTGTCCCTCGGGTTTATTTCAGAGGCTTTAACTGTTATTGTCTCTGTCTTTCCTCGGGGTTGATTCTAAGGTTGATTTGATGTCCCATGGTGCAGTCTCCGAGGTTTGATTTGATATCCAACAGGGTTGTCTCTGTGGTTTAAGGTTTACTGTAGTCCTCAGGGGATGTCTCTAGGGTAGAAAAGACGTTTTTGCCCTCCTGCATGGTTAGTCCAAGGGAAACAAAATTTCGAGTGTCTACACACGTGGGGCGAGACGTGTCCTTTGGTATTTGCATTAAAGCTATTTTTTGGATTATTTCTGTAAGATCCCAACTTTTATGAATAAAGATTAATTTTCTCTAAATATCATTTTGAATATTATGGTGTGGATTTGATATAATGTTATAGTTGTGGGTAATATTTACAAATTTTGCAAAGTAAGTAAGTTGTTATAAATAATCGTTTGGTCAGGGAATATTGATTTTATCAGGGAATATTCGTACGACGGCAAAATCATTGACGGAGCCCACAACAGAATTATTGCCGGAGTTAGAAAATGATAGAAATAACTTTTTATGAAAATAACGGCAAAAATTTTACCGTTAACTGTTGAAATACCCAGTGATAAAAGTACAGTAATATGCGTGGTTGCAAAGTAGCACCAATATTGTACAATATCTTTGATTATTGATGCTTACGTGAGAAGTCACGCAGCTTTGTTCAATTATTGCCGCAGTAATTGCTGCATAGTATCTCACGTTATTGATTCAATTATTGTCACTATAATTTATATTATTAAATCAATAATTGAGACGACAAAGTTATTCATATTATTATTTGCATTATTAACGATGTCTAGAAAGTTCTGTCGAGAAAAGGGGTTTGGTCACCTAATTGCACGCCAATAAGGAGAAATCCTTATCGGAAAGTCCCATATTTCCTGGGAATGATCGTGTTGTTAATATTGTGACTTATAATATTAATGATGAATATTATTAAAAATGTGTTTTGAGAAGCCAAGTGAATTGAGATAAATGGACCCTCACTTACCCATTTTTCAAAAACTGCTTTAGTGAAAGTTATCTCAGCTTTTGTTTTATATATATATATATATATATATATATATATATATATATATATATAATAATGTCGTGAGGGGAGGAACTCATGTCACTTGGGGATTCTATTATATATATTATAATAAGTTTTGTTTTTTATGTAAAATAGAATATATTATATTTTATTGTTTGCATAGTAATCGCATATAGTGCAAAAGATAGTAAAAGCAAAAAAAAATTCACCATCAGTGAATTGCTCAATTTCCAATTTGTGAAGTCCAAGATTTTCTAATTCAAATAGTATCATATCATTCTTCTATAAATAGGATGCTTAATTTAGATATGAAAATCACACTATAATCAGAGAATTCTTCTTCTATAATATTGAACGTATTTCTTTAGAGTTTAAGGAAGCTTTGAGTGTAAAAAACAGTATAAGTTTTCTTCAAAAATATCCCCGCCATACCAGTCAGAAATACCCTCCATTTAAGGTAAGGGATGTTATTTTTGTTCAATATTCGTAAGAAAAAATATTTTCTTTCATACTCTGTAGTACGTAAGTAATATTATTTCGTTTCAGATTCCAAATTCTACACTCATTTTGTTAAGTATTGCTTCTATACTCCTTTAAATTAGTAGAATATCCTTGAAATTTGTGCTTCATCTAGTATCGTTTCATAAGGATATTTTTTTGAACATTCTTGTTAAAATTTAATCTTTTCATGCCGGGGTACTATTCACAGGGTACTATTCACAAAGTATTATTCACCCAAAAAACTGATTTCTTTTCTGTCCAAATTATTTTTGATACATGGATATTATTCTTGAATTTTACTCCACAAAGCAGTTATCATGTTGTTAATTTGGACATTTTTAAACTCTGGATAAATTAAAAATCTTTAATATTTATCCTTGATTTCGTTTGATTGATGCTTATATCATTGTCATCATCCACATGATTATATTGTGATGAAAGTCATCTTTGGCCCGTAATGCATAGATGGACTGTTGATTGGTATGATTATGACTATGTATCGGTATAATCATGACCTGTAATGTTACAAATGATATAGTAAAAGTCCTCATTGGCCCGTAGTGCATTGATGGACAGTTGTTGGCATGATTATGATCATTGATGATAATACGAATATCCTTGGCTCGTAGTGCATGGATGATTCGTGGATGTGATAATAATGAATATCTTTGGCCCATAGTGCATGGATAATTCAGTGGTGTGGATTATTTATTGAGTTGAGTCTCAGCGATAAAATTGATGATAAACTTTTAAATCATAGAAGATAGTAGATATCATGCTCTACTTAACTCTTCTAATGGATTATTTGTTCAGCTGCAGTTATACTTGTTGTCTATTGTTTTCTATCAGTTTAACACTGTTGAAGGCTAACGATAATTTATTATGCATTATCTTAGTCATAATATTCTTTACTAGACTAGTTGAGCTCACCCTTTGCTTTCATTGTTCTCTTCAGGAAATGAGAATATAGATGGGACTAGTTGGGGAATGGAGTGACGGTCCAGATGGTTGCTTTAGTAGTCCTCACTATTCTGTGAAATAGTGTAATAATAATTATAATGAGGACTTCATTTAAGTTTGGATATTGTCTAGAGACAATATTCGTGTTAAAACTCTCAAATTATGTTATACGACACGCTTGTATAATTAAGTTTGTATTTGTATTCTCGCACCATGTATTTGGCACTCTCGGAATGGGTGATGTATATCTATTTTGGGGGCGTCACAGTTGGTATCAAAGCTTAGGGATATGATCCCTAGCTAAGATTTGAGGCTAGAACTTGAAAGTAGAATGCACACAAGCCAATCAAGTTTGCTAATAAAGCATATACTTTGTAACAATATTATTCATTTATTAATAAAAAGTATTAATTTATTAAAGGCTTTTAATTATCTACATGATGTTGTTTTATAATATGTGATAAACTCATAGTTTTAAGCAATGCTTTTAGAATAATGATGATGATCATTCTAATGAGATCTAAATTCTTAGAAAGCTTAAAACTAAAATAGTTCCCAATCATTGGATTACTAAATTGGGGATTAGTGAATCCAGATAGATTGGTACATACGTTGCTTGCTCATTGGATGAGGATGATTTGATCTCATTATCATTTCGTGGAGACACTAAAGCAAGTATGTAGGTGCTTATTAGAGAATAAGTTCACTGAATGTGGCTCGCTAAGGAATACCTAATGGAGTTTTACTTGCATGTCAATAGGAATTCATGTAGTGATAGTAGTACAAGTGATCCTTGGACTTGAGATCATCATAGTATCTTGTGTATGATGAGTTATACTTTGACTTATTCCTTAAGACCCTTAGGGTATATCAAAGGGTATGTTTGGGTATAATAAGTTGTACATGGAGATAATGTATGATCAATAAAGAATCTACCACTTCTAGTAAAAGAAGAGAAATGTCCTATGTGACTCGATAAATGACAACCCAGTAGTCATTGGCCAAGGCAGAATGAAATTAGAAAGAAGTTTCTAATTTGTATTATTTAGAGTTATGCATTTAAGAATCGAAATACATATAATTAAATAAAATAAGACTTGACAGTAATTCCATGTCTTATATTTAATTTGGACATTGTATGGTAGAAAGATTGAATTGTACGGTAACTATTTACTCAAAAGTTCTTTTATGATTAATGTTGAAATCTATATTATCTGGAAAGTCGTTAATCGCTAGGGAGGCTTATCCCTATTATAGAATAAATATTATTTATTTCAATAAATTAATAGTTTAATTTATTCAAATAAGATTAGAATTGTTCTAATTGATTTATTCACAACCGGTTCAATATGGAGAACCTAAAGGGTCACACCATAAAAGGAAGAATAATTATTTAAGAAGTTAATGGCATAATCGTAATAATATGTTAAGTGTATTTAATTTAATCTATGGTGATAGAATTAATTAAATAGCTTAATATTTATTATTTAATATTTTGAAAATATTAAATATATAAATTAATAAGAGGAGTCTTATTATTATTATTACAATTATTATTATTTTAATTTCTAAAGAGTTGGAAATTAATTTAATATAAGTACTCTCATTTATTCCTAATAAGATTAGGAGGCAAATTAATTAAAAGAGTTTAATTAATTATCCCTAATAAGATTAAGAAGCTTAATTAATTAAAGGAATTTAATTAATAAAATAATACCCTATTTTCTAATTAGATTAGAAGGGTTAACTGATATCTTTATAAGAGGAGTCTTATATCAGATATCTAAAAAGACGTGATTCCAATTGTTGGAGAGTACGCTCTTTTTCTATGAGAGATAGAAAAACTAGGGTTTTGCCAAATACTCATCTTCTAGAATCTTTCTTCTTCCTTGGTAGATCACCTCTAGAGGCCAAACATTTGGGTGGCTAACATTGATCAAAGGAAAGAACCAGACCGGGTGAATTCAAGTTGAACGCGAAAAGATTGGAGGTGAACTTGTACTTGAGGAAGCTCGAAACTTCAATGGTATGATTCTTATTCTTCATATTTTCGTTTAATTAATAATTATGCATAAAGGATGATCCGGGTATATAGTTTGTAAAATTTTTAAACTCTGATTTTTCATGCTTCCGCTTAATTTGTGCAATTTGATTGCGTTCATGAATATTACAAACCTAACAGTGGCATCAGAGCCAAACCTTTATGCGAATTATTAATTATTTTAATTTGATATATATATTGATATATGTTTAGAACAATTTAATTAGGCATAATTTTTTATATAAAATTTGTCAGGAATAAACATGTGAATGATATTCCTATTTAATATATGATTTGATTATGATATATATATATATATATGAATGAATATGCAAGTATGTTTGCGTTAAGAAAAGCTGTAAAGTCCTGTGATAGATAATAGAAATATATGTACAAGGACTTATAATGAATTGATCAAATATGTTAGGTTGATCCTACATAAGCAAAACAGCTTTGTAAAGTCCTTAAAAAGAAATGATGTACAAGGACTATAAATATAGGAAGATCAAGCTTGTTAGGTTGATCTTATGATGTAATAGATAGGCTTGTCTGATCATCGAGCACTGCACCAGAAGTCGTAGTCTACCAGGAGAGTTAAGGCTAACTCGAGAGCTATCGAGGCAGAATAGGAGTATGCAAGATAGTAGATCTTGGAGTTCATAGACTTCCAGGGGAAACGAAGAAGGATCGTAGTGTGTCGAGTAGAGCTTCCTCAGGATCGTAGTGTGCTGAGGAAGTCATGTTTAAAATCATAGAGACAGCCTGCCTACGAGCCGACCAGTCATCTGCCGAAGCCAAGTCATGATAGTAGACTACACTCTGAGTTCGTAGAGTCCAATGATTACATGCAGAGATCGCAGTCGAGCAAGATCAGATGAAGACAACAAGCCCAAGGCAGAAATCGTAGAGTGTCAAGATTTGATCTCGGGATCGTAGTGTCTGCACAAGCCAAAGCTGAATCGTAGAGTGCAGAACTACGAGCTCAACAGAAGTGCTCACAATGCCAAGGTTAAATCGTAGAGCATACACGGTTCTCAACAAATGACCACTCCCAAAATATCCAAAGGAACGAAGCCTCTGGTTCAAGCTACAAGCTACATCCAAGGAAACCAGAGAGCACTCAACGAATGGCATGCAGGCTAACAAAAGAGCTAAACACCAACCCAATCAGCATCAAGATTGAGTTGTAAGGCCATTCGTGATGAAGTCTTCCACAAGGAGATCCAAAGAAGACTTCAGAAGCTGACTAAGGAAAGTCAGCTAAAGCAGTAGCTATCAAGTGAACAGAAGACAATGATCTTGGAAGCAACCAAGATCGTAGTGTTTGCCAAACAAAGAAGGAACTGATGGAAGGTGAACCAAAATATTGGTCAGCCTCTGAAGAGCAAGGCTAAAGTGATTAAGTGCAGGGTCAGTTCATTAATGATAAGTGAACGGGAGATCACAGGGAGAAAGCAAGCTGGACGCGCCACAAATCTGAAGTGTCTTGATATTCAGAAGGAGACCAGAGCAAGGAATTAGGCCATCAGTCTCTGAGAACAGTCGAAGCAAACAGAAGTATTGAAGCTCTGCAAAATAGAAGGAAGAGGTGTTCTACATTGAAGATCCAATCAACACTCTTCAAGATCGTAGTGTTAACTCTACCAGTCAATGAGCAACACTCAACTAGACACCACGATCAGGTCCTTTAAGACGTGCATCAGAATTGTAGAGTTCGAATAGCTGAAGACTGAAGCATTAGCAAAGGTTCAATCTGAAGGGTAATATTCGGACAAGTGCTTATTGAGAGCATCGATGCAATAGGACAACCTCTAATCGAGAAATCAGGAGGAAATAAGGTCTTCGACTTGCCCAAGACATTAAAGTGATACATCCGACAGGGTAGGTGAAACAGTAGACTACAGCGTCAGAAAAAGTATGACATGTCATATCAAGCAGTCTGCCTCAAGCAACTCGAGATCTATGAAGAGATTTGAATAGCCTTCAACAGCTACTTTCCAACGGAAGGATTGGGAAGAAGTATAAATGAGAAAGAGCTTCAAAGATCAAGCTTTGCTGGAGTTGCCGAGTTTGGAGATAATGTGGACTGATCTAAACCATATGAGATAGTGAGTCCGAAGGCTCACTCTACGATCCACCAAGAACACTCAGAAGACTGAAAAAGAGAGAAGTAGAAGTGTGAGTTCTACTATGTAGAAGTGAGAGTTCTACTACATGAAGAGTGTTCTGAACTGCCGAGAGAAAGAAGAGCATTATGTAATCTTGATGTCCATTATGGGAAGACTCTAAGTACAATAGAGAAGAGTTCACAGTCATCTTAGCAAGTCCATCATGAAAAGGCGTCAAGTAGCAAGAAGGGAGATCACAAATGCCATCTTGGTGTCAAGCATAAGAAAGCTTCTAAGTACCCAACAGAAGAGCTTAAAGTCATCTTAGAAGCCAATCATGTGCAACCATCAAGTATCAAGGAGAATGATCTTCAAGGCAGTTCAACAAAGGGTCATCCGAAGTGGTTGAGCAACTGAAGAAGCTGAGTATCATGCAACACTCAGTTGCACTTCAAGGATGATCAAGCCAAGCTGCTAAGTATAAAAGATGTTCAGAGCATGAAGACATCTTAGCAACTCAGCACCGACTCCAACAACAACAAACAAACAACTCAACAGCCAGGGCCTGAGGGGTCCTTGTCCGAAGGGACTAAATGAAGCAGGGCCAGAAGGGTCCTTGTCCGAAGGGACTAAACGAAGTTCCAAGCCTGCTGGGCTTGAAGAGTTCCTAGGGAACTAGAGAAGTTCCAAGGCTGCTGGCCTTGAAGAAATCTTAGTGATTCAGGGTGCTGCCCTTCCTTAGTGGAATTCCTGCTAGTTGAAAGCAGAAGAGTGGATTAGGAGCTTGAGTCTCTGTACCACTTAAAACTCCTTGTGTCTTTTACATTATGTCATTTACATTATGTACTATAACTGCTATAACTGCTATGCATGTTTTAACTGCTTATAACTAAACTTACTCTATGAACAATGTATGTATGATTATGAATATATCAATGAAGGGGATCTTTTACTTATTCCGATGTGCTTGAAAAGATTCTTATGTTTGTCATATGTTAATTATGAACAATATAATATAAACCAGAAAAGTATTTGAAATAAAAAGGATCTATTCAACCCCCCCCCCACTTCTAGATCTATTGTGCCCTCTGGGAACTAACAAAATTTATTATAAAAAAAACGTTACAATTCTGAAAAAACTGTTATACCGCGAACTGAATCTTCCAGGCTGCTGATTCACGTGGGTATATAAGGTTATCATGAATCTATATATTTTTTTAAAGGGTTACAAGAGGTGATTATATATATATGATAACTTCTTATATGATTACATCTGTTATTGTAAAGGACCAAGATCATGGATATATATATATATATATATATATATATTATGTGTATTCTATATGTGCATGCTTATACTATATATATATATATATATATATATTATGCAAACATGCTTCGCATGTTAATTAATATGACGCGTATTTTATATATATATGTACATGCGCGCTAAACAAGATGAGACAAATTAATAATAAACCCCTCAAATTTTTTATATTAAGTCCTAAGCATTCAAAGATATTTGGAATATCGAACTTCGCCTTCTAGCATAATAAAAATAATAGAGTATCAATTAATTATTATAAGTTTATTGTGTCACCACAAGGCTTATCATAATTATTTGAGATGTTAATTTTATCACATTTGATGCTTATAAATAAAATTAAACAATGTTGTTTTGTTGTGTCACCACAAGGATAATATTTTTCTTTTTTAAATATATGGAGTGCTAGGTTGGGCTTAACTTGGATAATTTTGATTCGGATGTGCCACCACTTGATCAAAATAATCTAAGAGACAAAATACAAAGAGTTGCATAGTTAATGTAATTGACAAGAGTTGTCTACCTATTTATTTATATATAGTTTGTTGTGTCACCACAAGGCTATATACATTTGAAATGGGATCCTTATTCTCACTAGCAAATCTTTAATTAAATTTTTTCGAACTATATAAGTGAGGGTAATATAGTTTGATGAAAATAGTGGGAGATACCAATTTAAAAAAGGACGTAATTTATTTTGGTAATTAATAAAAGAATGTATGCTAAAATGTTGTTAATTATAAATTCATTTACAGAATTTTACAATGTCTAAAATTACTATCACTGCGTAGCATATTAGATGCTAAATTAATCGGACCGAATTACTCGAATTGGTTAAGGAATTTGAGAATAGTTCTCATGGCTAAAAAACTATCTTATGTCCTTAATACGTCTTTCCTACAATAGTCGCAGACAATGCCTCTGAGGAAGAGATTGCTACTTTTAGAAAGTGGCAAGATGATGCACAGTTGGCTCAATGCATCATTCTCGCCTCTATGAGTAATGAGCTTCAGCGTCAGCATGAAACTATGGATGTTCCTACTATACTCCTGCACATCAAGTAGTTGATGATGAGGAAAGTAGGACTAATAGATATCAGATATCTAAGGAGCTCTTCCGATCTAG
Source organism: Panax ginseng (assembly GCA_020205605.1). NCBI lineage: Eukaryota > Viridiplantae > Streptophyta > Magnoliopsida > Apiales > Araliaceae > Panax > Panax ginseng. Next base: position 25,901,620 of record CM035142.1, read on the forward strand.
AATGACCAATGACACTACAGTACAAACACAAGTCCTTAACATAATCAATTTGATTGATCAATTAGGACAACGGGTTTTATCATGGATGGAGAGTTGAGTCAACATTTGATTTTGTAGTTACTCCCGGACTCCTTCTCACAATTGCTATGAATTTTTCATATGAACAAGCTAGATATCAACTTCGTTGATTTGCTTAACATGTTGAAAAATGTTGAGAGTCACTTTCCAACCAAGAAAGACCAAGTCTTACCGGTAAGAGCCAAAGGATCTTTTGAAAAGAAGAACGATTCTAAGAAGGTAAATATAAAAGGCATAAACAAAGGATAATAAGAACAAAACTGATACGGATAGCAAAGGAGTTTGCTTCCACTCCAATAAGCCTGGACACTGGAAAGAAACTGCAAGAAGCATCTTGTAGAGGCTAACCAGAAGAAGCTTAGTGAAGTTTCGATTACAAATACAATTTTGTTCATGATTGAAATAAATTTTTTCTTTAAGTCAAGGTTCTACTTGGGTATTGGATACCGTCTTTGGTTCTCATAAATATAGATTTATGAAGGGACCAAGCAGAAGTAGAAAGCTAAACAACGAATAAGTCATCATATGTGTGGGAAATGAAGCAAAGGTTGCTGCTTTAGCCATATGAACTTATTGTTTAGCACTGCTTACGGGCAAGTCTATTAAGTCAATAAGTTATTATTGTATTTTAGTTCTCGAAGAAACATTATTTCTATTTTATTGTTGGACAATGAAATCTTTGGTATTATAATTAAGAACAATTGTTGTTCTATTTATAATAATAATGTTTTGTATAGAGCTGAAATATTACTTAATAGATTTTATGTACTTGACTTACGTGAAAATATATTTTGCAAATTAAATAAACTAGTATAAGAAAATGAGATGATCATTCAAAGAGTTGAATGTTTGTATTTGATGAAATACAAGTTTGAATTATTTAAAAGGTTCAAAGAATTCAAAAGTTAAACTAATTTGAAAAGTATTAAGATTCTTTGATTAGATCGAGGAAGGAATACTTGTGCAATAAGTTTCTAGATCATCTCAAATGGTTTTCTCACAATAGATGCCTACTGATACCCAATAATTGATTGATGTATCTGAAAGGAAAAATTATACCTTGTTGGACATAGTACGGTCCATAATGATTTTACCGACATTCTAGTATCCCTCTGGGGTCATGTCCTAGAAATGGTTGCATATCTACGAAAAGGTAACCTCAAAATCTAGCCCCAAGACTCCATAAAAGTTATGAACATGGAGGATTCCTAATTTTAAGTAAGTTAAGATAAGGGGTTATCCAGCTTATGTGAAAAGGTTTCAAAGGATAAGCTTGGGACAAGATTTGATAAGTGTAGATTTGTGGGACATCCTAAAGTAAGTTTAGGGTATATGTTCAATAATCCTACTTAGTAAAAGGTGTTTGTTGCGAAACACACTACCTTCTAAGATAAAGGTGTTTATCATTGAAGGGGCTAGTGGGAGGATAATAGAATCTTGAAGAGTTCAAGAACCACAAAACACTATAAGTCAAATAAGAGGAACTTGTAGATAGACCTATTGTACCACAACCGAATCGTAAATCTAGAGTAGTACCAAAGATACCTGGGAGGTATGGATTCATCATAAAAGATGATGATGAGGTACTCATCATAGAAGATGATGATCCAGTTACATACGATGAAGTAAGAGTTGTAGACACTTAGAGAAATGGATTGAAGCAAGCTTCTCAAAAATGGAACATTCGTTTTGATGAAACAAATCAAAAGAGTTTGATTTTATCACAAATAAGAATGAACCTAGTGTGTACAAAAGGGTCAGTGGGAGCGCTGTGACATTCTTAATATTATATGTTGATATACTATAGTCAGTAAAGATAAAGTTGTCTAAACATTCCTCTATGAATGATTTGGGAAGGGTATCTTAATTGGGGATACAAATCTATATAGATAGATTCAAGAGGATGCTCGACTTAACCCAAGGAACGTATATTCATTTGATGCTAAAGTTGTTTAGCATGGCAAACTCCAAGAGTTGTCTCATGTTGATGAGCCATGGAGTGTATCTCTCTTAATAGTCCCCATAGACTCATAAAAGAGAGATCACATGAGTAACTATCATGTATGAAATGAAATGTACGAGACCTAATGTTGATCAGTCATATTTTGAAGAAGTTCACTATGAGTCAGTGAAAAACATCTTAAATGACTTAACCGACTTTAAGGATGTGATCATATTCATGGTGGGTCTAAATTAAAACTAGAGGGCTTAACAAACTCAAGTTTTTCGCATGCACTAAAGATTTACGTAAAATCCACTTTAAGGTAAAGCGTTACACTTGAATCAGTGCAAATGAATTGAAAGGTTTCAAACAGCAAAGAGTTGCTAGTTTAGTGATAAAGACAAAGTATATAGCTATAAATGAAGCTGCAAGTTGATTGTTTGGATGAAAAGTTCATTACAGAACTAGGAATAGTTCCTAAGTCTCATCTTGGATCTAAACATGTGTTGTGGCACTTTCACTTAATTATAGGAATCATTGAAAGATGGGAAATCACTATAGAGATAGTGGACTCTCAAGAACAACATTACATATCCATTAACTAAAGCATATCCAACAGCAGGATAATCGTCACTTAGAGAAGAAGGGTATGAGATACCATGACGATTGGCTTTAGTGCAAGTGGGAGATTGAAAGTAGTATGCACACAAGCCAATCATGTTTGATGCTAAAGTATATACTTTGTAACAATCTTATTCATTTATTAATAAAAAGTATTAATTTATTAAAGGCTTTTAATTATCTACATGATGTTGTTTTATAATATGTGATAAACCCATAGTTTTAAGCAATGCTTTTAGAATAATGATGATGATCATTCTAATGAGATCTAAATTCTTAGAAAGCTTAAAACTAAAATAGTTTCCAATCATTGGATTACTAAATTGGGGATTAGTGAATCCGGATAGATTGGTACATACGTTGCTTGCTCATTAGATGGGGATGATTGATCTCATAATCATTTGTGTGGAGACACTAAAGCAAGTATGTAGGTGCTTATTAGAGAATAAGTTTACTGAATGTGGCTCGCTAAGGAATACCTAATGGAGTTTTACTTGCATGTCAATAGAAATTCATGTAGTGATAGTAGTACAAGTGATCATTGGACTTGAGATCATCAAAGTATCTTGTGTATGATGAGTTCTACTTTGACTTATTCCTTAAGACCCTTAGGGAATATCAAAGGGTATACATGGGTATAATAAGTTGTACATGGAGATAATGTATGATCAATAAAGAATCTACCACTTCTAGTAAAAGAAGAGAAATGTCCTATGTGATTCGATAAATGACAACTCAAGAGTCCTCGGTTATGCGCGTAATGAAATTAGAAAGTAGTTTCTAATTTGCATTATTTGGAGTTGTGCATTTAAGAGTCAAAATATATATAATTAAATAAAATAAGACTTGACAGTAATTTCATGTCTTATATTTAATTGGGACATTGTATGGTGGAAGGAATGAATTGTACGGTAACTATTTACTCAAAGGTTCTTTTATGATTAATATTAAAATCTATATTATCTGGAAAGTCGTTAATCGCTAGGGAGCTTATCCCTATTGTAGAATAAATATTATTTATTTAAATAAATTAATAATTTAATTTATTCAAATAAGATTAGAATTGTTCTAATTGATTTATTCACAACCGGTTTAATATGGAGAACCTAAAGGGTCACACCAAAAAAGGAAGAATAATTATTTAAGAAGTTAATGGCATAATCGTAATAATATGTTAAGTGTATTTAATTTAATCTATGCTGATAAAATAAATTAAATAGCTTAATATTTATTATTTAATATTTTAGAAATATTAAATATATAAATTAATAAGAGGAGTCTTATTAATATTATTACAATTATTATTATTTTAATTTCTAAAGAGTTGGAAATTAATTTAATATAAGTACTCTCATTTATTCCTAATAAGATTAGGAGGCAAATTAATTAAAAGAGTTTAATTAATTATCCCTAATAAGATTAGGGAGCTTAATTAATTAAAGAAATTTAATTAATTAAATAATACCCTATTTACTAATTAGACTAGAAGAGTTAACTAATATCTTTATAAGAGGAGTCTTATATCAGATATCTAAAAAGACGTGATTCCAATTGTTAGAGAGTACGCTCTTTTTCTATGAGAGATAAAAAAACTAGGGTTTTGCCAAATACCCATTTTCTTGAATCTTTCTTCTTCCTTGGTGGATCACCTCTAGAGGCCAAACATTTGGGTGGCTAACATTGATCAAAGGAAGGAACCAGATCCGGTGGATTCAAGTTGAACGCGAAAAGATTGGAGGTGAACTTGTACCTGAGGAAGCTCGAAACTTCAAGGGTATAATTCTTGTTCTTCATATTTTTCGTTTAATTAATAATTGTGCATAAAGGATGATCCGGATATATGGTTTGTAAAATTTTTAAACTCTGATTTTTCATGCTTTCTCTTAATTTGTGCAATTTAATTGTGTTCATGAATATTACAAACCTAACAGAACTAGGAGGGGAGAGACGGGTAAATCCTTCGCTAGTATGACATACCTAAGTTTATTTGTTATTTAATTGGTCGGTCGGAGTATAGGGATAATATGTGACTTGTCAATTAACCCTTGTTTTTTGGCAGTGTTTGAAAACGACATCTGAAAATATTGAGATAAGAAATGGAGCACATGAGACAGTTGAGTCACCAACGATCAATAACTAGGATAATGTACATCTGGAAGGCAATAATCCTCAGGTAAACAACAACACCGACCAAATGATGAACGATGGGATGTTCATAGGCTTTCTATAATTCATGCAACATCAGGCGAGAGAGACTCATGTGCAAAATGCAGGTGGAAACACTGGCAACTCACGGTTGGTCACTACTAAACAATTCAAGAAGCTAGGACCACTGAAGTTTTTGGGAAAGCCCAAACCACTTAAGGTAGAGACGTGGATTAAGCAAATCACCAAGATATTTGATGTCTTGGGATGCTCCAAGGAGCAAAAGGTTCCCTTTTCCACCTTCATGTTGCGAGGAGAGGCAGATCATTGGTGGGAATCTGTAAAACGTACTCAGCATGCCGCACTAAAGATGTCTTGGGAGAAGTTCCAAGAATTGTTCAACGACAAGTACTTTCTCTAAAGTATTCGTCACATGAAGGAGGTAGAATTCATCATGCTGGAGCCAAACAATATGATAGTATCGCAGTACGAGGCTAATTTTACAGAATTATCCCGGTTTGTATCTCATTTGGTAGATAATGAGGAGCATATGACACGAATGTTTCTAAGAGGTTTAAAACCCAAAATACGTCAATACCTCATTTCTCATAAACTTTGCTTGTATTCAGATGTTATGAATAGGGCTCAGTTATTGGAGCGCGATAATGAGTCAACCCAACCAAAAGATAGCAGTCGGCAAAAAGATAATTCTAGTGGTAGCAGTCATCGAAGCGGTGACAACAAACGTGGAAGAAATCAACATGCCAGAAATGGTAACCACTTCGGTGGTAATCCTGGCCAAGATAATAGAAGTGGAAATTTCAAGAAGAGAAGGTTCAACAATGATGGAAAGACAGCAGCATCAACACCCATTTTTAAGGAAGGAGAACGACCACCGGTCGTATGCTACAAATGCAGAGGGGAGGGACACATTAGTCCAAACTGTACACAACAGTCCAAAGCGTGTTACAATTGCGGAAGAGAAGGTCACCTAGCCCAATTTTGTCGTGTAGTGAAGTTAATTCCAGTTGGGATGGAGACACCAAAGGTCATCCCAGACAAGTCAAAGCCAGTAGTTCAAGAGAGAGCGTTTGTCGTGACCTCCCAAAAAGCGAGGAACCCGAACGAGGTTATCACGGGTAAGCTAATCATAAACTCTTGCGAAGTATATACCTTATTTGATACCGGTACCCATTCTTTAATTTCTCCTACTGGAGCTCAACGTTTAAATATAACTATAGAGAAATCAGACTTTGACTTATCTGTTGAAACTCTGTTAGGAGAAACCTTCATTACATCCACTGTTTATAAATCTTATTTATTCAAATCGGCACCCTCACATTACCTGTCGATCTTATCTCTTTGAGAATACTTGCATTTGATGTGATTTTAGGGATTGATTGGTTAACTACTCATCATTCTAAAATTGATTATTTTTCGTAAGGTTGTTAGCTTTCATATACCTAACCAACCTATTATGTGAATTCAAGCAACCAAACCACTAAAGTCAATCACTATCATATCAAGCCATAAAGATATTCGTTTATTGAAAAATGGATGTCAACCTTTCTTAGCCCATGTCACAGATTTAAACAAAAATACATCAGATTTGAATGATATTTCTATTGTTAATAAATTTCCTAACGTATTCCCTGAAGAACTTCCTGGCCTACCCCCAGAACATGAAATTGAGTTTTGTATTGACCTTGAACCCGATATAAAACACATTTCTAAAGCCCCATATCGAATGGCTCCTATTGAACTTCAGGAGTTAAAAATCCAACTGCAGGAATTGTTAGACATCGGTTTCATTCGTCCTAGTACGTCTCCTTGGGGTGCTCATGTTCTATTCGTAAAGAAGAAAGATAGGAGTATACGACTTTGTATTGATTATCGGGAGTTGAATCATGTCACCGTCAAAAATAGGTACCTGTTGCCTCGCATTGATGACTTGTTTGACCAATTGCAAGGTGCCAAATTCTTTTCAAAGATCGATCTTTGTTCTGGATATCATCAGTTAAAGATTAAAACTGATGACATTCCAAAGATTGCTTTCAGAACTCGGTACGGGCATTACGAATTCCTAGTCATGTCTTTTGGATTGACTAATGCTCTTGCTGCCTTCATGGATATGATGAACCGAGTATTCAAGGAATATTTAGATCATTTTGTGGTTGTCTTTATTGATGACATCCGCATATACTCCAAAAGTCGTGAAAATCATGAGAAACACTTGAGACTGATACTCCAAAAGCTTCGTGAAAATAAGTTATACGCCAAGTTGAAGAAATGCGAGTTCTGACTTGAGGAAGTAGTATTCTTTGGGCATGTGATATCAAATCAAGGAATATCTATTGACCGAGCCAAGATTGAAGCAATTCAAAGTTGGGAGCAACCTAAGTCAGTAACCGAAGTACGTAGCTTTCTAGGCTTAGCTGGTTATTATCGGAGATTCGTGGAAGGGTTTTCTCTAATCGCCACTCCGTTAACTCAGCTGACTCGAAAAGATACAAAACTCGGTTGGAGCGAGAAATGTGAGAAGAGTTTTCAAGAACTCAAGATGAGACTCATTTCACCACCTGTTCTGACAATACCATCTGGTTCGGAGGGATTTGTCATATACAACGATGCTTCAGGCAAAGGTTTAGGATGTGTTCTCATGCAACATGGGAAGGTCATAGCCTATGCCTCATGACAACTCAAAGAATATGAGAGGAACTATCCTACTAATGATCTAGAGTTGGCAACAGTCGTTTTTGCGCTTAAAATCTGGAGACATTACCTGTATGGGGAGAAAGTGGAGATCTATACAGATCATAAAAGCCTCAAATATTTCTTCACCCAAAAGGAACTCAACATGCAGCAACGATGTTGGCTCGAGCTGTTGAAAGATTATGATCATACCATTCAATACCATCCTAGAAAAATGAACGTGGTAGCTAATGCGTTGAGTAGAAGATCATATGCGGGTATAAGTGCGATATTGACAACGCAAAGGCCCATTTGGTATGACTTACAAAGGATGGAGATAGAGTTAAAGACTCCAGGGACCCACGTGATGATGTCAAATATACGAGTAGAACCGACTTTAATCGATAAAGTTAAAGTTGCTCAAACTACAACCTGGAGCTGATACGTATGAAGAAGAAAGTGCAAGAATGTGTTATTCCAGAAGAAAGAATCGATGAAGAAGGAATACTTCGAGTTAACTCCAAACTTTTTGTTCCTAACGACTCTGATTTGAAGTATAAAATCATGATGGAGGCACACAACACACCGTTTGCAATCCATCCTAGGAGTACCAAAATGTATCATGATCTTCGACATACATTTTGGTAGAGCAATATGAAAAGAGAGATCGCGGAGTTTATCTCATGGTGTCTAACTTGTCAACGTGTCAATGCGGAGCATCAAGTGCCAAAAGGTCCATTGCAACCACTTGAAATTCCAGAATGGAAGTGGGAGCACATTACCATGGATTTTGTTACTGGTCTTCCCAAGGTTTCTCAAGGCATATATGCGATTTGGGTCATTATCGATAGATTATCCAAGTCTGCTCATTTCTTACCTATACAAAAACCTATTCATTTGAACGTCTTGCTCGTATATACATAAATGAGATTGTAAGACCGCATGGTATGCTAATATCCATAGTTTCTGATCGAGACCCAAGATTCACTTCACGATTTTGGGTTAGTTTGCAGAAAGCTATGGGCACGGATTTATGATTCAGTTTGATATATCATCCTCAGACGGACGGGCAGTCAAGGAGGACTATTCAAACTCTAAAAGATTTATTAAGACTCCGTGTCCTTGACTTCAAAGGAAGTTGGGACAAGTTCTTGCCATTAGTGGAATTCTCCTACAATAACGATTATCAAGCAAGTATCGGCATGACTCCATTCGAAGCGTTGGATGGACGAAAGTGTCGTTCTCCAGTATGTTGGGATGATGTGAGTGAAGCAACATTGTTGGGACCAAAATTGGTACGCACGACTACAGAAAAAGATTGAAATGATCCGGCAACGTATAAAAATCTCACAAGATCGACAAAAGAGTTATGATGATCTTCATCGAAGGGACATGGAATTCAATGTTGGAGATCATGTGTTATTACGTGTTGGTCCATGGAAGGGAGTTATGAGATTTGGAAAGAGAAGAAAGCTCAATCATCGATTCATTGGCCCATTTGAAATCCTCGATCGAGTAGGAACAGTGGCCTATAAACTCGCCTTACCACCAAGTATGTCTCGTGTTCATAACTTTTTCACATATCTATATTACGTAAATATGTGGAAGACCTGAACCACATTATTGAATTAGAACCAGATGAGATAACGAAAGATTTAACGTATGAAGAGGTACCTGTTAAAATCTTGGATAAGAAGGAACATATTCTACGCTCAAAGGTTATACCTCAAGTCAAAGTTTTGTGAAGAAACCACGATATTGAGGAAATGACCTAGGAGTTAGAATCTTAAATGAAATCAAGGTATCCTCACCTCTTCGACATACCAAATACGTACACCAATTTCGAGGACGAAATTTCATAAGAAGGGGAAGTTGTAAGACCCCAACTTTTATGAATAAAGATTAATTTTCTCTAAATATCATTTTGAATATTATGGTGTGGATTTGATATAATATTATAGTTGTGGGTAATATTTACCGATTTTGCAAAGTAAGCAAGTTGTTATAAATATTCGTTTGGTCGGGGAATATTCATTTTATCGGGGAATATTCGTACGACGACACAATCATTGGTGGACCCCACAACGGAATTACTGTCAAAGTTAGAAAACGACAGAAATAATTTTTTATGAAAATAACGGCAAAAGTTTTACCGTTAACTGTTGAAATATTCGGTGATAAAAGTACAGTAATATGCATGGTTACATAGTAGCACACGGTATTGTACAATATCTTTGATTATTGATGCTTACGTGAGAAGTCACGCAGTTTTGTTCAATTATTGCCGCAGTAATTTCTGCATAGTATCTCACGTTATTGATTCAATTATTGTCACAATAATTTATATTATTAATTCAATAATTGAGACAACAAAGTTATTCATATTATTATTTGCATTATTAACGATGTCTAGAAAGTTCTCACGAGAAAAGGGTTTGGTCACCTAATCATAGGCTACCAATAAGAAGAAATCCTTGTTTGAAGTCCCTCTTTCCTAGGAATGATCCGGTTGTTAATATTGTGAGTTATAATATTAATGATGATGTTATTAAAAATGTGTTTTGAGAAGCCAAGTGAATTGAGATAAATAGAGAGGTATTTTATGAAGTATTTATTGTAAATTTGACTTATTACATGGACCCCCACTTACCCATTTTTCAAAACCGCTTGCATAAAGTTATCTCAGTTTTGTTATATATATATATATATAGAGAGAGAGAGAGAGAGAGAGAATTAATGTTATGGGGGGGAGGGAATTCATGTCACAGGGGGGGATTCTATATTATATATATATAATAAGTTTTATTTTTTTTATGTAAAATAGAATATATTATATTTTATTATTTGCATAGTACTGCATAGTGTTGCATAGTACTGCATAGTGCAGAATAGTACTGCATAGTAAAATAATAAATAAAAAAAATCAGTCAACGCCCGTGAATTCGTTCGAATTTTCACTATGCAGCCCGTGATTTTCTAATTCAAATAATATCCTATCATTCTCCTATAAATAGGATGCTTAGTTTAGAAATGAAAATCACACCAGAATAAGTAGGGGTGAGCATTCGGTTATAACCGAACGGAAATTACTATTCGGTTATAACCAAAAACCGAAGTAACGCTATTTTCACTATCCGAACCAAAAACCAAAATTTACAACTAACCGAATTACCGAATACCGAATTACCGAACCGAATCTGTGCTCAACCTAGCATAATCCTTCAATTCTGTTCCTCGTATAATCAACCCAAATCAACCCAAATTCAATACACAAGAAGAAATCCTCAGAATACCCCTAAATCCCCTCAGAATACCTATAAATCCAAGACAATAAGAACAATACCGACTCCAAATCCACAAATTGATAAAAATCAAGACATCAATGAAAAGTAAAAGTAGCGATTCCCGATCGGGACCCAAATCGGGCTCGAAATCGAAATCAATGGATTTGTCTTTGAGTTCCGAACTTCCGATCAAGATTTTTTAGAGAAAATGAGGAGATAGAGTGAGGGCCGGAGGAAATGTCGAGTGTGAGAGTGAGAGAGGAGGGGGTTCGGTTGAGGCGCTTTTTCTCTTATAATGCTCAAATGGGTTGAAGAATGGGCTAAAGAATGGGTTGTAGTCCTAATTGGGTCGTAGAATGGGTTATGAGTCGAAAATCAATGTAGATGTAGTTTGTAGTCTAAATGTATGGGCAATAAAGAAAGCAATAAATTCGGTAATTCAGATACCCGAATAATCTATTTTTTAAAACCGAATCCCAATTCGAATACCGAACAATAAATCAGATATAACCGAAATTAGAAAAAAAACCAAAAAACTAAAATAATTCGGTTAAAAAAATTCGGTTGTGTTTGGTTATTCGGTTTTATCCGTTTTTTGCTCACTCCTAAGAATAAGAGAATTCTTCTTCTATATTATTGAGCGTATTTCTTTAGAGTTCAAGGAATTTTTGAGTGTAGAAAACAGTATAAGTTTTCTTCAAGAATATCTCCGCCATACCAGTTAGAAATACTCTCTATTTAAGGTAAGGGATGTTATTTTTATTCAATATTCGTAAGAAATAATATTTTCTTCCATACTCTGTAGTATGTAAGTAATATTATTTCGTATCAGATTCCGAATTCTACACTCATTTTGTTAAGTATTGCTTCTATACTCCTTGAAATTAGTAGAATATCCTTAAAATTTGCGCTTCATCTAGTATCGTTTCACAATAATATTTTTCTGAACATTCTTGTTAAAATTTAATCTTTTCATGCCGGGGTACTATTCACGGGTACTATTCACGAAGTACTATTTATGGGGTACTATTCATCCAAGAACTATTCACCCGAAAAATTGATTTCTTTTCTGTCCAAATTATTTTTGATACATGGATATTATTCTTGAATTTTACTCCACAAAACAGTTATCATGTTGTTAATTTGGACATTTTTAAACTCTAGATAAATTAAAAATCTTTAATATTTATCCTTGATTTCGTTTGATTAACGATGCTTATATCATTGTCATCATCCACATGCTTATATTGTGATGAAAGTCATCTTTGGCCCGTAATGCATAGATGGACTGTTGATTGGTATGATTATGACTATGTATCGGTATAATCATGACCTGTAATATTACAAATGATATGGTAAAAGTTCTCATTGGCCCGTAGTGCATTGATGGACAGTTGTTGGCATGATCATGACCATCGATGATAATACGAATATCTTTGGCTCGTAGTGCATGGATGATTCGTGGATGTGATAATAATGAATATCATTGGCCCGTAGTGGATGGATAATTCAGTGATGTGGATTATTTATTGAGCCGAGTCTCAGTGATAAAATTGATGATAAACTTTTAAATCATAGAAGATAGTAGATATCATGCTCTACTTGACTCTTCTAATGGATTGTTTGTTCAACTACAGTTATACTTGTTGTCTATTGTATTCTATCAGTTTAACACTGTTGAAGGCTAACGATAATTTATTCTCCATTATCTTAGTCATAATATTCTTTACTGGGCTAGTTGAGCTCACCATTTGCTTTCATTGTTCTCTTCAGGAAATGAGAATATAGTTGGGACTAGTCGGGGAATGGAGTGACGGTTCAGATGGTTGCTTTAGTAGTCCTTACTATTTTGTGAAATAATGTAATTATATTTGTAATGAGGACTTCATTTAAGTTTAGATATTGTCTAGGAGACAATATTCGTGTTAAAACTCTCAGCTTATGTTACACGATAGTTGTATAATTAAGTTTGTATTTGTATTCTATACCATGTATTTGACGACTCGGAATGGGTGATGTATACCTATTTTGGGGGCGTCACAATTTCATTAAATGACCTCTTATAAAAAGACTGGGGGCAGTGTTGGGGCGTGATTATTTTTGCCCGGTTGATTTGGTGGGCCATAGTCCACATGGAGAAAATTTCCCCACGTAGGAATCTTTTTTAGACAGTTAGAGAATTTTAAGAAATCTAAGATTTGTGATTATAAGGAAAGAGTCAAGATAGAATCCGACTTTCTTTCTTTAAGAAGATTCAATTCTGTCCCATTAAGGAATCTATCCTAATGAGGAATTCTATTTATATACGGAAAAGAGTATGTAGGAGGAGGTGTGATCACTATAAATACAAGACTACACTATAATTTTTAGGTATCTCATTATTTTCCAGCACTAAAACTTAATACCTCTATTGTTAAACCTTATTTATCTTGTACTTATTCTCACACCGGGGCTATCCCTCAGCGGCCTAGATTATCAAGTTTCTCCGTGTGATTTTATTTCTGTGCAGAATTAGACGTGTTATTAGTGATTGAGGCGTATGGACGAATCTTGACGTTAACAGATAATAATATTAACTGTCATAATATACTCGAGTTAGGTATATCATCGTATTGATAATGTCACAATAATATTTATGTTACAAAAGTAAATATACATTTAGTGATTGCACTTGTTTTAGTTATATTTTAAACTTTTAAGATTATTTATTACTCTGACAATATAATTATTGCTTTGACATTATTAATGCTTAATTTTATTATTATGTCACTATTATTATATTAACATTGTTAATCTCTTTATTCCAAATGATAAGATTATTATTAATTTCTAGAAGTCAATTTGACATATTTTTAAATTTAAATTTGAATTGATTTTAAAAAAAATAATAAATTTTACAGGAAAACCTACATATAGATATACTCATTTCCTTCTATTAATGTATTAAGGGAGAGCTGTTTGATTAGTGATTCACGGGTAACTAGATGGGCGAATAATCTCTCGAAAATAATGTGGAGTAATTTTCAGATAATTTATGATATTTATTATTAAATATATTAAAAATTAAAAAAAATTATGTTAAATTTATAATAATTCTAGGTTGATTGGCCAATTTATTTTTATTTTTTCTATTGCCTTTCAAAAAATGTATAGTATTTATTCAGGTCTGTACAACTTTATTTTATATATGTATCTAAATTACACTTAAATAACTAAATTTATAAAAAATCTAATTAAAATAAATACTATATATTTTTTGAAAGACACAAGAAAAAAAAATTGGTCAGTCAGGCGACCGGAGAATGACTGTAAATATCAATTATGATTTTTATATTTTGAAGAGTCCTTCTATGAGGATATTTTCTAGCGACATATATATATTTTTTTTGTTTTTTTTTTGTAGTATCTGTCAAAAAATATATAGTATTTATTCCAACTGAATTTTTTATAAAAAATAGTTATTTAAGTGTAATTTGGTTAAATACAAGAAATAGGTCTCTACAACCATGTTTCTTGTATGTATCTAAATTATATTTAAATTATTGTTTTTTACAAAAATTTCAATTAAAATAAATATTATACATGTAATTGGAATACTACAAAAAAAAAATTAAATATGAAAATGTGGTTAAAAAATGTTCCCTAGACTTATTGTATTTTGAAACGGAGAAAACATTGTTTGTAAGATTAAATATGAAATAAAAAATTATTTTTAATATAAATTTTGTAAATGAGTTTGTTTTTTCCCCTAAAACATGAAATAACTTTAGAACATTGTATATATACAGAGTTCCCTGAAAAAAATTGGCGGAAAAATTGGAAATCTCTGAGAAGTGAAAATATGGAAGATTTTGAGAAGAAGGTGAAGATATCAGAAGCTATGGCGGTTGAGAATCGGCTCGAATCCCCAAAAATCGTTGAATTGCTTCGCAGATTTTTTCAAATTCAGCAGCGTAGGGCCGAAGCTTATGCAAAGCTTAAAAGGTACTCTCTAAATTCGCATAAGAACAACAATAATAAGGTCTGACTCTGTTGTTTGATTTGTCCATTACTAGTATCACTTCGGCGATTGAGATTTTTGTTTTCTTAGATGCTGTGAAATAACTTTGATTGTTAGCAACTTTGTTATCACAACCGAACAGTGAAGTTAATTTTATTCTTTAATTTAATTTTGTGTGTGTGCTGGTTTATGGATTACACTTATATATTTGATTATTTCATTAGTTATAAGTATTTGCTTATTAAGTATCATCTGTAAAGATATGCAATTGGGCTGTCATTTCTTTGTATGTTTTCTAGTAACTTGTCAAGACGCATATATGTTTTTTTATCTACGGGGTGGCCGAATTGTATCATCTTTTTGGAATGTATAAATGAATTTACTCTTTTTTTGTTTGATCAGCATAAATGAATTTACAGATAGGTTTTTTTCTGTCTCTGCATACTATATTTACTATGTTTGTATAGGGTATGGTAGGGGTCGTTTGTATCTGTTGATAGTTGTTGACTGTGGGTTCACCAAGAGTTATCGGACCTAAGCGAATCGCATATTTGTAGGTGCGTGCCAAACATGGTATTTTGGCGTACCGATACTCAAGTTTATCGTACCTAAGTATTTCTTTGTTTTTAACCTTAATTGCACAAATATCAATATTCTAACTTGGTATTGGATGCTCAAATACACATTCGTACTAAATTATTTTTATAACAATCAACTTGTTGATGCAAATAAAAATCTTTTATGAAATATAGCGATGTTGCATTATAAATCTAAGAGACTTCCAAACTATAAGCATCCACAAAATTCTACTCCTACGTACTTTTTTTTAGACTATGTAGCCTACCAGCGTTCTCATATTGGTTTCACGTACCGAAACGATCCGTTTTCCAGGTGACATTGATTTCTCCCATAAGAGGTTATTCTCGGTGAATAAAAGGAGTGCATGGTGAGCAGCTAAGCTTTTAGAGCTTTGAAAGGTGGTTAATGATGCTAGTGCAATTATCTTTCCAGGAATTTGCGATAGCTAGTCTTTGTACATTTATACAAGACATGACTTTTACTTTTCTAACTTTCTTAAAGCAAATTAAAAGGAGAACTCATAAGTGATCTTTAATTGATTTTTCTAGTAGTGACAAAGTAGTTTCCCCCTCCTCATCCCCCACCCCAAATTTATGTGACACTCTTCACTTGACACATGATTAAGGAGGAGTACTTTCTTAGTTTCAATTTGCTTCCTACTATACCCTAAAAGTAATGCATCCTCATACGAATGAGATAGGCAAAATTTCAAACTATTTGTGTAACTTTTCAAATATAGCTAATGTAGTTTGATTGAGTAATTATTGTAAATGGAGTATCACAAAATAAAATGTGGCACAATTAAATTGGGGGTGAAGGTAGTAGATCATACTTGTTGCTCAACAATGACACAATGCGGATTCCCTACTCCTACATTTTGTGTTTTGAAGACTATTTTAGCTTTAGCATCATGAATTGAAAAATATTGGTACAACTATTAGATAGTGTTCTAAAAATTCTCGCCTAGACACTAGGCGGTCCTCTACCGCCTCGATCTGGCTGCGCACACTATTTTGAAACTCTACAATACTTATAATGAAATTCTTAAGTCTTAAAAAAAATCTTGGTAATTTTCTATATAGAATTTAAAAGAAGTTACAAACTACTATATGTTTTGTATAATATAACAAGGATGTATAATAGAAAAATAAACAAATGAGACCACCAAATAAAACTCCTAGTCCGCCTAGGCGCTAGGTGCCCCCTTCGCTATCTGGGTACACTTTTAAAATATTGCTACTAGAAATAGGAGAAATTCCATATTTTGGTACCCAATCGTATTATCTTTTGACAAAACAACTCACGGGAGCAGGATATAGTTGTAGCTGTTAGGGTGATTTATATTGGTTATTCGTACAGTTAACAGAAAGTGAAGTAAAGAAACTGGAGATGTGTAAGGCAAACCTTAAATAGGGATTTAAGAGAGAGAGAGTTGGGTTTTGACTTTTGATGCTAAAGTTTAACTTTAGGATTACAAAATTAGGGTGTATGTAGGACTGTCAATTGGTCTGGTCAAACTGAGCCCGGTTGTTCGATTTGTTAAAAGCTCGCTCAAATTTAATTTGAAGGTAAGCTGATCTGAGCTTAGACAAAAATTCAAGTCCGAAATAAAATTTTGGCCAAGTTTGGTCTATATTTGGTCTATAGGTCGTTCGGTCCAGTATAGGCCCGACAAAATTATAATGTTAAAAAACATATAAATATATACTATTTATATTATTACCTATTTACACTTGCAATTTATATTTATATCATGTCTTTAACTAAAATTTATGTACCATCTTTTCTTTAAAGCTATTTATTTACTTAAATACTTTGTGTTATTAAATAATTTTATGTAAATAATTTGGACGTATTACTACCATGATTATTTGTATGTTTGAAGTCAAATTTCTTAATTTTGGTGATATTTTGATCTTATTGCTTGCAAAGATTTTAATGTCTTATCAATAGTTTGTCAATATGAACTAATGTCGTTTTAATAATGAGTTGCATTAGTTTTCTGTTATTTTTTATCTTATTATTTTTGATTTTTTGTTTGTTTGGGGTTGCCCAAAAATAGGTCTGAAGCTCGTGATCACATATGAGCTGAGTTTGAATAACATATTATAAGCCCGAATGGGTTGAGCCCAAGCCCCAGCTCGTTAAAGCTTGGACAGCCTTAAGCCTGACTTACTTAGCCCAACTGATAGTCCTAGGTGTATGGGCTAAAAGTTAAAACTGGTAAATTGCTGTAATTGGTATTGGACAGTACTATAGTGGAACTTAGTGTATAGGGTTTAGGCGGTTAAAAAGGACAATGGATGGGATTTGGGATTTATGATGTTTAATAGCTGTGCGGAGGGTTTTAAGGTCTGATTTTACAATTTATTATGTATAATATAAAGAAAGAGAAGAAGAGTAGACCAAGAAGAAAGATAAAACCTTAAGAGTGTCACTAGCAACTTTTGGAGTCTCACTTAGATTTTTAATAGAGTTTCATCATTAAAAGAAAGCAACAAGATTATGAAAATTATTATTACCCAACTCTATTCTATTGATTATACATTGCTTGTTTATCTACAAGTAAAGAAAACCTTTACCCCCAAATCCTATAACATAAAGGACTTACTAACAAGTGAAGACATCTATTCCAAATAGAAGGATACCTAACAACTAGCAATCTAGCAAGTGAATAAAAGTGTATGTATTGGAGCCAATTTGTCAAAAAAAAGAGGAGTCTTGGACTTGGAGGCCACTACTACCTGGCCTATGTAATCACTAATCCAATTTCGTAACAAAAGAACGAAGAAATATCTTCTCGGGTGTAGGCCCTAGGTATGATTGTCTAAGTTCCCTCTTTCTTTATTTCTTCTTTCACTTTTTATCATGGTGCATGTGCTTTAGCATCAATATTTCTCTTTCAAGCTTAACTATTAGTTTGGTCTGACCCCTGTTGTCATAGTCGCCCTAGGTAATAGTTGTTTTCTTTTGATAGGTAATTTTGGCCCCCAAGTCCGGATTGGAACCAACAACCTTGACGTTATTGCTCATTGTCTCTGTCAATTCTCTCCTGGGGGAGAGGGGATTATAATTGTCCTAGTTATAAAAAGACCAAATCAACCTCATTATTAAGGGGTGCAATTCAAACCTACAAAATTAGGCCATATAATTGATTTAACATGAGCATTAAATTTTCTCTAAGGTATCCAATTTGAATATGGTAGTTGGTGTTGACTCGGTTATTATTTAATATTTGCTCATTGTAGGCCCAAGTATAAATTGGAGGCATATGAATCAAACGATCAATAAATAGCTCGTGTGAGCCAAAAAAAAGTCCCAAAACGAAAAAGTGAGAAAATTGGTTGTGTCGAAAAGGCCCCATAAGGTTTGGCCCTAAGGGAAAGTTGATTGTCGACGTTCTCTCGCCTCATTTTGAACCTCTGACAGGATTTTGAGCAAACAAAATAGCAAGAATTTTGATATGTGCCAAAAATGTTCCCCTAGGGTTTAGCCCAAAGTTATCAAATATTCTTATTGGCCTCGCAAACCATGTATTGGTATTTGACCCAAACATAGTACTCTTACGTCCAATCTCTAAATTTGGCATAGTGCACTCATACCTCTTTCACGAACCAGTTCACAATTATAGTAATATTTCTATCGAAATAAAAATAAATACATAGACTCAAGAGACAATACTAGAATGCACACAATTAATTAAAAGGTTTTTGGTTATATATATATATATATATATATATATATGGGTAAAAGTAATCTAAGGTATGCCTTAGTTAAGCTTGACTAAGGCTACTTAGTAAAGCCTTAGTAAAATGACGTAGTTTTACCCCTTAGTGTTAAGTTTTTCATTTTAGGTCTTTAATTACAATTTTTATGCAAAATTACATCGTTTTGTTAAGTAGCCTTAAGCTTGGTTAAAGCATTATCTTGGATTACCTTTCCCCTATATATAGAGCGAGAGAGAGACTCACACAAGAAGCACCGAGAATGTTATTTACAATGTCCCGAGAATGTTCAAATAAGCGTACTTTGTAGACCTAAACAACAAATCGACAAAAATTGGGTACCCGTAAAGTTGATGTATTGCGTTCTGACTTCCAAAATGCACCACGAACTTGGCAACACTGGTTCAGCCACCCAGGGGCTCATTCCCTCCAACTACAACAAAGACGCTATGCAAACAAAGTAATTGAGTAACAATTGAACGATTCGAAAAGCCAAAAATAATCTAGTTGGAATGACCTCCTAGGATTCCGTCACTAGAAGGTTCATGCACCTTAGGGTTCGACTACCCTAGGAGGAGGAACTCTTCGACTACACCAAATTCTTCTTCGTTGGACAAAGAATGAAGAATCAGACAAACTGGGACAAAAGACAAAGGAATTAGGAGTAAAACCAAGCCAAAGGAGTTCGCTCACCCTAGAGAGAGGGCTCCCTTTGTGGCCTTTTATTCTCCTCCTGGAGCTTTTTTCATGGTACATTTTTAGAGACACCGGACATTGAAAGCTTGAAGCATGAATATCCGAGACTTGGCGAGCCTCTTTTGTGCCATGGAAGAAGACTAAGAGAGGTACTTTCTATTGGGACTTAATTGAGGGATTTGGCTTGGTGGCTAGAGGAATGGGAGCATTCAAGCTGCACTTAAGGCAACACAACAAGAGAAGGGTATTTTTGGTTAGTGACTTTAAGTCACATGCCTACTTACCGAGAGGTACCCCTCCTAATAGCCCTCTCATTTCTAGAGAAAAGTCTTTTAGATTTTTGCTCTCCCACACTCTTTGAAGGCTAAATACTGGGTTTTTCTATCAGTTGTCTAAATGTTGCTTGCCTATTCTTCTCTCCTCTTTCAAATCCTCAATTAAAATTCATATTTTCTTGTGAATTTCTCTCGTCCTTGGTGCATCTCAAACCCTAATTCAAGTAAGCAAGGTACGAGTTTTTCACCTACAGGTCCTACACTCATCCTGATGGATCAATATATTTGATTGTTGTTAATCTCTTTGTGCTAATTAGTTGTTAATCTCTTTGCGCTAGTAATCAAATACTAAGATGATCTTTTTGCTTTATTGTTATTCATGTAATTATAGTGTCCCGTATATATGTATGTATATTTATTTATCTATTTTTATTAAAGGATAAGTTGCCTTATTTATCAAATACTAAATATTAAATAATTTGTTGACAAATGTATGAATTAATTGATATTGGTCTACGCAATCATGAATTATTATACTATTCCACTTGGGCCTATCGTCAATTGGACTTTAGTTTTGAAATGTTCTCTATATTGTAAGACTAGTTGAATGATCGGTTTTATTAGTTGCTTCACCTTAGGGCCAGGACTAGGACCAGGTCCAGTGAAACTAACTAATGCAAAATCAGGGAAGTCAATACAACATATAGTAGCTATATGATGACATCATACCTTTTTTTTCCTTTACAAGTAAAGTTTATAACGATGTCATACAATATGACCACATCATATTTCTGACATCAAATAATTATGCTGAAACACTAATCAAAAAGAAAAAAAAATGAAAAAAGAAATAACTGATGTACAACTGCCACCAATTGCCAGTCTAACCATAAAAATTGCGTGGAAACAGTTACCATATATACTTATTTCCGTTATGGTCCAACCAAACATTCCTTGCTACCAACCAGAACATTGCTTTTACTACCGAAGCATTTTCCCCATCAAAACTTACTACCTTCCATTCGTGACATAATACATGCACAAGATGAAACACATAAAATGGCAAAAATTGCATTTTGAAGTGCATGTTACCAGATATAGAAATCTTTTCTATCGATTACAGCCAGATTACTTTAGGTTTAGTACAACCATATCATCCGGTCGCTTTGGACCCTTTAGGCTATTCAACTAGATCCAGATTTTAGTGCTTTTCATTTTCTGTAGATCTTCCATTTTCTCCACGTGTGGTAATAGGTTCTCCAAATGTTAATCAATCAATTTCAGACCCTATGTCAAATTTATGTTTTTGATGGTAAATTATTTGACATAACATATCTGTTAGGGTTTTGAGATCTTAAGTGCAAGATTCATTCCTGTTGAGGAGGTTCCTTTTGATCTACGTGTTCCCCAGGAACTATGGGAAGCCTCTCCTACATCCATATTTTGCAATTCACTCACTTCACAAAGCACACTTCCTTCAGATGATATGTAACACTATAGTGATTAATAATCATCTCGTCCCAACTTCCTTTCTAGAGTATATATAAAATTTTGCTCCGGAAGGACAACGCAAACAAGTAAAGGATTTTAAGACATGTTTCTTGCCAGTCCACAATTACGGAGTTCAGTAACCGACACTTGAACTTTATTCAAAATGGAAACTGTCATTTTAGTGCTTCTCTCCTTACTACCTAGAGCTATTAATCATTTTTCTAAGAATATCTTTGAAAGTTCATTCGTCTTTCGCTAAAAAGATCAAGTATGATTTTTTATTTTTCACTTCAAGTTCTCTACTTAAATATAATAATAATCTTGGTGATAAATCTGATAATATCTAGTACTTGACAGGGGGTTTGAAGACTACATGGTTTCAGGATTAGATCCAGCTTACCAACAAATTTGCAGTGAGATCACTGTAGAATTTAGTGATTACTCAAAACAGGTTAGTCACATGTTCCAGCATTATTTTCATATCCCTTCCCCTTCTCCCCCCTAAATGGCCTTCAAGCGCATAGCTTTAGCATTAGTCTCTCCACTAGTGCAGGTACTTGAAATGGAGTCTCTATTTCTGAGTCCTGATTGCTGCCGAGATGATTTAGCTCAGTTGCTCAGATCTGTGCAAATACAGGAAAAGCAGAAATTGAATCTGGTATCTTTTTCTTCCTGCTGTCCTCTAGTGTTAATTAGTATTGTTTTCCAATGAATTGTTAGTACAGAATCCATATTATCTAATCAAAAGTACAAACTATAATTTAGAATGGAATTGCTTGAGTCTTCTTGTGAGATCTCTAGCCTTATATAATATCTTCAGGAATTATGATGCCCAAAATTAAGGGACTGTTACATCAGTACAGGCTGTTACATCAGTTACAAAATAAAGATCTACACCCTACAATCAAGCCCCAGATTGCAAGGGCTGTAATCATGGGGCTGCTGTTATATTCTATTAGTTGACTCTCTACAACCACATCCAAATTTATTATAGTTTCCATATATGGTATCCATATTAGGTTCTAATTAAAAACTATTGTCACCAAGGTGCATTGGCATGAATTCTGAAACAAATTCTAAACTTTTAGGACTTTTATGTGGATTTTGTTTATGATGTGTTACTAAATACTGTATGGAGCTAAACTAGGTTCTTTTTTACAAGAATAATTTTCTTTATTGGAATAGAGAGAGCATAGAAAAGTGAAAAAGTACAAAACCCTTAAAGCATGGCATACCCCCAATCCCTCTGTACAATCCGAAATAGACCCTCAAAGTTCTTGTTATTAATGAAGCCTGATCCGAACTTTAATTTAGAGTTAATTGTAAAGCTACCCAAAAGGTCATGTTCTTAGAGCGGAGGGCCAGTAGGTCCGGAGAAGTAGTTATGTGTGAATTAGGGTAGTTTTGTACTTTTAGGTTGAATTAGGGTTTCTTATATTATTTTTATAAGGAGAGGATTCTACATTATATGATGTACAGAAATTCTAAAGATAGTCAAACTGATATGTCGCCGACTGTGGACTAGCCCAATATTTTGAGTGAAACACATAAATTTTGCATGTTGTGTGATTGTTTTTCTTTCGATTTCTCTTTTGCTATTGTTTTTCATTGCGTTGTTATTCTCTAATAATTATGTATTGTGAAAACGCACTACGAATCAAGAAACGTGACTTTAACCCAAATACGATGAAAGTACAAGATAACTGAAAATCTATCATTTTCTGAGTCATATTCCCCAAAGAATAGCAAAAACAGGCACATTGCCAGAGCACCTTACTCTCCTTCCTACCAGAAGCTCGAAACTTGCTAAGAAGCATCTCTTCAACTTTAAAGGAATAACCCAACATTCTGCAAACACCCTGAACAAAAAACACCACAACTACCATGCCAGAAGACAATATTAAAAAAAGAAGAAGGGCAATTAGTCTCACTCGCTTGCTTACAAACACTCACACACGAAGGAGCTCTCACCTTTTAAATATAATTATTATGAGGAAACTGCTCCAAAGATTGATTCCAACAATATAAGAGAGAAAAACACGCGTGTGAAAATTCTAGGCACAAAGAATACCATAATCAAGACTAGATATTCTTGAAGATGTGGTAGTCTTTGACATACAAGACCTACCTTTAAGAATGAGCTAGCTAAATAAACTACAGCGCAGAAGAAATACTCAAAAGGAAAATGATGGGGACTACAAGTCAAGACCAAATCAAAGATTTTGTATATTTATATTTGGAGTTTTTATTATGTTTAATGTAAGAGTAATTGATGTAATTATTTATTTATTTATTTATTTATTAGTGGGGGTTTAGGATTTTAATAGTTAGTAAGGGTATTTTAATCTTTTAGTACTTTTATTATTCTCCAAGTAATATTAGGGGTTGAGTCTATAAATATTGATATAATCCCCGCAAGTTATGTAGACTACTAAATTATTGAAAGATTATTATTACAATATTTTGATTGCAATCAGATCCTCTCTTTTACGCTTGAGAAACCCTTGGGATAGTGATGTGCGGAGCATAACTCAAAGTTCACTTTTCCTTTATTCTTCCTTAATTTCCAGAAAATATTCATCTTTGAATCTTGTCCTACATTAGAAAACACTTATCCTTAAAAAAATAATTATATTTATTAGTTTAAAATCAATTTTTTCCATATTTATTTATTATAGACAAAATATGTCAAGATATCTCATAAGGAAATTGATTCTTTCTAAATGTATATGTTATCTAACTAATTCTAACATTCTATATATTGATCAAACAAAAAACCATTCTATATATAATTATAATAAATAGAAATAGGTTAAAATTCTGCAATAATAATTTATTAAACCATAAAAGCTTTATTATAAATTGTTATTAGAAATATTATATTATTAACAAATACATATTAAAATTATATCACTAAATATATTTGTTCTTTAATAATAGTAACATAGTAATATCATGTAAAAACTACTTAGTAAAAAATAATTTCCTTTTAAACTATATTTATGAAGTACTAATAGAATTTGAAATAAAGAAACTACCCCATAGTTGTCAAATGTGTTGAATTATAGATCATGCAAATTCTCCTTTAGTGAGTCACCAGTAAACATCTATTTGAGACAATGTATGGTGATTTATTTTTCTTTTCAAGTTTTCAAGAGAATAATAAATTCATTTGGTGGCTGACAAGCAAGACTTGGTAAAAAAATTAGTTCATGTCTTCCTCTATGTACAACTTTTTATTACAAGGATGAATGTTGTAGAAGGTTCGCAGCCTCATGCAAACTATTTGGTCATTTATTACAAGGATGAGATTGCGGCCCTTGAAGCAGAGTGACTTCCTATTCAATTCAACTGTCTCACAACGTTTAGTGATCATGAAGTAGTTGTGATTATATTTGAGTTGTAGTAAATGATTTGAAATTGTTATATACTCCCTCCGCTCTAAAAATAGTCTTTCTTTAGTCCGTTCTAGTTTTAGAGAAATATTTTTACTTTTCGACAGTGAAGTGACGTGAAGTTCTTTACATACTATTTTACTTATATTCTAGGTAGATTGAATACTATCATGCTACCTCTATTACATTTCGAGCAAATGTTAGGGGGATATTTGGAAAAATAATTTTTTCCTTAAAAGTAGTCATTTTAAAAATGTATCTCTAATTTGAAATGGAGGGAGTTATTGGATGTCTAATTAGAATGTACTCTCTCCGTCCCTAAAAAATTTACATTTTAGGAAATAATTTTTGTTCCAATATATTTGACGTTTACAATTTTCTAAGAGAATAAATTATTTATTTTCTAATATCACCCCTACCTTTTCTCATTGTTCCAAGAAATTCTCTCTTTTGTATTAATAGTTTTCAACTTCCCATAAAAGGGTAGTGATGAAATTTTACACAAATTTTAATTATTACTCCCTCCGTCCCAAATTAATTGCTCAGTTTTGACTTTTTAAAGTCAAATTGACTATTTTTAAAACTATTTTTTTTACTATTTTTGCTAAAATATAGGTGAAGAGATTATAACCAAAAGAAAGTATATATAATTTATTACTAATCCCAATTTTATAATTTTAGAAATATATTTATATATGCTTAATTATTAATTCTAAAAATAGTCAATTTGACTTAAAAAGGTCAAAATTGAGCAATTAATTTGGGACAGAGAGGGTAAATGACAGTATTCACTATTCAATGACTTTCTTAATCCATGTGCAAAAATTTTACTCCCTCCGTTCCTAAAAGATTGTCGTTTTAGAAGAAAAAATTTATTCTAAAAAGTTTGTCGTTTACAACTTTCGAGGAGAATAAATTATTTACTTTCCTATATTATTCCTACCTTCTCTTATTGTCCCAAGAAATTCTCATCCTTATATTAATAGTTTTCAATTTCCCATAAAGGGGTAGTGATGAAATTTTAAATAAATTTTACTTGGTAAATGATACTTTCTTAATCCATGTGCCAAAACCTTAAACGACAATCTTTTAGGAACAGAAGTAGTAAACGACAATCTTTTAAGAACAGTGAGTATTGTTTTGACTCTTTCTCTGTGTGCAGTGTAATTCATCGACTCTTGAAATTCTAATTTTGATTCTTTCAAAAATATGAGGGATAGGGAAGTGAGAAGCTTGAAATTCTAATTTTGTTTCTTTCTGAAAATTGAGACGGCTCGGGTGAAGTCTT
Organism: Panax ginseng; assembly: GCA_020205605.1. Classification (NCBI taxonomy): domain Eukaryota; kingdom Viridiplantae; phylum Streptophyta; class Magnoliopsida; order Apiales; family Araliaceae; genus Panax; species Panax ginseng. The sequence goes on from CM035142.1 coordinate 25,927,830, forward strand.
TTTTTTTTTTGATATATTGGACTGAAATTTAGCATTCTTGCCTTTGGCAAAAATGAATTCAAGACCTTGAGTAGTATCCAAGAGGGGCTTGGTTAGGGTGAAGTCTTTAAGTTGTGGGAGAAAAATAAAAAAGAGAGGTGATGATACTTGATAGTTGGATGAGATAATTTTCAAGGCTTTCTTCAGCACGGCCAAGTTTGGCAGTAGAAGTAGATAGGATATTGACCACTAGAAATATGATGATGGCCTTTGTATAGTGCGGATCCTATAGTTACTGGCAGACGGATGCTTCCTTCAGGTGAAAGGTGAATTGGGATTTAGACAATCCAAAGAGGAGTTATGCTATAGTTATCGACTTTTAGCCTCATTTCCCGAACACTGTTTGAGGGGACAAGAAAGGAATTGAAAACTTATATAAGTTTTTCTTTTGCATGTTATTAATGAGTTTACAGAGGGGAAAAAATTAAGTTTTACATTCAAAATTTTATTTTAACCTTATACTCCCTCCTATTCAGATTAAATGACGTTTTAGGGAGTTTAATTTTATTCTATACAAGTGTCGTTTTGGAATCTCTATGCAATATTGCACAATTTTTTCCTAATTTACCCCTCTATTTAATAAGCTTAGTAAATGCAATTGTGGAGAGAGAAATAATTAATTAGGGACAATTGTGGAGAATGAGAAGAGAAATTGTGGAGAGAAATAATTAATTAGGGACACAAAAGGTATTTTGTGTTATTTCTTAATAAGTGTGCTTAACTCTAAAATGACATTTAATCTGAATATGAGGGAGTATTAGTTTATTATGTTAATAATATAAAGGGTACAATAGAGATTAATAAAGATTTACTTATGTTATTCAGTTTTCTGTTTAGATCTGACCACTTTTGAATGGAAAGCTTTGGCAAGAAAAGTGAACAAGGATTATTAGTTTTTTTTGTTTTTCGTCTATCTTTTTCCTTTTTTATTTATTAAAATATTTAATAATAATATAATTGAATAGAAAACTTATATTTTCTGTCTATTTATTTTCTTTTCCGTCCCTTTTAAACCTTAGTAAGGCTGTAAAAGTTTCAAGATAAAGAGGATGTCCACAGAGCTAACACCATCCACGAAGACTCTTAATATAAAAATTTTCAATGCACAAGGTCATAACATCACCCTGGGTTTGTAATGCTTTCAGTTCTTTGTTAGAAAAATTGATTGGCATAACTAGGACTGAGCAAGAAATCAAATTGGAACCAAAATCGCCTCAAAAACTGCACAAACCGCACCAATTAAAACTGCACCAACGATTCCGGCGTATGTGGCGGTTTTAGATGTGTTGAAAAACCAAATTTACGGTTTCGGTTTGATTACTAGTCAAAACTGTACGCATAAAATCGAAACCGCACCAAATAATCATGTTTTCTCAAATTTGCTACAAGTGTGACGCCCCCAAAACAGGTATACAACACCCATTCTGAGTCGTCAAAATACATGGTACAGAAACAACTACAACTTTATTAATACAACATAAAAACTGTGAGTTTAAATACAAATATTGTCATCTAGACAATATCCACACTCAAATAAGTTCTCATTTCAATTATTGATACATTATTTTACAAAATGGTGAGAACTACTAAAATAACTTCTAGAACCATCATTCCATACCCCCTACTTAGTACTTTCATACATTCTCGCCCTCCGAGAAGAAAAATGGAACAAAAAGGAAAAGGGTGAGCTCAACTAGCCCGAAGAAAAGAACATTATGACTAAGATAATACGAACAAATTATCGTTAGTCTTCAACAGGGAAAAATCTAATAGAATACAATAGACAACAAGTTTTAAATCAATATTCGCAGCGGAAATAGTAATTCATTAGAAGAGTTAAGTAAAGAATGAAATCTACTATTTCTATATATGAATATAAAAGTTCATCATTTATCTTTTATCCCTGTAACATCAATCAATATATATCTGGAATCAAATATTCATCTTTGCACTACAGACCAAAGATATTCATCAATTGGTCATGTTCATCTAAACACCTGTTCATCTTTGCACTACAGGCCAAAGATATTCAATAATATCATCATTTAGGACTGAGGATGATGAAAAATATTTTAAAAAAAACGAATCCAGTGAAACAAAAGAATAAGTATTAAGGATTCATACTTTAAATAACTCAAGTTCAAAATACTTCATAAATAATCGGTGGAGTAAAATTCAAGAACGAAGACCAAAACATAGATCCAATCAAAGATAGGAACTATAATGAATAATCTTGGACATAGAAAAGAAAATTTAATTTTTACGTGAATAGTGTTGTGATTCGTGAATAGTCTTAGTATCGTGAATAAGTAACTCCGACACCAAAAGATAGAAATTTCACAAAAAAATACCATCATGATTCGTGAATAGTACACGTGAATAGTAACTCATGAATAGTAACTCGTAAATAGTAACTCATGAATAGTAACCCTGACATGAAAAGTTTCAAATTTGATAAAAAAAATTCAACCAATATTTCAGCATAATGATATTAAAGAAATAATATCATTTTCGAATAAAATAACATCCCTTACCTCAAAAGGATAGTACTTCTGACTGGATATAGATACTCAAAGTACTAAAATACTCATAAAAATACGCTCAATATATCGAGAGAGAAAGAGAGAGAAATCTTTAGTTTCTGGTGTGATTTTCAATTCTAACCTAAGCACCCTATTTATAGAAAAATGCTTAGAACACCAAAGCAGAAAATTTAATAAAATATTAATATATAATTATTAAATTCTCACGCACACAATATCTGATTCAAACATCAGCCACCAAGAGTGACCCCCCTCAACTAAATCAAAAAAAATATTTTTGTTAATTAAAACAATTAAAACTTTCAAAAATCAATTATTTCGGAACTTCAGAATTTCAATAATTCATAATAAATAGCCCTTTTATCAAAAAATTTGAATCTTGCCACTTTTTATAGGAAATTCAATTCTCTACAACTTTGCAGAAGAAAATTTTTCCAAATTTCAAACAGAAATTGATCGAAATCCATAAACGGTCGATTTTACAGGCTATAATCAAATTTCAGTCAAGAAATGGGTCCACCAACATGTTTAACATGTTTTTAGTATTTATTGCAATAAAAATACTCCTCCTCCTCATTTACTCATATATACCACATTCAATGTAAAAATATCATCATTATTATATTATAATAATATAATAAAATATTATTTTATCATAAAAGATAAAATATAGATTTTCAACAATTGTCACTTTAAAAATTTTCTCCATCTATATCCACATAAAATGAATATTTTTCTCATCATATAAATCAATAATTAATTATTCACAAATAATATTACGAATCATAATCTCGATAACCTGTGCGGTTCCGGAAAGAGGGCTTTCCAATAAGAATTTCTCCTTACTGGCGCGCAATTAGGTGACCAAACCTCTCCTTAGACAAAATTTTCTAGACATTGTCAGTAATGTTATCTAATAATATTATTTAGATAATATGAATTATTAGCCGATAATAGAAAATCTTGTGTAGTGATAATTATTGAAACAACGATAATATAAAATATCAACGCAGACAATTATTGAATCAATAAAATAAAATCTTCGAGCGATAATTCATCGTAACAATTATTGAGTAGTGTCTTCTTACGTAAGAATCAATAATTGGTGCAATCTGCGTGCCATCTGTCTAACAATGCGTATTCATGTGTTTTAACCAACGGGTATTCCAACAAGATTAATTCGTAACAAGCTAGGCTCGTTATTTATAAACAACTTATACTTGTCGTTTTATTCATCCAATCGCTTTCCGTTATGAGGCCCACAAAAGACTGCGCCGTCGTACGAATATTCCTCGACAGCAAGAATATTTCACAATCAAACGAATATTTTCCGACAACAATGAATATTTTAAAACCACCTGCTTATTTGAATATTTGCGCATTTTACCCATAACTAACCACATCAACCCTTACTATTTCAAAATGATAAATAGAGGAAATTAAATTTTATTTATTAATAATTTGGGGTCTTACAACAAGTATATATAATTTATCTACTATAAAATAGTCTCCTCATTTTATTTTAGAAGACATATATTGCAGGGTTGAATGAAGAATAAATAGTATCAATTATGTTTGCAAATCAAGAGTGGTTTGATATTTTCTAAATCAAATGTGATAACATAGTATTAATCAACCATGTAATTGTTTATGCCTGAAACTATTTTGCTAAATTAACTCTATGATTGTGTTCACTGCGTAATACGTTTGCGTGGATGATTTTGTTAACTATTTTACAGGTTTGTTATTTCAATTGGTTTTGGAACCGAAATCGCACCAAATGAAACCAAACCGCACGGTTCAAAACCGCACCGCACCAATCACAAACGGTTTCATGTGTGGTTTTGAATTTTTCAAACCACACCTAAGCAATTTCGTGTTCGGTTTGAGCTTCAAATCGTACTAAACCGTACCACGCTCACCCCTAGGCACAACCACAAGGATAGTTTCTCCCTATGTCTGTGTATGAGCCGAGCCCTCTATAAGGAACATTACTTCACGCGCTTATGCTTTTGAGACCCCTGTTACTTGTGCCCAAAAAAATTAATCCCTAAAATGGAATGAAAAAATAATAATTGTGTTTAGTTGTTCCATTAAAATGAAACAAATTATTCTGACTTTTGTCAATTTTTTGAATTTTATTCATTTGGTATGGAGTTACTTGCATTGCATGTTCTTAAATCCTTTAGGTAACAACACTTGCATCGTCTCCTCACTCAAAGGAGGAAACGTGTCATGATTCATGATTCATGATCGTAGATCATCTTAGTGAACCTTCTCTCTTGTATCTCTATTTACTTTTGCCTAGCTCTTCTACCTTTTCTTCTAATTCAAAAATAAATTTTCACGGCTTTGTTTGCTTTTGTTGTAAATTTTTCTAGGAGCAGCTTTTTGAACCTCATTCTCATTTTGGTTCTATAAATTGTTAGACAAACCTAGGAGGTAGGACGCCGGGGGTAGGGGCGGATTCAGCCTGAAAGTTCAGTGGGGTTAAAGTCGAAAAAAATTTCTTTAAGAATATAAATTTAATAAAATGAATCACAAAATTAAATAATTCTCAAATATTATTTACAATAACATTTTTTGAGGTTTTATTACTTGAAATTATTGCATGATATCAATAACATTAATATATTCACAAATTTTAAGGCTTAGTAAAACAAAATAAGTAGAGTACTATAGTTATATTAGTACATTACTATTATGTAACTCAAAAAAAGAATATGCTACTATCTTGTTAATATGATAGATAAATATTTTAACATACTTTAAAATGTTTAAATTTGATTAAGTGACTGGTGGATTGTTCCGCAACAGTTGGCGACATTATTGAGAGAAAATAAATATAATGATGTTTATCTCGAATTTTATACTACTACTACTAATGAAATGAGAGCACCCATCTGCATAATATAGGATTATTTACTAGGCATTTTTTTTTCTTGAAAAAATCGGGTAATTATAGAAATCTTTTACAATTTTTAGTAACTGTAACTCCTCTACTTTTAATTTTACCTTTCTGGTATCCAGGCGAAGTAGATGAACAAGATAATAAAATACTTAAATTCTTATAGTAGTGTTTTATTTTAACAATATAATAATATATTATTTTTTCAATAGCATAATAGTAGTGTGTACTAATATAACCTTAAAATTTGTTAATATATTAGTAAGAGTAGTGTATATATATATATATATATATATATATATATATATATATATATATATATATATATATATATATATATATATATATCTGGGTCCGGATCTATAAGGGATCCTTACTTTCTTAAAATGAGGGATTTTTTTTTTTTTTTTTTTTTTTTTTAAAACAACTAAATTTTTTTTAAATATTTTATGAACCGAAATTTTTATATAATACGATGTTTTGGATGTGATTTGGATCATTATAACAAAATAGGTATTTACAATTGCATGCAGTTGTACATATATTTTTTGTATAGGTATCCAAATTACGCCTAAAACATTATATTATGGAAAAATTTCAGTTCCATAATATTAAACTTTTTTTTTAGTTGTTTTAAAAAAAAAACATAAAAAAAAAAGTCTCATTTTAAGAAAGTAAGGATCCTTACTTGATCATCTATATATATATATATGAAGAGATGAAAATTCAGGCGGCATGATGGCTCTAGCCGCTTCTCATGCGGGGTGGGGGGTAATAGATATAATTATTTAAAATTTTACATAAAAAATTATCAAAAAAAAACTTTTAAGGCTTGATAAATTCATTTAAAGTATTACAAAGTTTCAAATTTTCTATTAAATTGATATGGTGGATGTAAGTGTGTAAATGAATCAAGTCAAACCGAATATTGAATTTTTCAGATTTGGTTCACAAAATTTATCGAATATAAAATAGAATTTAATTTAGGTTCGTTTAGCTACCGAGTCGAGCACGATCTCGAATTGAGCTCGATAAGTTTGAACATTTGAACGAATATGATCTGAGTTGAAAATTATAATTTGAGAATATTCGAGTAATTTATCTTACTTTAAAATTCGTTCATATTTGAATCATTTATATTTCGAGTCGAGCTCGAATCAAACTTTTAGTCAAGCGAATACGAATCGAACTCAAATTATTACTCATTTAAATGTATGTCTCATTCTGTTTAAACAGGAACTAAGGCGTTGAGTCAAATCTAGACGAGAAATTTTAAAACACAGGTGACAATTTGGAGATCGTTTTTTTTTTTTTTGTTTTTTTTTTTTGTTACCTCTCTTTTCAAGATGGGTTCTCCTTGAATTCTAATATTGGCTCGTTCGTTTTCGAATAAACTATAACTCGAGGCTCATGTAGCCTCATCTTCTCTTTTTTTTAAATTCTTTTTTAAATATTAAAAAAAACAATTTAAAATAACCTTTTTTTCTTTGGGCAATAAACTTCATTAAAAGAAAAACATGTACACCAAGTTTTAAAGGAGGGGCATTTGCCCCATACAATTAAACAAGTTAAGATGGCATTCCCTTTGAAGCAAAAACTCCAACATCATCAAGGCTGCAAGAATATGTTTTAACTAATATTCCACTCCATCGCAAGTATTCTCTACTTTTTTATTTTTGCATATCATCATTAAGAACTCATACCGCTCTTGCAACTGCTCCCATGCATCTGGAATATTATGTATATCACATCTCCTCTTTATTCCATGTCAAACTTCTTTAACCAAATTACACTTAATTTAGGGATATGTTCTAACAATTTCTTTTCTAGGCTTCAAAGCCTCCCATGCACTCTTAATTGTAAACATATTGTTGGAGATCAACTCCGTTTGATTTTTCCTTCATCGGATGGTTTGATGTACATCTCTGTTATATTTCTCAACTCTTTTAAATCATGAGACATTCTATTAGGCCAGTCCCAATGATGTTCAGTAATAATTTTGTTCATCTCCCAGTAGGATTTTTGCTCCCCGTAAACAACTTTCCTTCATCATATACACGACACCATTTAACCAAAAAAATGTCTTTTTTCCTAGCAATGTCTGAAAGATGTTTCATCATAACAGTTGCATTCTAAGATGCAAGATTTTTAATTCTCAAACCACCCTCCACACAAGGAATGCACGCATACTGCCATGGATGCTTAGCGGGATTCTCGTACATGGTGTATAACCTATCTAGAGCTTCAAATTAAGAGGAAGCAAAAAATAAAGTTTCAAAGCCTAAAGAGGCAAGTGTGAATTTCGCAAGTTAAAACAGTGATTCTACAAGATTCTCGTGTGAAAAGTCACTTAATATTAATGTTAGGAAGTAGCTTGTGAAAGTATTCTCACTTTTCGATATCAGGTCATATACTTTCTTGAGATACTACTAAATGCTACCCCTTAACGTTATTAACTAGAAATTTAGTTATGGTGGTATTATATGATGGTACAAATTTGGATTGTACACCGACAAATCTTAGTTTTGAAAAGATCCAACTTGCTTCTGCTGTGTACATTATATAGGCATTCTTAAGGAGGTCCACCAACAATGTAACACTAAAAATTACATCACTGCACAAGGAGTTTCCTCCTAAACCTTGACCGGTTTCAATGGGTAAAAGTAAAACGTTGTGAAAGTTATAAGATCAGATTAAACATCAAATGAAGAGTTTTGAAAAATATTTTTTTAATAAAAAGTTAAAATAATGTTTACATAATTCTAAAAGTACTTTTAAAAATATTAATACAAATTTAAGGTGATTGTGAGATATGAGATTTATATTTATTTTATTTACAATTTAAGATTAAAAATAATTTTATACCTCAAATTTTCTATTTTAGCTCAAATGCGTTTGAACCTAAACCTCTACTCTTTAAAAGTACTTTCGAAGAAGTTACCAAACACCATAATATTTTAATTTTTTTATTTATTAGTACTTTTAGACGCATGGAGGACAAACCACTACACCAAGGAATCAAACACAAAAACTTGGTTATAAATTATCCCTTTCCATCCAAAAGCTCTTCCAAAATCATCGTCCTTAAATTTTTTCCATTGTTTCCAGCAGCCTAGATCAAGGTATTTATAGTAGAACCATTGTCTTTCCAGCATTCTATTCTTAACCTATTTTAATGTTTCCTTCTGAGCAAGCATTATAAAAACATATATAAATAGTGTAACATATACAAATCCACCAACATGCAGAATGATGACCCAAAGCAAAAGGAAATTACAACACTAATACCACAAAATTGCCTTGTCAAATGCCAAGAGTTTCTAGATAGCGACAGCTTCAACTTCCTCGAGCTCTGGTTCTGTTGCTGAGATTAAGGATGTTGACTGAATCTTTCCGGCATGCTCCAGTCGCATCAAAATGACTCCCCTGTGTGTGTGTGAGAGAGAGAGAGCATATGTTAAATACACATTTGCAACTAATCTTAAGAGAGAATGATCATGATTTCAAAGGCCATGTTCAACCCTGTATTCAGTAAAATGACAAAAATTCACTTTATAATATGTAATATATACTCTCACCACCTCATGCGCTCTTGCATCGAGGAAATATTCTAAAAAGACCTTGATATAAGACCAAGTATATTGGCTAGGGGATGCACAACCTTAGCAGTAATCAGTTGGGTAATGTTAGTTCTCTCAATTTTATTTTTGTTTAAATAGTGTCTCAAATTACATATCATTATATTGGTTGGGTACATTTGACACGGCATTACCCTAATCAGTTGGGCAAATAAATGAAGTTGGCAGATAACCATGATTTCCCTGCATGTTCCAATTTGTGCCACAACAGAGCTTACCACACTAATCAAGTGGTTGATGCATAGAATGCTACATCATCTGCATGTGGGTGTGGTTGTCACTGGCAGTGGCAGTGGCTGTGCTGTGAAATGATGAAACAAACATCTAATATATTTTACAGCCTATCAAATTGGATAAGCCTTGCTAACAAGCTGCCAAATACATATTCAAAAAAGATATGCCAAGTTCAAGGTAGCAGATACCCCCGGTGCCATCCAATGGACCTTAATTCTAAACCCTTCTCAATGCGAATGTGTTCAAATTACTGATCTGGTTGAAAGAAACTCATGCTGCCATATCGACATGCATCTAGGTCAAAGAAAATATAAGATCGTGTCCTTAATTACTAAATACATACCGTAAATAAGATATAAATGGATATTTGTGGCAAACACCTTACAAATGACTAAGGTTGAGAAAATGAAAATTTTGATGTTAAAGAGAAAAAGGTTGGGTGAGAAATGATCTCTATAATTACAACATGAATCAGACTTCTAATTTATACAAAGAAATTTTTTCGATGTTAAAGAGACTGAAAGGTTGGCTCTATGAAATGATCTCTATAATTACAACAAAGCCCACAAGTTCCAGGATAGTATTTTCTTTTTAACAGAAAAAAGAAAATATTTTTAGAGAAAAGAAAGATACTTGTACAAAAACAAAAAATGAAAGTAAGAAGTCCTAATGAAGGACAGGCTTCAAAAACCTATGGAGATCCAAAACAGAAAAAACTAATGCCAGATGTGAAGAAACAAAAGACAGCTTGTCCCATCTACCATGACAAAGGAGAAGTGTGATGCTGATCATTGAAGATCCAGGTATTCTTCCTACCCCAAGTGAACCCACAAGATAACTAAACAAGCTCATTTTCCACATAATACAAATTCCATCCCAAAGTGAGAGTCCACTTTCTCTATTCAAGATATCCAAAAATGAGATCCTACTTCAAAATCAATGGACAAAATCCCATCATAGTAAAGTCGTGATCTCATCAAATAGTTCTTAAATACATTAACTTCTAAAAGTAGACTAACTTTAGCTGGATGAAGAAGCTAGAGGTGGCTCAAAAGCGTAAATTACAGCGACCACCCTTGAGGTTAGTGCACACTGCACGGGCCTCTTCTTGTTTGCATACATTAGAGGTCCCTCAAAACAAGGTAGGAGTACCAAATTTCACCATCTGGTGAAGTATTTGCACTCATTTTTTTCATAATGACTAATCTACCCTTCTTGAATCAACTGGTCAAACATATCAAATTAAGACAACTTAACGAGTCGATTCACATTCCACTTGCACAAAATCCAATTCTTCACTTGAACTTGATTGGGGTACTCAGACTAATTCATTTATGGCATTATATAATAAAAGTAAACAAAGGGTGTAATGGTATGTTCATTGTTTTTTTTTGCAGACAGGAAGTGAAGCGTAATAATGCAAACAAGCGAGGATCCATGTGTAATAAGCACAACCTCAAGGAGGGATGCTGTAATTTACCTTAAAAAGTAGTACTCACTTTGTTGAACAATGTCTATATATATAAATATATATATATACCCCACCACACACATAAAAGGACATCATTTCCCATCTATTTGTCTCAAAATGACTACAAAAGAAAGTTGAAATGATTGTATTTTGTACCTCCCACAAAGATAGACAAACTATATCATTTTGTGACAAAAATATAATTGTATTCTTTAATCATCTTGGTTTATAAAAATATTTTAAATTAAAAATGGAAAAATGGAACTCGGTCCCAAATTAAGTGAGCTGGTTTGACGGGCATATAATTTTAGAAATGTAACGAGTTATATATTTTTTTCATAGTTTTTCTTACAAACATTGGACAGAGAGATTCAGATAATTGGATGGATAGATAATAATTATGATAGAATCAGTCAACTTATATTTAGACACCTAAAATAGAAAGGGATAAATAGATAAATGGTTATGATATAATCAGCTCACTTATTTTTGAACACCCTAAAACAAAAGGAGCTCACTTAAATTGGGAGGGATGGAGGAGTTGTTTTTTTCTGCTCAGAGGGAGTAGTGAGTTTGTCAAAACTCTCTTTTTTAATTTTATATTCATTTATTGATTATTTGAATACTAAGCATCATACATGCAAATGTAATTATATCTCAGTCGCTTATACTTGTCAAAAAGAATACCTCAATACCTTGTATAATAATTAGCATTTATCAAGAATAATCAAACTCATGACCATCATAAAAAGAGAACTTTGGTGGTAAAAAAAAGGTAAACTAATTCCTAAAAAGTTCAATGTTTCTAATTAGGAGACTGAGTAAGAAATAACTTATCCCAAAAAACAAAATGCGATGTACTATTCAACTAAATTTACAGTTATTTTACGGGAAAGATGTGATTCACCATATGAAAGCCTACTTTTGCAAAGAGGTTACTGAACCTGTGCAGCCACTGGGGGGGACATGATCACCAAAAGACTACTTTCAAGAAAAATAGCAAGTAGTGATTTGCTTGCAAGTACAATACCAAAAGAAAATTGGGTCGTATCTTGTACATGGATTTAAAGTTTTGCATTACTGATGGAATCAAAGAATAGAGTAGGGAGGAAAATGATGTCAGAAGAGATTAATTGGTGATCTTACTCCCAGCATAGATTTCTCATTTCAGTTGTATCATCAATAAGGGAGGAAAGAGTTGATAAGAGGATGTTCTGATGAGAGGTATTGCAGTACTGAATAGTTCCATGAGCATCTCTATTAGGTGTAATCAATTTGGGGACCTAGGCTCAACTGTATTCCCCTTAAACCTATTGCAGACAGAGAAATTTCATGGCTTGAAAGTCCTTAACTGAGGAAATAGTGAAGGTGTTCCTGTCTTGTAGTAAGAACAAAGCACCTGACCCAGTTGGGATGTTCCAAGGTGTACGTACAACTGTTCTGGTTTTTATGGGTTACCCTTTGTCATTGTTCAATATAATAGTTGGGGTAACACATTAGAGATTTCCCAAATATATTTGAAGTTGTAATGGTATTCATCGTTGCCTAGATCTTCCTTGTATAATACCAAATATGCATGGGCTCTGCACCCTTTGGCATCTGCATTGTTTACACTCTTATGAAAAAAGGGGATACTCATCAAAGACAAGTATTAATCAGAGCTCTAAATTCCTTTTACCTATATTATAAGAGTAAATTCCCAATCATTTGCTTCAATATACGAGTTTGAACCTTCTCTAGGGGCTACCTACCCTGCCCTCCTTCCTCCTAAGCACTCCTCTGCCCCACCAAAATAAAATCACTAACAAAAGATGGAAAGAAAAAAAAAGGAAAAAGGTTTGTATATACCTTGCATAGCGTGACTGTATAGAAATATCTCGAACTTTTATACGATTGACAGTTCCACTCTGGCTTACAAGAACAACTTGCTCATCGCTTTCTCCATCTTCTGTGTAATACATTCAAGAGCAATGTAAGAAGTAGCAATTAAAACATCCCCACAATTAACCAAAAGTGTCCCAAACAAACACCACCATTACCTGCCAATGAAAATCCAACTACAAAAACCGCTGCAAGCCGATCTTCAGACGAAAACTAAAACATGGACATCAGATAAATAATCATGTAAACGTTGAAGGGGAAACACACGCACAAACACACAGAATTTTAGTATCCAATATACCTTTAAACCTTTTAAACCAACTCTATTCAAAGGTGACATGCGAAAGCTGCTCAGGGGAACTCGTTTTCCATAACCACTCTCGGATATAAACAACAACAACGGTCCACTCACGCCCTTACCACTGCTTGATACATATCAATTAATAACAGAGAAGATATTAGAACTCCTTCTGTACAGAGTTAAAGATAAAGAAAAGCAGGACTTTAATTGCTAATATTAGAATAATTCTAACATGAGAATAACCATAATATGAAAGGAGCAGCTTTATATAAGAAGAAGAAATAATGAAGACTGAAAACACAAGGAAAAAAGGTAAACTCCAGCAACCAGACTCTTCCTCATTTAAAGACCATGTGAAATCAGATTTTACACTAGATTTCAAATTTAAGATTCATAACTAGAAATATTTGTCATATAAAAAACTTGTTTAAAGCGAAAAAAAAACGGTAAACACTGTGAATGCTGTAGAACAGCAGGTAAAACCTAAAAAGGCGAAAATGAGAAGGTAATGTAGCAATGAGTGCTTAAAGTTGTTGTAAGACAGCTAAAGAGACTAATAAGGAAAAGTATTTAAAAGCTCTCATACAATGCATTTCGACTATCTAACCTCCTACTATTGCATCAATTACTTCTTTGAAAAAACTAATTATAATTCTCCGATGTTATAATGATGAAATTGGGTCCATATTCACTTACTTTGGAAAATACAAAGCAATATCAGAGAGCAAGAGTAGAAATACACAATCTATCCAAAATCGTCATTACATAGAATAACTTTCAATGAAGTTTGATTTAAACTCTTCGAGAGACACAATTAGCAATCCAAAAGTAGACATCACATTTAGTAACAAACAGAAAATACGATTATGTTAAAACTTAAAAGAAAAAGTGCAAAGAAAAACTACTGGCTATGATTGGCCTCTGAGTTCCTCTCCAGGTCTTTCCGCATAGCTGCTGGGATTATGTCCATGCTTGCCATTCTATCTTCTCTTTTCAGTCTCATGGCGACAGAACCTCGAGTATTTCTGCTTAATGCTCGAATCTGAGAAGATAACCACCACTAAAGTAAGATGGGGAATACAATAAGTAGAGATATAAATATGACAGTTCACTGAATGGTCCAAACAAATTTAATGGGAAAAAAAATAATGATCACAAGAGAAGATGGAGCCAATCTGGTGTGGACATATTAAAGCAGGAACCTTATCAAATATACGTGTAATCCATATTTACAGGAAACTTCAAGAACTTTTTAATTCAAAACTCAAAAATATAGAAATCTCATAGACAAAAATTGAAACAATGTCGACGATGAATAAAGAAAGGAAAAATCTCATCAATTTATCTATAGCAAAACATAAGAGATTTTACCATAACAGGAAAAAAGGGTTGTCAAAATATATATATATATATATATATATATATATATATATATATATATATATATATATATATATATATATATATACTCAGTTAGGCAATGCAAGTTGCATTCTGTCCTTTATAAATTGAAATTGGATTACATAATATGATAATACTTCTCCTTATACATAAAAGGTAAAATATTATATTTTATTAGTAAGTTGAGTTCTTATTATTAGGGTTATGTCCGAGTTATAGAACTGAATTTATTTTAGGTCTTTTGGAAATTAATAGGTTTTCTGAGAAATTTACGTTATTGAGGTGTTCGGGAGTTAGTTTATGTAATTTTAAAGAGGTATTTTATATTCCTCATGCCATTTTATTGACGCATTTTTAGGGGATGTTTTCCGCACAGACCTTAATATATGGTCAATACATTAATCCGATATATTTCTAATAAAATTTTATATTCTCAAAATATCTATATATTTTGAGCTATATGTTAAATATACACATACATGTGTTTTCTTGGTACATCTTAAAATCTGTATGAATTGAAAGACGCTGCAAAAGATGTGCAACTTAAAACAGGACGAAGGAACTAATATTATGTTTTAAAAATTGGGAGAAAGAATATGCATTTTGACTAATTCAACAAGCCATACAATTGTAGAAAGAAGATTTCTATCAGCTACCCAAAAATTTTGAAGTAGTTATCAGGTTAGCTACAGCACCAACTGATGTAATGTTTTCAGAAATACAGGCTCGAGATATGAGTAAATCCAATGACCCCTTCGGATTTACTCACGATGCATTTCACGCTACAGACCCCAGCCTCAAGTATTCTACTTATTAGATCTAGTAGCAGCCTTAATATCCTTTCTAGAAAGAGGAAAGCTTGTAGTTCTTATCTATTCAGAAACTTCCAGCACTATCACTGTAACACCTCCGTATCGCGTGGGAACATGGGATAAAGCTACTACAAATATGTATATAAGGACCTAAAGCTACTACAAATATTACCTTCAATTATGACATTCTGGGTGAGCTTGCGGTGGGCTAAGATGATTCTAAAAGATACTATTGAGACAGTGGATTGGGCCTTGGTACATTATCATTTGATTCGGACTCAAGATTTGACCAGGATGTTACAATCATCTACATAATTACACTTTTTTAAAGAACCAAATATATAATTACATTTTATTACTTGCACCTGTCTACAAATCTGCATCACAAGGGCATAATGTTTGCTTGAGTGACAATAAAACTATGTTGTATGGACTTAATGCATTGTCGAATAAATATAGGTTTTATTTGGTACAGCTAATAAATACTCAGCCACATGGTTTTAAGCTTTTCAGCAGGAATTCGAAGACTTTTCAGAATGCATTTAAATATGATGTTTTTCGCGTGTTTATGCATTCATATATTTGAACATTTTATTTTTTCACTACATTACAAATATATAAAAGATGGGATACAAAAGTGTGTTTTTGGCATGCAAAATCTACGTGGTGTGCCGAAAACGCTCAAAAGACATTGTCCACATAAAGTTGGACGGATGGAGTAATATAGAAAGGACAATAATAGAACTCACAGCCTCGCATGAACTCAGAATAACCATTCCCTTTTGTGAAGCCATGGCCACAAGGTCATCATTTGTGCAAAGACAAACCCATTTTAATTCATCACCAGGAACCTGTCCAGTTAAAATGGATGACCAAGAAATAAATATAACAAAATAATTTCATCAACCCAAGCTTAAATCATCAAAATTAAATTAAAAACAAAAAATTTGAAGACTCACCAACTGAATTGCTATGATTCCCGTTGACCTGATGGAGGAGAAATAGCTCAAAGATACTTTCTTGATGTAGCCGTTTGCAGTAAGCATCAGAAGATACTGATCTTCAGCAAACTCACTCACAGGAATAATCGAAGTAATCCTCTCACCACCAGACAAGGACAAGATCTGGATACAACATGAAATGAACGATCACGTAGAAGATTGTTCAACTACAATATATGATTGGAGTTGGGAGACATACCTGAACCAAGGGAGTGCCCGCAGCAGCACGGGTGCATTCCGGAATTTTATAGGCCCGAGCTGAGTAGACTATGCCTTGATCACTAATAAAAGGTGATGACTTTAATTACCAGAAATAGATGACAATTTGTCAAAATGACTTTTGATGACAATGTCACGTGGCAAAAAAGTAATTTTTATCAAATGGATACCAACATGTCAAAATACTTAAACATAGGGGTTAGGGAAAATATTTAAGACCTGGGAACCAAATGATAATCCAATTCAAAAGTATAATTTTAGACATGACTGTCATTAATTATAAACAATATTTTTGGAAGCATTAGCAAAACTTAATATAGCTCAACATAAACAAACAAATTATGAAGCATTTACAACATTATATTAATATCTGTCTAGGTCGCCATAACTTCAGTGCTGGAAAATGACTAATGAGGGCTATCTGAATACAATAGAATTAAACCACTACTTGATCCTGCCCCTTCTTCAAACTCCAATTTGTTTTTCATAGAGAAATCTCTGATCAAGGATTGAACAAGATACATTTTGCATCATATCTAAGGGATTTGTCAAGCAATGACATATTGGGCAGTTACTATCTACTAGAATATTCTAGTGACAACTACGTTATAAGTGAGTGAGTTAGTAATGGATGAAGAATAAGAAGATCTGGCGTAGTATAGATTTTACCTTTCCAGCAAATCTATCTAGTCTATAAATACAAAGAGTCATGTAACTTTTATTCTTCAAGTGATGAATGATATGAAAATGTGAGAAGCAGTTTTGCTCTCACACCCATCTCCTATCTTCCCCCAAATTGAATCTATATTTTTATCTGTTTCTCTCTTTCCTCCCTAAATTTTTTCTTTCTACATCTCTATTTTTTGTTCTAACTTTGTAGATTCCAGTCAGGGCCAAGATGTGACCTGGCAAGATTCCTTGGTTCGGGCCGAAGAAGTAATGTCACTTGATCATTAGCAAACTGACTGCAATCTTTTTCTATCTGTGAGGATCCTACCAGAACGCCTTCTACTTCTAGCTGTGAACTAAATCAAATCATTCTCAACGTCCAAAAGAAGTAGCCCTATTTTTTTCATCGGGTAACCAAAGATCTTGAGCGAGTAACCGACCGGTAAAACAACTCAAAAGATAAAGAAGTAATGTTAATTTCTCCATGCTCGTTCCAAGTTTGAAGTACTATTTGTACAAATAAGAATCCCCTCGTTACATGATTTCTTCTTCATTTAAGAATAGTGATTTATTATTCTCATTAATTGCATTTAACCAATCGGACAATCATATGATTCGACCCGCATTAAATGTCAGGTCATTCGCTGAACTTTGAAAGTTGAGAATGGTTTATACCAAAACAGAAAAGAGCTTTTCAAGACAATGATAACGGGATACTTGTAGTGACAACATTTTTGGTAGCAAGATGATTCCTTCGTATTGAGAATAGCAAATAACAACATTGTGGTTTTGGTGATGGGTTGAGGGAGTGAAGGGAGTGGGTGGTTGTAACTTGTTAAAATTATAATTGAATTTTTGGTTTCTCATATGGATTAGTGACAAAAAAATCAAAGTGTTTCAACCAAGAGGGGCAAGCAAGCAGGTTTACAGCAGCCACCTTATTGTAGGATAACAAGACAACAAATTGTAGCGTAATCAAATGAAACCGGACCCAAACTAACAAACGGCTTTACTTCAAGGTTGCACCAACGGCCCACATTTAGTAACCTTTTAACAATAGTACTCGAAAATGATAATTCAGAAGACAAAAATTATGATAAAGGGGAAAAAAGGTTCCAGATATGAACACATTATTAAATCAAGTAATAATGTTTCTAGACCCGGGTCCAGCCAACTGAAAGATCGGTCTGCTGAGTACAGGGGAATCAAGTAGCGACAGGAAGTCCAATATTGAGAATTGGGTCTGGAGTACAGGGGAATCAAGTAAGTACTTCAAGTCCTCTTCTCAAGAATCCAAACCTAAAACATAGTCCACTAGCTCTAACTCCATTATCAGCATAAATACTTCCACCAAACCATTATATCAAAATAACTTTGAATCAGTGTTTGACCATATCCTATTTTACTTTTCATTATTTTCCTAAATATTTAGCCCTGGATTTTTCAAATGTAACTGCAATGTCAGTGAGTATACCCATGACTATCATGCCTATGCTCAAAAAATTGAAAAACCCAAGCAAAGAATCAGGGGAGGGAAGAGGGCGGAAAATCTAGTAACATTATTGAACTTTAGTTTGCAGGTTCTCATAATATTTTGGTTTAATTTGATACTTATGTGGTATAATTATCATGTTTGCTTCAGTTCTTGATTAAAGTCAAAACAAAAACTCCATACCAAGTTAGATGTCCAAATTATAAGGCAAAAGATTGCAGAAACAGATAATTAAATTTCAAACAGATCTATACAAGGCTCAGTTTGAAAGAGCTTCTACGTACTTTTTTACTTTGTGCTTTTCTTTTCTTTCTTTTTATCTTCTTTAATTCTGGGCAAACTCCAAAAAGTCAAAAAAGTAGTTTAAATATATGTTCAACAGGTACTTCATTTTTTTAGTGTAAAAGTGAAAAAAATCTTGAAATGACTGCCCCACAGTGCATAGACTTTAACACCTATTTTGACAAAATAGACAGAATGATGTGCAATCACAACCAAAGGAAGAAATTTATTATACTTTTGATGACGGTGGAACACAACCAAAGAAAAATTATGCAACTAAAAGTGGAAGCAATTAGGAAGTACCTGAAATACAAGACATGATCGTGGGCATGACAAACACGGAAGTCAGACATTGTGTCATTCACTCTTAATTTTCCAACAGACTTCCCTATTGTTCCACGAGTTTGAAGATTGAAGGTGTCAGGCTTCATTCGTTTCACATAACCCTTCTCACTAAGTGCCTGAAATTATAATTATGGACTCTTCAGAATAAGAACACTACTCAAATAAATCCAATTGACCGAGTGTAAACATTTGAATGGGAAAAGTACCAATAGCATTTCTTCATTCGGGATAATGTCTATTTCTTCAAGTAATCCGCTATCTGTGTCCTCCAAAGTTGATCTCCTTGGAGTGTCAAACTTGTTTTTAATTTCAATTGCCTCTTGTTCTATCAACTAAGAAGTAGAAAGAGGGAAACATCATAGACATGCTGAAACACAATAATGAATCTAAAATATGGTACACACACTGAGAGAGAGAGAGAGAGGAAGAGGAAATGAATAGGTTGTTCCCCATATTAGATGTATACATATACATAAAACTTTGGTTAATATATCTAAATGTGCAGTAGTAAATTCTTGGTTAGATTTTTCAAAATAAATAGATAAAAAGATTTTTTTAAAATCTGAAAGTCATTTCATTCAAATTACAGAACTTGTTTATACTTTAAATGCATAACAATGCACACTAAAGTAAACTTGAGTACAATTTCTGATTATTTTTTTATCATTATATCTATTACCTACTGCGTGAAGTGTTTTCTAAATTTTCCTGAGAATATAAAGGTTATCCATACATATTTTCTAGAATTATTAGAATTTAAGACATAAATAATATCAAAACAAGTATTGATTGTCCAAAGTGGTTGGTAATATCCCTTGTAAAGCTATCTTCCAATCAAAATTCAAGCTGGAGGCAGATTGAGGGTTGGATTGTATAGACAAGAGTGTTCTAAAAATCGCTAGGCGCACCTAGGTGACTAAGGGGTCACCTACCACCTAGGCGTTTTCCTAGACGGACAGTCTACTTTATATATTTTTCTATTGTATATACTTGTTATATTATACAAAGCATATAATAGATGTAATTTATAAAATTTTATATGACAAATTACCAAAAAAGCAATCGTTTAAGGCTTAACAAAAACATTTCAAGTATTGTAAAGTTTCAAAATCTTTATTAAATCATGCGGCAGAGGTCTGATTATGCCTAGATGAGGGAATCTAGGCGGTAGAGGACCCGCCTAGCGCCTAGGTGGGGATTAAGCGGGGATTTTTAGAGCATTTTAGCTCAGCTCGGGTGAGCATGGATGTTGCTTCGCCATCAGGAGATACAAATTGTGTGGACCAAATTTATGTGATGTGTGGGGCATCATTCTTCACTAGAATAACTGTGTCATTCCGTTACAGACACCGTGTTGCAAATAATCTAGTATGGTTGGCTTATGTCAAAGCAAAGAGTTGTTCCCATATATACTTCTACATCTTTTCAATTTCTACAATTGGCTAATATTGAAGCATACAGTTGTTATTATATAGGTTTTTTTTGCATCCTTTCAATTTCTACTATTTATCATCACACAGGGATTCTCTTCTGAACCACATCACCTTGATAATGAGGTGGTACAAAGTTAAGATTGTTTGGACCTTTTTTTAAAATAAGCAAAGATTGTTTGGACTTTGTGACAAAGGTTGGGTCTTCGAGTTTCTTTCTCCTTCATAGGAAATGGCTTCATCTTTCAGGGATATAGTGTCTTTGCAAACATTTCTTGTATCTGGTGAATGTAATGTAAAGATCATAAATTCAAAATTTTCATTTTAGTAGAGAAGCAAGAGGTGGAAAGTAGGCCGAGGGTTTTAAGATCATGTTTGGTTGGGTATTTTCTTGGTAATGATGGCTCTATTTCTAGCATTGAGGTTTGGCCTGCGCACACATGGATATTGCAACTTTTGCTCGAGTTCTTCTACAGCCAAATAATTTACTCATTTCGGTTACATTCAGAAGCAGAGGGAAGAAGAGTGTTGGTAAAAGACATGAACAAACTAGGTGTTCTGCTACATATGGATGGGAGAGGGATGTGTGTTGTACGGATTTGCAGAGCTCTCATAGGGGAAGATGGATAGCAATAGTGGGGTTACCTATCCCTCCATCATTGGGGAACTTTCTGTTTTTCAACAAATGGAGATTCTTTGTGGGAGATTTTGTGGATGTGGATATCCTAGGTAGTTTTAGTGGCCAGATAGTGTATGACTTTTATTTGTTAACGTTTGACGTTACCTTCGTCAATGCCAAGTTTATATGGAGATTGGTGTTTCAAGATTAGAATTTCTGAGAAAAATAATCCGCTAGTAAGTCATCCTCCTACAGACACTGATTTGGGTGAGAAAACTCCATATACTTCCTTTTGGTTGTAAGAAATTCGAATATTGCATCAAAAGTATAAAGTGCAATAACTAGTGTTGTTAAGGAATAAAAGCCAATGCAGGTGCAAAGACGGGAAGAGAATAGTAACAACGAGAATGAAAAGAGTTTAATATTCGATAGGCTCATGCTTTCCCTAAATGAGCTGAGAGTTATTACTAGGTGGAATTTTGTGCCTCATAAGAATTAGGTAGATAATTTAGAAAGGTGCTTCTGAAGGTTGTTCTTGATGCGGTCTTCTTTCAAGAATCTAAGTTTGAGTAGGTAGAGGGAAGATTATCTGTAGTGTTTGGGATTCCCGGCTTAAGGATTTGAGTCCCTTCCTTTGTATGGGCATGAGGAAGGATTAGTTGTTTGGAATACGAGATGTGTGACTTGTCCAAAGTCTCTACTTGTGGTTCCTTTCCATTGTCAGTTACTATGAGAAGGTTATTTTAGTTAGTGTATGGTCATAATTGGCCAAGGGAGAGGAAAGTTCTATTTATGCTAGTTATGGTCTTTAAAGTCATCATTTGTGTGTAGGTGGTGGTTTTTATATTTTTAGGGCTTCTTCACAAAATTTTGGATTTTCGAGAGTACCAACGAGTATGATGGGTTTGATAAATTTACAAGGTTTTGGAAGAAGTAAGGATGGTGAGATGCTTTGCAAGTGCGATCTTTTCCATCTCTTTAGGGGTACTTTTGTGTCTGATTTTTTTTGACAATTGGAGAGCTGCCAACTTTTGAGTGTTCTCTTTCTCTTTCTACTTGTTAAAATGGTAGCTTAATTTCTAGTCCCCTCTATTTTTCTATTCTCTTTTTTTAACTAATAATTTTTTTTAGAAAAAAACTGTGAACATATATCATCAATCCATACACCTACCTGCAATATTTGTTGTTTGCTTGACAGAAGTTGCTCCAACTTCGAAATTTGTTCCATCAAGGATTTCCCTTCATTCACAAATTTATTTCTCTGCATAAGAACAAACAAAAGAACTCTCCAACATGAAGGAAACAGCAGATATACAGTCAAAATATTGATCAAGTCAAAATAGTTATGAACCATATAATTATTACACACCTCAAGCAGTGTAAGCCTTCTTAAGTTTATGTCCAATATAGCATCAGCTTGTTTTTCAGATAAAGTAAACTCTGCCAGAAAGAAAGTGAGAAAAACATCTTAGTTAGTTCAATTAATTATCGACAGTTTTAAAAAAGCAGACAGCAGTATTTATTTGTTATAATTATTTGATTAATTATTATGTACTTTTACATATTTATTTATTTAAATTATTTTTTGATAAATTAATATGCATGTATACATATTTTATTTATTATTATTACTCCATCTGTTCCACAAACTATTAATACCATTGTTACTCCCTCTATTCCACCAAAAGGTCCCATTTGTCAATTTCCCGTTCCAACGTTATTTCTGCTTAATTTCTCCGTCACTATTATTTTTCCCCATTATGGAAAAATTTCATCTATACATGGCCTATATAGATGATTCTTGAAATTATAATTCGACTCAGTATTGGATCGGTGACTAAAGAAACCAAACTGGGTCGCCAAGAATTCGCCAATTTTGCCGCTTCTTTGAACCTTGACTGCCACCCACATGTAACTTCAGCCTAAACTACTTAGACACATGGGTCCATTAGCCACATAATCAACCAAACACAAGCAGCTACTCAGACCTCAATCGCGTCAAATACCGGAACCAAAACAACCAGCAACATTGAATCAGTGAAAAAACGAAGGCAACAAATCATATCACGCAAACTTCCGGAAAATGCCAAGAGCTCAGCCAAACATTGAAGTTGAAGTGCAGACCTCCCTCTTTCATTCTCTTACTTTTCTTTCTTCCTAAGCCTAAGATGAATTTAAAATTAAAAATCTAATAGGTAAGAATTTGGGCCACAACTTTGAAGAGGCGATCACTTCACGTGCCCCGCGCCTCATTGAAGCAGTCGCACCTCAGGAGAGGCAATGCCCAAACCTCGCACCTTGTCGGGTCTCATGCCTAGGCACGCCTTTAAAAACACTGCCATTTAGGGATTCTCAAGATACAAACAAGGTTTTCCTTCCATGCCCAAGAATCCAACACTAGGCAATTCCGAACCAGTTGCATTGGAAAAGGCAATTAGATAACTTGCAATCTAAAACAAAGGAAGTACCACGGAGAAATGCAGTTCTCCCCTCAAATATTATTGAGAAAGAAATGTACTAACAAACGAAAGCATCTATAATAAAGAAGATAGAACAGTGAGAAGCCATACCTTTCCTCAAGTTAGTTGATGCCATTGAGTTGCTTGAAGCTTTCCTGATTATGTCAATTACTGCATCTAAATTATCAAGCCCCACTACGATGCCCTTATTTTACAAAAGAGCAACACAACCCAAAAAAAATAGAACAGAATAAGCAGCAGAAACTGTACGCTATTAAACAGTGTGGTAATGACATATGCAACATAAATTATCTGGTTATGTTTATTTAACAGCCGAACTTCAAAGCCACCTACATTAATTGAATAAACCAAGAGTACAAATCGAAGTGTTTCAACCCCAGGAGATATGTAGCTTATTGCTCCATACTTCTATGTATATTGGAAAGTCATAAGTAATTTAAATATACCTCAAGAATATGACTTCTGTCTTGAGCTTGTGAGAGCTTGAACCTTGCACGTCTTTCAACTACAGAGCATCTAAAATCCAAGAATGCCTGTAAAATAATTCAAGGATGAAAAAATCAGATTGCTAGCTAGATCTTAGCTCTTGATATTTGAGTATAAACTATGAAGCACAGAATCGGCAAAATAGGGAACGCACAAGCAAAAATTGTGTCTAGCGGATACACCCCGGATATATTTGTGTGTATCCAGGATTCAGATAGGTAGGAAACAGGATGCCTAGATGAATTCCATGCAGTGCTGCTTGGGTAAATTAGACTCCCTCCATCCCATCCCCAAAAGGATGGCTTTGGACAAATTTCACACAAATTTAGGTAGTCAAATAATAGGAGACTATAAATCTACTTTCCATTTTGTCCGTGTGTTGGTATGTGTGTGGTGAGTCTAATATTGGTCTGTGTTAATTGCTTAATTTGGCTCTTGGGTTTTTGGGTCATTCATTTGTGATGTGATTGATTTACAATTTAGCTAAGATGTAATATGGTCAAGGGTAAAATAGTCAATGTAAAATTTTATATAGTTGACTTGTGTACTTTAGATATGCTTTTGAGGGCAAAAACTTCTATCACTTAAGCCATCCTTTTGGGCACGGGGAGTAATATTTAAAACATTTAGGTAGGATCTTTTGTTAGTTTTACAAACTTGTAGGGTGTAAAATAAAAGGATGTAAATACCAAATATGTGAGACGACCTGGGGCAGAAAATCAAAAACCAATTGACGACTCTGTATCCATCCCAACACCTCCCCCTCACTCCTTTCTCCCTGTATGTCTAGGCGGTGACCATTAAAGGACACATTCAGATAACATCCCAACACTAGTGACAAACTCATTCCAATCCCTTTGAAGGTCCAACAAACTCATTCTGATCCCTTTAAAGAGCTCTCTCATCCCATACACCTCTTTAAAGAATAGGGGTGTATGTAAATGCAATTACACCCCGAGACAAAATAAATAAATCAATCAACGAAAAAAGGAAGGAAGATCAAGGCTTACTAAAAGGCACTAACAAAACCATATTACTTCAACATTACAAATAAAAAGATGTATAAATGATAACATGTAACGTGTCACCTGAAGCAGTTCCTTCAAACCCATCTGTTTGGGTTGCCCATTAAGAATCCTGTGAATAGTAAAGATAGAAGGAAATTAAGAAAATCAATTCAAATATCTAATTGCATTATTAGGGAGAAACAGTTAAACAAAGAAATGAAAATGGACTTCAAAGAGAATGAAAATTGGAGAATACTATGAGAGAGAGAGAAACTAGCATCAGAGTAACTAAGCCAAGGATTAATAATCATAAAGATTATTTATCATATCTTCCACAAAACCCTCCATATCTTAAGTTAATGGAATAACTACAGTTTTTAGAAGTGCAATAAAAATATTTTTCATTAAAGTTGAAGTAGTTTCTGTATAACTTAATGCAGAGCCTTCAATATCAAATTTTGATGAAGTATGTATATTACAGAAAAAATAATAAACAATACAATTATTAATTTTCCTCTTTTAGTTACAGCAAGTGTCCTTGGGAATATTAGCTTCCTTACTACTTAACTGATACTGTCTTGTCCATATTACAGAATATATACTTTAGAAGCTATTAAGGATCTAGAAACTACTCACCCCACCATGTTGCAGCTGAAACTGGACTGTAAAGCAGTAAGGCGATAGAGATTATTGAGAACGATGGACGGATCTGATCCCCTCTTGAGCTGAATTTTGAGATAATTATCCTTGCTCATAAGTCATAACATTCCAAAAACATTGCAATCGCATAGTTGTGTATCCAATGACGTGCTAACTGTTGATGTCTGCACCAAATAGAAAATAAATGCAATAGTACTGATATTGATACCTCAATGACTATGCGCATTCCAGATCGATCACTCTCATCACGAATGTCACTTATGCCTTCCAAACTCTAACAAAATTAAAATACTGTAATTAACAAAAAAGCATGAATTAAGGATCTATTCTGAAAGAACTAAAAATTAATAAATGAATTAGCTGGACAAACAGGATTCTGGAATATACTGAACCATAAATTCCGTAGGAAAATGGTTACAAAGTAGTGCAAAATATAAAGGACGGTCATACAACTGCAGTACGTGATAATGTATATACCCACCCTTTCATAAGACAGAAACACAATCAAGTTTGTTCATATCATCATTTAATTAAAGGAAAAGCTAAAAATATCGAAATATGAAGAAGAATCTTCTAGTAATGAATGAAATTATTGTTGTTAACTACCAATATAGGTATATCACTAAGTGCAGAGCAGGGACAGGCGAATTTCACAAGACGATCATTCATGATGTCAATCCTTCGTCACCTATAATGTCTTTATATTGCATCTTTTTGCAGGATGAACCCATGGGGGCAGCATATTTAGTTGACATGCTTTTGGTAAATTGATAGTGTCCATATTGATCTCGTGGTGAACACTCCTTCCCTAGCCCAAGGTGCCATTCTCGCTTGCAAAAATGTAAATTTATCATATAACTGAATAGAGTTATCTAAGCACAAGGAAACTTTCCTATGCTTATATCTGTGTAAGAGGGAAGCATGGACCATTTTTCTCCAAGTCTTAAGACAAAAATTTAAGAGTTGACTGTACAGAAACAAGCAGATGTTTGTCAGCTTATCGATTTGTGTTAAGTAAAAATAAACATAATACCGACAATCTATTCATAACTAGATTACCTTGTTTTCCACATGCTCGGCAATTTTCTCAACAAGAGATGCTTTGTTTGTCTGATATGGGATCTGTTTCATACATAAAACCATAACAGGGAGAAAAAAGACAAATTTCTCAATACGGTACAGCTTGAAAGTGAATAAAAAGTTTGAAAGGTCATATTATTATTATTTTTATTTTTATTGACAAGTCAGTTTGAAAGTGCATATGAATTGCTAACAATTTTGCATAAAAAAAAATTATGGATAATAATTTGCATAAGATAGCTACCTCTTTTATGATAATTGCTGTGCGCTTAGTTTTGGAATCAAGTAATTCTATATCAGTCTTTCCTCTAACTACAACACGTCCTCGCCCAGTTCGATATGCCTCTAAGATGCTTGAGAAAAAATGAACCACCATCAGATAAGAAAGAGTAAACGTTAAGTTATCACAGTCCAATGTCAATTTTTCATAAGCTGGATGACATCCAAAGAGGAGTCACTTGGTAAATTTTCCTGTCATTGACTGCAAACTCCATCCTAATGGTTTGCAAACTTGACACATTGTCTTTGTAGAATTAGCAGAAAGCATGAACACATTGTTTTGTTAGTGGTTGGCGGCATAATAAGAGATACAAATCTGGCAAAGATAATTGACAAAAGAACAGTTTTAATGGAGTTCCTCAAACAGCACTTATTTCAGGGGAGTTTCTGTTGCTGGGGAAAAGCAGGTGGTTGGAGCAGTGGTTGGGGGCTTTTGATTCTTTATTTGATCATCTAGCTACTACATTAACAAGAAATCTCCAAATATGTTGTCATTTTACACTTAATTGCTAACCCCCTTCGAGGCCTTAGATTTTGTCATCAATAGATAAAGCAAACAGCTTTTTAGCCTTCTGTAACTTTGTTTTGTATAAATTTTGGTTGAAACTTGAAATGTTGTTGAATATCTGATGTTCTGATGCAGTGGCATCTAGCTACCAGGAAAAAAAATTATATATTTGCTTGAATTTGAGAAGGATCAGAGAGCTTCATCCTTATTTCAAGAAATGGGGCAGACAGCATAGTTGTCACGTCGCCAAAGGGGGCCACGGCGGTAGTTGACCGTCAGGACGTCTAGGTGATAAGGCGCCCGATATGGCGTCCATATGGCAACAAGTCATTAACAATGTGCAATTTATACATTATTTATTTTATTTCAAAAGTATATTACACAATAAAATTTTATATACACTAAAACGCAAAACATAATAACTAACACTATGAAAAAGTCTCCACTCTCTACTCTGTTTCTAGTCATAGCTCAAGTAAAGTCATCAACTATGAAGTCATTTTTGTCTCCCTCACGAGCATTACTCTCATTCAAAGGAGAAGGAGTAAGGTCATGGGTTAGGTTAAAGTCATGGGTTGAGTTACTTAGGTAATTGGAAAAGTTTATGGGTTATGATGAGTCAAGGTAAAAAATAACGCCAAGACGCCTAATCATTGCCTAGGAGACTAGTCGTTGCCCGACGCCATGACAACTATGGCAGACAGAACATGCTGGGCTGCACTGAAATATTACCTTAGTACAAGTTCAAACTTTCAATATTTAAACCCTGAACCCTTCTACCATTTTTTAATTTATTTATGAGAGTCATCATTATCCGATAAACTTTAATGAGTTTTTCCTTAGGCCAAACAGAGTTATTTTTCCCCAGCCTTTGATTTATTTGCATCATATTAGAAAATACTTTCAAGATAATTTTAATCTCCTATTAACATGATCCTAATTGCGATATCATGAAAAAATTGGTTTTCTACATGACATTCTTCTCTACATAAAAATTGTAATAATTAGGAACAAAAAACTTTCATTTCCAAAAGAGGTGCCTTAGACTGCCTTCTCAAGGGAGTATTCCTGAGTCTACCATCTATACTGAAAATTTGCAATTACATTCTTTTCTATTTTCTTTTTTCTTATAAGTAAAGTTGCAATTTTATTCTAAATACCTTTAGACAAAGAATACCAATTTCATAGCAGACAGTTTGAGACCTAGAATCACCTCCAAAGTGGCCCCTAATTACCATCATATACAGTCTCCATAATTTACTTAACAAGAAAAACAGTTTCTATAATTTAGAATGGAAAAAAAGTACTCCATCCATTCTACTTTGAATGCCTTGGTATAACTCATGTTTGTGCAAATAATTTAAAACATTCAAGACACGAATATAAAAAAATATTTTGTAGTCCTTAGCTTTTAAAGTTCAATATTAAACCCAAAAAAATATATTACTTATATATATATATATATAAATGTGCCAACTGCCATCATTAATTCCATGCCACGAGCATGGTTTTGAACCATGACACTGGAAGTGGTACAAAGGAAGTATAAAAATAATATATTTCAAATCACACAAAGAGCAAACTGCCAAGTGTACACAATTATTGGGAGTATTCTAAGTTTAAATTTTTTTTAACCAATAGAAGATATGATGGTTTCCATATCCCGATCAATTATTTTACATAAAAGAAGACATTTAAACTAAAATAAGAGGACAAGAAATCCTCTAAGACAGAAAAAGCATAAAACCCTTCGACCATGGCAGCCCACCAACCTTGCTGAAATACAATAGAAGCCCATAAAAAGTTGTAACTAAATAGTGCTTAGGTTTGTGCAATCAAATCATGATAAAAAGATCTTAGCATCTTACACGTTTATATTATGTCTGAGCAATGAATAGGAAGCAAAGAGAAAGATTGTTCAACCTACCCAATATTACCCATTATTAGCCCTCCAGTTGGGAAGTCAGGTCCAGGCATGTACTCCAGCAACTCTTGCAGCTGTTACAAAGCAAACAAATTACTCAGAGTAGAGAGGCAGGCTCAAAGTCCTGCTACAGTTACTAAAGACTTGTTGGATACTGAAATACTAAATGATGTGGCAAGATGTAATTAGTTGATGATTTGCCATATATGGGAGGGTCTAATGGTTATAACCAACCACAACCATACATGTCATTTTGGAAGTAATTTTTTGTGATCATTCTTTCATACATCTAGCATTAGTGCTCAAAATATATTGACATATCGATTCAGTTCACAAGTTTCAACAAAATATCACAAATACATGCAAGTCCCATTTTTCTTCTGTGACCAATGACTCCAAACAAAGAGCTGTTGCTTACAATTGAATAAAATGAAGTATCAATGAGCTTTATTGAAATTCCTAGCGAGTCTTTTAACTTATCCTTCAAGTGACTCTAGTTGACACAAGATGATATGCAAACAACATAACTCTGTCATATATTAAATGGTATATCATAAACCAAGGCTTTATATCAATAAATATTTCCCCTCTTAAGACTACCCTTCCAGATGTTCGCTGCTGTAAATGTGTTCATTTGTGTAAAACATTAGCTTACAAGTCAGTAACTCAAGCACCTAAATATGCAATTTTCGAAGTTTACTATGCAACTGGAGTTTATGAACATGGTTAATTCAGGATTTGATTTTATTTTTTCACTATTAAATGATAGGTAGACAAAAAAATCTTACAAAATTCCTGAAAATGGACCACTTTTGACCTAAACGGGTAAATCCTTCTTTAAGCTTGATGGGGGATAGCTATAGTAGAAACTGATAAGCCAAAAGGTCAAGAAATTAAATGCTACCAAACCAAAAAAAGAAATAGTTTGTTGCATATTTCCTATTCCATGTGCCAACCCAACCGCAGGGCAAGGGCTCTAATATGGACATCAAACATGTTTCATGAGTCATGTTAATTTTCTTGTACTCGAAAGTGAAAAAAATGGAATGTAGAGAGAAGACTTTTAGTAATCAATTTCCAGTGTACGTACTCAAGGAATTTTATTTTTCTTTGGTTTAAAGATTATATTGAACCAAACCATCTGAAGTGAAAAGTTAAAAATGGAGAAGTCTTCTCCCTCCAGCCAACTGAACAAAACACACTATAAATAGAAATTAAATTAAAGCAATCAGCAAGAACAGTCTGCCAGCTTCTGCCCATCAATAAAGCAGATTCAACTGATCGTAGTCCTGGAAAAACAAAAAACTTCAACTGTTGATACTCCTCGAGCCCACAACACCACAGTTGAAAGTAGTCAACTAACAGTTGCTATCCTCACCACAAATGAGAGTAATCTAAGAGTTACCAAATGAAGCACAGGAGCAACGTGTAAAATCAGTAGCCGCCCAAAGTAAACAACTAATGTGGAATGTCAAAGGAAATTCATAACTTTCTGATATACTAGCAAATAGATTATAATAAACCAGTGCATCACTTTTTCTGAATTTTGACACGAGTGAAAAGGAAGTATTTAAAAGCAAAACCAAATCTCCACATGAAAATCATTCTTCGAAGATTAGACATATACCGTTGCTTCGGGATTATGAATCAGCACAGAGAGTACATCCACCAACTCCCCAAGATTATGAGGAGGAATGTTTGTTGCCATCCCAACCTAAAAAAATGAAAATATTAAGGAATCGTAGGGGTAAGAGGAACGGGATGGAAGAAGAGAAACCTAAAAAAACAAGTTAAGGACTTCTAAATTCATAAATAAGGATACATAGAATGCAGATAAATCACCGCAATCCCAGAAGAACCATTTAACAATAAGTTTGGGACCCGAGCTGGCAACAGCGATGGTTCCTTTTGAGAATTGTCAAAATTTGGAATAAAATCAACCTGAAAACAAAATGAGACATGTAATACAAGATGTTAAAGAAAATTAAGAAAAGTGAAACTATTGCACTGTGAAAACAATAAATAACCTCAACAACTCACTGTGTCTTGTTCTAAATCAGCCAGCAGCATTGCTTCTGTGAGTGCCTGAGAATTGATATTTTGATTAGGCCAAAAAGGATTAACCCTATAATTCTTGTTTTAACAAAGGAACTCAAAGCCAAGAAGCAAACAAAATCAGGGCCACAAACGAAGCATATATCAATTGAGAAATAATTAATTGTTAATGTTGCTCATGAATTATTTCATAATGTAAGGATTAGATATCCATTTGGTATCATTGAAGAGAAGCCCAGTCACCAATAAACACCAGTAAAATGACCAATTATTTTATAATTCTTGTTTATTTCAGAAAGTAAATGAACAGGTACATCATCCATTACATATAATTTCCCACTAACTCCTAGGTTTTTAAGTAAATCTTATTGGGTAGAGAGCGTGTGGAAATAGTTCAGATGGGAAAAACAAACCTCCAACCTGCACTCTGTATAACGCATCGCAGCAGGAGGATCTGCATCAATTGAACCAAAGTTCCCATGCCCTCGAATGAGTGGGGAACGCAAGGAGAAATCCTGGAGAGAGAAGATAAAAACAAGTTTACAACAACTATATTTAATGGTATTCATTAACTAATGACATGAGATAACAGAATCTGTAGGAACCCATCAACTAAAAGAATTAAGAAATGTGATTTAGGTAGTATAACTTCTGTTCTTACCACTCAACTAAGAAAAAAAAAAATTAAATGGAGTATATTAAAACAAGCATGACCAGTTATATGCATAATGCTCTAGCTCTATTGATGACAATGATATGACATCTTCCAGGGCAATTAATAGATACATAATTTATACATTTTATTATCCCTAATTTTGTCATTTTAATTATATTAGTTTATTAAATTAATATGTTTTATTTTATTTTGTAGGATTTAATATTTTGTTACAATAAAGTCAAAATCATGGTGATCAATCAGTATTTAATGCCCCTATTCATGGAAGGAAAGAGGCAAGAAGTCCTACAACGAGAAGGAAAGAGGTGAAACAATATTGGTGAATAAGTAAAAGATAATTGTTCTAGTTTTTAAAGATGGAAAAGGACTCTTGGGAGATTACCCTGTAGAGATTGAAGCCAAGAAGAAAAGAAGAGGATAAAAAAGAACAAAAGAGACCAAGTTCAATTAATCTAAATTAGGGCACAAATTTATATAATAAATTACTTTTTTCATTGCACAAATTTATATAATAAATTACTTTTTTCATTGTACGCTCGTTGGAAGATCGTTAATTAAAGGGAGTTTTTTTATTTTATTTCTATTTCTTCTTCTTTATTTTAGTTAGTATATTTATTTTTATATTTAGTTAATTTCTTTAATTTGGGATGAAGATGAAATTAAATTATTATTCATTATAATATTTTTCATCTTTTCTATTATTTATGTTTTTATGTTTAATTGATTTCGCCTTCATATTTCGTTATTGAAATACTTTCGTTTTATAATTCTTATGTGATTAAATTAAATTAATTAAGAGATTTTGATAGATTATTATTAAGATATGAGTTTTTTATAATTCATGCTTGCTCGAAGAAATTTTGATGGGTTATAATTAATCCTTAAATTTTCATAGTCTATGCTTGCCCACGTTAATTGTAAAATTACTAAATTAAAGGGAAGGGTGATCAACACCATAATTAAGTTATAAAAATAGAAGAGATTGAATTATTAATTATGTTTATTGTTTAATGAATTCAGATTCCTTATTGCTTCCTCATTATTAGTTTTCATATTTTAGTTAATCAATTCTCAATCTTTGTTTCTAATTCGCCTAAAATAGATATTAAGGATACATTAAAATTAATTTAGTCTTTGTGGGTTCGACATGTACTTGCAAGTTCTTCAATTTGACACTGTGCACTTGTAGTTACATATTTTTATCACATCAGCAATCAAATCAATATCCACATATAGAACCAACCTTAAAGTCATGCACATATTGTATGCATATTCTCCACCCTAATCCCTATTGCTTAACTGCTCAGCCTCAATATTTGGACAGAATGAACATTTATATGATTAACTAGAAAGAACATGTGATTTTGGCTGTGGGGACCTAACCTACAATTTCTCCTATGGCATATTTGTGTGAGTATAAATATATATACACATATATAATGTGTTTGACTGGATTTGTTTATCCATCTTTTGTAAGTTATGCAATTGTAAGTCCAGGAGAACAGTATAATATTTTAGATTTAATAGGAAAATTTAAGACATCATATTCATTATGCAACCCCAGTTTTTCCCTTCGAAAAATTAACAATCTTTCCGATTACAAGATTACCTGTGCCATTCGGACCAAGGAATCATAGACAGCAGTGTCCCCATGTGGGTGAAACTTACCAAGAACCTGCAGTAAAATCCAAAATGGTTATATTATGTAGGTAATGATTATATGACAGAAGAATATTCCACAAAACTGACGAAATTAACACTTAATGTAACATAGGAAAGGAAAAGTTAGATTATAACCTCTCCAACTACTCTCGCACATTTCTTGTAAGGCTTGCGCGATGAAAGGCCCAATTCATGCATAGCAAATCTGTAGCGAAATTTCAGTAAAGATAAAGAATACTACATTAAGCAGGCATTTAAATACTTCTGCAGCAGACAGCTTATTAATCAAGTGATATATTATCAGTTGTTAAGTACTAGCTACCTCAATACAATTGAATAGCCATTATTCCGGTATAAAAGGCCTATTTAATTAAAGTAGAATAAGAAAGTCTTAAAAATCTAACATTTAAGAAAGCTTTCAAAGAAGATAAATTAGACAAATTATTTTGCCTTTGTTTACATGAATTATCACCAATTTAATGTCAGACAATGATATTAGTACATTTGGCATTCTTTTTAGTATTTCCACATTTAAATTCATGGTAAAAAAGTAACGGTAGGTATAGATAACAGCAAACCAACGCATCGTAAAAATAAGATATTTCACCCTACAGTTATTACTTACTAGGAACTCCTAAAAAATCTAGTTAAATTCTAATTGTTAGGTTTCTAAACTATTTTGACAGCCATAGTATTGATCTTAGA
Source organism: Panax ginseng (assembly GCA_020205605.1). Lineage (NCBI taxonomy): Eukaryota > Viridiplantae > Streptophyta > Magnoliopsida > Apiales > Araliaceae > Panax > Panax ginseng. The sequence continues at coordinate 25,962,637 of CM035142.1, forward strand.
TTGTCCAGAAACTAGTTCAAAACAAAGGTCTAGAATCAGGATCAAAGATCAAACATGAGGCCTGCTAGGACCATGAAAGAAGAAACACGTGAACTTGTTCGTAATTCGGATAAAATTCAGCAGTGACTAAATGTAAAATACTAAATGTTCCTAGAAAACATTGTCCCTTTCTAGACTCTAGCTTCATCCGATGGAAAAGAAACCATTCTTTCAATAATCTCCAATACCCAGAATAGAATCAATAAACGCAAAATTGAGAGAAAAACTATGAACTTGCTAAAAATAGGGGGAAATGTACTTGACTTTAGGTAAACTCAAATGAATGTCAAGAACCTATAAATGTTTGCCACTTCAACTTGCACTTCAAGCTCTCCAAAGAAAATTAAACACATTAAACTCAAATAGGCACCAATGGAGAGAAAAAAATGAATTAGAAACCCCAAAAGCAATCTAAAGTATAGAAGAAAATTGTATTCATAGCCACAATGATGTTTTGCCTTCAATTCATCATCTATTTACCATGAAGTCATTGTGCATTTAATTCTGTCTGTGATTGTTTCATAAGAAAATTTGGTTTATTCAAAGTGTTCACTACTGTTTTCAGAATTTGATTCTCTGATTTACTACAAGTTTGAAAGTATTGTTTTACTACTTTGGATTGGAAGTCGCTTCTGAGTAGCTTGCACAAATTATGACTCAAGTTCAAATGGAATGCCATGATTTAAAATGATAGCCACCTTTCCTTATCATTTGGGATAGGCCTTCTCCCTGGGATTTGGTTGCTGAGGCGTTTAAGGGATAGCTTTTCTTATCTTTGTATTGATTGGCTGTTCTCCTTCACAAGAACATTTATTTTACTTTCCACTAATTCTATCTGTTGGAGGTACACCTCATTAGCATAAACGAAATAGAAATCTTGGACCTCATTTTGCAAGCTGATTTCAGAACGCCTGAAAGCATCATCTATTTCACTAGCATCAAACTGACCACATAATAGAGTGGGAAAATCCCATTTCTTCCGCAAATCCTTCCTCACTCACCCCCCATTCCAACATGTTATCAATTCTTTCACCGAAATAAGGCATAACCAAAGTCATCACCGATAAGGATGAATGTGTACTCCAGAAGTACATTATGAAGCATTGTAACTTCAGCTAACTTCCAAATGCATTCAACGTACTGTAACTTCTGCTACAGAAGTTACAATCAGCTTTAATTGAGGAAAGGACATAGTGATATAAAGAAATCAAATAGGAGGGATTAATTCATATACAGGTGGATTGGTTTTCTAAAGAGACAAATGGAAAATGAGAAAGAACAGAAAAGGGAGACTAGGAGAGAGAAAAGAGTTACTAAATCATTCATAAAATTATATCATCCTTCAAATATTAGGTTTGTGAGGTGGCGGGGGGGGAGAGACTATCTCACATGAAGTCTTTCATTAAACAATTGAAAGGTCATCTTTTCTCTTATAATACTAAATTGGTAACCCGTGAAAGGCACAAACTTTTTATAAAAATTGTATTTTTCAAATTTATATATTATATGGAAATCATTATATATTAATGAATTATGTCATATTTTTTAATCCTTATTTTAATGTATAGTATACATTTTTGTATTGGCCAATAAATTCCAATAATGTTAATTTAGAGTTGTTATTAATTACTTCAATGTATAGCTTTATTCAATTTTGGTGGTAAGTAATTAGCTTCTTAATTTGAGTTATTTTGATAAAACATGTGCAAAACATATATCTATATATGCTTTTTTACACATGTAGATCATATGCCAAAGACATGATTCATTTTCATATATTGAATATTTAATCCCAACCTTTGAGTTCCCACAGATTTTCATAAATAATTCTTACTGCCAAATACATGTTGTATTTTCCTATGTTGAATAATTTGAACCCAGAAGTTGTCTTTCCATATCCATTAGTTCCCAAATTATGCCATACATGCATGCATGTATATATATCCAATCATTGTATATATTTCACGGGATACAAAGAGTTTATACATTGTATCTAAAAATGGAGTCTTGAATGATTGACTCGTGACCAACCAAAATGACTGCGTAAAATTATAAAATTATTGTGATATGATATCTTAATACCTTGTTATATATAGTTATTCATAAGAGCAGATGAATTGAACCAATTGAGTTTAGTTTTGGAGTGGTCCACCATAGATAACGAGCCTAAAATTGTGTGCAAGCTTAGTTCGCTAATAAATGAACATTGAGCTTAATGCTAGAAAAAAACAAGCTTGACCTGGTCACTATTACTCTTTGATCAATTTCAAAAGCTTACAAGGGTATAAAAATTAGGGATATTTTTCTTCCACTTCCTCTTGTTCCGAGCCAAACACCAAGGTCCGAGTTCTTTATGAAAAAGCTTAGTTCATTTGCAACCCTACCTTTTTTTTGTGCATTTCTCCAAATTTTTCTTCCTCTTTAATTTAATCGAAATGACAAGTATATTCGTCTGGGTCCTTTTCTTCTTTTCATTTCCTTTCCTTTCCTTCTTATCTAATATTTCTTTTCCCTTGATTCTAATATTAATTGCCCAAAAGGACTATTAATTGTCCTCTAATTGGAACTTGACAAGTATAGAAAGAAAATAAAGATAAAAGTCAAACCAAATAATAAAATATATTTGGCCTCCATCAACTATACTTCTAAAAAGCGGGCGCCTAGGTGCTAGGCCCCCTAGCGTCTCACCAAGGCCTAAGGCGGCGAAAAAAACCTTTCAGGAAATTAGACAGAGCCTAGGCAGAGAGGTTTTTTTTATTTTAATAACTACCCAAACCAGATCTTGATATATTTATTTTTCTAATGATTTACCATATTCATAATGCAAGTTATAGCATATCAAATCACAACAAGAAGTGAACAAGATCAAGTCAAAATAGATAATTTTATTATAGTTGTAATTTTTTGAAGAGGGAGATGAGGAGTATGAGTGTGAGTCCGATGGAAAAATTATCTTGGAGGGATATGGAGAAGAAGAGTTACAGATATAGAGGGATATGGAAATGAGAACTATTAGTTTGTATTTTTGATTATTTGTTTGTGTTTGAACTTTGAACAATTGCATGTTTGTGTTTTGACATTGGCAATATGAATATGTGTTTGAACTTTAAGCAAAGGTGATGGGAACAGGAGTTTTGGGACAAAGGGTTAATATCACACAAATAATTTTCACTCAAAACTCAATCAATTAATCATTCAATGTCTCCAAATAATAAAATACATCACTATTTATAATACTCCTAAACAACTTTCCTAACCTAAATTGGACTCTAATACGATAACTGCAAATTAAAGAAATTAATTAAAATACAACTTCTAATTCATATAGGCTTCCAAAGCCTTTTATATTGTTCTAACCAACTTTCACGAGCTCGTCCTACATCATTTCTCCTCCGCTGAAAAAAACTCGACTTCGTCGAGTTATCAACACAAGAACAATCACGTCGAATCATCAAAGAAGTCTTTGCAAGCGTTAAATGTGGCATGTCGAGAGTGCAAGCAAGGGTGAATTTGGTATTGCCTTTGATAATCGAATAGATATTAACATGAGGATTATGTTGCGCTTGACGATCCGATAGCCATTTACGCCCTAAGATAATATGACAAATTTTAAGGGGTAAAACATCACACATAACAGTATCCTTAAGCTTACCAACAGAAAATGTAACCATACACCTCTGGGTAACCCACAACATTGTATTGGTAATTCATGCATCATACGGCTTCGGATGAAGCTCAACTTTTAACCCAAGTTTCTTAATTGCTTCCTCAGAAATAACATCCGTACAACTCCCAGTATCAATCACAAGAGAGCACACCTGTCTTGCACACATGACTCTCGTCTGAAAAATTCTCCCACGATGGATATTAGGATCATTTTATGTTTCTGGGCAACAAGTAAAGGTCGAAAAACACCTCAACATCCTTCCAAATCAGTATCAACTTCTAAATCTTGCTCATCGGGCTCATATTCATCGTCTATCAGCTTGCAAACCTCTTCGTTTAAGTCAGCTTTTCCGCACGCTTTGTCAACAATAGCAAGTTGCCTAGAGGGAGATGAGACGACATTCATCTTTGGGGAAGGACACTCAAAAGACATGTGACCAAAACCACGACAACTATAGCACCTAAACAAATTATTGTTGCTAACATTAGAAGAACCTGGGGTACGGCATGCTAGTAGCTGAAGGGCTTGTTGACGATCTTTTCATTGACCTATTTAAAACAGGCTCCATAAAAGTACGCTCCCTCTGAGTTTGGACTTGTATTGGAGGCCTAACAGAATTTTTTTTCAAATTATCCTCTATTTGGGTAACAATCTGAACAGCATCATCTAAGAGCAAGAGTTTACTTGTAGCTACACCACCTGCAATCTCTAGATTCAATCCTCGATGGTACATGGAGATTAAAACTTCTTCAACCCAAGAAAATTCAGACCGTGTAATCAAACTGTAGAACATTGAAGTATACTCGGCTACAAATTTACTTCCTTGTACCAATTCAGTTAACTACAAATACGCTCGCTGCTTATAATCCGAAGGTACAAAACGCTGTGTCTTTGCAACTTTCATATCCTCCCATCTTTTCGCAACTGTATAAAAATTTCGCTGATGTTGATCCCACCAAATGAGTTGTTCCTTTCAACTTCACTTCAGCAAAGAAAAGTTTTCTTTCATCTAATAATTTATACCAACGAAAGAAGCTCTCCAAACTATGAATCCAATCAAAGAATGTCTTAGGACCATTATCGCCATTAAAATCTCCAACATCTAATTTTGCTCCTCTATCCACTGCATTCATCCTAGGATCTGGAGCATTAACTCGTGGATTAGGATCATGCTGCTGTAGTCTCTTAAGATTCGGAATGGGGTCTTCAAAATTCTTAAGAGCATCTTATTGTCCCTTATCTACGCGTTCCGTGGGTACATCAACTTTTACTGTAAGTGTTGTAATAGAGGCCTGAACATTTGCAGTAAGTGTTGTGATTGAGTCTTCAATACTCTTGAGACGCTCATCTTGTTGTAACATATAATTATCAAGCTTAGCGTTGATCTCTCCAGCATTAACCATGGTTCCTGTGAATAGAAATATAGACTACTTTTTTTTTGCTCTAGGGACTTAAGTGCAGGAAATGTAAAAAAATAGAGGTTGAACTGAAATTGTTGAAACTCCATGGGCTGAAATGAAAGAAAGTGAAACTATAGGGACTGATATGTAAAATTTCAGAGGCTATTTTGAAATTTCAGAAAACTTGGGGGATTAAATTAGAAAATATTAAAAATTATGGGGTATTTAACTGTAATTCGCCAGTAGATATTTTAAATAACCCGATCTGGTATATGGTCTCTAATCTCTTGCCCTTATATTATTACGTGACTTTGGGAGGAAGGTAAGTAACATATGAAAATCAAGAAATCAAGCAGCAGATGAATGATCGACAAGACGTAGATGACTTAGTTTTTCATTTTCTACGTTCCTTTTTGTTGGTCTGTTTTGAAATTAAAAGGATGGGCTACAATCTAGGGTTCCTTGATTTGGATTGGAGCTAAAATTTGGAGATTGTGAAGGTTAACGATTGGAGATGGGGTTCAGATTACAGGGATGGTTGTTGTGACTATTGAAACAGTAAGGTAGGATCTGATACAGTATGATGAATTAGACAAAGAAACACAAGCACAGATGAATGAAGAACTCTCAGGGTGGAAGCTTGTTGTAGGTGATGATGTAAGTTTTGGATAAGGCTTCGTTTTGACTGGCAGTTTTTTTTTGTGATGATGATGGGACAATGATTTTGTGACAAAAGCTAGGGTGGCAGAAGGTGGTTGGGGTTGGGCTTTGGTACCAAAATGATGGGGACGGGAGTTTTGGGACAAAGGTTAATATCACACAAATAATTTTCATTCAAAACTCAATCAATTAATCATTCAATGTCTCCAAATAATAAAGTACATCACCATTTATAATACTCCTAAAACTTTCCTAACCTAAATTGGACTCTAATACCATAACTACAAATTAAAGAAATTAACTAAAATACAACTTCTAATTCATATAGGTTTTCAAAGCCTTTTATATTGTTCTAACCAACTTTCACGGGCTCGTCCTACATCAAAAGGCCTTTATTATCTTTATTATAGATTATTTTGCTTTATATTATTGTTTTGTTTGGATAAATGTATGATAAAATATTAAAATTGGCATAAAATAAAAATATCCCGCCTAGGCCTCCTAGGGCTAGGCCCCGGCCGCCCACCTCCCGCCTAGAACCTTTTAGAACATTGAACTATACATTGCACAAAATTTTAAATTTGTACTTATCAAATTTGCTATCATTAGACACCCCTGCTAATTTTCTTTCTATTTTAAAGGTTTAAAATTTTTCCCTCGATGTTAATTTTCCTTTTCATTTTCATTTTCCTTTTTCCTCAGCCAAGGTTTTGTGACCATTTAGTTATCCAAACAAATTGTTAGAGACCGATGTGTGCTTCACACCCTCGATTCTGTTCTAAAAAAAATCAAAACATTTCTACTAATAGAAAACAAAAAAAATGTTCCGCAAAATGCTGGTGGTCTACTCACAATATTCGGCGGTGAACTGGCTTTAACCCGTCGCGAACATCCGGCAACGCCCGGCCCAGTAACACCGACATGGCATAAGCCATATAAGCTTCTGTTGCCTCCTTGTGAAGCTCCGTAGGAACAATCCTTCCTTCTCTCCCTGCATCTCTCACAACCAAACTACCATTACCTTCATCTCTCTCCTCCTCTCCGCGTCTGGCTTTCACGGCCCGAATCCCATGAGGAGGCGCTACAGAGAGGAAACGGAGCCCCGACACGCCCAATCGGAGCCCCAACAAACGGGAGGGAAGGGGATTAGGGTAGCAGCGTAGCAAGCGGAATCCGGTGGATAAAGCCATGGGTAGTGGTCTGACGGTGGGGTTAAGTCTCAGGCAGGAGGGTTTCATTCCATCGGAGAGGTATATATATCTCTCTTTAGCAGAGCATACGGTGTGTTCTGAAATAATAATAGTGAGATTTTGCAAAACCCTAGAGTTTTTAGAGGGCTCTTGGGCGCCAAGTTTTTGATATATCTTTACTTTTGGTTATTTACATCTAACTACCTCTGAAGTTTTGAGCTTAACAAAGTTCACCTACACCTGATTCTAAGGTTCTACCCCTCAAGGCTATGTCAAAGTTAGGTTCTTATTTGACGAGATATAAATGTTTTTTAGGTCATAATACTTTAGGTCAAGTTGATGAAAGAGAAAAAGAATTAGAGGCAAAGTTGAGCGTTTGGAATACAGGCTTCAGGCTGCAATGCCTAACCTCAAAAAAGAAAAGGCCTGCATGTCAACACTTCTTTTCACTTCCAGGAGTTGCAGGCCGAGCTGAGAACGGCTAAATGGAATGCCTGTAAAGGTAAAGAACGCTGAAGAGCTCTCTTAGCTGATCGTGAAGAAATGAAAGAAAGAAAATGATCAACTAAAGAAGAGCAATGTGGCACAACACGGTCAACTAGTAACCATGCACAAACAACATGTTGAGATGATCAACACCTGCAGCACGTTGGAGAAGGAGTTCATCGAATATATGGCTTTGGGCCCTCCCCTAACCAAGGCACTCAAGCATCAAGTATGCCTCAAATACCGAAAGTCCCCTGAGCTCTCGAAGGAAGTCATGCAACAATTTGGTGATGGATATCAAAGTGCTAGGGATAAAGACAAAACAAGGATGCTTGATGTCGGCCTCGACCCATCAATCCTAGACTCTTTAGACTATGAGGCCTAAGCTTGAAGCGAATTTCCTTCTTCCTTATAACAAATCATGTAATCTCCTTTATATCTTGTGCTCACAATGTAATTATTTACCAGATGTACAAATATTTGCAATCAATGAAAATATCTTTCAAGCAAAATTAAATATTTATTTCATTAATAACTTAGAAAAAATTTCAGAGTCATAAAAAGAAACCACTTAACATGTACTACTAATAATACTTCCCAAGTCTCCCAACATGCCAAGTGTTCCTGACTTATATTCCATCCATTTCCCGAAGCCAATAAGTACTTGGCATCAGCTAGGACTGAGCAAAAAACGGATAAAACCGAAATACCGAACACAACTGAATTTTTTTAACCGAATTATTTCGATTTTTCATTTTTTTTTCCTAATTTTGGTTATATCCGATTTATTTCTCGGTATTCGGTTTCGGGTTCAGTTTTAAAAAATAAACTATTCGAGTATCCGAATTACCGAATGAATATATATATATATATATAAAAATTATAATTATGTCCATCCTTCATTCCTTCTTCTCACACGTGCGTGCCATTTCATTGCTATTTCAATACTAATATAGAGAGACAGACTATTGATAGAGAGATAATCAGATAAGACCATACCCACTACCCACGAAGGCCACCATCTCCTTCCGTCTCCTTCTTCCTCCCTCTTCTAACTCTCAGCCCACCTTCTCTCCTTCCGCTTCCAAGTCTCGGCCCACCATCTCTCCTTCCGCCTCCTCCTTCCTCTCTCTTCCAACTCTTTGTATTTGTTTGAACTCTATCGAAACGCCCTTTTCGATCTATGCTTTTACAAAGTCTGGGTTGCTAGATTTGTTGTTCTTGTGTGATTAGCAGGGGGTTTTATGAATAAAGATTAATTTTTCTCTAAATATTATTTTTGAATATTATGGTGTAGATTTGATATAATGTTATAGTTGTGGGTAATATTTACAATTTTTGCAAAGTAAGCAAGTTGTCATAAAATATTCGATTGGTCGGGGAATATTCGTTTTATAAGAGAATATTAAATGCGACAAAGACAATCATTAGTGGACCCCACAAATCTAATTCTTTTCGAGTTTAAAAAGCGACATAAATATCTTTTTATAAAAATAACGGCAAAAGTTTTACCGTTAACTGTTGAAATACCCGGTGATAAAAGTACAGTAATACGTGTGGTTTCATAGTAGCACACAGTATTGTATAGTATCTTTGATTATTGATGCTTACGTGAGAAGTCACTCAGTTTTATTCAATAATTGCCACAGTAATTGTTGCACAGTTTCTTATATTATTGATTCAATTATTGTCACAGTATCATCTGCACAATATTTTACATTATTAAATCAATAATTGACGTGACACAATTATTCATATTATTAGTTAGCATTATTGACAATGACTAAAAAATTCTGTCGAGAAAAGGGGTTTGGTCATCTAATTGCGCACCAATAAGGATAATTTTTTATCGGAAAGTCCCCTCTTTTCTGGGAATGATCTGGTTGTTGATATTGTGAGCTTATAATATTAATTATTATGTGGTGGATATTGGTTCAATTTTGATCTAAATGAAGGAATTTTTAGCATGAAATAATTGTTGAAAATTTGGCATATTTTTCTGTGAAATTATAATTATCTCATCCGATAAAATATTCATTCAAATATATTATTATAATATATTATAATTGTTTAAATAATAATATTATTATTATATATATTTAAGCATGTGAGAAAAGAGGTAAGCAAGTTGGTTTGAAATTCTTATTTTTTAAATTGAGTGTGCAAGTTTATTATTGCGTGCACTCCTTTCCAAGTGAGGAAGTTCTCTTGCAAAGTTGTGTTTCTCATGGGTGGGACCCCAACAATTGAAAAAAGAGAGGAGTTAGACAAACATATTATGCAAAGAATGGAAAAAATGAAAAGTTAGGCATGCAATTGATTTTTCTTCCTCCGAATTGTGCTATAAAAGGAGGGCAACCCTCCATCCTAAATCAAACCATTTTCAATATCAAAAATTCTTATTCTATAGTATTGTGAGTATTTTTTTGAGTATAAAGATACTTTGAGTGTAGTTTTTTCTGCAAGATTTTTTTAGAATAATATCTGATATTTCAGTCAAATCCAATTTCTACTAAGGTAAAGGATATTATTTTATTTCAATACTCGTAAAAAATATTATTTTCTTTCATACTCCATACTATGGAAGGGATATTATTTCATTTCATATTCCTAAATTTAAACTTACTATGGTAAGTATTGCTTCTATAATTCCTGAAATTAGTAGAATATCCATGATATTTGCGCTTCATCTAGTATCTTTTCATGAAAAAATTATTCTGAGCATTCTTAATAAGTTTTAACATTTTCATGCTGGAGTACTATTCACGGGGTACTATTCTCGAAGTACTATTCATGGGGTACTATTCTCGAAGTACTATTCACCCGGGGTACTATTCATGACAAAAATTAATTTCTTTTTTGTCCAAATCATTTTTGATACAATATTATTCTTGAATTTTACTCCACAAAGCAGTATCATGTTGACAATTTGGACATTATTGAATTTTGGATAAATTAAATTATAAATCTTTAGAATTTATCATTTGCTTGCATTTAATTGAATTATTATATCATTATCATCATCCTCATGTTTATATTGTTATGAAAGTCATCTTTGGCCCGTAGTGCACTGATGGACTGTTGATTGGTATGATTATGACCAAGGATCATTCAGTACAATCATGACCCGTAATGTTACAAATGATGTGGTAAAAGTCCTCATTGGCCTGTAGTGCATTGATGGACAGTTGTTGGCATGATCATGACCATTGGTGATAATAATGAATATCATTGGCCCGTAGTGCATGGATAATTCAGTGATGTGGATTATTTATTGAGCTGAGTCTCAGCGATAAAATTGATGATAACTTTTAAATCATAAAAGATAGTAGAGATCATGCTCTACTTGACTCTTCTAATGGATTGTTTGTTTCGATGTAGTTAAACTTGTTGTTTATTATATTATATCAGTTTAACGTTGTTGAAGGCTAATGATAATTTATTTTGCATTATCTTAGTCATAATATTCTTTACTGAGGTCACACTTTGCTTTCATTGTTCTCTTCAGAAAATGAGAATATAACTGGGACTATCCGGGGAACGGAGTGACGGTCCATATGGTTGTTTTAGTAGTCCCCACTATTCTGTGAAATAGTGTGATAATAATTGTAATAAGATTGAATTTGAGTTTGGATATTGTCTAGAAGACAATATTCGTGTTAAAACTCTCAGCATATGTTTTGTCGTATTTACACGACAGTTGTATTAATTAAGTTGTATTTGAATTTTGTACCATGTATTTGGTACTTAGAATGGGTGATGTATACCTATTTTGCGGGCGTCACACCTACTGCCTATCATATTCATGCTCTGATTTGGGTTTGCTGTTTTTGATTGTAATCTTAAGTTTTTCATCTTAGTTCGAATTGCCGAATTGGGCACAATTTTATTGATTTTTATTTGTCTGATTTGGTGATTTTGCTTTCAATCAGTTTCAATTTTGGTTAGTTATGTTATTAACCGAAATATCCGAATTTACAATTTGGTAATTCAGTAATCGGTAATTCGGTTATTGACAAATTCGGTTAGTATTTTGGATAATGAAATAATTAATATTTAAATTATTCTATTATAACAGAATAGCTTTATTCAATTCAAGTTATAACCGAATGATCGATCTAACTTGACACCTCAAGAACCGTATGGTCCTTCCCAGTTGGGCATTAATTTTTTGAGGTTCTGGGGTGCCGAAGCTGATAGACTCCATGACACGCTTGCGTGAGGTGGTCGTCGCCCGAATTGTTTCTAGCACAGTTGATAGAGTGGAGCTCTCTTGACACCTCAACCCAACGTCTATATTGAGACAAGAACCTTGGTACAATCGATCAAACAAGGAAATATGCACGTAATGGAACACTAACGATGCTTAAACCCCGTGTTTATATTGAAACAAGAATCTCGGCACAATCGACGATTGATGCGGTAGAAAACGCCATACATAACTATGAATTGTTGTACGATAAGTCAAATTGAATCTCAAAGGAAAACTAAGAAAATAACTTAGGAATTCTTCAAATAACCAAAAGTAGAGAATAGTCTCACAAATATGATAAAATCTGAATAATAATGTATGTTAAAGTGAATTACATCAATAATCATTTAATAGTAGTAATTGAAACCCTATACTTCCAATAAGGAATTAAAATTGATTTGGAATCAAAATATAATCTAAAGTATCCTAGTTATAATAGAAATCTAATAATAAACTGAAAGTATTGAGTTTAGGAAACAAATTCACGACCCAAATCTGTCAAAAACGTGTCTGCCTTGAAAAATGTGCCAACAAAAATTCCCTATATACATGGCGTAATTTAACTTGAATTGTACTATAAGCATAAGCTTGTAGCAACCAGCACTACAAGTTTGGCTTAGGTAGAGAGGTATGCGTCGGGGCGAGCTCAAAAGGCGTTGTGCCGAAAACAATAGAGGCGAATTCGCCGGGGTGAATTCATTGGGCTTGTCGAGTTCGGCAGGGCAAACTCCCTTGTTTTCTAAATCTGTAAAGCAGCGGGGTTGGGCTGCTTTTGTCCTTGAACACGGCTCGATCGCGTTGGTCAGGCTGCGCCGAATCTCAATCCTTTAACTTAGCTTGCATATCTTAACGTGGTCTTCCTGATTTGACATCTTCACTTCGATCATATTAATGAACTTAGGATCACTTTCAACCATATTTGTATACGTTGTCACGCTATTCTCCACTCGCATTGCTTGCACAAAACCCATAAGACCTTCTTTGAATCTTTTAGCTCGACCTCTCGTTACGGGTCTAACAGGCACCTGCACCGGATCCGATCCATGACCTCCATTTGAATCCAAGCTAGACATGTCCTCATCATTCCTCTCCTCCTGAAAAGGATTTGTCCTCAAATCATCACCTACATCAAACAGACTTAGATTAGACACAATGAAAGTTGCACTAACATTATATTCACCTGGTAAATCCAGTTTTTAGGCATTGTCATTAATGCGCTCGATAACTTGAAATGGCCCATCTCCGCTCGGAAGCAACTTTGATAATCTTTGAGTCGGGAATCTTTCTTTCTGCATGTGTAACCACACCCAATCTCCCGGCTCAAAGATAACTTTTTGACGACCTTTGTTGGCCCGTCTAACTTTTTGAGTCGTGCCTTTTCATGTATCTACTTAACAAATTTAGACTTTTTCTTTCTATCCATGTTAGTAAATTCAGAAATAGGTAATGGCGATAAATCTAATGGAGTTAAAGGATTAAAACCATAAACAATTTCAAATGGTGAAAACTTAGTAGTAGAATGGACTGAAAGATTATAAGCAAACTCAACATGCGGTAAACATTCTTCCTAATGACTGATACTCTTTTTTATGATAGCTCTTAACAAAGCAGACAAAGTTCTATTTACTACTTCAGTTTGACCATCGATTTGTGGATGATAAGTAGTAGAAAATAACATTTTAGTTCCCAATTTACACCACAAAGTCTTCCAAAAATAGCTTAAGAACTTAGCATCTCAATTAGAAACAATTATTCTAGGCATACCATGCAAACGTAGAATTTCCATAAAGAACAAATTAGCTATATGGGATGCATCATCAGTTTTGTGACATGGAATAAAATGTGTCATCTTTGAAAATCTATCCACAATTACAAATATAGAATCATTACCATGCATAGACTTTGGTAAACCTAACACAAAATCCATCGATATATCAATCCAAGGTTCATCAGGTATAGGCAATAATGTATAAAGTCCATGGGGTTGAACTCAAGACTTAACCTGTTTATAAATAATACATCTATCACAAATTCACTCAACCTCTCATTTCATATGAGGCCAATAAAAATGTTCTTTCAAAAACAGCCAAAGTATTGTCAACGCCATAGTGTCCCATCAAACCACCGCCGTGTGATTCCCTAACCAATAACTCACATAATGAACATGTAGGTATACACAATTTATTCTCACGAAACAAAAAATCCATCCATTTTAAAGTATTTACCTACAACATTCCTTTCACAAGTTTTAAACTCTTCGCCGAATTCAAGGTCATTAGCATACAATTCTTTGATTTGTTCAAAACCAAGTAATTTCGTATCGAGAGTATTTAATAACACATACCTACGAGACAAAGCATCTGTAATGACATTCTATTTACCTTGTTTATATCGAACGACATATGGAAATGTCTCGATAAACTCCATCCATAGCGCATGCCTTTTGTTCAAGTTGTGCTGACCCTTAAAATATTTCAATGACTCATGATTGGTATGAATCATGAACTCCTTGGGCCACTGGTAATGTTGCCACGTCTCCAATGCTCTAAACAATGCGTACAACTCCTTATCGTAGAATAGTTCAAGGCTACCCCGCTTAATTTTTCATTGAAATACGTCACTGGTTTCCCTTCTTTCATCAAAACAACCCATATTCCCAAACCCAAAGCATCACACTCAATTTCAAAAGTTTTAGCAAAGTTGGACAAAATAAGTAAAGGAGCATTAGTCAATTTATCTTTGATCAATTAAAATGCATTTTCATGTTCATCACCCACTTAAAGCCCACACTTTTCTTAATAACCTCAGTTAATGGTGTTGTAATTTTGCTGAAATTCCGAACAAAGCGCTGGTAAAAACTCGTGAATCCATGAAAACTTCGCACTTGACTCACATTTGTTAGACTCGACCAATCTCGGATTGAACGTATTTTCTCCTCATCAACTTGGACTCCCTGTGAACTCACAACAAAGCTAAGAAAAACAACTTTATCCAAACAAAACGTGCATTTTTCCATATTAGCAAACAACTTTTCTTCTAAGTTTTTGCTATAAATCAGGATATAATCAAAATAAACTAGGATAAATTTTCTAATGAATGGACGCAAAAACATGGTCCATTAATCTCATGAAAGTGCTGGTTGCATTAGTTAAACCAAAAGATAACACTAACCACTTATAAAGACTATATTTAGTTTTAAACGTTGTTTTCCATTCATCACCCTCTTGCATTCTAATTTGATGATAACCACTTTTTAAATCAATTTTTGAAAAGATAAAAGACCCATGCAATTCATCTAACATGTTGTGACGCCCCCAAAACAGGTATACATCACCCATCTTGGGTCGCCAGATACAAGGTACTGAATACAAATACAAACTTAAATATACAACATAAGTTGTGAGTTTTAATACAAATATTGTCTTCTAGACAGTATACAAACTCAAAATAAGTCCTCAATAAATTTATTATCACACTATTTCACAGAATAGTGAGGACTACTAATGCAACCATCTGGACCGTCAATCCATTCCCTGACTAGTCTCAGCTATATTCTCATTTCCTGAATAGAACAATGAAAGAAAGGGTGAGCTCAACTAGCCCAGTAAGAAATATTATGACTAAGATAATGCAGAATAAATTATCATTAGCCTTCAACAGTATAACAACTGATAGAATATAATAGACAACAAGTTTTAGATCAAAAACTTGCGGCGAATAAGCAATCCATTAGAAGAGTCAAGTAAAGTATAAAATCTACTATCTTCTATGATTTAAAAAGTTTTTCATCAACTTTATTGATTAGACTCAGCTTAATAAATAATTCACATCATCCTTGCACTACGGCCAAGGATATTCATTAGTATCATGACCACAAATTATCCATGCACTACGGGCCAAGGATATTCGTGTATTCATCAATGGTCATGATCATGCCAACAACTCATCCATCAATGCACTTTCGACCCTAATGAGGATTTTTTACCACATCATTTGTAACATTACGGTCATGATTATACCGAATAATCTCTCGGTCATAATCATACCAAGTCCATCTATGCACTACAGGCCACAGATGACTTTCAACATATTATAAACATGAGGATGATGACAATGATATAAGAATTCAATAAAACAAGTTCAAGGATAAATTTTTAAGATTTATAATTTAATTTATCCGTAAATCAATAACGTCCAAATTGTCAACATGATACTGTTTTGTGGAGTAAAATTCAAGAATGCTCAGAAGAATATTTCCATGAAATATACTGGATGAAGAGCAAATATCAAGGATATTCCACTAATTTTATGGAGTATAGAAGCCAAAACTTTAACCAACTGAGTATAATATAATATATGAAACCGCAAATAGATTTTTTTACCGCTATGAAGTAATCCACGTATACAGATTATTCCAACAGAATAATAAAGAATGGAATAACAGAAGAATTCACCAGGCGTGCGTAATCCGCACAGACATGTTATTCCAACATAATAATAAATAATGGAATAACAGAAGAATTCACCAGGCATGCGCTAGACCGCACAGACAAGTTATTCCAACAGAATAATAAAGAATGGAACTAGGTCATGCGTGATCCGCATGCATGTGATATTCCAATGTAATAATAAAGAATGAAATAACAACGAATTCACGAGGCGTGCGATAGGCGCGCATTGCATAAAGTTATTCCAATGAATAATAAAGAATGGAACCAGGTCATGCGTAATCCGCACAGATAGGATATTCCAATAGAATAATAAAGAATGAAATAACAACATATTTCACCAGGCATGCGATAGACCGCACAGACAGGTTATTCCAATAGAAAAATAAAGAATGGAATAATAGAAGAATTTCACCATGTATGCGGTACTTCGCATAGACAGGTTATTCTAATAGAATAATAAGGAATGGAATAACAATAGCTCTCTTCATGAATACGAAAGAAATAATACCCCTTACTATAATAATAATAATAATAATATCCCTTACCTTAGAAAGAAACTGGATACTAGAAAAATGAGGTAGCAGACTTCTATTCTTCTTTCTCTCTATAATTTCTCTCTCTAGAGTTTCAGTGAATTCGTAAGAAATAATGAAATAATGAAGGAATGAGCTTCTATTTATAAGAGAATGGACTGAATAGTAACTAATTCATGAACGGTCCAGATTGATTTACTTTTAAACGGATGGTCCATATTGATTTACTATTAAAACTTTAAACCAGCGATCCATATTGATTTACTATTATAACTTTCCACCAGCGGTCCATATTGATTTACTATTATAACTTTCCACCAGCGGTCCATATTGATTTACTATTATATCTTCAACCAATGATCCATATTGATTTGCTATTATAACTTCAACCAACGGTCTAAAAAATTATCACATCTCCTCATGGAATAATATTGTACCCAAAAATGATTTGGACCGAAAAGAAATATATTTTTCAGGTGAATAGTACCTCGTGAATAGTACTTTGGGAATAGTACCCCGTGAATAGTACCCCAACACGAAAAGTGTCCCAAATACCTGAGTGAACAATACTAGAGTGAATAGTAATCGGGTGAATAGTAACTCGTGAATAGTACTCTGACACGAAAAGTGTCCCAAATACCCGAGTGAACAATACTAAAGTGAATAGTTATCGAATTGAGCGAAGTAACTCGTGAATAGTACTCGAATACGAAAAAGTGGCTAATAATACGATTGATCAATATAACCTCCGGACATTAATTATTATAGAAATAAATATCGATTTCCACTAACACTAATAATCCCAACACAATGGAACTATCAATTTCATCTTTAATCAACACGAATTTATTCATCATTAATATTATAACGCATAATATTTAACAACCAAAATCGTTCTCGAGGAGCAGGGGCTTTCAGATAAGGATTTCTCCTTATTAGCGCGCAATTAGGTGACCAAACCTCTCCTTGATAGAACTTCTAGACATTGTCGATATTGCAAATAATAATATGAATAACTTTGTCGTCTCAATTATTGATTTAATAATATAACATATTATACGATGATCTTTGTGACAATAATTGAATCAATAATATGAGAGATATGATGCGACAGAATTATGTAGCAATATTTAAGTATAAGCGGAGTGACTTCTTACGTAAAAGTATCGATAATCAATACTGCAAAGCTACTATGTAACCACGCGTATTCTTCGTTTCTTTTACTCTTGAGTAGTTCAACGGTTTTAACGGTAATTCTTTCATTGTTATTCTTATAAAAGATAATTTTGTCATTTTCTAAATATGACAATACTTCCGTAATGGGGGTCCACTAATGATTGTGCCGTCCGTATTTGATATTCCCTACAAAAAGAATATTCCCCGACCAAACGAATATTTTATAACAACTTGCATACTTTGCAAAATTTATAAATATTACCCACAACTATAACATTATATCAAATCCACACCTTAATATTTAAAAAAATATTTCGAGAAATTTAAATCTTTATTCATAAAATTTGGGGTCTCATACATGTCATCTAAACGAGGGATGGGATGTCGATATTTTACCGTAATGTTATTTAACATTCGACAACCAATGTACATTCATTATTTTCCATCTTTATTAGGCACTAAAATCACCAGAACTGCACATAGACTCATACTTTCCCTCAGGAACCCTTTTCCCATCAGTTCGTCAACTTGTCTTTGTAACTCTTTCGTCTCCTCGAGATTACTCCGATAAGCCGGACGGTTTAGAATGGTTGCACCATGAACAAAGTCAATTTGATGTTCGATTCCCTGAATAGGTGGTAGTCCTTAAGAAAGCTCCTCGGGAAATACATCTTTAAAATCCTGCAAAAAAAGATGAAAAAACACTAGGCAAAGAATCATTAACGTCAGTATTCAAAAATGCCTTCTTATACCGAAGTATAATCATCGGCTGTTTAGAAACCAAAGCTTTTCTCACATTATTTTTTTTTGCAATTTTTTTTTATTTTTCTCTCATATTTTTTTCCTCACTATTTACATTGATATAACATAAATATTCTCGTCCCAAGTCTCGCAACCATAAATAACACATTACATAACTTAAACCATAATATAACATTAAATAGTCTTAATATAACATAAGAATTAACTTCAAATATAGAGGAACAAAGTTACTCTGTAGCCTTACCTTTTCCTATATCCTTGCATGATGTCCCACATTGTTCTGCCTTAACTGAAATGTTTAAGGAAAACAAGAATGAACAATAAATTTGCCCAGCAAGTAATATAATAATAAGTGTGAACATGCATATATAAAGCTCATAATCTCAAAGGATATAATTGTGACGCCCCCAAAATAGGTATACATCACCCATTCTGAGTCGCCAAATACATGGTACAGAAACAACTACAACTTCATTAATACAATTGTCGTGCAAAATACGACAACACATAAACTGTGAGTTTAAATACAAATATTGTCTTCTAGACAATATCCACACTCAAATAAGTCCTCATTATAGTTATTGATACACTATTTTACAAAATAGTGAGGACTACTAAAACAACTATCTTGAACCATTACTCCACACCCCGACTAGTTCCCGTTATATTCTCGTCTCCTGAGAAGAAAAATTGAACAAAAAGGAAAAGGGTGAGCTCAACTAGCCCAGTAAAGAATATTATGACTAAGATAATGTACAACAAATTATCCTTAGTCTTCAACAGGGAAAAATCTGATAGAATATAATAGACAATAAGTTTTAGATCAACAACTGCAGCGGAAACAACAATTCATTAGAAGAGTTAAGTAGAGAATGAAATCTACTATCATCTATGAATTTGAAAAGTCCATCATCGATATTTTATCCCTGTAACATCAATCAATATACATCATAAATCAAATATTCATCTTTGCACTATAGGCCAAAGATATTCACCAGTTGGTCATGTTCATCTAAACACCTGTTCATCTTTGCACTACGGCCCAAAGATATTCATCATAAAATCATTCATCTTATCACTACGGGCCAAAGATATTCAGTTATATCATCATTTAGGATGGAGGATGATGAAAAATATTTTAAAGAAAACGAATCCAGTGAAACAAAAAAATAAATATTAAGGATTCGTACTTTAAACAATCTGTGAAACCACAGATTTTATGAATAAAGAATTAATTTTCTCGAAATAATTTTTTTTATATTATGGTGTGAATTTGAGATAATGTTATAGTTGTGGGTAATATTTATAAATTTTGCAAAGTATGCAAGTTGTCATATTATATTCGATTGGTTTGGGAATATTCGTTTTAAATAGGAAATATTAAATTTACGGCACAATCATTAGTGGACCCTATAACGGAATTATTATTTTGGATTGAGAAAACGACAAAAATATTTTATTGAAAATAATGGCGGAAGTTTTACCGTTGATCTTTGTTGCACTACTTTCGGTAGTAAAAGTACGATAATAAAGCGTTGTTGCATAAGAGCACACGGTATTGATTATTGATATTTATGTGAGAAGTCACTCAATTTTGTTCAATTATTGCTACAATATAGTTCTTTGCATAGTATCTCATATTATTTGATTCAATTATTGTTGATTTAGAAGTTTTGTTTTATTCACGTAATAAAATAGAAACATCTTTTTATATAAAATGAATACTTTATTAAAGTTATTCTATAAATAGAATATATTATATTCTATTATGCATAGTGTTTTGCATAGTAAAATCTTTTATATAAAATGAATACTTTATTAAAGTTATTCTATAAATAGAATATATTATATTTTATTATGCATAGTGTTTGCATAGTAAAAATCTTTTTATATAAATAGAATATATTATATTTTATTTAAAAGATTTTTCTTTAAATATGGATAGTCGATTAAAGTAAATCAATCTGACCGTTCATGGATTAGTTACTATGCATTCCATTTTCATATAAATAGAAGCTCATTCCTTCATTATTTTCTTACTGAATTCAATTGAACTCTGAGAGATAAACTATAGAGATAGAAGAAAAGTTTTTCGCTTTCTTCACTACTCTTATATCAAGTATTATTTTACTGGTAAGAATATTATTTCTTTTGTATTCATGAAGAGAACTTCATTATTCTATTCTTTATTATTCTGCTTTGGAATAACCAAATCACGCTGACTACCCTATACTTGGTGACATTCTTCTATTATTCATCTTTATTATTCTATCTAATATCCTGCATGCATGCTATATCGTCGGACTGGTTCCATTTTATTATTATTCGTCTTTATTATTACATACTTAATATCACATACATCTTATCTGCGGACTGGTTCAATCATTTATTATTCCGCATTTATTATTTTATTGGAACATCTTGTCGGTGTGAATTTCACCTGACCTGGTTCCGTTATTATTATTCATTGGAATAACCGCTACATCGCGCAAGTACCGCATGCATGGTGATATCTTTTGTTATTCCATTCGGTATTATACTCAGTTGATTAAAATTTTGACTTCTATACTCCATGAATTAGTGGAATATCCTTGATATTTGCGCTTCATCCAGTATCTTTCCATGGAAATATTCTTCCGAGCATTCTTGAATTTTACTCTATATAAAGCGAAGATCATGTTGACAATTTGGGCGTTATTGGTTCATGGATAAATTAATTCTTGAACTTGTTTTATTGAATTCTTATATCATTGTCATCATCCTCATGTTTATATTATGTTGAAATTCATCTGTGGCCTGTAGTGCATAGATGGACTTGGTATGATTATGACCAGGGATTATGCGGTGTAATCATGACCGTAATGTTACAAATGATGTGAAAATTAAAAGTCTTCATTGGCCCGTAGTGCATTGATGGACTGTTTTTGGTATGATTATGGCTATGGATTCTCTTCGGCCAAGGGAGCAAAGATGAATTATTTTATGGCATGATCAGGACCGTTGATGAAAACAGGATTATCTTTGGCTCGTAGTGCATGGATAATTCGTGGTCGTGATACTAAAGAATATCCTTGGCCTGTAGTGCAGGGAGGATTTAATGAAGTGGATTATTTATTGAGCTTAGTCTCAGCGATAAAAGTGATGAAAAACTTTTTAAATCATAAAAGATAGTAGATTTCATTCTCTACTTGACTCTTTTAATGGATTGCTTGTTCCGCTGCAGTTAAACTTGATATTTATTATATTTTATCAGTTTAACATTGTTGAAGGCTAACGATAAATTATTCTGCATTATCTTAGTTATAATATTTCTTACTGGGCTAGTTGAGCTCACCCTTTCTTTCACTGTTCTCTTCAGGAAATGAGAACGTAGCTGGGACTAGTCGGGGAACAAAGTGATGGTCCTAGATGGTGCATTAGTAGTCCTCACTATTCTATGAAATAGTGTGATAATAATTGTAATGAGAACTCCTTTTGAGTTTGTATAATCTCTAGTAGATAATATTTGTATTCAAACTCATAGTTTATGTTTTGTCGTATTGTACACGACAGTTGTATTATTAAGTTGTATTTGAATTCTATACCATGTATCTGACGACTCAAGATGGATGATGTATACCTAATTTTAGGGGCGTCACAGTTGGTATCAAAGCTTAGGGATATGATCCCTGGCTAAGATGTGAGATAAGAACTAGGAGGGGAGAGACGGGGAATTCCTTCGCTAGTATGACCTACCTAAGTTTATTTGGTATTTAATTGGTCGGTCAAAGTATATGGATAATATGTGATATGTTAATTAACCCTTGTTTTGTGGCAGTGTTTGAAAATGGCATCCGAGAATGTTGAGATTATCAATGGAGCACAGGAGACCGTTGAGTCTCCACAGATCAATAATCAGGATAATGTGCAACGTGAGGACAATACTCCTCATGAAAACAATAACACCGATGAAATGGTGAATGATGGGATGGTCAGAGGCTTTATGCAATTCATGCAACAACAAAGAAGGCAACTCCCGTCCCAAAATGCGGTAAAATACCGATAACTCTCGGACCACCACCATTAAGCGCTTTAAGGAGCAATTCATGCAACAACGGAGAAAAGCGGCTCTGCTCATAATACAGAGGAAACAATGGCAACCCATGGTTGGTCACCGCTAAGCAATTCAAGGAGTTGGGACCACCGAAGTTTTTGGGAAAGCCAGAACCACTTAAGGCGGAGACGTGGTTAAAGTAGATCTCCAAGATATTTGATGTCTTGGGATGCTCCGAGGAGCAAAAGGTTCCCTTTGCCAACTTTATGTTGCGTGAAGAGGCAAATCACTGGTGGGAATCTGTAAAACGTACCCAGCCTGACGCACTCAAGATGTCTTGGGAGAAGTTCCAAGAGCTGTTCAATGACAAGTACTTTCCCGAAAGCATTCGTCACATGAAGGAGGTGGAATTTATCAAGTTGGAGCAAAACAACATGACCGTGTCGTCTGCACGGCCAAGTTTTGCGAGGGTTATCCTTGGTTTGCATCCCACTTGGTGGATAATGAAGAGAGAATAAGCGGAATGTTTTAAGAGGTTTGAAGCCGGAGATACGTCAACATCTTATTTCTCATAAACTGTGTTTGTATTCAGATGTTGTAAATAGGGCTCAGTTGGTGGAGCGCGATAATGAGTCAACCAAACCAAAAGAGAGTAGCCGACAAAATGATAATACTGGTGATAACAGTCATCAAAGCAGTGATAATAAGCATGGAGGGAATCAACATGTCAGAAATGGTAACCACTTCGGTAATAATCATGGCCAAAATAATAAGAATGGACATTTCAAGAAGAAAAGGTTCAACAATGACGTAAAGACGTCGGCACCAACACCCGTTTCAAAGGAAGAAGAACGACCACCGGTCGTATGTTTCAAATGCGGACAGGAGGGACACATTCGTCCAAACTGTACGCAGCAATCCAAAACGTGTTTTAATTGCGGAAGAGAAGGTCACCTAGCTTGATTTTGTCGTATGGTGAAGTCAAGTCCAGCTGGGATAGTGATGCCAAAGGATGTCCCAGACAAGCTAAAGCTGGTAGTTTAAGAAAGAGCGTTTTTTTTTCGTGACAAGGAACCTGAATAAAATTATCACGGGTATGTTAGTCATAAACTCTTGCGAAGTCTATACCGGTTCTACTCACTCTTTTATTTCACCTAGTTGTGTTCAATGTTTGAAGTTAACTTCTTAGAGAAGTTAGACTTTGATATATCTGTTTAAACTCAGTTCGGAGAAACCTTCGATACCTCCACTATTTATAAATCTTGTTCAAATCAACACTTTCACGTTACGTGTTGATCTTGTCTCTTTAAAAATACTTGCTTTTGATGCGATTTTAGGAATCGATTGGTTAACTACTCATCATGTTTTTCGTAAGGTTGTTAGCTTTCATATTCCTAACCAACCTGTTATGCGAATTCAAGAAACCAAACCACTAAAGTCAATCATTGTCATATCATCAAGCCATAAGTAAAGATCCCCGGTCCTTTCGTTGTTGACTTTCTTGTGTGGAATGCACCGAAGCCAGACTTTCTGTAGGCGATGTCGTGAATGACAATGACAAGTTGATAGGTATCAATGTGACGTACTATCCAAGTCTTGGATGAAAGTCACAGTTTTGAAGGATATTTCTATTGTTAATAAATTTCCTGACGTATTCTTCAAGACTTCTTTGCCTACCCCTAGAGCATGAAATCGAATTTTGTATTGACCCCGGTACAAAACCCATTTCTTAAACCCTCAAAATATTTCTTCAACTAAAACGAACGTAACATGCGCCAAAGACGTTGACTCGAAATTTGTTGAAGATTACGATCGTCTTATTCAATATCATCGTGGAAGAGCGAGCGTGGTAGGCGACGTGTTGAGTAGAAGATCGTATGTCGTTTACAAAGTGCGATGTTGTTAACACAAAGACTCATTTCAGTATAACTTGCAAATGATGAAGATAGAGTTAAAGACTACTAGGACCCACGTGAAGATAACGAATATACGAGTAAAATCGACTTTAATCGATAAAGTTAAAGACGCGTTCAAGCTACATACACGAATCAATGAATGTGAAGAAGAAGGTTCAAGAGGCGCTATTCTAGAAGCGATAGTTCTTGAAGAGGAAATCTTAACCCTCGATTTAATTGGCCCATTTGAAATCATCGATTGAGTAGGAACTGTGGCTTATAGACTCATTTTACCGCCAAGTATGTCTCATGCTCATAACGTTTTTAACGTATCAATGTTACGTAAATATGTGGATGACCCGAACCACATTATTAATTTAGAATCGGACGAGATAGCGGATGATTTAACGTATGAGATCTCGTGTTAAAATCTTGGATAAGAAGAATCGTATCCAACACTCAAGGGTTATACCTCAAGAGTTAGAATCTGAAATGAAGTCAAGGTATCCTCACCTGTTCAGCATACCAGGTACGTACGTAAATTTCGAGGGCGAAATTCCATAAGGAGGGGAGATTGTGAAACCCCAGATTTTATGAATAAAGAATTAATTTTCTCGAAATAATTTTTTTATATTATGGTGTGAATTTGAGATAATGTTATAGTTGTGGGTAATATTTATAAATTTTGTAAAGTATGCAAGTTGTCATATTATATTCGATTGGTCGGGAAATATTCGTTTTAAACAGGAAATATTCGTACGACGGCACAATCATTGGTGGACCCCATAACAGAATTATTGTCGGATTGAGAAAATGACAAAAATATTTTATTGAAAATAATGGCGGAAGTTTTACTGGTTGATCTTGTTGAACTACTCGGTAGTAAAAGTACAATGAATACGCGTTGTTGCACAAGAAGATACACAGATTGATTATTGATATTTATGTGAGAAGTCACTCGGTTTTGTTCAATTATTACTACAATAGTTACGACAAGTATCTCACATTATTTAATTCAATTATTGTTGATTTAGAAGTTTTGTTTTATTCACGTAATAAAATAGAAACATCTTTTATATATAAAATGTAATACTTTATTAAAGTTATTCTATAAATAGAATATATTATATTCAATTATGCATAGTATTTTGCATAGTAAAATCTTTTTATATAAAATGTAATACTTTATTAAAGTTATTCTATAAATAAAATATATTATATTTTATTATGCATAGTATTTGCATAGTAAAAATCTTTTATATAAATAGAATATATTATATTTTATTTAAAAGATTTTCTTTAAATATGGACCGTCGATTAAAGTAAATCAATCAGGCCGTTCATGGATTAATTACTATGCATTCTATTTTCCTATAAATAGAAGCTCATTCCTTCATTATTTTTTTTGAATTCAATTGAACTCTAGAGAGATAAACTATAGAGATAGAAGAAAAGTTTTCTACTTCACTACTCTTATATCAAGTATTATTTTACTGGTAAGGAATATTATTTCTTTTGTATTCATGAAGAGAACTTACATTATTCCATTCTCTTTATTATTCTCACGAATAACCAAAGATTATCTGTAGTACCTATACTTGGTGACATTCTTCTATTATTCTCGTCTTTATTATTCTGTGAATATCACATCTCGTCTATACGCCGACACGGTTCTATTTTTATTATTCCGCCTTTTATTATTACATTTCGGAATATCCTGCATCTGCTATATACGGGACTGGTTCCATCATTTATTATTCCGCATTTATTATTTTGTTGGAACATCCCGCTTGGTTGTGAATTTCACCGACTCGGTTCCGTTATTATTATTCGTTGGAATAACCATCTATCTGCAAGTACTGCATGCATGTTGATATCTTTTGGTATTCCATTCGGTATTATACTCAGTTGATTAAAATTTTGACTTCTATACTCCATGAATTAGTGGAATATCCTTGATATTTGCGCTTCATCCAGTATCTTTCCATGGAAATATTCTTCTGAGCATTCTTTAATTTTACTCTACAAAGCAGTATCATGTTGACAATTTGGACGTTATTGGTTCATGGAAAAATTAATTCTTGAACTTGTTTTATTGAATTCTTATATCATTGTCATCATCCTCATGTTTATATTATGTTGAAAGTCATCTGTGGCCTGTAGTGCATAGATGGACTTGGTATGATTATGACCAAGGATTATGCGGTGTAATCATGATCGTAATGTTACAAATAATGTGAAAATTAAAAGTCCTCATTGGCCCGTAGTGCATTGATAGACTGTTTTTGGTATGATTATGGCTATGGATTCTCTTCGGCCAAGAGAGCAAAGATGAATTGTTTTATGGCATGATCAGGACCGTTGATGAAAACACGATTATCTTTGGCCCGTAGTGCATGGATAATTCGTGGTCGTGATACTAAAGAATATCCTTGGCCTGTAGTGCAGGGATGATTTAATGAAGTGGATTATTTATTGAGTTGAGTCTCAGCGATAAAAGTGATGAAAAACTTTTTAAATCATAAAAGATAGTAGATTTCATTCTCTACTTGACTCTTTTAATGGATTGCTTGTTCCGCTACAGTTAAACTTGATATTTATTATATTTTATCAGTTTAACATTGTTGAAGGCTAACGATAAATTATTTTGCATTATCTTAGTCATAATATTTCTTACTGGGCTAGTTGAGCTCACCCTTTCTTTCACTGTTCTCTTCAGGAAATGAGAACGTAGCTTGGACTAGTCGGGGAACAGAGTGATGGTCCTAGATGGTGCATTAGTAGTCCTCACTATTCTATGAAATAGTGTGATAATAATTGTAATGAGAACTCCTTTTGAGTTTGTATAATCTCTAGTAGACAATATTTGTATCCAAACTCATAGTTTATGTTTTGTCGTATTGTACACGACAGTTGTATTATTAAGTTGTATTTGAATTCTGTACCATGTATCTGGCGACTCAAGATCGGTGATGTATACCTAATTTTGGGGGCGTCACACAATCCAAGTTCAAAAATACTTCATAAATAACTAGAGTGGAGTAAAATTCAAGAATGATCAAAACATGGATACAGAATTTAGGAGCAGAATTTAGGAGATGCGGATTGTGTATTCGAGTCCGGAACGTCGAAATTAGCCAGGATAGACTGTAATCACGAAAAAGTGTCACAGTTGACTTTTTGGTCAAAGTCAACCTATTGACTTTTTCGAGGAAAAAGTCAACTAAGAATTTCAGAGATGAATTTGACTAAACGGATAGTCCCTTGACGTCCGAAACGTCGACTTTAGTAGGAATCGATATATGGTTCTCAAAGTTTGGCTCCGAAGGGTAAAATAGGCAAATAGCTTATTAATTGATTAAAATAATATATGTATTTTTTTTAGTAGAAATCAGCTGAACTGATGGACCCATGAGACTAATAAATTGGGACAAGGGAGGGAGTATACGTATATTACATAATAGCTAAGGTGGAAGTAATTTATTTTATTCCTTAAAATCAAAATTCTTTTTATTTTTCTAACTCCCACATTCATTTTCTCTAACTCCCACATTCTTCCTATTAATTAACTATATTATTGTAGTATTAAGTATTGTGAGTAACTAATCATTAGAGTTAGGGGTTATGGGAATCAAAAGACTCTAACAAAGCTATACATATATACAAACACACTTTTCTTTTAAGAAAATTCCACCAAGTGAGTAAACATGGAGAGAAATTGAGAGCCTAAGAGAGTTAGAACTAATTTTGGAGGATTACTGAGGATTTGACAAACAAGGAGAAGGAGCATCATATTAAACCAAAAAGAAATTCATCAAAAGGTAATTCATGAACCCATTTTATTTTTATAACAAAAATGAGAAGAAAATGCATATAAAATTGGTAAATGATTTGTTGTGGCTTTTAATGTTGTCATGTTATTCTTGTTTTTGATGATTATAGATCATTAACAACAAAAGATATGGGTTAATCATGCATCAAATTCATAGAAAATCAAAGAATTAAGCAATGCATGCTCTACCTTTGATAAAATGTCTCTAAGGTGCTAAATTAATCAAAAAGGTGGAAGTTTATTGAAGTTTGATGTTGTTAAATGTGAAAACATGTGAGAGTAGATGATCTGGACATTAGGAATAATTTAATTGCATGCTATAAGCAAAATCCCGGATTTTTGTCAAATTGAGTTTAACTAGTAATCTGTGATTTTTGGGGTTTTTCGGAGCCTTAGGATCATGGTGTATATGACTCGATTAACATATGTAATAATTTTATAAAATAGTATGTAACATGAGGTACAACCTGTCCAAATTTCATAGGAAAGGGAGTTAAATTGAGCAAGTTATGAAAATTGTAAGCATGCATGTTGGTAATAAAATATGCAGAATTCTGGAAATTTCAGAATTTTTTCTAAGTATAAAACTAGTGCTGGCACGCTTTTCTATGCAGTTGGTTTGTGGTCTTAGCATGCTAGTTTTATGAATGTTATATTTTTGTAAAATACCTTGATGTATGAAGTTTATTGTGTCCAAGTATTATGGCCATATCATCTTTAGGTTAGCGGGAATAAAATCGTAGAGTCAGTAAAAATCGTATAGTAAACTCTGAAAATCGTAGAGTCAATAAAAATCGTAGAGTCAGTGAAAATCGTAGAGTCAGTGAAAATTATAGAGTAAAAATCGTTGAGTCAGTGAAAATCGTAGAGTCAGTGAAAATCGTAGAGTCAGTGAAAATCGTAGAGTAAAAATAGTAGAGTCAATGAAAATCGTAGAGTCAGTGAAAATAGTAGAGTAAACTCAAAAATCGTAGAGTAAACTTTGAAAATCGTAGAGTCAGTGAAAATCGTAGAGTAAACTCTGAAAATCGTAGAGTCAGTGAAAATCGTAGAGTAAACTCTGAAAATTATAGAGTAAAGTTTATATTATAACTACTATGCATTGCTAATAGTTGATGTGCATGATTATACAATTGTGTAGGGCACGTGAAGTGTAGATAACTGTAAGCTGTTAATCTGTTATTGGTAAACAACGAGCAAGGCAAGTTTCTTACCCTATTTTTCATTATGAATTTATTCAACTCTTATTCAGTTGATTGCAGCGAGGGTAAGTTTGGGCTTGTGATTAATTAATCATTCATGCAAGCTCCTTTATTGTAAAGTTCTATAACTTCAATTGTGATGCGAAACGTTATTGATGATTATTCAGTTCCTATTGCAACTGCTATACTTTAAAGTTCGTATTTCCTTAATGAACTATATTCAAGCATGCTTTCTAGCTTTCATTCCAGCTAGATGTTATTGATGCAAACATAGTATATTGTTTAAAAAAATCAAATCCTTCGAAGCTATTTGATGTTTACCAATCCAAATTGCTTTGGTGAGGTCCCGCATGAATACTAAGATGAACAACCCAGATAACGGGGCAACTGATGATGGGCATATAGTCCTATTTACGCTTATGCGTTTAAACTTTATACTTGTGCACAATGTAGGGTACGATAGGCTGATCACTTGGAGTACTTGCAGAGACCGTTTACAATCTATTTGATTGTTAAACCGTCTGATGATTTTTGATGAAACAAAGTAATGTTCAGGGTATCTAACACCCCTTAGTATGCTATTGAGAATT
Source organism: Panax ginseng (assembly GCA_020205605.1). Lineage (NCBI taxonomy): Eukaryota > Viridiplantae > Streptophyta > Magnoliopsida > Apiales > Araliaceae > Panax > Panax ginseng. The sequence goes on from CM035142.1 coordinate 25,992,805, forward strand.
CCAGAACTCTTATCTTGATATTCCAGTTTATCTCTTAATATTTATTTCAACCGTTGAGAAATATTCATACTAATGCTTTTACTTCTGATGTATGTTCTCCAGCTACTTTATATACTTGCCGGGCAATTTGTACTCATTCTTGCTTAAACCTTTCGATTAAAATATATCGATAATATTTGAGGGCTCTCGAAAAGGACAAAGGAAAGTCTAAGATGAAATGATGAGAGTTATTTATGTAATAATTATATTTCCGCATATGATGTGGTGTAGTGATAAATGCTAAGTTTAAGTTTTAGTTTATTAAAAGTTGTAAAGACTTGGGACTTTATTTTGAATAAGTATGTAATAGTTAATATTATTATTATTAGAGTTACTTAGATAGATGATGATATATGTTGTATCCTGAGCACCATGTCCTGTAATCGATGTTACACAGATTTGGGGGCGTCACATTCAACAGGGAAAAATCTGATAAAATATAATAGACAACAAGTTTTAGATCAACAATCGCAATGAATAAGCAATCCATTAGAAGAGTCAAGTAGAGAATGAGTTCTACTATCTTCTAAGATTTAAAAGTCCATCATCAATATTTTATCCTCAGAATAACAATCAATATACATCTTTAATCAAATATTCATCTTCGCACTACAGGCCAAAGATATTCATTTGTATCACCAGTTGGTCATGTTCATCTCAACACCTATTCATCTTTGCACTACGGACAAAAGATATTCATCAGGTAATCATTCATCTTTGCACTACGGGCCAAAGATATTCATCAGGTAATCATTCATCTTTGCACTACAGGCCAAAGATATTCAGTAATAACATCATTTAGGATTGAGGATAATGAAAAATATTTTAAAGGAACGAATCCAATGAAACAAAATAACAATATTAGAGATTCCTATCACAGTTTATCCAAGATCAATAATACTCTATAATAACCAATTTCAAAGTAAAATTCAAGAATAAAGATTAAAACATGGATACAATCAAAGATAGTAACCATAATAGACACCTTGGATAAAAAGAAGAAAATTTCATTTTTTGGTGAATAGTGCCGTATTCGTGAATAGTGCGGTATACGTGAATAGTAACTCCGACACCAAAAGATAGAAATTCCACAAGAAAAATCATCATGCTTCGTGAATAGTACTCGTGAATAGTAACTCATGAATAGTAACTCGTGAATAGTAACTCATGAATAGTAACTCATGAATAGTAACCCCGACATGAAAAGTTCCAAATTTGATAAAAAGTTCCAACCAATATTTTGGCATAATGATATTGAAGAAATAATATCACTTACGAAGAAAATAACATCCCTTACCTCAAAAAGATAATACTACTTATCGAGTAATCGGATATAGTCTCAAGAAACTTGCACCAGATAAGCAACACTCAAAGTATCAAAATACTCACAAGAATACGCTCGATAATATATAGAGAGAAAGAGAGAAAGCTTATGTTTCTGGTGTGATTTTCAATTCTAACTTAGCCCTCTATTTATAGGAAAATGTTAGCATGGCGAAGCAGACTTGACCTGCAACCTGATGGCTTTACCTGCTACTATTGCCACCCGCCACATTTGAAATAAAATTCAGCACATTTCTTCACCAACCACAAGTGGGGCCCACTCAATTCTAGAATTTTCTACCAAAATCATTTATAAACTTAATTTTCGAATCAGTCACCTCTTAAAATTCATAAAAAATCATACATTCATTTTTAATGGTTCAAAATTTGTGGACATATACTCAACTTATATATGTATAACATATCCAAAAATCACAACGATCCAACTATTTGGATTAAAAATTATAACTCACGTAATATATCTCAAAAATACCGGGTTTAATTTTTAATACCTCCATTCCGGCTAAAAATATCTTGATAAAACATCTCAAAGATTAATTCCTTCATTAATAACCACATAAATAAATCCATCATTTATATCCACATAAAATAAATATTTCATTATCATATGAATCAATAATTAATTATTCACAAATAATATTACGTAATCACATTTATGACAACCAAAATGCTTTCTGGAAAAGGGGGGCTTTCCGATAAGGATTTCTCCTCATCGACGCCGCAATTAGGTGACCAAACCTCTCCTCGATGTAACTTTCTAGACATTGCCAATAATGCTATCTAATAATATTATTCAAATAATATGAATTATTGATTTGATAATGGAGATATCATCAAAGTTGATAATTATTGAACAACAATAATATAAAATATCAACGCAAAGAATTATTGAATCAATAAAATAAAATATTGAACAAGAATTCACCGTGACAATTATTAAGTAGTGCCTTCTTACGTAAGGATCAATAATTCAACAATATCAGGTAATACCGTAATATCTACTGCAAGCAACCACGCAGATTACTATATTTTAACCCACCGGTATTCCAACAATCTTAATTCTGTAACATCTACGCCTGCTATTCAATTTTTTTCGCTTTTCTTCATCCGACCGCTATCCGTTATGGGGCCCACAAATGGTCATGCATGGCCGTATTTAATATTCCCCAAATGTAAAGAATATTCCACGACAGAAAGAATATTCCACGACCAAACGAATATTCCCCGACAATTGAATATTTTATAACCACTTGCTTATTTTGTAAAATTTTCACATTTCACCCATAACCAAAGTATTATATCAAATTAATACCTTATTATTCACAATAATAAATAGAGGAAATTCGATTTTATTCATTGAAAAGTTGGGGTCTTACAACCTCCCCTCCTTATGAAATTTCGTCCTCAAAATTGACGTATGTACCTGGTGTTTCAAAAAGGTGAGGATACCTCGCTTTCATTTCTGATTCCAACTCCCAGTTCATTTCTTCAATAGCATGGTTCCTTCACAAAACGTTAACTTGAGGTATAACCTTTGTGCATAGGACATGTTCTTTCCTATCCAAGATCTTGACAGGTACCTCCTCATACGTTAAATCTTTGGCTATCTCATCTGGTTCTAACACAATAATATGATTCAGGTCATCCACATATTTACGTAACATCAATACGTGAAAAATGTTATGAACACGCGACATACTTAGTGTTAAGGCGAGTCTATAGGCCACAGTTTCTACTCGATCGAGGATTTCAAATAAATCGAAGGCTTGAGCTTTCTTTTCTTCATCGATTATTACTTCTAGAATAACGCATTCTTGCACCTTCTTCTTTATATTCATCAGCTCCGGTGTGTAGCTTGAGCGGTTTTAACTTTATCGATTAAAGTCGATTCTACTCGTATATTCGTTATCTTCACGTGGGTCCCTAGAGTCTTTAACTCTATCTTCATCATTTGTAAGTTATACGAAATGAGTTTTTGTGTTAACAACGTCGCACTCGTAAACGCATACGATCTTCTACTCAATGCATCAACTACCACTTTCGTTTTCCCACGATGGTATTGAATGGTACGATCGTAATCTTCAACAGCTCGAGCCAACGTCTTTGGCGCATTATATGTTCGTTTTGGTTGAAGAAATATTTAAGGGTTTTAGAAATGGGTTTTGTACTGGGGTCAATACAAAATTCGATTTCACACTCTAGGGGTAGGATAAGAAGTCCTTCGAGAATACGTCAGGAGATTTATTAACAATAGAAATATCATTTAAAAACTGTGACTCTCATCCAAGACTTGGATAGCACATGAAATGAAGGTTTCTACTAACGAAGTTTCAATCGATAAGTCAAAGTCTAACTTCTCTAGAGTTAAATTTAAACATTGAGCGTAAACAAGAGAGATAGAATAATGGGTAGAACCGATATCTAATAAGGTATAGACTTCGCAAGAATTTATAATTAACTAATCCGTGCTAACTTCGTTCGGGTTACTCGCCCTTTGAGAAGTCACGAAAAACGCTCTTCCTGAAACCACCGACTTTTGTTTTGTCCAGTATCCACCTTTGGTGCCACCATCCCAATCGGACTTGATTTCGCCATGACAAAAATCGAGCCATGTGACCGCTCTTTTCCACAACTAAAACATATCTTGGAAAGTCAGTGAACAGCTTTGGACTTATATGTCCCTCCTCTCTCTGCATCTGTAGCATCTAACTCGATGGTCGTTTCTCCCCCTTAGAATTTGTTGTTGGTGTTGGTCTTTGTTGCCGACGCCTCTTCCGCCATCGTTAAATCTTCTCTTCTTGAAATTTCCACTTGAATCATTTCTTCTATTATCTTAGCCATGATTATCACCGAAGTGGTTACCATTTCTGGCATGATAATTTCTTCCACGATGGTTATCATTGTTCCGATGACCGTTGCCACCGGTACGATTATTATCGTGTTGTTGCTCGTTATCCTTCGGTTGGGCTGGCTCATTATCGCTCTCCACTAACTGAGCTCTATTCACAACATCTGAATATAAACAAAGTTTGTGAGAAATGAGGTATTGACGTATTTCGGGTTTCAAACCTCGCAGAAACATTCGTGTCATTCGTTCCTCATTATCAACCAAATGAGATGCAAATCGGGATAACTTCATAAACTTAGCTTCAGTCTTCGCGACATCGCTCATATTGTTTTGCTCCAAACTTGATGAACTCAACCTCCTTCATGTGACGAATACTTTCGGAAAGTACTTGTCATTGAACAATTCTTGAACTTCTCCCAAGACATCTTCAAAGGCGCAGCGAGATTGAGTACGCTTTACCCGATTCCCACCAAGAATCGCCTCTCCTCATAACATAAAGGTGGCAAAGGAACCTTTTGCTCTCGGAACATCCCAAGACATCAAATATCTTGGTGATCTGCTTTATCCACGTCTCTGTCGTAAGTGGTTCTGGCTTTTCCAAAAACTCCGGTGGTCCCAGCTCCTTGAACTGCTTAGTGGTGACCAACCGTGGGTTGCCATTATTTCCTCTTACATTATGAACAAGGGTCTCTCTCATTTGGTGTTGCATGAATTCTAAAAAGCTCCTAAACGTACCATCGTTCGTCATTTGGTCGGTGCCGTTGTTCACCTGAGGATTATTGCCATCCTGATGCACATTATCCTGGGTATTGATCGTTGGTGACTCAACGGTCTCATATGTTTCATTGCTTATCACAACATTTTTAGATGCCATTTTCAAACACTGCAACAAAACAAGGGTTAATTGACATGTCACATATTATCCCTATACTCTGACCGACCAAATAAATACCAAACAAACTTAGGTAGGTCATACTAGCGAAGGAATTTCCCATATCTCCCCTCCTAGTTCTAGTCTCACATCTTAGCCAGGGATCATATCCCTAAGCTTTGATACCAACTGTGACAACCCCAAAATAGGTCCATTCCATCCAACACATTCTGAGTCGCCAAATACATGGTACAAAAACAAATACAACTTCAGTAGTACAATTGTCGTGCAAAATACGACAACACATATACTGTGAGTTTAAATACAACTATTGTCTAATAGACAGTATAAAAACTCAAAAGGGGTCCTCATTACAATTATTGAGGAGCTATTTCAAAGAATAGTGAGGACTACTAATGCAATCATCTGGACCGTCAATCCATTCCCCGACTAGTCCCAACTATATTCTCATTTCCTGAAGAGAACAGTGAAAAAAAGGGTGAGCTCAACTAGCCCAGTAAGAAATATTATGACTACGATAATATACAACAAATTATCATTAGTCTTCAACAGGGAAAAATCTGATAAAATATAATAGACAACAAGTTTTAGATCAACAACTGCAGCGGAATAAACAATCCATTAGAGTCAAGTAGAGAATGAGTTCTACTATCTTCTAAGATTTAAAAGTCCATCATCAATATTTTATCCCTCAGAATAACAATTAATATACATCTTTAATCAAATATTCATCTTTTGCTACAAAAGCCAAAGATATTCATTTGTATCACCAAAACACTGTCATGTTCATCTCAACACATGTTCATCTTTTCACTACTACGCCAAAGATATTCATCGTAATCATTCATCTTTTGCACTACGTGCCAAAGATATTCATGAATAACATCATTTAGGACCGAGGATGATGAAAATATTTTAAAGGAACGAATCCAGTGAAACAAAATAACAAATATTAGAGATTCGTATCACAGTTTATCTAAGATCAATAATACTCCATAATAACCAATTTCGAAGTAAAATTCGAGAATAAAGATCAAAACATGGATACAATCAAAGATAGTAACCATAATAGACACCTTGGATAAAAAGAAGAAAATTTCATTTTTCGGTGAATAGTGCCGTATTCGTGAATAATTGTCGTATTTCGTGAATAATGTCGATACGTGAATAAAACTCTCACACACCAAAAGATAGAAATTCCACAAGAAAAATCATCATGCTTCGTGAATAGTACTCGTGAATAGTAACTCATAAATAGTAACCCCGACATGAAAAGTTCCAAATTTGATAAAAAGTTCCAACCAATATTTCGGCATAATGATATTGAAGAAATAATATCACTTACGAAGAAAATAGCATCCCTTACCTCAAAAAGATAATACTTTTGGCTGGAATACTGGATATAGTACTGAAGGAACTTGCATCGTATAGCAACACTCAAAGTATCAAAATACTCACAAGAATACGCTCGATAATATATAGAGAGAAAGAGAGAAAACTTATGTTTCTGGTGTGATTTTCAATTCTAACTTAGCCCTCTATTTATAGGAAAATGTTAGCACGCCGAAGCAGACTTGACCTGCAACCTGAGAGCTTTACCTGCTACTATTGCCACCCACCACATTTAAAATAAAATTCAGCACATTTCTTCACCAACCACAAGTGGGGCCCACTCAATTCTAGAATTTTCCACCAAAATCATTTATAAACCTAATTTTTGAATCAGTCACCTCTTAAAATTCATAACAAATCATACATTAATTTTTAACGGTTCAAAATTTATGGACATATACTCAACTTATATATGTATAACATATCCAAAAATCACAACGATCCAACGGTCGGATTAAAAATTATAACTCACGTAATATATCTCAAAAATACTGGTTTAATTTTTAATACCTCCATTCCGACAAAATACTGATAAAACATCTCAGCATTAATTCCTTCATTAATAACCACATAAATAAATCCATCTTTTATATCCACATAAAATAAATATTTCATTATCATATGAATCAATAATTAATTATTCACAAATAATATTACAGAATCACATTTATGACAACCAGTCGCTCCTGTGAAAGAGGGGCTTTCCGATAAGGATTTCTCCTCATCGACGCCAGCAATTAGGTGACCAAACCTCTCCTCGATGTAACTTTCTAGACATTGCCAATAATGCTATCTAATAATATTATTCAAATAATATGAATTATTGATTTGATAATGGAGATACTGTGCAGTGATAATTATTGAACAACAATAATATAAAATATCAACGCAGCAATTATTGAATCAATAAAATAAAATATTGAACAAGAATTCACCGTGACAATTATTGAGTAGTGCCTTCTTACATAAGGATCAATAATTCAACAATACTGTGCAATACCGTGTGCTACTGTGCAACCACGCGGATTACTGTATTTTAACCATCGAGTATTCCAATAGTCTTAACGATAACATCTACGTCGTTTTTCAATTTTGTCGTTTTCTTCATCCGACCGTTATTCGTTATAGGGCCCACAAATGATCAAGGCCGCATTTAATATTCCCCGACGTAAAGAATATTCCACGACCAAACGAATATTCCCCGACAATTGAATATTTTATAACCACTTGCTTATTTTGCAAAATTTTCACATTTCACCCATAACCAAAGTATTATATCAAATTAATACCTTATTATTCACAATAATAAATAGAGGAAATTCTTGAAAAGTTGGGGTCTTACAAGTGTCTTCTTACGTAAGAATCAATAATTGGTGCAATCTTCGCTACTACTCTGTAACAACGCAGACATCATTCATTCAAGAATAACAGGTTCATCTTTGCACTACATGCCAAAGATATTCAACAACAAGTCATCTTTGTACTACATGCCAAAGATATTCAACAACGGGTCATCTTTATACTACGGACCAAAGATATTTATCAATAATTGATCTTTGCACTACATGCCAAAGATATTCATATCTCAAAGAAATACATAATCATTTCAGAATTTATATAAACAATAATTATAACCATGTTGATCAATTCACCTTTGCACTTAAGCTAAAGATATTCAATTATAAATTCAATGGTCATGATCATATCAGTCACAATTCAACTTTTCACTACTGGCCAAAGAGAACCCTAGTCATGATCATACCAATAATCTACCCATCTTTACACTACAGTGAAAGAGAATTTTAATATCAGGGTTATAAAAATGTTATATATGATAATAAAATCAATATAATCAATACATAGTTTTAATCTCCAGAGTAATATTCATAAATCAACTATAATTTGGTTAGAAAAAGAAACCAATTTTGTAGTGAATAGTACCCGTGAATAGTAACTCGTGAATAGTAACTCATGAATAGAAACCCGTCGTGAATAGTAACTCGTGAATAGTAACTCATGAATATTAACCCCGACATGAAAAGTTCCAAATTTGATAAAAAGTTCAAACCAATATTTCAACATAATGATATTGAAGAAATAATATCACTTACGAAGAAAATAACATCCCTTTCAATCCCTTAAAATCCCCTACTATCCCTTACCTCAAAAGAGCAATACTTCTGACTGGAATAACGCTGAACGAACTTGCACCATATAGCAACACTCAAGATATCAAAATACTCACAAGAATACACTCGATAATATAGAGAGAGAAATAGAAAACTTGGGTTTAAATTGTGATTTTCAATTCTAACCTAAGCACCCTATTTATAGAAAATGCTTAGAACACCAAAGCGAGAAAATTTAATAAAATATTATTATATTTATATAAATTTCCTCGTACACCAAGAATCTAAATTCAAATGCATTCAACACCGATGGGGCCCACCAACAATATAAAATATTTTCTTAATAAAAATTATTAAAACTTCAAAAATCAATTATTCCGGAACTTCAATAATTCATAATAAATACCCTTTTATCTGAAAATTCAAATCTCGCGAATTTTTATAGGAAATTCAATTCTCTACAACTTTGCAGAAGAAAGGTTTTCCAAATTCCAAACAAAAATTGACCGAAATCCACATACGGGCGAGTTTACAGTCTATAATCAAATTTCAGTCAAAAAATGGGTCCACCAACATTTTTAACATGTTTTAAACAACTTTTGCAACAAAAATACTCTTCCTCCTCATATACTCATATATACCACATTCATTGTAAAAATATCACCATCATTATATTATTAAAATATAGTAATAAATTATTTTATCAGAAAAGATAAAATATCAATTTTCAACAATTGTCACTTTAAAAAAAAATTTCTCCATCTATATCCACATAAAATGAATATTTTCCATATCATATAAATCAATAATTAATTATTCACAAATAATATTATAGAATCACAATAATGACAACCAGGCAGTTCCCAGGAAAGAGGGGGCTTTCCAATAAGGATTTCTCCTTACCGGCGCACAATTAGGTGACCAAACCTCTCCTTAGACAGAACTTTCTAGACATTGCCAATAATGTTATCTAATAATATTATTCAGATAATATGAATTATTGCTTCGATAATGGAAAATATTGTGTAGTGACAATTATTAAAACAACAATAATATAAAATATCAACGCTACAGCTTATTGAATCAATAAAATCTTCGAGCGATAATTCTTCAGAACAATTATTGAGTAAAGCCTTCTTACGTAAGAATCAATAATTGGTGCAATACCGATGTATCTTCTTGTCTTGACAACGCGTATTCATCGTATTTTAACCACCGAGTATTCCAACAGTTAATTTGGTAACAACTACGTCGTTATTTAAAAACTCCCTTTTGTCATTTCTTCATCCCATGCTTATTACATTATGGGGCCCACACAAAGGTCAAGGCCATTGTAATGAATATTCCCAGATAGAAAGAATATTCCACGACCAAACGAATATTCCCCGACAACAATGAATATTTTATAACCACTTGCTTATTTTAATTTTTTTTTCATATATCACCCTTAACTTTAACTTTTATCAATTTAACCATTTACTGAATAGTAATTATAAGAAAAATTGAATACTTTTATTTCATAAAATTCGGGGTCTTACAAAAACTAGTATCCATAATAGATAATTTGGACGAAAAACGAAAATTTAATTTTTCTGTGAATAGTGTCGTATTCGTGAATAGTGTCGTATACGTGAATAGTAACTCCGACACCAAAAGATAGAAATTCCATAAGAAAATCATCATGCTTCGCGAATAGTACTCATGAATAGTAACTCGTGAATAGTAACTCGTGAATAGTAACTCATGAATAGTAACTCATGAATAGTAATCCCGACATAAAAAGTTCCAAATTTGATAAAAATTCAGACCAATATTTCGGCATAATGATATTAAAGAAATAATATCATTTACGAAGAAAATAACATCTCTTACCTCGCAAAAATAGTACTTCTGACTGGAATACTAGATATAGTGCTGAAAGAACTTGCACCGTATAGCAATACTCAAAGTACTAAAATACTCACAAAATACGTTCGATATTATAGAGAGAGAAAACTTTAGTTTCTGGTGTGATTTTCAATTATAACCTAAGCACCCTATTTATAGGAAATTGCTTAGAACACCAAAACAGAAAATTTAATATAATAATAATATATTATATATATTCCTACGCCAACCTTTGAATGCTGGAATCCCACATGTTTAACAACAAAATGAGCCCACCAAAAACGTTTTTGTTGATATAAATAATTAAAACTTCCAAACATCAATTATTTTGGAACTTCGGAACTTCAATAATTCATAATAAATAGCCCTTTTGTAAGAACAATTCAAACCACATGTCTTTTGTATAGGAAATTTCATTATCTACAACTTTGCAGAAGAAAGGTTTTTCAAATTCCAAACAGAAATTGACCGAAATCCACAAACGGGTGATTTTTCAGGCTATAATCAAATTTCAGTTAAGAAATGAGGTCCACCGACACACAAAACATGTGTTAATCATTTAATGCAACAAAAATACTCTTTCTCCTCATATACTCATATATCCCACATTCATTGTAAAAATATCATCATTATTCTATTATAATAATATAATAAAATATTATTTTATCAGAAAAAATAAAATATCAATTTTTAACAATTGTCACATTAAAATTTTTTTCCATCTATATCCACATAAAATCAATATTTTTCTCATCATATAAATCAATAATTAATTATTCACAAATAATATTACAGAATCACAATATTGACAACCAGACAGTTCCCAGGAAAGAAGGGGCTTTCTAATAAAAGTTTTTCCTTACTGGCGCGTAATTAGGTGACCAAACCTCTCCTTAGACATAACTTTCTAGACATTGCTAATAATGTTTTCTAATAATATTATTCAGATAATATGAATTATTGCTTCGATAATGGAAAATACTGTGTAGTGACAATTATTTAAACAACAGTAATATAAAATATCAATGCAGCAATTATTGAATCAATAAAATAAAATACTGAATAGTAACTTCACATAATGATTATTGAGTAGTGCCTTCTTACGTAAGAATCAATAATTGGTGCAATACTGGTATCTTCTTCGTCGCAACAACGCCAGACATCTTATATTTAACCACCGGGTATTCCAACAAGATAATTGGTAACAACTACGCTGTAGTTATTTATAAAAACTTATACTTGTGCTTTTCTTCATCCAATCAATTTCCGTTATGGGGCCCACAAAAGGCTGTGCTTCATTAAATTTAATATTCCCCGACAACAAGAATATTCCACGACCAAACGAATATTCCCCGACAACAATGAATATTTTATAACCACCTGCTTATTTGAAATATTTGCACATTTTACCCATAACTAACCACATTAATCAAATCAACCCTTACTATTTCAAAATGATAAATATAGGAAATTAAATTTCATTAATTTGGGGTCTTACAACCTCCCCTCCTTATGAAATTTCGTCCTCGAAATTGACGTACGTACCCGGTGTTTCGAAAAGGTGAGAATACCTTGCTTTCATTTCCGTTTCTAACTCCCAGGTCATTTCCTCAATAACATGGTTCCTCCACAAAACTTTGACTTGTGGTATGACCTTTGTGCGTATGACATGCTCTTTTCTATCCAAGATCTTGACAGGTACCTCCTCGTGCGTTAAATATTCTGCTATCTCGTCTGGTTCTAACTCAATAATGTGGTTCGGGTCGTCCACATATTTACGTAACATTGATACGTGAAAAACGTTATGAACACGCGTCATACTTGGCGGTAAAACGAGTCTATAGGCCACAGTTCCTATTCGATCGAGGATTTCAAATGGACTAATAAATCGAAGGTTTGAGATTTCCTCACATCGCCGATTCTCGCTTTTGGAATAACGACTTCTTGCATCTTCTTCTTCATATTCATCAACTCCAAGTCTATAAGCTTGAGCATCTTTAAATTTATTGATTAAAGTCGATTCTAATCGTATATTCAAGTATCTTCACGCAGTTTCTTGGAATCTTTAACTCTATCTCCATATTACGTAAGTCATACGAAATGGGTCTTTGTGTTAACAATATCGCACTCAGAACGCATAATGATCTTTTACTCAACGCGTCAACTACCATGTTCATTTTTTTTCTTCAGGATGGTATTGAATGGTATAGTCGTAATCTTTCAACAGCTCGAGCCAACGTCGTTGCCACATGTTGAGTTCTTGGGAGCTCTTCTCACATTCCTCGCTCCATTTGAATTTTGTATCTTTTCGAGTCAGCTGAGTTAATAGAGTATCGATTCGATAAAATCCTTCCACGAATCTCTGATAGTAACCAGCTAAGCCTAGTAAGCTACTTATTTCGATTACTGACTTAGGTTGCTCTCAACTGTGACTTATATCCCAATCTTGGATAACATGTCACAATGGTACCTATCAGTTTACTATCACACAAATATGGCGTCCCCTACGGAGAGTCTGGCTTCGGTGTATTCCACAAAGGAAGTCACCAGATAAAGGCTCGGGTACAAACTTCTACTGATTGAATTTTAACTCAAGTTCAATAGAGCCATGAGATTTTAGAAATGGGTTTTGTACCGGGTTCAAAGTCGATACAAAATTCAATATCACACTTTGGGAGTAAGCCAAAAAAATTCTTCAGGAATAGGAGCCATGTGATTTTAGAAATGGGTTTTGTACCGGGTTCAAAGTCGATACAAAATTCAATATCACACTTTGGGAGTAAGCCAAAAAAATTCTTCAGGAAATTTACTAACAATAGAAATATTATTCAAATCTGATGTATTTTTGTTTAAGTCCATAACATGGGTTAAGAAAACTTGACATCCGTTTTTCAATAAACGAATGACTTTATGGCGTAATATGAATGTGTTTGACTTCAATGGTTTGGTTGCTTGAATTCGAATAACAGGTTGCTTAGGAATATGAAAACTAACAACCTTACGAAAGCAATCAATTTTGGCATGATGAGTAGTTAATCAATCAATCCCCAAAATCTCATCAAAAGCAAGTATATTTAAAGAAATAAGGTCAACAGGTAATGTGATGGTGCCAACTTGGATCAAACAAGATTTATAAACAGTGGATGTAATGAAAGTTTCTCATAACGGAGTTTCAACAGATAAGTCAAAGTCTAATTTTCTTTGGAGTCAAGTTTAAACGTTGAGTATAAGCAGAAGAGATAAATGAATGGGTAGAACCGGTATCTAATAAGGTATAAACTTCGTAAGAATTTATAATTAACTAACCCGTGCTAACTTCGTTCGGGTTCCTCGCATTCTGACCAGTCACGACAAATGCTCTTCCAGGAACCGTTGACTTTGACTTTTCTGGGACAACCTTTTGAGTCACCATCCCCAATTTGGATCGGGTTTCGCCACTGCATAACTGATCTCGAAGCGATATGACCTTCTTTTCCACAATTATAACATACCTTGGAAGGTTGTGAACAGTTTGGACTTATGTGTCCCTCTTCTCCGCATCTGTAGTATCTAACTGGAGGTCTTTCTCCTCCTCTAAAATTCGTTGCTGGTGTTGGTGCCGACGTCTTCCCGTCATTGTTGAATCTTCTCTTTTTAAAATTTCCACTTGAATTATTTCTTCTATTATCTTGGCCATGATTACCACTGAAGTGGTTACCATTTCTGGCATGATAATTTCCTCCACGATGGTTATCATTGTTCCGATATCATCGAGTTGTTGGTCATTATTTTTCAGTTGAGCCGACTCATTATCGCGCTCCAATAACTGAGCCCTATTCACAACATCTGAATATAAACAAAGTTTGTGAGAAATGAGGTATTGACGTATTTTGGGTTTCAAACCTTGCAGAAACATTCGCGTCATTCTCTCCTTATTATCAACCAAATGGGATGAAAATCGGGACAACTCGGCAAACTTAGCTTCGTACTGCGACATGTTCATATTGTTTTGCTCCAGCTTGATGAACTCTACCTCCTTCATGTGACGAATACTTTCGGGAAAGTACTTGTCGTTGAACAATTCTTGGAACTTCTCCCAAGACATCTTCAGTGCGGTAGGCTGAGTACGCTTTACGGATTCCCACCAATAATTTGTCTCTCCTCGTAACATGAAAGTGGCGAAAGGAACCTTTTGCTCCTCTGAGCATCCCAAGACGTCAAATATCTTAGTGATCTGCTTTATCCACGCCTCTGCAGTAAGTGGTTACGGCTTTCCCAAAACTCGGCGGTCCCAACTCCTTGAATCATGCTTAGCGGTGATCATCCGTGAGTTGCCGGTGTTTCCACCGCATTTTGAATACGATGAGTCTTTCTCGTTTGGTTTTGCATGAATTCTAGAAAGTTCCTAAACATACCATCGTTAAATCATCTCGCTTTCGGTGGTGTTGTTTACGGGGAGGAACATTGCCACTGTTGCGACGTTCTCCTCGTTGGTGAGCAAAAGGTGTCTCCACGGTCTCATTTACTCCATCATTAACATTCTCGATCGACATTCTTAAATCTCGCCATAAAAACAAGGGTTAATTAAATAAATTAACAAATCACATAATACCCATATATTATGACCGACCAACAAATAAGCTTAGGTAGGACACACTAGTGAAGGATTTACTCGTCTCTCCCCTCCTAGTTCTATTCCCCGATCTCCGCCAGAGATCATATTCCTAAGCTCTGATACCAACTGTGACGCCTCCAAAATAGGTATACATCACCCATTCTGAGTCGCCAAATACACGGTAGAGAAACAACTACAACTTCATTAATATAATTGTCGTGCGAAATACGACAATACATAAACTGTGAGTTTAAATACAAATATTGTCTTCTAGACAATATCCACACTCAAATAAGTCCTCATTCTAATTATTGATACACTATTTTACAAAATAGTGACGACTACTAAAACAACTGTCTTGAACCATTACTCCACACCCCGACTAGTTCCCGCTATATTCTCGTCTCCTAAGAAGAAAATTTGAACAAAAAGGAAAAGGTAAGCTCAACTAGCCCAGTAAAGAATATTATGACTAAGATAATGTACAACAAATTATCCTTAGTCTTCAACAGGGAAAAATATGATAGAATACAATAGACAACAAGTTTTAGATCAACAACTGCAGCGGAAATAACAATTCATTAGAAGAGTTAAGTAGAGAATGAAATCTACTATCATCTATGAATTTAAAAGTCCATCCTCGATATTTTATCCCTGTAACATCAATCAATATACATCATAAATCAAATATTCATCTTTTACACTACGGGCCAAAGATATTCACTAGTTAATCATGTTCATCTAAACACTGCTCATCTTTTGCTACTACTAGCCAATGATATTCATCATAAAATCATTCATCTTTGCACTACGGGCCAAAGATATTCGATTATTATATCATCATTTAGGTGGGAGGATGATGAAAAATATTTTAAAGAAAAGCGAATCCAATTGAAACAAAAGAATAAATATTAAGGATTCGTACTTTAAACAATCCTAGTTCAAAAATACTTCATAAATAACCAGAGTGGAGTAAAATTCAAAAATGATCAAAACATGGATACAATCAAAGCTAGTATCCATAATAGATATTTTGGACGAAAAATGAAAATTTAATTTTTCTTTGAATAGTGTCGATTCGTGAATAGTGTCAGATATCGTGAATAGTCTTGAGTATCGTGAATAAAGAACTCGGAAACCAAAAAGATAGAAAATCCACAAGAAAATCATCATAGCTTCTTGAATAGTACTGAATATGAATAGTAACTCATGAATAGTAACCCCGATATGAAAAGTTCTAAATTTGATAAAAATTCGGACCAATAATTCGACATAATGATATTGAAGAAATAATATCATTTACTGAAGAAAATAACATCCTTACCTCATAAAAAAAAAGATTTCCATTGGAATACTAGATATAGTCTTTGAAAGAACTTATCTTTAGTATAAGCAATACTCAAAGTACTAAAATACTCACAAAATACGTTCGATATTATAGAGAGATAAATAAAGAGAAAACTTTAGTTTCTGGTGTGATTTTCAATTATAACCTAAGCACCCTATTTATAGGAAATTGCTTAGAACACCAAAGCAGAAAATTTAATATAATAATAATATATTATATATATATTCCTACGCCAACCTTTGAATGCTGGAATCCCACATATTTAACAACAAAATGAGCCCACCAAAAACGTTTTTGTTGATATAAATAATTAAAACTTCCAAAAATCAATTATTTCGGAACTTCGGAACTTCAATAATTCATAATAAATAGCCCTTTTGTCAAAAAAATTCAAACCACATATATTTTTCATAGGAAATTTCATTATCTACAACTTTGCAGAAGAAAGTTTTTTCAAATTCCAAACAAAAATTGACCGAAATCCACAAACGGGTGATTTTTCAGGCTATAATCAAATTTCAGTCAAGAAATGAGGTCCACCGACACACAAAACATGTGTTAATCATTTAATGCAACAAAAATACTCTTTCTCCTCATATACTCATATATCCCACATTCATTGTAAAAATATCATCATTATTCTATTATAATAATATAATAAAATATTATTTTATCAGAAAAAATAAAATATCAATTTTTAACAATTGTCACATTAAAATTTTTTTCCATCTATATCCACATAAAATCAATATTTTCCTCATCATATAAATCAATAATTAATTATTCACAAATAATATTACAGAATCACAATATTGACAACCAGGCAGTTCCCGAAAGATGGGGCTTTCCAATAAGAATTTCTCCTTACTGGCGCGTAATTAGGTGACCAAACCTCTCCTTAGACAGAACTTTATAGACATTGCTAATAATGTTTTTTAATAATATTATTCAGATAATATGAATTATTGCTTTGATAATGGAAAATACTGTGTAGTGACAATTATTTAAACAACAGTAATATAAAATATCAACGCAAAGAATTATTGAATCAATAAAATAAAATAATCTTGAATGGTAACTCACCGTAATAGATTATTGAGTAGTGCCTTCTTACGTAAGAATCAATAATTGGTGCAATACCGTACTCATCTTTTGTGCAACAACGTGTATTCACGTGTTTTAATCACCGGGTATTCCAACAGTATTAATGGTAACAACTACGCCGTTATTTATAAACAACTTATACTTGTCATTTTTCATCCAATCGATTTACATTATGGGGCCCACAAAAGATCAACGCGTAATATACGAATATTCCCAGATAAGCAAGAATATTCCACGACCAAACGAATATTCCCAACACAACAATGAATATTTTATAACCACCGCTTATTTGAAATATTTGCGCATTTTACCCATAACTAACCACATTAATCAAATCAACCATTACTATTTCAATATGATAAATAGAGGAAATTAAATTTCATTTATTAATAATTTGGGGTCTTACAATAATGATAAATGATAGCTCAGGAATTTCAGAAAGAATGTTGTGAACAAAGAAATCTCAATTGTCCCAAATCTGTCATTTGAATATTAAACAATGAGTCATTATAGACCGAAGGATTATTAAAAGAATTCAAAGGTCTCAACATTTCTAAATGGATGAAATTTAATACTTAGTAGTCAATATGGACCAAGAACTCCTGTTAGAATTAACAGTATTCCAATATGAACAAGTACAATAGGTGATCAACCCAAAGTACCCTACGTTATGTATAACATTTAAACATGTTGTTTGCGCGCACGTCGGTCTCCCGACAGTATATAGTTTCCCCTTCTATGAAGGTTGTTCATCTCAGCAGATTATAAGAGTCTGTACCAAAGCAATTGGTTTAGATAGCTTTCTAACTCATAGATATTGGTCTAGCCGAATAATTGGCTTAGACACCTTTCTTAATACATTTAAGAATAATTTATAAGTTTAATGTTTGTAACAAGATTCAAAGAATCATTTTCAAAGATGGAAGTATGATTTAAATCAAGCTTCAGAGTATGAATAATAATTTTCAAGAATTTAGATAACACGAGAATTATTTTATAGAACATTTTGTTTATACGATCAATAAGTGAATTTGCTTAAAACATATGGTTGATATAACATCAATTAGAAACTTGCACAATATCCAAGGTTGTGTAAGTTAGGGAACTTGCCTTTCGTGTAGATTACAATCTTAGGGCTTAATGTCACCTCAAAGTTATACATATTTGATGTATACACCAACAATCCTACACATCTAATATACACATGTTCAACCATGTACGTTAAGTGCATACATTCGATACACATTCGAACCACATAATTGAATATTCGACCTTGTTTTTGCCTTTTGAAGTCTTATATAAAAACCTTTTAGAAACTTGTTGAACCTTGATTCTACATAGCCATTACATGTTCGAATTCTTAAAACATCACTTTAATCCTGTATTATAGCTTAAGATATTAAGATACACATGCTTCCATCTTCAGACCAAAGTTAAAACAATTTGGTCAACTCTGCAATGTGGCGCAATCGCGATACATTTTAACGTAGAAGTGGTGCGGCCGCGCTGCTCCCTGATCAGTCCAGAGTTGAGATTTTAATCACCCATATTACTTCTTAGCCTACCGGACTACTGATTCATATCACATACATATGTCAAGTAGGTCTTGGATTATGTTTGATGCCTCTTGTGCTCAATTTAAGTCTACTTTCAAATTATATAGTTTTATTTTTAAGTTTTCAATCAACAAAGCTTAATGAGTTCTTTTCATATAGAACCAACTATATTAATCCTTAAATCATATAATGTTGCTAAATAAACCTTTAATACACGTGCTCCAAGCTATTCAAGTCATTTATTCTTAGTTAGTATAACTTAACACTTGGAAATTTGTTTTAAACCATTCTAAAACAATTCACATTATGCTTAACTAGATGAACCAACATATCAGTCACTTTTTGAAGCATAAAGGATCCTATTAGGCCTGCTCAGAAGATCAGAATGCAAGTATGACGTTTTTCAACAATGTTTGTTTTCAAAACTTCTAAGTTTTCCTTTAACAATCATTACTAAACCAAGCCAAGGTAATTTATTATATGCAAAGCAACCTTGAATCACATGGCAGACCCATTTTTATATATAACTAAGTCAACACACCTGCCTATCATGCCAGATTACAAGTAAAATAAATTTTCAAACAATGAGGACCAACGCGAACGCACTGGTTTTGACTGGGGAAGTGGCGCGGCCGCGCCACTTCGTGGCAGACTCATACTAGACTTTGTTTTTGCAGTAGTTCAGGACTTATTATGGTTATACTTGTCGACGCTGAGAGATTTTCCTATCGCATTCTCTACCCTTTAGATGTTCACTATGTTTGATTTTATCTTTCTTAAAGGTGAGATTTTTGAAAGACCGACATATAACGTCGATGATTTGAAAAGTTTGATTTTAATGATTGGGCCAAATTAGACAGAGTCGCCAGTTGGTATGAGTTTAAATGGTTGTACCAACTCAATCGGAGTTTGAAAGGTTTTTGCAATATGGCCCAATATGTGACTCTATTTAATTGGTCTGGAACTTCAGATTCATAGAGTTCGAGGGCTTGCTTAAGCGAGTGGAAGGTGTTAGGCACCCCCGACTTCCGTGAAACACAGTTATCGCTACTTTTTCATTCCCTAAGCATTGGAAGTGTGTGTGTGTGTTGCAGATAAATGTGATCATAGTACTTTATTTGAAAGTAGTGCTATGCCTTTTTGGACCTATATACGAAGGGGTTTGACTTATTGAAAAGTTCTTTTTAACAGGCATATGAAAATGATGTTTTGAAAAGCTGTTTTCAAACCCTTTCGCTCGCATAGGAATTGAGGTCTTTAATACTTCTATTTTATTCTGTATTTGGCTTGATTCGATTTTATTTAAGATGTGAAGCATCATTGACAGTAAATAAAGTTATCTACAAGTGTCGGGCTCCTTATGGGCATGAAAGCCATCGAAGTATACCCAAGCATCACAAACCACAGTTTTCACTATATCAGGGCCATAAATCTGTATCCCTGCTTTAAGGCCCCCTCAATTATATGTACAAGGGGTTGCAAGCTGGCTGTACAACTCAAACAAGTCTATTATGGGAACCAGATCTAGATTCATTAATTGAATCATCAACCTTGTGGTTCCTAGGCTCACATATCAATATTTAAAAGCTTGCATGACATAGATATCACAAAAAAACATATATTTAAACATAATATATACATATAACTGAAAATTTGTTAAATAAAGGATTTATTGATCAAATCCTTGTACACGAGCAAATTAGCTTCTCGTTTCCTCTAGAAACAGATCTAGGGTCACATGGTTGCTATTATTTACAAAAACTAGAAAACAAACTAGATCTATCTAGATCCTTGCCATTCTAGTTCAACGGTTTAAGTTTTACAATTTTTGAACCGATTAAAAGCTAGATCTGGCTAGATATTGTGACGCCCCCAAAATAGGTATACATCACCCATTCTGAGTCGCCAAATACCTGGTACATAAATCAAATACAAACTATTTTTATATAATACGACAAAAGCGTAGCTTAGAGCTTTTACACGAATATTGTCTCATAGACAATATTTAAACTAAAATGAAGTCCTCATTATATTTATTATCATACTATTTCATAAAATAGTGAGGACTACTATAGCCACCATCTTAGACCGTCATTATGTTCCCCGACTAGTCCCGGCTACGTTCTCATTTCCTGAAGAGAACAATGAAAGCAAAAGGGTGAGCTCAACTAGCCTAGTAAGAAATATTATGACTAAGATAATGCAGAATAAATTATCGTTAGCCTTCAACAATGTTAAACTGATAAAATACAATAAACATCAAGTTTAACTACAACGGAACAAGCAATCCATTAGAAGAGTCAAGTAGAGCATGATATCCACTATCTTCTATGATTTAAAAAGGTTTTTCATCAACTTTATTGCTGAGACTCAGCTTAATAAATAAATCACATCATCGAATCATCCCTGCACCATGACCAAGGATATTCATGTAATCATCAATGGTCATGATTATACCGAATAATCCCTGGTTATAATCATACCAACAACTGTCCATCAATGCACTACATGCCAATGAGGACTTTTACCACATCATTTGTAACATTACGGGTCATGATTATACCGAATGATCCCTGGTCATAATCATACCAATCAACAATTTATCTATGCACGTAAGTCAAAGATGAATTTCATCACAAAATAAGCATGAGGATGATGACAATGATATAAGAATTCAATTAAAAGAAAGCAAATGATAAATTTTTAAAGATTTATAATTTAATTTATCCAGAATTCAATAATGTCCAAATTTTCAATATGATACTGCTTTGTGGAGTAAAATTCAAGAATAATATTGTATCATAAATGATTTGGACAACAAAAAAATCAATTTTTATCATGAATAATTTCCCGGGTGAATAGTACCCGAGTGAGTAGTACCACGTGAATAGTACTTTGTGAATAGTAATCATGAATAGTACTTTATGAATAGTACTCATGAATAATACTTTGTGAATAGTATCCCGTGAATAGTACTTTGTGAATAGTACCGTAAAAATGAATACTACTCATGGACAGTACTCCGGCATGAAAAACTTAAAATTTAACAAGAATGTGCAGAAATTATCCTTGTAAAACGATACTAGATGAAGCGCAAATTTCAAGGATATTCTACTAATTTCACGGAGTATAGAAGCAATACTTTAACAAAATGATTCTGTGACAATAATTGAATCAATAATATGAGAGATATTATGCATCAATTACTGTAGCAATAATTGAGTATATCTGAGTGACTTCTCACGTAAGCATCAATAATCAATACCGTGTGCTACTATGCAACCAAGCGTATTACTGTACTTTTACCACCGGGTAATTCAACAGTTTAACGGTAAAACTTTTGCCATTATTTTTATAAAAAGATAATTTTATCATTTTCTAACTCCGACAATAATTCCGTTTGTGGGGTCCACCAATGATTATGTCGTAGTACGAATAATCCCTGTTAAAACGAATATTCCCTGACCAATCGAATATTTTATAACCACTTGCTTACTTTGCAAAATTTGTAAATATTACCCACAACTATAACATTATCTCAAATTCACACTATAATATTCAAAAATGTATTTCGAGAAAAATATAATCTTTATTCATAAAAGTTGGGGTCTTGTATACCTCCCCTTCTTATGAAATTTTGTCCTCGAAATTAGGTTGCGTACCTGATATGTCGAAGAGGTGAGGATACATTGACTTCATTTCAGATTTGAACTCCCAGGTCATTTCCTCAACATCGTGGTTTCTCCATAAAACTTTGACTTAAGGTATAACCTTGAAGCGTAGAATATGATCCTTCTTATCCAAGATTTTAACAGGTACCTCTTCATACGTTAAATCTTCCGCTATCTCGTTCGGTTCTAATTCAATAATGTGGTTTGGGTCTTTTATATATTTACGTAATATAGATATATGAAAAACGTTATGAACACGAGACATACTTGGGGGTAAGGCGAGTCTATAGGCCACAGTTCCTATTTGATTGAGGATTATAAATGGGCCAATGAATCGAGGATTGAGCTTTCCCCTCTTTCCAAATCTCGTAACTCCTTTCCATGGAGCAACACGTAACAACACATGATCTCCAATATTGAATTGCATGTCCTTTCGATGAAGATCAGCATAACTCTTTTATTGATCTTGTGAGGTTTTTATACGTTATCAGATCATTTGAATCTTTTCCGTAGTCATACGTACCAACTCCGGTCCCAACAACGTTGCTTCACCCACCTCATCCCAGCATATTAGAGAACGACACTTTCTTCCATACAACGCCTCAAATGGAGCCATGCCAATACTTGCTTGATAACTGTTGTTGTAGGAAAACTCCACTAATGGTAAGAACTTGTCCCAACTTCCTTTGAAGTCAAGGACACAGAGTCTTAATAAATCTTCAAGAGTTTGAATAGTCCTCTCCGACTGCCCGTCCGTTTGAGGATGATATGCCGAACTAAATCGTAAATCCTTGCCCATAGCTTTTTGCAAACTAACCCAAAATCGTGAAGTGAATCTTGGGTCTCGATCAGAAACTACGGATACTGGCATACCATGCAATCTTACAATCTCGTTTATGTACATATGAGCAAGACGTTCAAGTGTATAAGTTTCTCGCATTGGTAAGAAATGAGCAGACTTGGTCAATCTATCAACAATGGCCCAAATCGCATTTATGCCTTGAGAAATCTTGGGAAGACCGATGTGAAATCCATGGTAATGTGCTCCCACTTCCATTCTGGAATTTCAAGTGGTTGCAATGGACCTTTTGGCACTTGATGCTCCGCCTTGACTCGTTGACAAGTTAGATACCTTGAGATAAACCCCGCTATCTCTCTCTTCATATTGCTCCACCAAAATGTATGTCGAAGATCACGATACATTTTGATACTCCCAAGATGGATTGCAAACGCTGTGTTATGCGCCTCCATCATGATTTTATACTTCAAGTTAGAATCGTTAGGAACACAAATTCTGGAGTTGACTTGAAGTATTCCTTCTTCATCGATTCTTGCTTCCGGAATAACACCTTATTGCACTTTTTTCCTCATACGCATTAGCTTCAGGTCTGTAGCTTAAGCAACTTTAACTTTATCGATTAAAGTCGGTTCTACTCGTATATTCACCATCATCACATGGGTTCCTGGAGTCTTTAACTTTATCTCCATCCTTTGTAAGTCATACAAAATGGGCCTTTGCGTTGACAATATCGCACTCGTACCTGCATATGATCTTCTACTCAATGCGTCAGCTACTACGTTCGCTTTTCCATGATGGTATTGAATGGTATGATCATAATCTTTCAATAACTCAAGCCATCGTCGTTGACGCATGTTGAGTTCCTTTTGAGTGAAGAAACATTTGAGGCTTTTATGATCCGTATAGATCTCTACCTTCTCTCCATACAAGTAATGCCTCTAAATCTTAAGCGCAAAAACGACAGCTGCCAACTCTAGATCATGAGTAGGATAATTCCTCTCATATTCTTTGAGTTGTTGAAAGGCATAGGCTATGACTTTTCTATGTTGCATGAGAACACATCCTAACCCTTTGCCCGAAGCATCACTGTAGATGACAAATCTCTCTGAGCCAGAATGGTATTGTCAGAACAGGTGCTGAAATGAGTCTCTTCTTGAGTTCTTGAAAACTCTTCTCACATTCCTTGCTCCAACCGAATTTTGTATCTTTCCGAGTCAGCTTAGTTAATGAAGTAGTGATTCAAGAAAACCCTTATACGAATCTCTGATAATAACCAGCTAAGCCGAGAAATCTACGTACTTCGGTCACTGACTAAGGTTGCTCCCAGCTTTGAATTGCTTCAATCTTTATAGAGTCAACAGATATTCTGTGATTTGATATTACGTTTCCAAGGAATGATACTTCCTCAAGCCAGAACTCGTATTTCTTCAACTTGGCATATAACTTATTTTCACGAAGCTTTTGGAGTATCAGCCTCAAGTGTTGCTCATGATCTTCATGGCTTTCGGAGTAAATAAGGATGTCATCAATAAAGACGACCATAAAGTGATCCAAATATTCCTTAAATACTTGGTTCATCATATCCATGAAGGCAACAAGAGTATTAGTCAATCCAAAAGACATGACTAGGAATTCGTAATGCCCTTACCGAGTTCTGAAAGCAATCTTTGGAATGTCATAAGTTTTAATCTTCAACTGATGATATCCAGAATGAAGATCGATCTTTAAAAAGAATTTGGCGCATTACAACTGGTCAAACAGGTCATCAATGCGAGGCAACGGGTACCTATTTTTGATGGTGACATGATTCAACTCCCGATAATCAATACAAAGTCACATACTTCCATCTTTCTTCTTCACGAATAGAACAGGAGCACCCCAAGGAGACGTACTAGGTCGAATGAAACCGATGTCTAATAATTCCTGTAGTTGGGTTTTTAACTCCTGAAGTTCAAAAGGAGCCATTCGATATGGGACTTTGGAAATGGGTTTTGTACCGGATTCAAGGTCGATACAAAATTCAATTTCACGCTCTGGGGGTAGGCCAAGAAGTTCTTCAGGGGATACGTTAGGAAATTTATTAACAATAGAAATATCATTCATATCTGACGTATTTTTATTTAAATCCGTGACATGGGCTAAGAAAGCTAGACATCCGTTTTTTAATAAACGAATAGCTTTATATCTTGATATGATAGTGATTGACTTTAGTGGTTACGACAAACGCTCTCCCTTGAACTATAGGTTTTATCTTGTTTGGGATGGCCTTTGATGCCTTCATCCCAGCTGGACTTGACTTTGGTGCACGACAAAATCGGGCTAGGTGACCTTCTCTTCCACAATTTTAACATGCCTTGGACTGTTGCATACAGTTTGGACTGATGTGTCCCTCCCCTCCGCATTTGTAACATACGGTACGACAATCGTTCTCCTTCATAACCACAGGTCTTTGGTCTTTGACGTCTTTCCATCATTATTGAATTTCCTCTTCTTAAAATTTCCACTTCTATTATCTTGGCCATGATTACCACTAAAGTGGTTACCATTTCTGGCATGTTGATTCCCTCCACGTTTGTTGTCACCACTTCGATGACTGCTACCACTGGTATTATCGATTTGTCGACTGCTCTCTCTTGGTTGGTTTGAATCATTATCGCGCTCCAATAACTGAACCCTATTTACAACATCTGAATACAAACACAGTTTGTGAGAAATTAGTTATTGACGTATCTCAGGTTTCAAACCTCTTAGAAACATCCGCGTCATTTTCTCCTCATTATCAACCAAGTGGGACGCAAACCGGGACAACTCGGCAAACTTAGCTTCGTATTGTGACACGATCATATTGTTTTGCTCCAGCTTGATAAACTCTACCTCCTTTATGTGATGAATACTTTCGGGAAAGTACTTATCGTTGAACAGTTCTTGGAACTTCTCCCAAGACATCTTCAGTGCGGTATGTTGAGTATGCTTTATTGATTTCCACCAGTAATCTGCCTCTCCTCGCAACATGAAGGTGGCAAAGGGAACCTTTTGCTCCTTGGAGCATCCCAAGACATATCTTGGTGATTTTCTTTATCCACGTCTCTGCCTTAAGTGGTTTTGGCTCTTCGAAAAACTCCGGTGGTCCCAGCTCCTTGAACTGTTTAGCGGTGATCGTCCGAGAGTTGCCAGTGTTTCCACTTGCATTTTGAACAGGAATCGTTCTCGCCTGATGTTGCATGAATTGCATAAAGCCTCTGAACATCTCATCGTTCATCATTTGGTCAGCGTTGTTGTTTTCCTGAGGATTATTGTCATCCTGATGCACATTATCTTGGGTATTGATCGTTGGTGACTCAACAGTCTCATGTGCTTCATTGCTTATCTCAACATTCTCGGATGCCATTTTCAAATACTGCCACAAAACAAGGGTTAATTGACATATCACATATTATCCTTATACTCCGACCGACCAAATAAATACAAAATAAACTTAGGTAGGTCATACTAGCGAAGGAATTTCCCGTCTCTCCCCTCCTAGTTCTAGTCTCACATCTCAGCCAGGGATCATATCCCTAAGCTTTGATACCAACTGTGACGCCCCCAAAATAGGTATACATCACCCATTCTATGTCACCAAATACATGGTACATAAATCAAATACAAACTTCTTTTATTCAATACGACAACAACGTAGCTTAGAGTTTTTACACGAATATTGTCTCATAGACAGTATTCAAACTCAAATGAAGTCCTCATTACATTTATTATCACATTATTTCATAAAATAGTGAGGACTACTATAGCCACCATCTCGGACCGTCACTCTGTTCTCCGACTAGTCCCGGTTACGTTTTCATTTCCTGAAGAGAACAATGAAAGCAGAAGAGTGAGCTAAACTAGCCTAGTAAGAAATATTATGACTAAGATAATGTAGAATAAATTATCGTTAGCCTTCAACAGGGTTAAACTGATAAAATACAATAAACATTAAGTTTAACTACAGCGGAACAAGCAATCCATTAGAAGAGTCAAGTAGAGCATGATATCTACTATCTTCTATGATTTAAAAAGTTTTTCATCAACTTTATCGTTGAGAATCAACTTAATAATTAAACCACATCATCGAATCATCCCTGCACTACGGGCTAAGGATATTCATGTAATCATCAACGGTCATGATCATGCCAACAACTGTCCATCGATGCACTACGAGCCAATGAGGACTTTTATCACATCATTTGTAACATTACGGTCATGATTATACCGAATAATCCCTGGTCATAATCATACCAATTAATAGTACATCTATGCACGTAAGTCACAGATGACTTTTATCACAATATAAGCATGAGGATGATGACAATGATATACGAATTCAATTAAAAGAAAGTAAAGGATAAATTTTTTAAGATTTATAATTTAATTTATCCAGAATTCAATACTGTCCAAATTGTTAACATGATACTGCTTTGTGGAGTAAAATTCAAGAATGATATTATATCAGAAATGATTTGGACAGCAAAGAAATCAATTTTTGTCATGAATAATTCCCCGGGTGAAAAGTGTGAAACCCCAGATTTTATGAATAAAGAATTAATTTTCTCGAAATATTTTTTTTTATATTATGGTGTGAATTTGAGATAATGTTATAGTTGTGGATAATATTTATAAATTTTGCAAAGTATGCAAGTTGTCATATTATATTCGATTGGTCGGGGAATATTCGTTTTAAAGCGAAAATATTAAATGCAACGGCACAATCATTAGTGGACCCCAATGAAATTATTATCGGATTGAGAAAAGCGAAAAATATTTTATTGAAAATAACGGCGGAAGTTTTACTGGTTGATCTTGTTGAACTACTTTCGGTAGTAAAAGTAAATGCGATGTCTGGCGTTGTTGCATAGTTGCTTACGGTATTGATTATTGATATTTATGTGAGAAGTCACTCAATTTTGTTCAATTATTGCTACAATAGTTCTTGTATAGTATCTCACATTATTTGATTCAATTATTGTTGATTTAGAAGTTTTGTTTTATTAAGTATTATTAACGTAATAAAATAGAAACATCTTTTATATAAAAGCAGAATACTTTATTAAAGTTATTCTATAAATAGAATATATTATATTCTATTATGCATAGTGTTTTGCATAGTAAAATCTTTTTATATAAAATAGAATACTTTATTAAAGTTATTATATAAATAGAATATATTATATTTTATTATGCATAGTGTTTGCATAGTGCTCAGCATAGTGTTTACCAAAGTAAAAATCTTTTTTATATAAATAGAATATATTATATTTTATTTAAAAGATTTTCTTTAAATATGGACCGTCGATTAAAGTAAATCAATGCGGACCGTCATGGATTAATTCTTATGCATTCCATTTTCCTATAAATAGAAGCTCATTCCTTCATTATTTTCTTTACGAATTCAATTTGAACTCTAGAGAGAGAAACTATAGAGAGAGACTATAGAGATAGAAGAAAAGTTTTACGCTACTTCACTTCTCTTATATCAAGTATTATTTTACGGTAGGGATATTATTTGTTGTACTTTCGTAAGGGATATTATTCTTTTGTATTCAAGAAGAGAACTTACATTATTCCATTTCTTTATTGTTCTATTGTAATAACTTTTGTATCACGTGGCTACCCTATACTTGGTGACATTCTTCTATTATTACTGTCTTTATTATTCACATGGAATATCCTATGCATGCTATCTGTAGGACTGGTTCCATTTTTATTATTCCGTCTTTATTATTACATTCGAATATCCTATCATGTACTTATCTGTGGGACTGGTTCCATCATTTATTATTCGCATTTATTATTACTGTTGGAACATCACATGCCGATTGTGAATTTCACCGACACAGTTACGTAAATTATTGTTACTGTTGGAATAACTTTGTCTGTCGCGAAATACCGCATGCATGGTGATTTCTTTTGTTATTCCATTCTTTATTATACTCAGTTGGTTAAAGTTTTGACTTCTATACTCCATGAAATTAGTGGAATATCCTTGATATTTGCGCTTCATCCAGTATCTTTTCATGGAAATATTCTTCTGAGCATTCTTAAATTTTACTCTACAAAGCAGTATCATGTTGACAATTTGGACGTTATCAGTTCCTAGATAAATTAATTCTTGAACTTGTTTTATTGAATTCTTATATCATTGTCATCATCCTCATGTTTATTTTTTTGAAAGTCATCTGTGGCATGTAGTGCATAGATGGACTTGGTATGATTATGACCAGGGATTATTCGGTATAATCATGAACGTAATGTTACAAATGATGTGGAAAAAGTCCTCATTGGCCCGTAGTGCATTGATGGACAGTTTTTGCTATGATTATGGCTATGGATTCTCTTTAGCCGTAGTGCAAAGATGAATTGTTTTATGGCATGATCAGGACCATTGATGAAAACACGATTATCTTTGGCCCGTAGTGCATGGATAATTCGTGGTCGTGATACTAAAGAATATCCTTGGCACAGTAGTGTGCGGGATGATTTAATGATGTGGATTATTTATTGAAATGAGTCTCGTGATAAAAGTGATGAATTTTTTTTTAAATCATAAAAGATAGTAGATTCCATTCTCTACTTGACTCTTTTAATGGATTGCTTGTTCCGCTGCAGTTAAACTTTATGTCTATTGTATTTTATCAATTTAACATTGTTAGAGGCTAATGATAATTTATTCTGCATTATCTTAGTCATAATATTTCTTACTAAGCTAGTTGAGCTCACCCTTTCTTTCACTGTTCTTTTCAGGAAATGAGAATATAGCTGGGACGAGTCGGGGAACGGAGTGATGGTCCAGAGGATAGCATTAGTAGTCCTCACTATTCTGTGAAATAGTGTGATAATAATTATAATGAGGACTCCTTTTGAGTTTGTATAATCTCTAGTAGATAATATTTGTATTCAAACTCACGGTTTATGTTTTGTCGTATTATACCTGACGGTTGTATTAGTAAGTTGTATTTGAATTCTGTACCATGTATCTGGCGACCCAAGATGAGTAATGTATACCTAATTTTGGGGGCGTCACAGTTGGTATCAAAGATTAGGGATATGATCCCTGGCTAAGATGTGAGATAAGAACTAGGAGGGGAGAGACGGAGAATTCCTTTGCTAGTATGACCTACCTAAGTTTATTTGGTATTTAATTGGTCGGTTAAAGTATAGGGATAATATGTGATATGTTAATTAACCCTTGTTTTGTGGCAGTGTTTGAAAATGGCATCCGAGAATGTTGAGATTATCAATGGAGCACAGGAGACCGTTTAGTCTCCACAGATCAATAATCAGGATAATGTGCAACCAGAGGACAATACTCCTCATGAAAACAATAACACCGATGAAATGGTGAATGATGGGATGGTCAGAGGCTTTATGCGATTCATGCAACAACAGTGACGCGCTCTTGTCCAAAATGCGGTAGAATCTCGATAACTCTCGGACGGTCACCGCATAAAGCAATTTAAGGAGTAATTCATGCAACAACGGGCGAAGCAGCTCCTGTCCATAATGCACGTGGAAACAATGGTAACCCACGGTTGGTTACCGCTAAGTAGTTCAAGGAGCTGGGACCACCGGAGTTTTTGGGAAAGCCAGAACCACTTAAGGCGGAGACATGGATAAAGCAGATTACCAAGATATTTGATGTCTTGGAATGCTCAGAGGAGCAAAAGGTTCCATTCGCCACCTTTATGTTGCGTGAAGAAGGAGATCATTGGTGGGAATCTGTAAAATGTACCCAGCCTGACGCACTCAAGATGTATTGGGAGAAGTTCCAAGAATTATTCAACGACAAGTACTTTCCTGAAAGTATTTGTCACATGAAGAGGTAGAATTCATCAAGTTGGAGCAAAACAATATGGCCAGGTGTCGCGATGACGAGGCTAAGTTTACGGAGTTATCCGGTTTGCATCCCATTTGGTCGATAATGAGGAGTGAATGACGCGAATGTTTTTGCGAGGTTTGAAACCCGATATATCGTCAATACCTCATTTCTCACAAACTTTGTTTATATTTAGATGTTGTGAATAGGGCTCGATTATTGGAGTAGCGATAATGAGTCAAAGACAACCAAAAAGCTGCAACGACCAACAATACGATAATAATCATACCGGTGTGGCAACGGTCATCGAACAACGATAACCATCGTGGGGGATATTATCATGCCAAGTATGGTAACCATTTCGGTGGTAATCATGGCCAAGATAATAAGAATGGACATTTTAAAGAGAAGGTTCAACAATGACGTGAAGGCGTCGACCCAACCCGTTCAAAGGAAGAAGAACACCCATCGGTCGTATGTTATGTTTCAAATGCGACAAGAGGGACACATCCGTCAAAAGCGTATGTAACAATCCAAAGCATGTTTTAATTGCGGAAGAAGGTCACCTAGCTCGATTTTATCGTATGGTGAAGTCAAGTCCAGCCCCGGGATAGTGATGCCAAAGGATGTCCCGAGACAAGCCAAAGCCGTTAGTTTAAGAGGGCATTTTTTTTCTCATGACGAGGAACACCGAATAAAATTATCACGGGTAAGTTAATCATAAGCTCTTACGAAGTCTATACTGTGTTAGAATCTGGGTTCTACTCACTCTTTTTATTTCACCTAGTTGTGTTCAATGTTTGTACTTAACTCCGGAGAAGTTAAACTTTGATTTATCTATTGAAACTCCATTGGGAGAAACCTTCGTTACCTCCACTGTTTATAAATTTTATTTGATTCAAATCGACACTTTCACGTTTCCTATCGATCTTATCTCTTTGAAAATACTTGCCTTTGATGTGGTTTTTTTTGAAACGATTGGTTAACTACTCATCATGTTTTTCGTAAGGTTATTAGCTTTCATATTCCTAACCAACCTATTGTGCGAATTCAAGCAACCAAACCACTAAATTCAATCATTGTCATATCAAGCCATAAGTAAAGAGACTCGATCCTTTTGTTGATGACTTATTTGTGTGGAATGCACCGAAGCCAGACTTTCTGTAGGCGACGTCGTGAATGACGGTGACAAGTTGATAGGTATCATTATGAGGTGCTATCTAGGTTAAGGGATAGAAGTCACAGTTGGTATCAATGTGACGTACTATCCAAGTCTTGGATGAGAGTAACAATTTTGAATGATATTTCTATCATTAATAAATCTCTTGATGTATTCCTGAAGATTTTTAGCCTACCCAGGGCGTGAAATCGAATTTTGTATTGACACCAAAGATACAAACCCATTTCTTAAACCCTCAAAATATTTCTTCAACTAAAACGAGCGTAACATGCGCCAAAAGGCGTTGACTCGAAATGTTGAAGATTACGATCGTCTTATTCAATATCATCGTGGAAGAGAAAACGTGGTAGGCGGCGTGTTGAGTAGAAGATCGTATCGTTTACAAGTCGCGATGTTGTTAACACAAAGACTCATTTCAGTATAACTTGCAAATGATGAAGATAGAGTTAAAGACTCTAGGGACCCACGTGAAGATAACGAATATCTGAGTAAAATCGACTTTAATCGATAAAGTTAAAGGCGCTCAAGCTACATACCCGAATCGATGAATGTGAAGAAGAAGGTTCAAGAGGGCGTTATTCTAGAAGCGAAGAGTTCTTTGAAGGCAGAAATCTCAACCCTCGATTTAATTGACCCATTTGAAATCCTCGATTGAGTAGGAACGTGGCTTATAGACTCGTTTTACCTGCCAAGTATGTCACGCGCTCATAACGTTTTAACGTATCAATGTTACGTAAATATGTGGATGACCCGAACCACATTATTAATTAGAATCGGACGAGATAACGGATGATTTAACGTATGAGATCTCGTGTTAAAATCTTGGATAAGAAGAATCGTATCCAACACTCAAGGGTTATACCTCAAGAGTTAGAATCAAATGAAGTCAAGGTATCCTCACCGTTTCGGCATACCAGTGCGTACGTAAATTTCGAGGCGAAATTCCATAAGGAGGGAGATTGTGAAACCCAGATTTTATGAATAAAGAATTAATTTTCTCGAAATGATTTTTTTATATTATGGTGTGAATTTGAGATAATGTTATAGTTGTGGGTAATATTTATAAATTTTGCAAAGTATGCAAGTTGTCATATTATATTCGATTGGTAGGGGAATATTCATTTTAAACAGGAAATATTCGTATGACGGCACAATCATTGGTGGACCACACAACGGAATTATTGTCGGATTGAGGAAACGACAAAAATATTTTATTAAAAATAACGACGAAAGTTTTACCGTTGATACTTTGTTGAACTACTCGGTAGTAAAAATCAATGTCTACGTTGTTGCATAGTAGCATTACGGTATTGATTATTGATATTTATGTGAGAAGTCACTCGGTTTTGTTCAATTATTGCTACAATAGTTCTTTGCGTAGTATCTCACATTATTTGATTCAATTATTGTTGATTTAGAAGTTTTGCTTTATTACATTATTATTAACGTAATAAAATAGAAACATCTTTTTATATAAAATGAATACTTTATTAAAGTTATTCTATAAATAGAATATATTATATTCTATTATGTATAGTGTTTTGCATAGTAAAATCTTTTTATATAAAATAGAATACTTTATTAAAGTTATTCTATAAATAGAATATATTATATTTTATTATACATAGTGTTTTGCATAGTGCCCAAGTAGTGTTTTGCATAGTAAAAATCTTTTTATATAAATAGAATATATTATATTTTATTTAAAAGATTTTTCTTTAAATATGGATAGTCAGATTAAAGTAAATCAATACTGACCGTTCATGGATTAGTTACTATGCATTCCATTTTCCTATAAATAGAAGCTCATTCCTTCATTATTTTCTTACAATTCACCGAACTCTAGAGAGAGAAACTATAGAGAGAGACTATAGAGTGATAGAAGAAAAGTTTTACGCTACTTCACTACTCTTATATCAAGTATTATTTTACGGTGGGGATATTATTCTTTTGTATTCAAGAAGAGAACTTACATTATTCCATTTCTTTATTGTTCATTGGAATAACATGTATCGTGCAGGCTACCTATACTTGGGTGACATTCTTCTATTATTATGTCTTTATTATTACAGTGAATATCCTGCATGCATGCTATCTGTAGGACTTGGTTCCATTTTATTATTAAGTCTTTATTATTACATCGGAATATCCTATGTGCTATCTGTGGGACTGGTTCCATCATTTATTATTCCGCATTTATTATTACATTGGAACATCCTGTTCGATTGTGAATTTCACGACACGGTTCCGTTAATTATTATTACATTGGAATAACTTTGTCATCTCAAATCTGCGCATGCATGGTGATTTAGTTTGTTATTCCATTCTTTATTATACTCGGTTGGTTAAAGTTTTGACTTCTATACTCCATGAAATTAGTGGAATATCCTTGATATTTGCGCTTCATCTAGTATCTTTTCATGGAAATATTCTTACGAGCATTCTTAAATTTTACTCTAAAAGCGATGTCATGTTGACAATTTGAGCGTTATCGGTTCCTAGATAAATTAATTCTTGAACTTGTTTTATTGAATTCTTATATCATTGTCATCATCCTCATGTTTATTGTTTTGAAAGTCATCTGTGGCCTGTAGTGCATAGATGGACTTGGTATGATTATAACCGAGGATTATTCGGTATAATCATGGTTTGTAATATTACAAATGATGTGGAAAAAGTCCGCATTGGCCCGTAGTGCATTGATGGGCCGATTTTTGCTATGATTATGGCTATGGATTCTCTTTGGTAGTAGTGCAAAGATGAATTGTTTTATGGCATGATCGGACTAGTTGATGAAAACACGATTATCTTTGGCCCGTAGTGCATGGATAATTCGTGGTCGTGATACTAAAGAATATTCTTGGCCTGTAGTGCATGGATGATTTAATGATGTGGATTATTTATTGAGCTGAGTCTCAGCGATAAAATTGATGAAAAACTTTTTAAATCATAAAAGATAGTAGATTCTATTCTCTACTTGACTCTTTTAATGGATTGCTTATTCCGCTACAGTTAAACTTGATGTCTATTGTATTTTATCAGTTTAACATTGTTGGAGGCTAATGATAATTTATTCTGCATTATCTTAGTCATAATATTTCTTACTGAGCTAGTTGAGCTCACCCTTTCTTTCACTGTTCTCTTCAGGAAATGAGAATATAGCTGGGATGAGTCGGGGAACGGAGTGATGGTCCAGAGGATAACATTAGTAGTTCTTACTATTCTGTGAAATAGTGTGATAATAATTGTAATGAGGACTCATTTTGAGTTTGTATAATCTCTAGTAGATAATATTTGTATTCAAACTCACAGTTTATGTTTTGTCGTATTGTACACGATAGTTGTATTAGTAAGTTGTATTTGAATTCTGTACCATGTATCTGGCGACCCAAGATGGGTGAAGTATACCTAATTTTGGGATCGTCACAAAAAGTATCCGATTGAATAGTACCCCGTGAATTGTACTTCGAAAATAGTACTTTGTGAATAATACTCATGAATAGTACTTTATGAATAGTACCCGTGAATAGTACTTTGTGAATAGTACCCCATGAATAGTATTTTGTGAATAGTACCGTATAAATGAATACTACTCATGGACAGTACTCCGACATGAAAAGCTTAAAATTTAACAAGAATGTGTAGAAAATATCCTTGTGAAACGATACTAGATGAAACGCAAATTTCAAGCATATTCTACTAATTTCACGGAGTACAGAAGCAATACTTTAACAAAATGAGGGTATAATCAGGAATACGAGATGAAATAATATTACTCACATACTACAGAGTATGGAAGAAAATATTATTCCTATGAGTACTGAACAAAATAATATCCCTTACCTCAGAAGAAGACTGGATACTGGAATAGTGAGGTAACATACTTCTCTTCTTTTTTCTCTCTATAGCTTCTCTCTCTATAATTGCTCTTATGAGTCTTAGTGAATTGGTGAGAATGAAAGAATAATGAGCTTCTATTTATAGAAAAATATAGTTTCGATAATTGAACGTTTTGGGGCTCAAAATATTACAGTATAATACCTTCATCTTTTTTTTTTCATTTTTAATTTAGTCCTGCAAGTATTATCAAACTTGCACCACCTCCCCTAATAGTACCTCATGTGAATCAATAGTACATTTATATGAACCAATAGTTCTATACATGTGAAAAAAGTAGTTACAATATAGTACCTTCATCTATACCTCAATTTTTAATTTAGTTATGCAAGTATTATCAATCTTGCACTACCTCCCCTAATAGTACATGCATGTGAATCAATAGTACACACATGTGAACAAAATAGTTACAAGCATGTGAATTAATATCAATTAATTGCTTATTTATTCGATTAATTATCCGATTGGTCAATATAACCTCCAGACATCAATTATTATCGAAATAAATGTCGATTTCCACTAACACTAATAATCCCAACACAATAGAACTATCAAATTCATCTTTAATCAACACGAACTTATTCATTATTATTAAAATAGGTATACATCACCTATTACGAGTAATATTGAAGATGTCAAATACATGGTACAGAATACAAATACAACAATTATACAAGCATCACCTATTAAATGTAAAATGCGACAAAACATAAAATTGTGTGAGTTTTAATACAAATATTATCGTCTAGACAATATACAAACTCAAATTCAATATTATTACATTTATTTTCCACTATTTCCTTTGAATAGTGAGGACTACTAATGCTATCATCACAATTAAAATCACTCAGTTCCCAGACTAGTCCTGCTACGTTCTCATTTCACGAAGAGAACAATAAAAGTAAAAGGTGAGCTCAACTAGCCCGATGGGAAATATTATGACTAAGATAATGCGAGAATATATTATCGTTAGCCTTCAACGATGTGTTAAAGCGATACAATATAACAACCATCAAGTTTAAGCTGCGGTGGAACAAAGCAATCCATTAAAAGAGTCAGTAGAGAATAAAATCTACTATCTTTTATGATTTAAAAGGTTTTCATCACTTTTATCATTTGGGACTCGACAATAATAAATAATCCACATCATCGAATCACCCACACTTTTCTGACGAGATATTCTTTAGTATCCGACGACCACAATTATCCATGCACTACGGGCCAAGAATATTTGTGTATTCAATAATGGTCATGATCATGCCAACAACTATCCATCATATGCACTCACTGGGCCAATGAGGACTTTTACCACATCATTTGTAACATTACGGTCATGATTACACGAATAATCCACAGTCATAATCATACCAAGTCCATCTATGCATGCTATAGGCCACAGATGACTTTCAACAAAATATAAACATGAGGATGATGACAATGATATAAGAATTCAATAAAACAAGTTCAAAATTAATTTATCCGAGGAACTAATAACGTCCAAATTGTCGACATGATCTTTGCTTTGTAGAGTAAAATTCAAGAATGCTCGAAGAATATTTCCATGAAAAGATCTTTGGATGAAGCGCAAATATCAAGGATATTCCACTAATTTCATGGAGTATAGAAGTCAAAACTTTAACCAATTTGAGTATAATAAGGAATGGAATAACAAAAGAAATCACCGGGCATGCGATAGACCCACTTGCAGGCGAGTTATTCCAACGAGAATAATAAATAACGGAATCGGTCGGTAAAAGCGCCTGACGAGGATATTCCAACAAAATAATAAAAGGGGAATCGGTCCGGCGTAAAATGCCTGAGAACGGGATATTCAACGAATAATAAAAAAAGGGAATCGAGTCCGGCGTAAAAGCGACAGACGAGATATTCCAACGAATAATAAAAAGGAATGGAACCCGGTCCGTAATAGAAACGCCTGAGACGAGGATGTTCCAACAGAATGATAAAGAATGGAACAACAGAAGAATTTCACCAAGTATAGGGTAGCCCGCGTATACAGGTTATTCTAACAGAATAATAAAGAATGGAATAACAGAAGTTCTCTTCATGGATAAGAAAGAAATAATACTCCCTACCTTAGAAAAACTGGATACTGGAATAGTGAGGTAGCAGACTTCTCTTCTTCTTTCTATAATTTCTCTCTATAATAATCGCTCTAAAGCTTTTGTGAATTGGTGAGAAATGAAGGAAGAATGAGCTTCTATTTATAGAAAAATATAGTTTCGATAATTGCACGTTTTGGGGCTCGAAAAATTACGATCTGATACCTCGACTTTTCCTTTATTTTTAATTTAGTCATGGAAGTATTATCAAACTTGCACCACCTCCCCTAATAGTAAATAATGTGATTCAATAGTAAATTATGTGAATCAATAGTTCTAGACATGTGAAAATCTGAATTACGATATAGTACCTCCATCTATACCTCCATTTTAACTTAGTCATGCAAGTATTATCAATCTTGCACCAACTCCCCTAATAGTAACAAGAATGTGAAACAATAGTATACACATGTGAACAAATAGTTATAATCATGTGAAATAATAGCAATCAATTGCTCATTTATCCAGGTTAAATACTGGATTGGTCGATATAACCTCCAGGACATCAATTATTATCGAAATAATTGTGGATTTTTCACTAACACAAATAATTCCAACACAATGAAACCATTTTTATCAAAATATAAATTTTGAAATTTTGAAGTTTGACTTTTCCCAAAAAAATCAAATTGTTGACTTTTGACGAAATAGTGAATTAGGAAAATTTTGTGTTTATAGACTATTTTACTAATTTCATCGTTCAGGACTCAAATATCACGTCCGCGTCTCCAAATTCAACTCAGAACACAACTTCAATTTTAATAACATTCATCATTAATATTATAACTCACAATATTTATCAACGAGTCGTTTCCCCGGAAAGAGGGGGCTTTCGATAAGGATTTCTCCTATTGGCGGCGCATGATTAGGTGACCAAACCTCTCCTTGTGAGAACTTAGACATTGTAAATATTGCAATTTAATAATATGAATAACTTTGTCGTCTCAATTATTGATTTAATAAAATAACATATTATGCGAGATGATCTTTTATGACAATAATCGAATCAATAATATGAGAGATATGATCACGACAATTCTTGTAGCAATAATTGAGTATAAGCGGTGACTTCTCACGTAAGCATCAATAATCAATCTGGTGTGCTCTTATGCAACCACAGCGTATTCTTTGTACTTTTACTACTAAGGTAGTTCAGCGATTAACGGTAAAACTTTAATAGTTATTTTCATAAAAAAGTTTTTTTATCGTTTTCTCGATCAAATGATAATTCCGTTTGTGGGGTCCACCATGATTGTGTCCGTATCTGAATATTCCTGTTAAAATGAATATTCCCAGACCAATCGAATATTATATAACAACTTGCGTACTTTTGCAAAATTTGTAAATATTACCCACAACTATAACATTATATCAAATCCACACCATAATATTCAAAAATATATTTGAGAAAAAATTTAATCTTTATTCAAAAAGTTGGGGTCTTACAACCTCCCTTCTTTATGAAATTTCATCCTCGAAATTAGAATGCGTACTGGTATGTCGAAGAGGTGAGGATACTTTGATTTCATTTGATTCTAACTCCCGGTCATTTCCTCAACATCGTGGTTTCTCCACAAAACTTTGACTTGAGGTATAACCTTGGGCGTAGAATATGTTCCTTCTTATCAAGATTTTAACGGGAACCTCTTTCATACGTTAAATCTTCCTCTATTTCGTCTGGTTCTAACTCAATAATGTGGTTGGGTCTTTCACATATTTACGTAACATGGATATGTGAAAAAGCGTTATGAACCACGAGAGACATACTTGGCGGTAAAAGCGAGTCTATAGCCCACGATTCCTACTCGATCGAGGATTAAAAATGGGCCAATGAATCGAGGTTGAGCTTTCCTCTCTTTCCAAATCTTGTAACTCCTTTCCATGGAGCAACACGTAACAACACATGATCTCGATATCGAATTCTCGTCCTTTCGATGAAGATCGGCATAACTCTTTTATCGATCTTGTGAGGTTTTATATCGTTGTCGGATCATTTGAATCTTTTAAAGTAGTCATACGTACCAACTCTCGGTCCCAACAACGTTGCTTCACCCACCTCATCCCGACATCTTTGGAGAGCGACACTTTCTTCCATCTGGCGCCTCAAATGGAGCCATGCCAATACTTGCGATAAGCTGTTGTTGTAGGAAAAACTCCACCAATGGTAGAACTTATCCCACTTCCTTTGAAGTCGAGGACACGAGTCTTAATAGATCTTCAAGAGTTTGAATAGTCCTCTCCATTGCCCGTCCAAATCGAGGATGATATCTTAAAGCTAAATCGTAAATCCGTGCCCCATAGCTTTTTGCAAACTAACCCAAAAATCTTGAAGTGAATCTTGGGTCTCGATCGAAAACTATGGATCTTGGCATACCATGCGATCTTACAATCTCGTTTATGTACATCTGAGCAAGGCGTTCAAGTGTATAAGTTTCTCGTATATGGGTAAGAAATGAAGCGGACTTGGTCGATCTATCAACAATGACCCAAATTGCATCTATGCCTTGAGAAACCTTGGGAAGACCGATGCTTGAAATCCATAGTAATGTGTTCCCACTTCCATTACGGAATTTCAAGTGGTTGCAATGGACCTTTTGGTACTTGATGCTCACTTTGACTCGTTGACAAGTTAAACACCTTGAGATAAACTCTTGCTATCTCTCTCTTCATATTGCTCCACCAAAATGTATGTGAAGATCACGATACATTTGGTACTCCCCAGAGATGGATTACAAGCGGTGTGTTGTGCGCCTCCATCATGATTTTATACTTTAAATCGGGGTTGTTAGGAACACAAAGTGCAGGAGTTGACTCAAAGTATTCCTTCCTCATCGATTCTTGCTTGCGGCGTAGCACCTTCTTGCACTTTCTTCTTCATACGCATTAGCTCCAGTGCATAGCTTGGCGACTTTAACTTTATCGATTAAAAGTCGGTTCTACTTTCGTATGTTTGCCATCATCATGTGGGTCCTGAGTCTTTATCTCTAACTCCATCCTTTGCAAGTCATACAAAATGGGCTTTGCGTTGACAATATTGCACTTTCGTACCCGCATATGATCTTACTACTCGGTCGTCGGCTACCACGTTCGCTTTTCGGGGATGGTATTGGATGGTATGATCATAATCTTTCAATAGTTCAAGCCAGCGTCGTTGTCGCATGTTGAGTTCCTTTTGGGTGAAGAAATATTTGAGGCTTTTATGATCAAGTGTAGATCTCCACCTTCTCTCCATCTGGTAATGCCTCCAAATCTTAAGCGCCAAAAATGCGGTTTTGCCAACTCTAGATCATGGTAGGGTAATTCCTCTCATATTCTTTGAGTTGTCGTGAGGCATAGGCTATGACTTTCCCATGTTGCATGAGAACACATCCTAACCCTTTGCACGAAGCATCACTTTGTAGATGACAAATCCCTCAAGGCGGATGGTATTGTCGAGCAGGTCTTGAAATGAGTCTCCTCTTGAGTTCTTGAAAACTCTTCTCACATTCCTCACTCCAATAGAACTTTGTATCTTTTGAGTCGGTGAGTTAATGGAGTAGCGATTAGAAAATCCCTTCCACGAATCTCATATAATAACTACTAATCAAGAAAAAGCTACGTGCTTGATCATTTGATTTAGGTTGCTCCCGACTTTGAATAGCTTCAATCTTTCTTTGGGTCAGCGGATATTCCATGACTTGATATCACGTGCCCAAGGAATGCTGACTTCCTCGAGCGAAACTCGCATTTCTTCAACTTGGCATATAAGCTTGTTTTCCACGAAGCTTTTGGAGTATCGACCTCAAGTGTTGCTCATGATCTTCACGGCTTTTGGAATATATGAGGATGTCATCAATAAAGACGACCACAAAATGATCCAAATATTCCTTGAATACTCGGTTCATCATATCCATGAAAGCGGCGGGGCATTAGTCGATCAAAAGACATGACTAAAATTCATAATGCCGTCTGGGAGTTCGAAGAAGCGATCTTTGGAATATCCTCGGTTTTAACCTTGATTGATGATATCGAGCGAAGATCGATCTTTGAAAAAATTGTGCTCCTTATGGCGATCAAGCGGGTCATCAATACGTGGCAATGGGTACCTATTTTGATGGTGACATGATTCAACTCCAGATAATCAATACAAAAATCGCATACTCCCATCTTTCTTCTTCACGAATAGAGCAGGGGAGCACCCCAAGGAGGCGTCTTGGGGCCAGAATGAAACCAATGTCTAACAATTCCTGCAATTGGGTCTTTAACTCCACGAAGTTCAATAGGAGCCATTCGATATGGGGCTTTGGAAATGGGTTTTGTCTTAGGTTCAAGTCGATACAAAATTCAACTTCACGCTCTGAGGGTAGGCGGGGAAGTTCTTGAGGGAATCGTCGGAAATTTATTAACAATAGAAATATCCTTCAAATCGGCGTATTTTTGTTTAAATCAAGTGACATGAGCTAAGAAAACTTGACATCCATTTTTCAATAAGCGAATAGCTTTATGGCTTGAGATGGCCGTGATTGATTTTAATGGTTTGGTCGCTTGAATTAGCATAATAGGTTTATTAGGAATATGAAAGCTAACAACCTTACGAAAACAATCAATTTTAGCATGATGAGTAGTTAACCAATCAATCCCTAGAATCACGTCAAATGCAAGTATTTTTAAGGAGATAAGATCGACGAGGTAACGTGCGATTCTGGATTTGAATCAAACAAGACTTATAAGCGATGGATGTAATGAAGGTTTCTCTAATGGAGTTTCAACGAGATAAGTCAAAGTCTAATTTCTCGGTCAAATTTAAGCGTTGGCGCAAGTAGGAGAAATAAAAGAATGGGTAGAACAGGTATCAAATAAGGTATAGACTTCACTAGAGTTTATGATAAAGCTTACCGTGATAACCTCGTTCGGGTTCCTTGCTTTACGGGAGGTCACAACAAATGCTCTCTCCCTTGCTTCTAGGGCTTTGACTTTTACGGGAATGACCTTTGGTGCCTCCATCCTAGTGAACTTGTCTTGATGAGCGACAAAAATCGAGCTAAGTGACCTTCTCTTCCACAATTATAACATGCTTTGGATGGCATCGCGCGGTTTGGGTGATGTGTCCCTCCCCTCGCATTTGAAGCATATGATGGGTGGTGGTTTCTCCTTCCTTAACAGCGGGTCTTTGGTCTTGACGTCTTTCCATCATTGTTGAATCTCCTTTTCTTGAAATGTCCATTTTATTGTCTTGGCTATGATTACCACCAAAGTGGTTACCATTTACGGCATGTTGATTCCCTCCACGCTTGTTGTCACTAGCTTTTGATGGTTGTTACCACTTGTATTTTTTCATTACTCTGCATTTGCTTTCTCTTGGTTGCGTTGACTCGTTATCGCGCTCCAATAAGCGAGCCCTATTTACAACATCTCGAATACAAACCACGGTTTATGAGAAATAAGATATTGGCGTATCTCGGTTTTCAAACCTCTTA
Source organism: Panax ginseng (assembly GCA_020205605.1). Lineage (NCBI taxonomy): Eukaryota > Viridiplantae > Streptophyta > Magnoliopsida > Apiales > Araliaceae > Panax > Panax ginseng. The sequence goes on from CM035142.1 coordinate 26,036,913, forward strand.
AAAACATTAAGTCATTAAGTTCCTCATTATCGACCAAATGGGATGCTGAGCGGGATAACTCATAAATTTAGCCTCGTATTGCGACACGGTCATATTGTTTTGTTCCAACTTGATAAACTCCACCTCTTTCATGTGGCGAATACTTTGGGAAAGTACTTGTCGTTGAATAGCTCTTGGAACTTCTCCCAAGACATCTTGAGTGCGTCGGTTTGAGTACGTTTCTGATTCCCACCGATGTCTGCCTCTTCCTTCCTGCATGACATAAAAGGTGGCGAAGGGAACCTTTTGCTCCTCGGAGCATCCCAGACATCAAATATCTTGGTGATCTGCTTTATCCATGCTTGACCTTAAGTGGTTTTGGCTCTCCAATAAACTCGGTGGTCCCGACTCCTTGAAGCTGTTTTAGCGGTGGCCGTCAAGAGTTTCCGGTGTTTCCACCTACATTTTGGATGAGGCCGCTCTACTTTGATGTTGCATGAATTGCATAAAGCCTCGAACATTCCATCGTTCATCATTTGGTCGGTGTTGTTGTTTGCATGAGGATTGTCGCCTTCTGATGCACATTATTACGATTGTTGATCTGTGGAGACTCAGCGGTCTCTTGTGCTCCATTGCTATTCTCAATATTCTCGGATGCCATTTTCAAATCTTGCCACAAAACAAGGGTTAATTGACATGAACATATTATCCATATACTCGACCAACCAATTAAATACCAAATAAACTTAGGTAGGTCATACTAGCGAAGGAATTCCCGTCTCTCCCTCCTAGTTCTAGTCTCACATCTTAGCAGGGATCATATCCTAAGCTTTGATACCAAGCTGTGGCGCCCCCCCCAAATAGGTATACATCACCTATTACGAGTCGTCAAATACATGATACAGAATACAAATACAACTTAATTATACAAGCTATCGTGTAAAAAATGCGACAAAACATAAGTTGTGAGTTTTAATACAAATATTGTCGTCTAGACAATATACAAACTCAAATTCAATATTATTACATTTATTTTCCACTATTTCACTTTGAATAGTGAGGACTACTAATGCTATCATCACAATTAAAATCACTCCAGTTCCCCAGACTAGTCCTACTTCGTTCTCATTTCACGAAGAAACAATAAAAGTAAAAGGTGAGCTCAACTAGCCCGATGGGAAATATTATGACTAAGATAATGCGAGAATATATTATCGTTAGCCTTGACGATGTTAAGCGATACAATATAACAACCATCAAGTTTAAGCTGCGGTGAACAAGCAATCCATTAAAAAAGTCAGTAGAGAATAAAATCTACTATCTTTTATGATTTAAAAGGTTTTCATCACTTTTATCGTTTGGGACTCGACAATAAATAATCCACATCATCGAATCACCCCTACTTTTCTGACGAGGATATTCTTTAGTATCACGACCACAATTATCCATGCACTTCTACGGGCCAAGAATATTTGTGTATTCAATAATGGTCATGATCATGCCAACAAGCTTTGTCCATCAATGCACTCTACGGGCCAATGAGGACTTTTACCATCATTTTAACATTTACGGTCATGATTACACCGAATAATCCACAGTCATAATCATACCAAGTCCATCATGCACTATAGGCCACAGATGACTTTCAACAAAATATAAACATGAGGATGATGACAATGATATAAGAATTCAATAAAACAAGTTCAAGAATTAATTTATCCGAGGAACTAATAACGTCCAAATTATCGACATGATCTTTGCTTTGTGAGAGTAAAATTCAAGAATGCTCGGAAGAATATTTCCATGAAAAGATCTTTGGATGAAGCGCAAATATCGAGGATATTCCACTAATTTCATGGAGTATAGAAGTCAAAACTTTAACCAATTTGAGTATAATAAGGAATGGAATAACAAAAGAAATCACCGGGCATGCGATAGACCCTTGGCGAGTTATTCAACGAATAATAATAATAAATAACGGAATCGGTCGGCGTAAAAGCGCGTAAAAGACGAGCGAGGATATTCAACAAAATAATAAAAAAGGCGGAATCGGTCAAAGGCGTAAAAAATGCCTGAACGAGGATATTCAAACGAGAATAATAAAAAAAAAATCGAATCCGGCGTAAAATGCGCGCTGAGACAGGATATTCAAACGAGAATAATAAAAGATGGAACCGGTCCGTAGCGTAGAACGCCTTGACGGGATGTTCCAACAGAATGATAAAGAATGGAACAACGAAAGAATTTCACCAAGTATAGGGTAGCCGCGTATCTGAGTTATTCAACGAGAATAATAAAGAATGGAATAACGAAGTTCTCTTCATGGATAAGAAAGAAATAATACTCCTACCTTAGAAAAAGCTGGATCTTTGGAATAGTGAGGTGTGAGACTTCTCTTCTTCTTTCTATAATTTCTCTCTATAATAATCGCTCTAAAAGCTTTTGTGAATTGGTGAGAATGAAGGAAGAATGAGCTTATTTATAGAAAAATATAGTTTCGATAATTGCGCGTTTTGGGGCTCGAAAAATTACGATCTGATACCTCCACTTTTCCTTTATTTTTAATTTAGTCATGGAAGTATTATCAAACTTGCACCACCTCCCTAATAGTAAATAATGTGATTCAATAGTAAATTATGTGAATCAATAGTTCTAGACATGTGAAAATACAATTACGATTATAGTACCTCCATACATACCTCCATTTTTAACTTAGTCATGCAATATTATCAATCTTGCACCAACTCCCCTAATAGTAACAAGAATGTGAAACAATAGTATACACATGTGAACAAATAGTTATAATCATGTGAAATAATAGCAATCAATTGCTCATTTATCCAGGTTAAATACTGGATTGGTCGATATAACCTCCAGACATCAATTATTATCGAAATAATTGTGATTTTCACTAACACAAATAATTCCAACACAATGAAACCATTTTTTATCAAAAATATAAATTTTGAAATTTTGAAGTTTGACTTTTCCCAAAAAAAGTCAACTGTTGACTTTGACCAAATAGTGAATTAGGAAAATTTTGTGTTTATAGACTATTTTTACTAATTTCATCGTTCAGGACTCAAATATCACGTCCGCGTCTCCAAATTCAACTCAGAACACAACTTCAATTTTAATAACATTCATCATTAATATTATAACTCACAATATTTATCAACGAAATTCGTTCCCGGAAAGAGGGGCTTTCGATAAGGATTTCTCCTATTGGCGCATGATTAGGTGACCAAACCTCTCCTTGTGAAACTTCTAGACATTGTAAATATTGCAATTTAATAATATGAATAACTTTGTCGTCTCAATTATTGATTTAATAAAATAACATATTATGCGAGATGATCTTATGATAATAATCGAATCAATAATATGAGAGATATGATCACGACAATTCTTGTAGCAATAATTGAGTATAAGCGGTGACTTCTCACGTAAGCATCAATAATCAATCTGGTGTGCTACTTATGCAACCACAGCGTATTCTTTGTACTTTTACTACTTAGTAGTTCAACGATTAACGGTAAAACTTCCATGTTATTTTCATAAAAAGTATTTTTATCGTTTTCTCGATCAAATGATAATTACGTTGTGGGGTCCACCAATGATTGTGCGTTTTATGCGAATATTCCTGTTAAAATGAATATTCCCAGACCAATCGAATATTATATAACAACTTGCGTACTTTGCAAAATTTGTAAATATTACCCACAACTATAACATTATATCAAATCCACACCATAATATTCAAAAATATATTTAGAAAAATTTAATCTTTATTCAAAAGTTGAGTTGGGGTCTTACGGTCATGATTACAATTAAGAATAATCCTCGGTCATAATCATACCAAGTCCATCTATGCACTACTCGGCCCAGATGACTTTCAACATAATACAAACATGAGGATGATGACAATGATATAAGAATTCAATAAAACAAGTTTAAGAATTAATTTATCCATGAACTAATAATGTCCAAATTGTCAACATGATACTTCTTTGTAGAGTAACACTCAATAATGTTCAGAAGAATATTTCCATAAAAAGATACTGGATGAAGCGCAAATATCAAGGATATTCCACTAATTTCATGGAGTATAGAAGTCAAAACTTTAACCAACTGAGTATAATAAAAATAGAATAACAAAAGAAATCACCAGGCATGCGATAGACCGCACATGCAAGTTATTCCAATAGAATAATAAATAATGGAACCAGGTCATGCGTAAACGCATCTACAGGATATTCCAACAGAATAATAAATAATGGAACCAGTCATGTGCGTAAGCGTCTTCTACGAGGATATTCCAACGAATAATAAATAATGGAACCCGGTCATGCGTAAGCGCACGCGGGACGCGATGTTCCAACATAATAATAAACAACGGAACCAGGTCATGCGTAAAAACATGCAGGCGGGGATGTTCCAACATAATGATAAAAATGTAATAATAACAGAAATCACCATGCATGCGGTACTTGGCGATGAGGCGAGTTATTCCAACATAATGATAAAGAATGGAATAATGAAGAATTTCACCAAGTATAGGGTAGCCTTCAGCGTATACTGAGTTATTCCAATGAAATTATAAAGAATAGAATAACAGAAGTTCTCTTCATGAATACAAAAGAAATAATATCCCCTACCTTAGAAAGAAGAGTCTTTGGATATAGAAGTAGTGAAGTAGCGAACACTTTTCTTCTTTCTCTCTATAGTTTCTCTCTCTAGAGTTTCAAAGGAATTAAGTAAGAAATAATGAAGGAATGAGCTTATTTTTATAAGAAGAATGGACTGCATAGTAACTAATTCATGAACGGTCCAGATTGATTTACTTTAAACGGACGGTCCAGATTGGTTTACAATAAAATATAATATATTCTATTTATAATCTAATAAAACGAATAACTTTATAAAAGTATTATGTTTTATATAAAAAGATTTTACTATCTGCAAACACTATGTAGGCCTTATACAAACACTATGCATAATAAAATATAATATATTCTAATTATTGTCTAATAAAATAGATAACTTTATAAAAGTATTCTGTTTTATATAAAAAGATTTTACTATTAGTCTAATAAAATGAATAACTTTATAAAAGTATTCTGTTTTATATAAAAAGCTTTTCTGTTTTATTACATTAATAATACTAATAAAACAAAACTCATCATCATTATTATAATTCACAATATTAATCGACCAGGTCGTTCCCAGGAAAGAGGGGGCTTTCCAATAAGGATTTCTCCCCATTGGCGCGCAATTAGGTGACCAAACCTCTCCTTGACAGAACTTCTAGACATTGTTAATATTGTAAATAATAATATTAATAACTTTGTCATCTCAATTATTGATTATAAAATATTGACAATAATTGAATCAAATAACGTGAGATACTGATGCGTGATTCTTTATATAACAATAATTGAACAAAAGCGGTGACTTCTCACGTAAGCATCAATAATCAATCTGAGTGTGCTTCTTATGTAACTATCATTATTCTTTTACTTTTAACATAGGGTGTTTCAACGATTAACGGTAAAACTTCCGCCGTTATTTTTATAAAGTATTTTTGTCGTTTTCTCAATCAAATGAATAATTCCGTTAGGGTCCACCAATGATTGTAATCGTTGTATGAATATTCCTGTTAAAACGAATATTCCCAGACCAATCGAATATTTTATAACAACTTGCGTACTTTTGCAAAATTTATAAATATTACCCACAACTATACCATTATATCAAATTCATTCCATAATATTCAAAAATGATATTTATAGAAAATTCATCTTTATTCATAAAAGTTGGGGTCTTACAACCTCCCTTCTTATGAAATTTACGCCTTGAAATTAGAGGTGCGTTACACGGTATGTCGAAGAGGTAAGGATACCTTGATTTTATTTCAGATTCTAACTCCCAAGTCATTTCCTCAACATCGTGTTTTCTCCACAAAACTTTGACTTGAGGTATAACCTTGGAACGTAGAATATGTTCCTTCTTATCCAAGATTTGAACAGGAATCTCTTCATACGTCAAATCTTCCGCTATGTCGTCCGGTTCTAACTCAATAATGTGGTTCGGGTCTTCCACATATTTACGTAACATGGATCTGTGAAAAACGTTATGAACACGAGACATACTTGGCGGTAAAACGAGTCTATAGGCCACAGTTCTTACTCGTTCGAGGATTAAAAATGGGCCGATGAATCGAGGATTGAGCTTTCCTCTTTTTTAAATCTCGTAACTCCTTTCCATGGAGCAACACGTAACAACACATGATCTCCTATATCGAATTCCACGTCCTTTCGATGAAGATCATCATAACTCTTTTGTCGATCTTGTGTGGTTTTATATCGTTGTCGGATCGTTTGAATCTTTTCCGTAGTCATACGTACCAACTCCGGTCCCAACAACGTTGCTTCACCCACCTCATCCCAAAGATCTTTGGAGAACAACACTTTCTTTCATACAATGCCTTAAATGGAGCCATGCCAATACTTGTTTGATAACCGTTGTTGGAAAACTCCACCAATGGTAAGAACTTATCCCAACTTCCTTGAAGTCAAGGACACGAGTCTTAATAAATCTTCAAGAGTTTGAATAGTCCTTTCCACCGCTGCCGTCCGTCGAGGATGATATCTTAGAAACTAAATCAGTAATCTGTGCCCATAGCTTTCTGAAACTAACCCAAAATTGTGAAGTGAATCTTGGGTCTCGATCAGAAACTATGGATACTGGCATACCATGCAGTCTTACAATCTTGTTTATGTACATACGAGCAAGACGTTCAAGTGTATAAGTTTCTCGTATCGGTAAGAAATGAGCAGACTTGGTCAATCTATCAACAATGACCCAAATTGCATCTATACCTTGAGAAACCTTAGGAAGACCGATAAAGAAATCCATGGTAATGTGCTCCCACTTCCATTCTAGAATTTTAAGTGGTTGCAATGGACCTTTTGGTACTTGATGCTCCGCTTTAACTCGTTGACAAGTTAGACACCTTGAGATAAACAGCGCTATTTCTCTCTTCATATTGCTCCAACAAAATGTATAACGAATATCATGATACATTTTGGTACTCCCAGGATGGATTGCAAATGATGTGTTGTGAACCTCCATCATGATTTTATACTTTAAATCAGGGTCATTAGGAACACAAAGTTTGGAGTTGACTTGAAGTATTCCTTCTTCATCGATTCTTGCTTCCGATATAGCACCTTCTTGCACTTTCTTCCTCATACGCATAAGCTCCAGGTCTGTAGCTTGAGCAGCTTTAACTTTATCAATTAAAGTCAGTTCTACTCGTATATTCGCCATCATCACATGGGTCCATGGAGTCTTTAACTCTATCTCCATCCTTTGCAAGTCACACAAAATGGGCCTTTGTGTTGACAATATCGCACTCGTACTTGCATATGATTTTCTACTCAATGCGTCAGCTACCACGTTCGCTTTTCCAGGATGGTATTGGATGGTATGATCATAATCTTTCAACAGTTCAAGCCACCGTCGTTGTCTCATGTTAAGTTCTTTTTGAGTAAAGAAATATTTGAGGCTTTTATGATCCGTAAAGATCTCCACCTTCTCCCCATACAAGTAATGCCTCCAAATTTTAAGTGCGAAGACAACATCTGCTGACTCTAGGTCATGAGTAGGATAATTCTTCTCATATTCTTTGAGTTGTCTTGAGGCATAGGCTATGACTTTCCTATGTTGCATGAGAACACATCCCTTTGCCCGAAGCATCACTGTAGATGACAAATCCCTCCGAGCCAAATGGTATTATCAGAATAGGTGCTGAAATGAGTCTCCTCTTGAGTTCTTGAAAACTCTTTTCACATTCTTCACTCCAACCGAACTTTTTATCTTTCCGAGTCAGCTGAGTTAATGGAGTAGCTATTCGAGAAAATCCTTCCACGAATCTCCGATAATAACTAGCTAAGCCGAGAAAGCTACGTACTTCGGTCACTGATTTAGGTTGCTCCCAGCTTTGAATTGCTTCAATCTTTGCCAGGTCAACAAATATTCCATGACTTGATACTACGTGCCCAAGGAATGCTACTTCCTCAAGCCAGAACTCACATTTCTTCAATTTGGCATAAAGCTTGTATTCACGAAGCTTTTGGAGTGTTAGCCTCAAGTGTTGCTCATGATCTTCACGGCTTTTGGAATAAATAAAGATGTCATCAATAAAGATGACTACAAAGTGATCCAAATATTTCTTGAATACTTGGTTCATCATATCCATGAAGGCAGGAGGAGCATTAGTCAATCCAAAGGACATGACTAGAAATTCATAATGCCCGTCTCGGGGTTCTCAAGGCGCCTTTTGGAATATCCTCGGTTTTAACCTCAAATTGATGATATCCAGAACGAAGATCGATCTTTGAAAAAAATTTGGCTCCTTGCAATTGGTCGAACAGGTCATCAATACGTGGCAATGGGTACCTATTTTTGATGGTGACATGATTCAACTCCCGATAATCAATACAAAGTCGCATACTCCCATCTTTCTTCTTCACAAATAGAACAGGAGCACCCCAAGGAGACGTACTAGGACGAATGAAACCAATGTCTAGCAATTCCTGCAATTGGGTCTTTAACTCCTGAAGTTCAATAGAAGCCATTCGATATGGGGATTTGGAAATGGGTTTTGTATCGGGTTCAAGGTCAATACAAAATTCAACTTCACGCTCTGGGGGTAGGCCAGGAAGTTCTTCAGGGAATACGTCAGGAAATTTATTAACAATAGAAATATCCTTCAAATCTGACGTATTTTTTTTAAATCCGTGACATGAGCTAAGAAAGCTTGACATCCGTTTTTCAATAAAGGAATAGCTTTATGGCTTGAGATGACCGTGATTGATTTTATGGTTTGGTCGCTTGAATTCACATAATAGGTTTATTAGGAATATGAAAGCTAACAACCTTACGAAAACAATCAATTTTAGCATGATGACTAGTTAACCAATCAATCCCTAGAATCACGTCAAATGCAAGTATTTTTAAGGAGATAAGATCGACGAGTAACGTCGCGATTCTGGATTTGAATCAAACAAGACTTATAAACGAAGGATGTAATGAAGGTTTCTCCTAATGGAGTTTCAACAGATAAGTCAAAGTCTAATTTCTCTGGAGTCAAATTTAAACGTTGAGCGCAAGTAGGAGAAATAAAAGAATGGGTAGAACTGGTATCAAATAAGGTATAGACTTCACTAGAGTTTATGATAAGCTTACCCGTGATAACCTCGTTCGGGTTCCTTGCTTTCTGGGAGGTCATAACAAACGCTCTCTCTTGCACTACCGGCTTTGACTTTTCTGGGACGGTCAGAAAATTTAGCTTCGTATTGCGACACGGTCATATTATTCTGCTCTAACTTGATGAACTCTACCTCTTTTATGTGACAAATACTTTCGGAAAGTACTTGTCGTTGAATAGTTCTTGGAACTTCGCCGAGACATCTTCGATCAAGGCGGAGTTAAGTATGCTTTCTGGAATTCCCACCAATGAATCCTCTCCTCGCAACATAAAGGCGTCAAAGGGAACCTTTTGCTCCTCGGAGCATCCCAAGACATCAAATATCTTGGTGATCTGCTTTATCTATGCTTCTGTCTTAAGTGGTTTTGGCTCTCCAATAAACTCCGGTGGTCCCAGCTCCTTGAACTGTTTAGCGGTGACCGTCTGAGAGTTTCCAGTGTTTCCACCTACATTTTGGAAAGGAGCCGCTCTCGCCTGCTGTTGCATGAATTGCATAAAGCCTCTGAACATTCCATCATTCATCATTTGGTCAGTATTGTTGTTTGCATGAGGATTGTCGCCTTCTTGATGCACATTATCCTGATTATTGATATGTGGTGAATCAACGGTCGCCTGTGCTCCATTGCTATTCTCAACATTCTCGGATGTCATTTTCAGATACTGCCACAAAACAAAGGTTAATTGACATGTAACGTATTATCCCTATATTCTGACCGACCAATTAAATATCAAATAAACTTAGGTAGGTCATACTAGCGAAGGAATTCTCCGTCTCTCCCCTCCTAGTTCTATTCTCACATCTTAGCCAGGGATCATATCCCTAAACTCTGATACCAACTGTGACGCCCCCAAAATCGGTATACATCACCTATTCTCAGTCGCCAAATACATGGTACAAAATTCATATACAACTTAATTATACAACAGTAGTGTAAAATACGACTAAACATATGCTGTGAGTTTTAATACAAATATTGTCATCTAGACAATATACAAACTCAATGGGGTCCTTATTACATTTATTATCACACTATTTCATAGAATATTGAGGACTACTAATGCTATTATCTAGACCATCACTCTGTTCCCCGACTAGTCCCTGCTACGTTCTCATTTCCTGAAGAGAATAATGAAAGCAAAAGGGTGAGCTCAACTAGCCCAGTAAGAAATATTATGACTAAGATAATACAAAATAAGTTATCATTAGCCTTCAACAGTGTTAAACTGATAAAATATAACAAACATCAAGTTTAACTGCAGCGGAACAAGCAATCCATTAGAAGAGTCAAGTAGGGAATAAAATCTACTACCTTCTATGATTTAAAGGGTTTTTCATCACTTTTATCGCTGAGACTCAGCTTAATAAATAATCCACATCATCAAATCATCCCTGCACTACAGGCCAAGGATATTCTTTAGTATCACAACCACGAATTATCCATGCACTACGACAAAAGATAATCATGTTTTCATCAAAGGTCCTGATCATGCCATAAAACAATTCATCTTTGCACTACGGCCAAAGAGAATCCATAGCCATAATCATACCAAAAACTGTCCATCAATGCACTACGGGCCAATGAGGACTTTTTCCACATCATTTGTAACATTACGGTTATGATTATATCGAATAATCCCTGGTCATAATCATACCAAGTCCATCTATGCACTACAGGCCATAGATAACTTTCAAAAAAAATAAACATGAGGATGATGACAATGACAATGATATAAGAATTCAATAAAACAAGTTCAAGAATTAATTTATCTGGGAACTGATAATGTCCAAATTGTCAACATGATACTGCTTTGTAGAGTAAAATTCAAGAATGCTCAGAAGAATATTTTCATGAAAAGATACTGGATGAAGCGCAAATATCAAGGATATTCCACTAATTTCATGGAGTCTGTAAGTCAAAACTTTAACCAACCGAGTATAATAAAGAATGAAATAACAAAAGAAATCACCATGCATGGGTACTTCAGATGAAAAAGTTATTCCAATGTAATAATAAATAATGGAACTAGGTCCCACAGAACGCTCAAAACAGGATATTCCGGCTGAATAATAAATAATGAAACCAGTCCCACAGAACGCATTGTACATGATATTCCGATAGAATAATAAAGAACAAAATATTAGAAGAATTTCACCATGTATGCAGTACTTTGCATAGGCAGGTTATTCCAACATAATAATAAAGAATGAAATAACAGAAGAATTTCACCAAGTATAGGGTAGCTTACATGTCTGAGTTATTCCAATGTAATAATAAAGAATGGAATAACAGAAGTTCTCTTCATAAATAAGAAAGAAAGAGTACCCCTTACGAGTACAACAAATAATATTCCCTACCTTAGAAAGAAGAGTACTAGATATAGAAGTAGTGAAGTAGCAAAACACTTTTCTTCTTTCTCTATAGTTTCTCTCTAGAGTTTCAAAGAATTCGTAAGAAATAATGAAGGAATGAGCTTCTATTTATAGAAGAATGGACCTATAGTAACTAATTTATGAACTGGTCTAGATTGATTTACTTTAAACAGACGGTCCAGATTGGTTTTACAATAAAATATAATATATTCTATTTATAATCTAATAAAATGAATAATTTATAAAAGTATTCATTTTATATAAAAGATTTTACTATGCAAATACTATGCAGCACTTATGCAAACACTATGCATAATAAAATATAATATATTCTAATTATTGTCTAATAAAATGATAACTTTATAAAAGTATTCTATTTTATATAAAAATATTTTACTATTAGTCTAATAAAACGAATAACTTTATAAAAGTACTATGTTTTATATAAAAAGTTTTTCTGTTTTATTACATTAATAATACTAATAAAACAAAACTCATCATCATTATTATAATTCAAAATATTAATCAACCAGGTCGTTCCCAGAAAAGAGGGGGCTTTCCAATAAGGATTTCTCCCCATTGGCGCGCAATTAGGTGACCAAACCTCTCCTTGATAGAACTTCTAGACATAGTTAATATTGCAAATAATAATATTAATAACTTTGTCATCTCAATTATTGATTATAAAATATTGACAATAATTGAATCAAATAACGTGAGATACTATGCGGCAATTCTCATCAGTAATAATAATTGAACAAAACCGAGTGACTTCTCACGTAAGCATCAATAATCAATACCGGTAGTGCTCTTCGCTTCAACTACGCCAGACATCTTTGTACTTTTAACACCGGGTGTTTCGACGCTTAACAGTAAAACTTCCGTCGCTATTTTCATAAAGTATTTTTATCGCTTTCTCAATCCGACAATAATTCCGCTTCTTGGGGTCCACCAATGATTGTGCCGCTGTACGAATATTCCCCGTTAAAACGAATATTCCCCACCAATCGAATATTATATAACAACTTGCGTACTTTGCAAAATTTATAAATATTACCCACAACTATAACATTATATCAAATTCATTCCATAATATTCAAAAATAATATTTATAGAAAATTTATCTTTATTCATAAAAGTTGGGGTCTTACAATATAAGTATGTGATGTGTGAATTTATATATATATATATATATATATATATAATGTATGTGTGAGCGGAAAGTGGTGGAAAAGTGATAGTTGTGAAAGTGATAGGTGGAAGAAAAGTGGTAGTGGGTAATGTGTGTTGTGACACCCCCAAAATAGGTATACATCACTTATTCTGAGTCGTCAAATACATGGTACAGAATACAAATACAACTTAATTATACAACCGCCGTAAAAAATACGACAAAACATAAGTCGTGAGTTTTAATACAAATATTGTCGCCTAGACAATATTCAAACTCAAATTCAATATTATTACATTTATTTTCCACTATTTCACTTAATAGTGAGGACTACTAATGCTATCATCTGGTCCGTCACTCCTTTCCCCGACTAGTCCCTGCTACGTTCTCATTTCCTGAAGAGAACAATAAAAGTAAAAGGGTGAGCTCAACTAGCCCAGCAGGAAATATTATGACTAAGATAATGCGAAATTTATTATCGTTAGCCTTCACAAAGGTTAAATTGATACAATATAACAACCATCAAGTTTAATCTACAATGAACAAGCAATCCATTAAAAGAGTCAAGTAGAGAATAAAATCTACTATCTTTTATGATTTAAAAGGTTTTTCATGACTTTTATCGCTGGGACTCAGCTTAATAAATAATCCACATCATCGAATCACCCCTGCACTACGACAAAGGATATTCTTTAGTATCACGACCACAATTATCCATGCACTACGGGCCAAGAATATTTGTGTATTCGATAATGGTCATGATCATGCTAACAACTGTCCATCAATGCACTACTACGGGCCAATGAGGACTTTTACCACATCATTTGTAACATTACTACCATGATTACAATCGAATAATCCTCATTATCATAATCATACCAAGTCCATCTATGCACTATAGACCACAAATGACTTTCAACAAAATATAAACATGAGGATGATGACAATGATATAAGAATTCAATAAAACAAGTTCAAGAATTATTTTATCCAGAACTAATAACGTCCAAATTGTCAACATGATCTTTGCTTTGTAGAGTAAAATTCAAGAATGCTCGTAAGAATATTTCCATGAAAAGATCTTTGGATGAAGCACAAATATCAAGGATATTCCACTAATTTCATGGAGTATAGAAGTCAAACTTTAACCAACTGAGTATAATAAGGAATGGAATATTAAAAGAAATCACCAGGCATGCGATAGACCGCATGGCGAGTTATTCCAATAGAATAATAAATAACGAAATCGGTCCGGCGTAAACGCATGCATGTGATATTCCAACGTAATAATAAAGACGGAATCGTCCGGTAAAAATGTAATCGACTTGTGATATTCCAATGTAATAATAAAGATGGAATCGTCCCGCCAGAGAACGCATGCATGTGATATTCCAATGTAATAATAAAGACGGAATCAGTCCCGTAGAATGCATGCATGTGATATTCCAATGTAATAATAAAGATTTTAATCAGTCCGCAAAGAACGCATGCATGTGATATTCCAAATGAATGATAAAGAATGGAACAACATAAGAATTTCACCAAGTATAGGGTAGCCCGCGTATATAGGTTATTCCAACAGAATAATAAAGAATGGAATAATAGAAGTTCTCTTCATAGATAAGAAAGAAATAATACTCCCTAACTTTAGAAAAACTGGATACTGGAATAGTGAGGTAACAGACTTCTCTTCTTCTTTCTATAATTTCTCTCTATAATAATCGCTCTAAAGCTTTTGTGAATTGGTGAGAAATGAAGGAAGAATGAGCTTCTATTTATAGAAAAATATAGTTTCGATAATTGACGCTTTTGGGGCTCGAAAATTTCAAAGACAATACCTCCAACTTTTCCTTTATTTTTAATTTAGTCATGGAAGTATTATCAAACTTGCACCACTTCCCCTAATAGTAAGTAATGTGATTCAATAGTAAATTATGTGAATCAATAGTTCTAGACATGTGAAAATACGAATTACAGTATAGTACCTCCATCTATACCTCCATTTTTAACTTAGTTATGCAAGTATTATCAATCTTGCACTAACTCCCCTAATAGTAACAAGAATGTGAAACAATTGTATACACATGTGAACAAATAGTTATAATCATGTGAAATAATAGCAATCAATTGCTCATTTATCTGGTTAAATACCCGTTTGGTCAATATAACCTCCAGACATCAATTATTATCGAAATAATTGTCGATTTTCATTAACACAAATAATTCCAACACAATGAAACCATTTTTATCAAAAATATAAATTTTGAAATTTTGAAGTTTGACTTTTCCCGAAAAAGTCAACTGTTGACTTTTTGACCAAATAGTGAATTTCGGAAAATTTTGTGTTTATAGACTATTTTTACTAATTTCATCGTTCTGGACTCAAATATCACGTCCGCGTCTCCAAATTCAACTCCGAACACAACTTTAATTTTAATAACATTCATCATTAATATTATAACTCACAATATTTATCAACCAGGTTGTTCCCAGGAAAGAGGGGACTTTCCAATAAGGATTTCTCTCTATTGGCGCGCAATTAGGTGACCAAACTTCTCCTTGACAGAACTTCTAGACATTATAAATATTGTAATTTAATAATATGAATAACTTTGTCGTCTCAATTATTGATTTAATAAAATAACATATTATGCAGATGATACTATGACAATAATCGAATCAATAATATGAGAGATATGATGCAGCAATTACTGTAACAATAATTGAGTATAACTGAGTGACTTCTCACGTAAGCATCATGTCGACGTCGGGATTTTTGGGTGTCCCTTTCCGTTACTTGTTCTTTGGTGTTCTCATTTTAGGTGAGATTTGTTTGAAAAAACAAGTGAAAAGGTCCCATATGTATAATGTCGATGATGGGATCGTTAAGAGTTGCCGCTTGTTTTTTAAATGGTTGTACCAACACAACCGGAGAAAAGGTTTGCACATTGACCCAAAGATGTGACAATCGATATACTGGTCGTGGCCCGAGATTCGCTTAGGGTCCGGGGACTTGGTTATGCGAGAGGAAGGTGTTAGGCACCCCCCGACATCCGTGTTACCACGGTGACCGTCTCTTTTCAAAAAACTATTATATGAGTGTGTGTGTGTGTGTGTGTGTGGGTCAATGTCTTATTATATGAAAGTTGTGCGAGGCCTCGTTAACCTATATACACAGGGTTTGAATTTATGTAAAAATTCAGTTTTTAACAAGATATGGCAATGATGTTTTATAAAAGAGGTTTTTTAAACCCTGATGCTCAATAGGAATTGAGACCTTTTATACCTCCATTTTTATTAAATGAGCGGTTGGATTGATTTTATTTGACGGATGCGAGGCATCCGTATGAAAAATAATACATCCAAAAATAATGTCGACTTCCTCGTGGGTATGGAAACCATCTAAGGAAATTCAGACATCGCAGAATAATTTACAAGCTGCTTACAACTGAAAATGTCTGTCACGGGAACCGAATCTAGATCCAATGAGATGAATCTATGATCACATGATTCCTAGGCACACAGAATATTGTAATTTATATAAAAACAATGAGCAGGTATATATATAAAAGCGGTAAATACATATATACAAACAGGATCACCAACCACGAAGCACCTCCATGGGGGATCAGAAATGTAAATAAAGTTGTAAATACGGTCCAACCGTCACGAAGGAAACTCCAAAGGAGATGTAATGTAAATAAAGTCAGAATACGGGCCAACTCGCCGCGAATTAAACTCGAGCGCGTGACTAAATGTAAAGAAAGTCAGTAAAAGCGATCAACTACCACGAAGGAACTCCGGAAGGACAATATCTATATATATATATATATATATATATATATATATATATATATATAAAAAGCAATAAACGCATTGGATGTAAAATCAAGCTCATCGAACATAGTTCGACCACGCTTCATATATATAAGTATATATATATATATATAAGCGAGTAAACGCACTAGACCAAAGTCTAGCCTCATCGAAACAAAGTCCGACACACAAATGATATATATAAGTGTGTGTATATATATATATATATATATATATATATATATATATATATATATATAGCGAATAAAAGCACTTAAATCAAAATCTAGGCTCATCGAACAAAGTCCCAGGCATAGTTGATATATATAATATATATATATATATATATATATATATATATATATATATATATATATATATATATATATAAAGCAATGAACGCTCAGCATGTAAGTCAGGCTCAATCTGCATAACTCGATAATGTTAATAGTATATATATATATATATATATATATATATATATATATATATATATATATATATATATATATATATATACAGATCGAATGAAACCACTAATCAAGTCCGGCAAAAGCAAGCAACACGACTCTCAACGTATAGAAGGGTGTGTGCAAAGATGAAGAGAAAGACTCTAAAGTGTGTGAGAAGGCTTACAATTGGTGATAAAAAGGGCTTCTATATCTTTAGAGTGGGTAAACACTGGGCTTTTGTGGGTACAAAAGAGGCTATATATGAGCTCACAGGTGTTTGAAAGTGGGAAAATACACTGTATGGGACGATGCCCTCCGGTCTTCAAGCTTCAACTTTCATCCGCTACCCCGCATAATAGTCACTCGGGATTGGTTAGCCTTGTGGGACATTGTTGCGTAGAGACGAGATAAGCGATGTTGCCCCTCACCGTCATCGCTTAGATTGGTAGATAAGCAGACGTTGCTCGCACTTCACCGAGATTGAATTGCTTGCATTTGTTGGAGGTCCTTATTGTCATCTTTGAGGTGTGCCTGTCTTCCCGATGTTATTGTCGGGTTGAGTACAGGTCATATCTCGTTGTGAGTCTTGAGAGATTGAAGGCGATGGTATTTGAAACAAGCATTTCCGGGTCATCTCCGAAATTGCATTCCTTGGGGTTATCACCAAGGTTGGTGGCTATTCCCATGGTTAGGACTGAGACTGGATACCTCGAGGTTATCTCCGAGATTAATCGTTCTTCTCCGGTGTGTGTTCCGGTATTGTATCTGCAGGTCTTGGGGTTAAATCCGAGGTTGAAACCGTTACTCCTAGATTGCGATCCGGGGTTAATGCTGAACTTCCTGTAGTGTCTGGTATGGATTTGGATTGTCTTTCAGGGTTCTCTCTTAAAAGACGAATCTGTCCTCCTGCAATGTTAGTAACAGTAGTACAGAAAATTTTGAGTATCTACAGATGCCCCTCTTTATCGTACTCATGCATGGCGATGCATGGGTAGGATAA
The DNA here is from genome assembly GCA_020205605.1 of Panax ginseng. NCBI lineage: Eukaryota > Viridiplantae > Streptophyta > Magnoliopsida > Apiales > Araliaceae > Panax > Panax ginseng. The sequence continues at coordinate 26,054,975 of CM035142.1, forward strand.
AGAATCCTAGACACTTGAAACGCAACAAGATAAACATGGTACTATGGATAGTAACATGATGTAAATGTATGATGCATGTGTACGGGTTGTGGCCCAACATGTCTTTGATGATGATTCTTTGGTTCGTTGCTTCAACTGGGGATTGGCAATCTTGACCAGAATCGATGTGCAAGCCGAATCTGTTAGGATATTGGTGTTGGAGTTATCACCAAATTCCTATGTTCTTGATAACGACTTGATACTGAAGGGGTATCTCTTATGTGTAAGAGATCTATGGGGATAAAGTTTGATCTGTTTGAGGATGTGTATAACATATTCCATCATCTATCCTCTTGGATAATGTTGACCTCTCCGGTTAGTATCGCTTAAATATGTCATGATTCATTGGATTTATCGCCAACAACAAATCTTTATCGCTGGATGCCCGACCTTCGTTGGCGATGTGAATCAACTAACAAACATCCATGGAATATACATCAAGGTTTCTTGACCTTGACGGCGATGTGAATCAACCAACAAACTCTGTGAGGAGATCGTCAAGGTTGCTTGACCTTCACGATGTGTGTAGATCAACGGAGCATTGCATTGTGACCCCATTGGGAACCGCTGGGAAATATGAAGCATTGGTATGAGAAACCTCGAATGACTCTATAGCTCGACAGTTTAAACGCTTATCTACCGAAATGATGTCAAGGTTGTTTGACCTTCGTTGATATGTGTGTCAACGGCTGAGCATGCGTTGCTACTCCAGCCGGAGATATACGTTGTAACCCCCATCGGGGACTCACGTTATAACCCCTGTCGGGGATCCACTAAGGACGCATGAATACGTACGCAACTACAGAACGGTTCTTAACGTTTCGATGGGTTTACCTGCCATCGGCTGAAATAATGTCAAGGTTGCTTGACCTTCGTTGATAGAATTGTCAACGGATGAACGTGTTGTAACCCCCACTGGGGATCTACGTTGTAACCCCCGTTGGGGACTCACGTTGTAACCCCCGTCGGGGATCCACGTTGTAACCCCCGTCGGGGATTCACGTAGGGTAACGACCTGGAGTCTGTGGCATCGGACCTATATAAGGTATTGCCGTATGTGATTTGTGATAACTGAGGTCATTGGCAGAGTATACCTTGTGTTTAGGCGACTACCAATGAGTGATGTGAAGATTCAAAGTCTCATCTGAGAAGACCAGGATTGTATGCTGTTTTGCTCAATCGCGTAGCATTTTTATTCCCGATTTGACCTTTCTAGTCTATGAGAACTCCTTTGCAACTCGAACTGGACCGAGCCGGAGGGGTGGGACCCACATAGGGGTGCCACAGGTGGTTGTTGGGTGTATGTGACCCATTTCCCTGTATTTGTAGCTGTACAGAGCTGATGTATTAGATGATGATATATTTAGGAATGTATGCACCATTTTTTTATTCCCTATATCATATTGCCATCCATTATCTGTTATGCATGTATCATGTTATGCATATATATGTATGTCCAGAGATACTTTGAGATTGACCTGGATGGTCTTAATACTACCACACATATTTCTTCTTCTTCGAGTTAGTCAGATAGATCATACCCCACCGTCGGTTGTGGCATTGGGTATCTTGTTGGGTGACGATAAAGAGCATGTCACCACCAGATAGGGTGATCAGAGATCTCATATTGCAAAGATACCATGACCCTTTTGGCATTTCGTGTTCTGCGAGGATTTGTAGATGGGATGCTAGAGCATTGGCTAGCTGATAGACATGTATTTTTCTTTGGCACCCATGAGTTGACTCCTACTCTGGAGGAGTATGCCCGTTTGACGATGCTGCCCCTAGACCGACCATGCGTACACATGGCTTTGGGAGACATGAGTAGACGATTCATGACTCTCATCGGATTGAGGCGCAGAGTGGTGTAGGATGAGCTGACATCTGGCCATGTGATCTCTCAGCATTTTCTGTGTGACAGATTTGGTGCGGAGGATAGTTACTCATGACATTCAGGGGATTTCACTGTGTCGGAGGATCATTGGCGTTCGGCTAGAGTTGATGTACTGATACTTTGTGTACTGTCATACGTGTACATGCCGCGGTACATGGATGAGATAGATATAGGCGTTATCATGGCGGTGAGAGCTCTCGGGGAGGGTCGTACCATTTTACCTATGATCGTGGCAGAGACCTTGCGATCAGCGTTTCATCTGCCGTCTTTACCCGTCGGTGTGTTTATCGGGAGTTCTATCATCTCAGTATGTGTGGTTTATGTCACACTTACGACCAGTTGGTACTTTTAGACGACACGAGTATTGTTTCTCCCATGAGGTGGCTATGTCTTATTCCTTTCAGCCATCGAAGTGTGTAGATGCTCAGTCCTGGTCCGCATTTTTTGCAGATATCCGAGATCCATTTAGCATATTGTTGTGCTCGGGGCTTTGCTCACCATACAACTTCATTACTCATGCTCCGGGCATGGATTTCCTCCCTTTAGGCGGCTTTGAGGCGCGATGACTTATCATCCATTGGCCGTGATGTCGCAGCTGACCAGCCGAGGATTTTCATCCTTTCGAGGGGCGGCGGTGTCGGTAGCCGACTTCTCGATACCTCTCAGCCGAGGACCGATCTCGTGTATACGCTTGCTGGGATCAGCGTGAGCTAGCTGCTTTTCCTGCCAGTCATCCCGGTTATTCCGCAGAGTACTCCGCATGGATGGAGACGGAGGTTTTATCGGCTGCAGCAGTATTTGCAGTACCAAGATTGAGTTAGACGATGTAGAGCCTATAGAGGACATTGATACCTACATCGAGGAGGATACTGCTGTTGGGTTGCCAGCATTTCTTCCGGATTCTCCTAGTACCAGTACTTTTGTGATCCAGCACTCGGCATAGTATTTAGAGCAGAGTCTTCATCTGATGACCTTTGAGAGAGACCAGATTCGATCTATGATGTCGACTGCTCTTGATGTGAGGGACGCCGCCCTATTAGAGAGAGACGAGGCATTAGTTCGTAGAGATGCCGCTGTTGTTGAGCGGGATGAGGCCAGGTCAGATAGAGACGCAGTGATAGTTGAGTGGGATAGTGTTATATTTGCCCGGGATGTGGCTGTCACAGATATACTGCAGCGAAGTCCCTTACCACTGCTATGATCGCAGAGATGAGCGCTTATATCGATGATCATATGGTCATCATGCAGATGGCTACAGATCTGTTGGGTCGTGTGGATATTCTTATCCAGGAGACTACAACTTTACCTCCTTCATCTGAGAGGGATGCCATGTTGGTCTTGCTAGCTCGCATGTACCCTGATTCGTAGATGAGCTTGTATTTACCTGCACAGACTAGCTTAGCCATTTTGTCATGTATACTCATTCACATTGTATATATATCAAAACAAAGATTATATATGATAGGAAATATATTTTTGGATCACTTCCATTTTAGATATGCCTTGCTATTTGCTTGATATTTTGTCTGCTGCTTCAGGGCTTGTGATCTTGATGAATTCTGAATTCTTCCTTGGTGGATGGACATTGAGCTGTCTCTGGATAGTTCAGAATGGATCATCGATCTATGTATATCCCTACCATCTTTGGTGTCTTGGGACTTGTTTCTGAATGGAAATGTGGAGAGGAGCATGGCTTTCCTCTCTGAGATTGACCGCACCATAGATGGTTTCCAGTACTTCTATTTAGGAGAAGCCTAGTTAATTCCACCTCTTATGGTTTAGTATTGCTCTTCGAGGTATGACCGCAGCTTAGATGGTCGCCGAATCTCCTATTTGGGAAGTTCAGGTAATTCCATCCCTTTGGTCTGAAGCCGAATGAAATGTAGTGGATTGAAAGAGAATCCCAATACCCGCTGACAATGGTTTGTGTTTTGGTAGGGGGTGAGACCGCACCATGAATGGTCGCCTACGTACTCTATTGAAGAGGAGATCAGTCTGCGTAGTTCGAACTCGTGTAAGAGGTTCAACGTCAGATATATGGTGATATGGTGTAGGAATGTTTTTGGTTGTTTTTGTTTTTGTAAGGAGAAGAGGGTAGAAATGTTTTTGTTGTTTTTGTTTTATTGCAAGACGGACATGTAACATGGTTGCCTACGTATCCTTTTGAAGAGGAGATCAGATTCATCGTAGTTCGCCTCGTATGGTAGAAGAAAAGCTTAATCCCATGTGCGGTCGAGTCGGGAGGAGAAAATTTAATCCTAGGTTGAGGATAAACTGCAGGCAGGAGAAGTTTGATCCCATGTATGGGTAGCCAAACTGCGAACGCAAGAGGTTCAATCCGCAATGGGATGACCTAAGTTGTATGAGTTAAGAACGGAGAAAGCCAGTCACCGGCTTGAAGAGTATGTTTCCACGAGGGGCAAAGTGTAGCAAGTTGTAGGTGGTAAAGGGTTAAAGAACCCGGAATGACCGGTGACTGATGATGATGCACCAGGTGTGTTGCTTTGGTTACTTCGGACATATCTACCGCTTCACGGTGTCTCGAGTTGATGAGTTGTGGAAATTTATCGTCGTCCATTTCTTGTAATCGAGAGCGCCTCCTGTCAATACTTCTTTGACAATAAACGGGCCTTCCCGCTAGGAGCGAATTTTCCTTTGGCCGATCTTGGTTGTCAAGGATCTTCTTCGTAACCAAGTCATGTTGTTTAAATTGTCGTGGCCGGACTTTTTGTTGTAGGATCCGGCGATCTTTTCTTGATATAGTGACCATGGAAGATAGTCATGCGGTTATTTTCGTCTATCGAGAGACAATTGGTGATATCTCACTTTGTACCCATTGGTTTTCATCCACCGAAGCGTCGATTAACACTCTGAGAGATTCCATCTAACTTCTATGGGGAACACCGCTTCCATCCCATAGGTTAAAGCGTTAGGGGTTGCCCCCGTTGAAGTACGCATTGTGGTTCTGTTAGGCTAACAGAGTAAGAGGCAACTGAGTTAGGCCAATCTTTGTGGTTGGTGACATCTTTTCATAATCTTCTTGATATTTTTGTTAGCCGCTTCAACAAAGACCGCTCATCTTCTGGACGATAGATGACAGAGTTAAGATGTTTGATGTGGAATTTACTTCATAACTCCTCCATCATTTTGTTGTTGAGGTTTTTGCATTGTCGACACAATCACCTCTCGGTTGTCCATATCGACAAACGACATTGTTTCGATGAAAGCAATGATAACTTCTTTAGTGACCACGGGAAGGAGGTCGCTTTCACCCACTTGGTGAAGTAGTCGATCATGGTGAAGATAAATCGGTGACCATTACTGGCTTTAGGCTTAATGGGCCCAATAACGTCCATTCCCCACATTGAGAAGGGCCAAGGCGAACTCATATTGTGGATCTCCCGTGGAGGGGCGTGTATAGCATTCCCATGAATCTGGCACTGATAGCATCTTCTGACGTGGTCGTTGCAATCAGCTTTGAGAGACAGCCAGTAATGTCCCGTTCTGAGGACTTTTTTGACAAGGAGGGGGCCACTCATGTGGGGGCCACAGACTCCACCATGGATTTCATCCATAAGCCTTTGGTCTTGATCTTTTTCTAGACACCTAAGGAGACCTAGTCCTGCATCTCTTTTATAGAGCGCATCTCCACTCAGGTAGAACTTCATAGCAAGTCGATGGATCCGCTTTTCTCAGCCAGGCTCGCCTCAGCGGGTGTAGATCCATCTCGCAGATATTCCTTGATATGGTGATACCAAAGAGGTTGGATGGGAGGTATCTCATCCGATACTTCTCCAACATAATTCCCATAGGCTGGGGCCTTGTGCAGGGAAATTGTGACGCTTGGCAAGTGTTCCTTGTCTGATATGCGAATCAAGGAGGCCAAAGTTGCTAATGCATCCGTGAAATCATTCCTATTACGAGGAATGTGTAGAAAGGAGATTTCTTCGAACTCCAAAGCCATCTCCAAAACCTACCGATGGTAAGGCAGCAAATGTAGTTCCTTGGTTTGATAGACTCCGGTGGATTGTCTGATTACCAACTCAAATCTCTAAGGACGATTAACAGCTTGATGCCCATTGACGGGCAAGTTTTAGCCCCATGAGATGTACCTTCATACTCGGTAGTATTGTTGGTGTTGATAAACCGTAATTTGACCAAGAACGGATATCGCTCCCCCGCACGTATACTAGAACTGCTCCGGCTCCGTAACCTTCCATATTAATAGCTCCATCAAAATACATCTTCCATGATTGGCGCCAGATCGTCTTCGATGGTGTTGTTTGTCTTCATCATTACTCCTTCATCGTGGAAATATGTTTCTAAGGGTTTGAAATCCCCTGAAGGTGCGGCGGCCAGTTGATCCGCGATTCCATGACCTTTGATGGACTTTTGAGTCACATATACGATGTCAAATTGTTATAGGATCAACTGCCATCTGGACAGCCGGCAATTCATCATGGGTTTGTTGAACACGTACTTGAGAGGATCCACGCGGGATATAAGATGGGTTGTGTGACCATAGAGGTAATGCTGTAAACTCATGGAAGCCCATGCTAAAGCACAACACGTCTTCTCGATCAGAGTGTACTTGTGTTCACTGCTGCTGATCCTTTTGCTGAGGTAATAGATAGCTCGTTCTTGGCCTCTATCGTCTTTCTGTCCCTGCATACAGCCCATTGCATTGTCACTTATGGATAGGTACATGAATAGGGGAACATCATCCCTGGGTGGTACCAAGATAGGAGCTTTGACTAGTTGTTTCTTGATTGTAAGGAAGGCATTCTGGCACTCATCATTCCATTTCATGGAGGAGTTCTTCCTTGATAACTTGAAGATTGGCTCACGGTTCTTTGTGAGTCGGGAGATAAACTCGCTTGATGATGAAGTTGATCCTTCCCAAAAATTCCCGTATTTCCTTTTCTGTCTGAGGAATGGGCATTTTCGTGATGGCTTAAATTTTGGTAGGATCCATCTCAATCCCTTTGTGGCTGACTAGAAATCCTAGCAACTTGCCTGACTTGACGCCAAAGGCGCACTTAGCTGGATTCAACTTCAAGTTGTACTTACGCAACCTGTTGAACAACTTTCTGAGATGGTCTAGATGGTCATCCTCCTTCCGGGACTTGACAATGATGTCGTCCACGTAGATCTCAATCTCTTTATGCATTAAGTCATGGAAAAGAGCCATCATAGCTCGTTGATAGGTAGCTCCGGCATTGATGAGGCCGAATGACAACCGTCTATAGCAAAAAGTTCCCCAAGGAGTGATGAAAGCAGTCTTCTCACGATCTTCCTAGGCAACCATGATCTGATGGTACCCCGCAAAGCAATCAACAAAGGAGTACATGTCGTATTGCGCAGTATTATCAATGAGAATGTGCATAAATGGCACGGGAAAACTATCTTTTAAGCAAGCTTTGTTCAAGTCCCTTAATCCACGCAAACTCGCACCTTCCTCCGGGTTTAGCACACGGGTACAATATTGGATATTCACTCGTGATATGTAGACACCATGATGATCTTGGGCTTGAAATTGTTTCACAATTTCTTCGCTTCACCTTTAAACTCCATTCGTGTTTTAATCGCTTTGAGCTTTTGCTTAATTGGCTTAAATCCCTCTTTAATGGGAAGGCGATGAAGGACAATGTCAGTGGATAAACCTACCATGTCTTCATGAGACCATGCAAACACATCCTGGAATTGGGTTAATAGCATAACCATGTCATTCCGTTGGTTTGGGGTAAGGTCTGAACCAATCTGGATTAACTTAGGGCTTTCTAAGGTTTCGAGATTGAAAGAAGTGGTTTAATCAAGGTTGGGTTTGGGTTTGTCTTTGACCCATTCTTGAATTTCTGGAGGCACCTCAATGTCATCCTGGAGATCCATCAAGGCTGAATTCATCTCTACATCAAAGGTACAATCCTTGCATAGGAGAGGCATCATATCCGCAAATACGGGCACATCTAAATTCAGACTCCTGAAACAAAATATGCTTTCACTTAGTATATATGAAATGCGTTGATCATACACAGTGTTAGCATATACTGGCAAAATAAACTGCTAATCTTGTACGAAAAAGTAAATAGTTATTGTATCTACGAGGCGTAAAAGAATTTACGCGCTTTACTTGTCGACCAAAGCAAGGAATGTTTGTCCAATTGGTAAGGGTAAAGTCCGGGTGGACCACGATGATGGAGGGATTGTCATCATCCTCCTTGTCCCGAATGATGGCCATTACGTCCGGCAATCATCATCCGGGTGTATCTGTTGGTATGTTCATCATGGACGATGATGCGCGTGCCCGACATTATTCGGACAACGTTTTCCTTGATTTTTCGCTCCTTTTCTTGATTGCGGGATCTCGAATAACGATTTTCTTTTCCTCCACCGTTTCGCTTTAGGAAATAACATGGCCATGACATTGGCTAGCACCTTTACTTGGAGGTTGTGCGGACTCGGAGTTTGAAGCGGTTTAACGCCACATGGTTGAAGCTAAAGGAATCTGTTGATGCTTGTGAGGATTCATGTGACTAGAGTGGCGTAATAGCCTAGTCCAAATTGCTCCAACTTTCTTGGTTAATCGAATAAGTACTCTTTGGATACCACAGCCATCTTTACCCAACCCTTGTCACGGCTTATGACCCAAGGATATCATTTCTTGAGTGGTGACATCACCTCGGTAAATGTGGGGTTTGAAGCGATGGTGCTCAATAGCGTGGTATTGGGTGTTGCTTATTTCAAAGCATGAAAACCGGTCGGTTCTACGTCCCGCATTGGCATTGATGAACGGAATGTCCCCGTGTGGAGGAATCTCTGGTTCAGCGTTGACCATGACCAGGCTATTGTTGATAATGTACTTTAATTGTTGGTGAAGGGTGGAGGGGACTGCCCCTACCATGTGGATCCATGGTCGTCCCAAGAGCAGGTTGTATCCCGAATCTATCTTGAGCACGTAGAAGGATACGCAGAATGTATGAGATCCAATTTCGATTGGCAGCTCAATTACTCTAACCGAGTTACGGCGGGCTCCATCAAAAGCTTTGATGATAGTATGGCTACTCCGAATTCGGTTGAGATTGATATTCATCTTCACCAAGGTAGCATATGGGCAGATATTCAGAGAGGAACCTCCATCTATTAAGACTCCAGCCACCATATATCCGGAGGACAAGACCGCAATGTGCAACGGTTTGCAATGACCGGTCCCTTCGGATGGTATGTCATCATCAGTGAAGGATATCACATTAGTGTTGAAAATGTGATCAACCATGTGTTGAAATTTTTCTGTATCCACTGATGTCGGAAGATTGGCTTTTTCCAAAACCTTTAACAAGACCTTCTGGTGATTCTCGGAAGTTAGGACCAAGTCCAAAATTGATATTTGTGGTGGAGCTTCCTTCAAGCTTAAAACTACCGAGGCTTTATTATGACCAACAGTGCAGAGAAATTTTTCAATCTTCTCCATGGGTATTTTCCCCTTTGATTTGGTGGTGGGGTTCATCACCCGATGGGGAAGATACAGTGGATTTTCCTTCGACATCTGCGAAAGGTATGTGAGGTGGATCCTTCACCTTCTCCATAATTCCACGGAACCTTCAAGTAAGCTAACAATAGGATATTGTGCTCTGCATGGCAAGTTGATTGGCTCGAGGCGGCCACTTTCAAAGGATTGTTTCCTCCTTTGAGTTTGAATTATCGATGTTGTGAGAACGATATTAACCCTTCAACTTTTCAAAGGATATAATCGCTACCACACTTTTCTACTTAGTAGGGCTGCATTCTCACTTGCACGTAACACGATGTCGTTATCTCATGGCGCGCGACACACCTTTGTCGATTAGATTTTGAATAAGGTGGCGGAGTGCCCAACATTCTTCTCGCTTTGTGATCGCGAGGCCCGGGAGTGGTATTGACATACTCCATCGAGTTGTATCGTCCGAACGGGGTTGATTGGAGGTATAAGGGAACTGATCCTTCCTTCATTGATTAACATGTGAAGGATTTCCTCCATGGGTTGGCCCAAATAGGTGAATTCCCGTTTGTTGGCGAAATCCCGACGGGCTTTGGCATTTGCTCTCTTCGTCACTTTGTCTTCCAAAGATTTCATTTTCTCGAAAGGGACGAGGGAATATTCATGACGATTGGTAGGAGACCTGCATGCTCTGGTTGATTAATTACCGAGTCATTTGATCTTTGATAAGTCACCGATTCATGAATTGTTCAATTTGTTTGCGAGAGCTTTCATCTTTCGTTCCATTGTGAACTAGAACTTAGCATAATCCCATCCGTCATCACCGTCTTTGATGGTCCAGGGGAATCACAATGAAGTTGGAACTCATCCCACCGCCTCAATTAATCATGTTGACCTCTTCTTCTTTGTGTTGAGGAAGAGGGTTGTCTTGTCACGTGAAAGGCTGATCGGGTTTGGTAACTACGATCTCTCCATTATCTATTAGGTCCTCGGATCTTGTGTTTCAAGGCCCAATAATCTGAGTATCATGTCCAGTGTGCCCCGACATGATAAGCACATTTCTAGCGACATTGAAACCCCGTCCATTAGAAATTTGGTGGTGGAAGAAGATGCATAATTTTCTTCTATATTGTCAGAAGATTAAGAATGCTCTCGAGGGTATCCCCTAAGGGTGTAAACACTCGATGGCATTTGACTTCTCCACCTTTTGGTACTGGAGGGTTTGCAGACTGTGCTGGAAAGGGAGTGTAGTTTCTCCTTTGAATGGGCATACTTTGATTGCCTTTTTGTCCCTGTAGTATCAGGGAAACATCTTCCTCTTTCTTTTTATGGACCCTCCGGGGGTTGTTCCCATAATTTCCAGATTGGATGTGATCAGCAACAGCTTTGAGTGCGGCTAGGTCTTGAATCTTTCCTGACTTCAACCCCATTTCAGCCATCTCCCCATGTTTAACCATTTCAGAAAACGGTTTGCCGATGCCGGCTAAAACTCTCTCATAGAAGGGAGCTTCTTGTATGTACATGAATGTCATGACCATTTACGATTACGAGATGGCGGGACTAACTTGGGTAGCCGACGCGTCTCCACCTTTGAGCATACTCTCTGAAGACTCGTTAGGCTGCTTTCTTGATCTTGGTAATCTGATCTGGATCGGGGAGCCATTTGAGTTTGAAAAGCTGTATTGAGTGAGGAAGGCATGTGCTAGCTCTTCCCAAATTGTGGATTTTGGAGTTGTCTAATCTTGTGTACCACGAGCGGGCTTCTCCATTAGACTCTTTTGGAACAATTTCATTACGAGTTTTCATCCTCTGCGCATAGGATCCCGGTTCTCCAATAAAGACTTTTAAATGTGTATAAGGATCCCCTAACCCGTCATATTTTTCAAAGTCGAGTTTTAAATTTTTACGGGTAATGAACACCGGGAAAATACATAGATCAACATATGAAACACTCCGTGTGTTCCAATTCCTTTGATAAGCGAAAGGGTCTCTTCCATTTGGAGGACTTTCTTTTGATGTCACCATTGTTTGGATCTCCAGTGGAATGGGAAGCATCCTGCGTTTTATTGGTCGTATCCAACTGTGGCTCTGGTATGGTAATGACCGAAATTCCTCCTTGTGTAGAGGGCTCAGTATGTACGGGTATTTTCTAACCCTGTGTAGACTGGTGTAATTCTTTTAATAGAAACGATAAATCATAATCTGTTTGCTTAACCCGTCAATTCTTTGCGAAAGCTGGATTAAGTTCGATGCAGTGGGATGACGACATGATTGATTGTAGGCTGTTGCCTTTTGGACTTTAACCGTAGGTCCGATTGATTCCTGCGAAAAGACGGCATAGTTTAGTCCTTAGGGAAGGTGTATAAGGACATGCTATGTGATGTGTCCATTTTAGGAATTTTATCCTGCAAAATGGGTGTCAGCTGTTTGTAGCATGTATTTGGACATATTGCTTTATATTTCTCATTACATGGAGATAGATATGGAATAAAATTACAAGTAATTGTGTTTACAAGTAATTGAAATGAGAGCATGAAGTGACTTTCCTTCGTTTTGGGTTTATCAGAGGCTGACCTATCTTAGGTTACTCTAGCGGCTTTTTGGCATGAAGGTTCCCAAATCATCGCAATCTACTAGATGGGAAGTTAATCCGGTCTTTCAACTGGAGCGAATTTGGGTGGTGCCTTTCCTGAGCCTCGGAGAATTAGTCTTCTCACGAGTCCAGTAATCAAACACCGACGGGATAGCCTCCTGGTGGAGGGACCACACAACATACATTCACATACATCGCGTCTCACCGTATGAAATGATGACATGTGTGAAGCACTAATATCATAAGCGATTTATAGTCTGAAGCACTAACATCACACGAGATATGATCACGAAGCACTTAGCTCAAACAAGACATGCATTCGTACACATTCATCCAATGTAAATGCAACATCCACACACAAGCATATAATCAGTTTTGAAAAGATTGTAGTAGCGGCTTAAGTCCTCTTATTGGAGTTCCCAAATGAGTCGCCACCACCGACGTCGGGATTTTTGGGTGTCCTTTTCGTTACTTGTTCTTTGGTGTTCTCATTTTAGGTGAGATTTGTTTGAAAAAACAAGTGAAAAAGGTCCGACATGTATAATGTCGAAGCGATGGGATTTGATTAAGAGTCGCCATTGGTTTTTAAATGGTTGTACTGAACACAACCGAGAAAAAGGTTTGCACATTAACCCGATGATGTGACACCGATATACTCGGTAATGGCCGAGATTCGTTTAGGGTCCGGGGACTTGGTTATCTTGGGGAAGGTGTTAGGCACCCCAGACATCCGTGTTACCATGGTGACCGCCTCTTTTCAAGAAACTATTATATGAGTGTGTGTGGGGGTCAATGTCTTTGTTATATGAAAAGTTGTGCGAGGAGTCGTTCGAACCTATATAAACAGGGTTTGAATTTATGTAAAATTCAGTTTTTAGCAAGATATGGCAATGATGTTTTATAAAAGAGATTTTTTAAACGCTGATGCTCAATAGGAATTGAGACCTTTTACACCTCCATTTTTATTAAATGAGCGGCTGGATTGATTTTATTTGACGGATGTGAGGCATCCGTATAAAAAATAATACATCCAAAAATAATGCCGACTTCCTCGTGGGTATGGAAACTATCTGAGGAAATACAAACATCGTAGAATAATTTACAAGCTGCTTACAACTGAAAATGTCCATCACGGGAACCGAATCTAGATCCAATGAGATGAATCTGTGATCACATGATTCCTAGGCGCACAGAATATTACAATTTGTATAAAAGCAATGAGCAGGTATATATATAAAAGCGGTAAATATATATATATACGATGGGATCACCAACCACGAAGCACCTCCATGGGCGATCAGAAATGTAAATAAAGTTGTAAATACGGATTAACCGCCACGAAGGAAACTCCAAGCGGGATGACGAATGTAAATAAAGAATAAATGCGGTCGCCACGAAGTAAACTCGAGCGAGGACTAAATGTAAAGAAAGTCATAAAGCGATCAAGCGCCACGAAGGGAACTCTGTGCGGATAGAAAAAATATATATATATATATATATATATATATAAAAGCAATAAATGCACCGATGTAAAATCCGGGCTCATCGAACATGGAGTTCGACCACGATTCATATATATAAGTGTATATATATATATATAAAAAAGCAAGTAAACGCACTGGGCATCAAGTCTAGGCTCATCGAACAAAGTCTCGACACGGTTGATATATATATATAAGTATATATATATATATTAATAAACGCACTGCATCAAGTCTAGTCTCATCGAACAAAGTCCGACACACAGTTGATATATATAAGTATATATATATATAAAAAGCGAATAAACGCATTCGAATCAAGTCTAGGCTCATCGAACAAAGTCCCGACAGACGGTTAATATATATAAGTATATATATATATATAAAGCGATGCCTCGGGGCCAAAGTCTAGGCTCAATCGAGGCATAACTCGATAATGTTAGTCGATATATATATATATATATATATATATATATATATATATATATATATATACAGATTGGAATGAAACCACGGACCGAAGTCCGGGCAAAAGCAAGCAACACGACTCTCAACGTGTAGAAGGGGTGTGTGCAAGATGAAGAAGAAAGACTCTAAAGTGTGTGAGAAGGCTTACGGTGACCGATAAAAAAAAGAGCTTCTATATCTTTAGAGTGGGTAAACACCGGGCTTTGTGGGGTACAAAAGAGGCTATATATGAGCTCACAGGTGTTTAAAGTGGGAAAATACATTTGTATAAGCGAGTCTGAGCAAATTGTGCGAGGTTTCCTCGACTTTTTCTCTTAAAAATCAGCACCCCAAGCCTCTTATTTATAGGCAAAAGGTGTCGCAGTGTACTGGAGGCGGGTCGGGTCGGCCGGGATTCACGGCCGGGTCGGTCGTCTCGAAGTCGTGCACTCGAGCAATCTTTGTAATGTCCACTTGGATTTTGAGAAGTGCAATCCGGGCATCCGTTTGGAGGTATTCAAGACCAATTTCGGACCGCCGTTGTCGAGAGTTGTACGATGGCATGGGATTAAAGTTTGTACGAAGTCTTTGAAGATGGGATGATGCCCTCCGGTCTTCAAGCTTCAACTTTCATCCGTTACCCCGCACAATAGTCACTCGGGATTGGTTAGCCTTGTGGGACATTGTTGCGTAGAGATGAGATGGCGATGTTGCCCTCACACCTGTCATTTCTGGATTAGGATTGGGCCGATAAGCAGACGTTACTCGAGACTTATTTGAGATTGACTGCTTGCATTTGTTGGAGGTCCTCATTGTCATCTTTGAGGTGTGTCTGTCTTCCCGATGTTATTCTTAGGGTTGGTACAAAGTATATCATTGTGAGTCTTAGATTGAAGGCGATGGCATTTAAACAAGCGATTTAGGGGTCATCTCCAAAATGCATTCCTTGGGGTTATCACCAAGGTTGGTGGCTATTCCATGGTTGGGGCCGAGGCCGGATACCTCGGGGTTATCTCAAGAGATTAATCGGTCTTCTCCGGTGTGTGTTCCAGATTGTATCTCGCGGTCTCTCGGGGTTAAATCCGGTTGAAACTGCTATTCTCCCAGTTATTGCGATCCGGTTAATCTTTGAACTTTCGGTAGTGTCCCAGGTATGGATTTGGATTGTCTTTCGTGGTTCTCTCTTAAAAGACAAATCATCCTCCTGCAATGTTAATATGATGAGTACGAGAAAATTTTGAGTGTCTACACATCAATAATCAATACTGTGTTGCTACTATGTAACCACGCCAGACATCACATTTACTACCGGGTAGTTCAACAGCTTAATTCAGAAAACTTCCGCCAATTATTTTCATTAAAAGTATTTTTGTCGCTTTCTCAATCCGAAAAATAATTCCGTTGTGGGGGTCCACCAATGATTATGCCATTGTATTTAATATTCCCTCGTTAAAACGAATATTCCCAGAGCCAATCGAATATTATATAACAACTTATGCATTTTTAAAAATTTGTAAATATTACCCACAACTATAACATTATATCAAATCCACACCATAATATTCAAAAATATATTTCGAGAAAATTTAATCTTTATTCAAAAAGTTGGGGTCTTACATGTGTGGGGTGTGTGTATATATTATAGGTGTGTGTAAGTGTGTGATAGTGAAAGGTGTAAGGTGTGTGTGTGTATGTTGGAAGATAAAATTGGGGTGGGGGGAAGGAGACATATTAAGGAATGAATGTATATATATAATATGTGTGTGTGTGTGGTGGGTGAAGGTGATGGGTGGAAAACTGATGAAAGTGATGGTTATATATATATATAGGTTATAAAATTTTATTGTATGTGAATAATAGGTATCCGTGAATTGCAAAAGCATCTGTGAATTTCAAAGACCCGTGAACCATACTGTGCGTCCGTGATAAATTTTTTCTAAATAGTACCCTTCCATTCTCCTATAAATAGGATACTTAGTTAGAATTAAAAATCACACCAGAATCAGAGAAATCTTCTTCTATAATATTGAGCATATTTCTTTCGAGTTTTAGAAAGTTTTTGAGTGTAGAAAACAGTTCAAGTTTCCTTCAAGAATATCCCCACTCTACCAGTCAGGATACTTTTCTTTTTAAGGTAAGGGGTATTATTTATTTCATATTCGCTTACGATATTATTTTTCAATATTCGTAATGAATATTATTTTCGTTTAATATTCGTAAGGGATATTATTTTTGTTCAGTATTCGTATGAAATAATATTTTCTTCCATACACTTTAGTATGTAAGTAATATTATTTCATTTCAGATTTCGAATTATATACTCCTTTTGTTAAGTTTTGGCTTCTATACTCCATGAAATTAGTAGAATATCATTGATATTTGCGCTTCATCTAGTATCTTTTCATGGAAATATTATTCTGGGCATTCTTGATAAATTTTAATTTTTTTATGCTGGAGTACTATTCACGGGGTATTATTCACTTGGTTACTTTTCACCCGGGGTACTATTTGTTCGACCTCGAATTTTACGAAATGAAAGTATTCAATTTTTTGATAATTATTATTCTATTTAGTAAATAGTTAAATTGATAAAAGGTTAAAGTTAATGGTGATATTTGAAAATTTTGCAAAGTAAGCAAGTTGATATATAATATTCGTTGTGTTGGGGGAGTATTCGTTTGGTCGGGGAATATTCTTCTTGTTAGGGAATATTCGTACGACGGCACAATCATTAGTGGACCCCACAACAGAAATATTGTCATAGTTAGAAAACGACATAAATATCTTTTTATAAAAATAACGACGAAAGTTTTACAGTTAAACTGTTGAACTACCCGGTAGTAAAAGTATAGTAATACGCGTGGTTGCATAGTAGCACACAATATTGATTATTGATACTTACGTGAAAAGTCACTCAGTTATACTCAATTATTGCTACAGTAATTACTGCATAATATCTCTCATATTATTGATTTAATTATTGTCATAATATCATCTGCATAATATTTTATATTATTAAATCAATAATTGAGACGACACAATTATTCATATTATTATTTGCAATATTGACGATGTCTAGAAAGTTCTGTCGAGGAAAGAGGTTTGGTCACCTAATTGCGCGCCAAAAGGGAGAAATCCTTATCGGAAACCCCCTCTTTCCTGGGAATGATCTGGTTGTTAAATATTGTGAGTTATAATATTAATGATGATTAAGTTCGTGTTGATTAAAGATGAAATTAATATTTCCATTGTGTTGGGATTATTTGTGTTAGTGGAAATCGATATTTATTTCGATAATAATTAATTTCTGGAGGTTATATTGACCAATCGGGTAATTAATCGGATAAATGAGCAATTAATTACCAAGTTCTGAAGGCAGTCTTTGGAATATCCTCAGTTTTAATCTTCAGCTGATGATATCCAGAACGAAGATCGATCTTTGAAAAAAATTGTGCTCCTTGCAACTGGTCGAACAAGTCATCAATGCGAGGTAGCGGATACCTATTCTTAATGGTGACATGGTTCAATTCTCGGTAGTCAATACAAAGTCGCATACTCCCGTCTTTCTTCTTTACGAATAACACAGGAGCACCCCAAGGAGATGTACTAGGACGAATGAAACCGATGTCAAACAACTCCTATAGTTGGACCTTTAACTCCTGAAGTTTAATAGGAGCCATTCGATATGGGGTTTTAGAAATGGGCTTTGTACTGTGTCAAGATCAATAAAGAATTCAACTTCACGCTCGGGGTAGACCCGGGAAGTTCTTCAGAAATACGTCCAGAAATTCACTAACAATGTAAATATTATTCAAATCGGCGTGTTTTTTTGTTCAAGTCCGTGACATGGGCTAAGAAAGCTTGACATCTATTTTTTAATATACGAATAGCTTTATGGCTTGATATGACAGTGATTGACTTTAATGGTTTGGTTGTTTGAATTTGTATAATAGGTTGGTTAGGAATATGAAAACTAACAACCTTACGAAAACAATCAATTTTAGCATGATTCGATGTTAACCAATCAATCCCTAAAATCACATCAAATGCAAGAATTTTCAACGAAATAAGATCGACAGGTAATGTTATGGTTCTAACTTGAATCAAGCAAGATTTATAAACAGTAGATGTAATGAAAGTTTCTCCTAACGGAGTCTCAACAGATAAGTCAAGGTCTAATTTCTCCGGAGTCAAGTTTAAACGTTGAGCACAAGTAGGAGAGATAAAAGAATGGGTAGAACCGGTATCTAATAAGGTATAAACTTCACAAGAGTTTATGATTAGCTTACCCGTGATCACCTCGTTCAGGTTTCTCGCATTTTGGCCGTCCACGACAAACCCCTCCCTTGAACCACCGACTTTGTTTTGTCCGTAATCGCCTTTGGTGTCGTCGTCCCAGCTGGACTTGACTTCGATATCAGACAAAACTGGGCTATATGACCGTCTTTTCCATAACTAAAACACACCTTGGAAGGCTGTGATCAGTTGGACTTATGTGTCCCTCCTCTACGCATCTATAGCATCTAACTGGCGGTCGTTCTCCTCCCCTAGAATTTGTTGTTGGTCTTTGGCGCTTCATCAACGATGTCTTCCGTCCATTGTTGAATCTCCTCTTTCCGAAATTTCCACTTGACTCACCTCTCCTATTATTGTGGCCACGATTACCACCCGAGTGGTTAACGCTTTTGTCTGTATTCTTTCCTCCCCGCTGGTTATCATCGCTCCGATAACTGTTGTCACCGGTTGACCCTGATTGTGGTCCCTCGGTTGAGCATACTCATTATCTCGCTCTAATAATTGAGCCCTGTCGACAACATCTGAATATAAAGAAAATTTATTAGAGATAAGATATTAGAATCTCGTGTTTTAGACCTCTCGAAAACATCCTCGCTCATTCGTTCCTCATTCTCGACCAAATGAGGTGCAAACTCGATAACTCGCAAACTTTGTCTCGTCTTCGGGACAAAATCGTGTTGTTTTGTTCGATCGATAAACTCCACCTCCTTCATATAGATGAATACTTTTAGGAAAGTACTTGTCATTAAATATTTTCTGAAACATTTCCCAAGACATTTTGAGTGCGGCAGGCTGGGTACGCTTCACAGATTCTCACCAGTAATCTGCCTCACCGCGGAACATAAAGGTGGCGAATGGAACCTTCTGTTCCTCCGTGCATCCTGAGACATCGAATATCTTGGTAATTTATTTGACCCACGTTTTCTCCTTAATCGGATCTGGCTTTCCCGCAAATTCTGGTGGTCCCAACTCCTTGAACTGCTTGGCTGTGACAAGCCGCGCATTGCTATCATTTACACCCGTATTTTGTGCACGAGTCCATCTCGTCTGATTTTGTATTAATTGCAAAAAGCTTTTAAACATCCCATCATTCATCATTTGTTCGGTAGTGTTGTTTACAGGAGGAATATTGCCTTCCTGTTGCACGTTCCCTTGGGTGGTGATTAAAGGTGTCTCCACAGTCTGATTCACTTCATTGTTAATATTTGCAGCTGCCATTCTCAAATACTACCACAAAACAAGAGTTAATTAACATGTCACATATTATCCCTATACTCTGACCGACCAAATAAATACCAAATAAACTTAGTCAGGTTATACTAGCGAATGAATTTCCCGTCTCTCCCCTCCTAGTTCTTGTCTCACATCTGAGCCAGGGATCATATCCCTAAGCTTTGATACTAACTGTGATGCCCCCAAAATAGGTATACATCACCTATTCTGAGTCGCCAAATACATGGTACAGAAACAAATACAACTTCAGTAATACAATTGTCGTGCAAAATACGACAACACATATACTGTGAGTTTGAATACAAATATTGTCTAATAGACAGTATACAAACTCAAAAGGAGTCCTCATTACAATTATTGATATACTATTTTATAAAATAGTGAGGACTACTAAAACAACTATCTTGAATCATCACTCCATACCCCGGCTAGTTCTTGCTAAATTCTCTCCTCCTAAGAAGAATAATGGAACAAAAAGAAAAAGGGTGAGCTCAACTAGCCCAGTAAAGAATATTATGACTAAGATAATATACAACAAATTATAATTAGTCTTCAACAGGGAAAAATCTGATAAAATATAATAGACAACAAGTTTTAGATCATCAACTGCAGCGGAAACAACAATCCATTAGAAGAGTCAAGTAGAGAAATAATTCTACTATCTTCTAAGATTTAAAAGTCCATCATCAATATTTTATCCCTGTAACATCAATCAATATACATCTTGAATCAAATATTCATCTTTTCACTACAGGCCAAAGATATTCATTTGTATCACTAGTTGGTCATGTTCATCTCAACACCTGTTCATCTTTGCATTACGGGCCAAAGATATTCATTTGGTAATCATTCATCTTTGCACTACAGGCCAAAGATATTCATTAGGTAATCATTCATCTTTGCACTACAGGCCAAAGATATTCAGTAATATCATTATTTAGGACTGAGGATGATGAAAAATATCTTAAAGAAAACGAATCCAGTGAGATAAAAGATCAAAGATTAGGGATTCGTACTTTAGTTTATCCAAGTTCAAAAATACTCCATAATAACCAATTGTGAAGCAGAATTCAAAAATAAAGATTAAAACATGGATACAATCAAAGATAGTAACCATAATAGACATCTTGGACAAAAAGAAGAAAATTTCATTTCTCGGTGAATAGTGTCGTATTCGTGAATAGTGTTATATACGTGAATAGTATCGTATACGTGAATAGTAACCCCGACACAAAAAGGTAGAAATTCCATAATAAATTCATACCAATATTTTAGTATAATGATATTGAAAGAATAACATCATTAGAAAGAAAATAACATCCCTTACCTAGAAATATCAGTACTTCTGATCCAAATATCGGTATAAGGCTGAAGGAAACTTGCACTGATGAATAGCAACTCACAAAGTATATAAATACTCACAAAATACGCTCGATAATATAGAGAGAGAAAAAGAGAAAACTTGTTTCTGGTGTGATTTTCAATTCTAACTAAGCACCCTATTTATAGGAAAAATGCTTAGAACGCCATATCAGACTAACCTGCTACCTGATGGCTTTACCAGCTACTATTCAAGCCCACCACTTTTGAAAATAAATTCTAGCACATTTCATTACTCACAAACCAAAAGTGGGGCCCACCATATTTTAAATAAAAACATTATATTTTCTGAAACTTCAACAATTCATAATAAATAGCCCTTTTATCAGAAAAATTCAAATCTCATGTGTTTTCCATAGGAAATTTAATTCTCTACAACTTTGTAAGTTTAAGTTTTTCTAAATTCCAAACAAAAAATGACCGAAATCCACATACGGATGATTTTCAACACCTCTATTCCGATAAAATACTGATAAAACACCTCAGCATTTATTCCTTCATTTATAACCACAATAAATATATCCATCATTTATATCCACACATAAAATAAATATTTTTTTATCATATAAATCAATAATTAATTATTCAAAAATAATATTACAGAATCACAATTATAACAATTAGGTCGTTCTCAGGAAAGAGGGGACTTTCCGATAAGGATTTCTCCTTATTGGCGCGTAATTAGGTGACCAAACCCCTTTTCTAGACAGAACTTCCTTAGACATTGTCAATAATGCTATCTAACAATATTATTCAAATAATATTAATTATTGATCTGATGATCGAGATATTGTGAAATGACAATTATTGAAACAACAATAATATAAAATATCAACGCAGTAATTATTGAATCAATAAAATAAAATATTGAGCAAAGAATTACTTTGTAATAATTATTGAGTAGTGCCTTCTTACGTAAGAATCAATAATTCAAAAATACTTTATGCAAAACCGTGGTGTACTTCTTTACCACCAGACATCGTATTTTAACCACCGGGTATTCCAACAAAGTTAATTCAGAACCATTACGTAGTTATTTATAAAAACTCAAACTTGTCGCTTTCTTCATCCGGACAGCTTATCCGTTATAGGCTCCACAAATGGTCAGGCTTGCCGCATTTAATATTCCCCGATGAAAGAATATTCCACGACCAAACGAATATTCTCCGACAAAATGAATACTTTATAATCACTTGCTTATTTTGCAAAATTTGCACATTTCACCCATAACCAAAGTATTATATCAAATTAACACTTTATTATTCAAAATAATAAATAGAGAAAATTTGATTTTATTCATTAAAAAGTTGGGGTCTTACATAAGGGGTATTATTTATTTCATATTCAGAAGAGATATTATTTTTCGTATTCGTATGAATATTATCTTCATTCAATATTCGTATGAAATAATATTTTCTTCCATATTCTGTAGTATGTAAGTAATATATTTTCGTTTCGTATTCCTACTTCTACACTCATTTTGTTGAAGTATTACTTCTATACTCCATAAAATTAGTAGGATATCCTTGATATTTGCGCTTCATCTAGTACCTTTTCATGGAAAAATTATTCTGAGCTTTCTTGATAATTATTTATCTTTTCATGCCGGAATACTATTCACAAGTTACTATTTATGAGTTACTATTTACGAGTTACTATTCACTCAAATATTATTCACTCGGGTATTCAGGGTACTTTTTATGCCGGAGTACTATTCACGAGTTACAATTCATGGGTTACTATTCACCCCATTACTATTCACTCGAATATTATTCACTCGGGTATTTGGGACACTTTTCATGATGGGGTACTATTCACCCGAAAAATATATTTCTTTTCTGTCTATAATACATGAATATTATTCTTGAATTTTTCTCCACAAAGCAGTATCCTATTGACAATATGGATATTTTTAAACTCTAGATAAATTAATTTAAAGTCTTTAATAATTATCCTTGATTTCGTTTGATTAATGCTTCTATCATTGTCATCATCCTTATGCTTATATTGTAATGAAAGTCATATGTGGCTTACGTGAATAGATGGACTGTTGATTGGTATGATTATGACCAGGAATTATTCGGTATAGTCATGACCGTAATGTTACAAATGATGTGGTAAAAGTCCTCATTAGCCCGCTGTGCATTGATGGACATATGTTGGTATGATCATAACCATGCGTTCTCTTCGGCCAAGGGTGCAAAGATGAATTGTTGTTTGGCATGATCATGACCATTGGTGAAAACACGAATATCCTCTGCCCGTAGTGCATGGATAATTCGTGGTCGTGATACTAATAAATATCGTTGGCCCGTAGTGCATAGATAATTCATGGATGTGATACTAACGAATATCCTTGGCCGTAGTGCATGGATAATTCGGTGATGTATTGAGCAGAGTCTCAGCGATAAAATATTGATAATAAACTTTTAATTCGTAGAAAATAGTAGATATCATGCTCTACTTGACTCTTCTAAAATACAGTTGTATGTCTTTGGCCTGTAATGCAAAGATGAACTGTTAATGAATATCTTTGCCCCGTAGTGCAAAGTTGAATTTATTAGTATGATTATGCACAAGAACTGTGATTTGGTATAACCATGATCTTTGATGTTTCAGGTAAATACATGTGATAAAAATTATCTTCGTCCTGGGTGCGAAGAGGAATTTAGAATCACAATTATGATTATGAGTTATTCACATGATTGTGGACAGGAACTGTTGATTGATGTTACAGGGATAAAACATTGTTGGTGGACTTTTAACATGGAGACGATAATAGACTTCATGGTCTATTTGACTCTTCTAATGGATTGTTCGTTCCGTTGCCACTATGGTTGAAAAGTTTTATCATTTACCAAATGTTCTAAATCTCTGATTTATTACTGACGAAGGCTATTGATAATTTAATTATCTTTAGTCATGATATTCTTTACTGGGCTAGTTGTGCTCACCCTTTTATTTCACAATTCCTTTCAGGTAATAATAGTGTAGCTGGGTCGAGCGGGGGTAATAGGGGAATAGAACTATGGTCTATAGCTGTTGAGGTTTCCCTTAAAACAATATGGAAATAATTTTATTGAGAATTTTAGATAAGTGTGTCGTATTTTATACGTCATTTTAACCGTTGATTTTGGTGAACCGAATAGGGTGAGGTGAACCCAACTTTGGAAGGGCGTTTTTGTCACTATCATATAAGATGTCTAATGACAGACGACTTCGTGTTATCATAAGACAGGGTTGCGCACATGCACTTGCTGATTATATATATGAGCACTACCTATATAATCTTGGAGTTTGGTTGAAATATAATTCTCAATTGAAGACGATGGAGATAATTATATGTCAAGAGAAGACTCACTATTGGAAAGAACATGATAGTAATCTTCTCATTTTTCTTTAGGGTCTATTGGGTCAACCAAGGATAATTCTCGAGTCATATGATATCTATCATAACTTAGATGCATGGTCTCCCATGTACGAATGTTTCCTTGAGCATTTTTTAAATATTTTAATTTCTAAAATAGTTATTGACTGTACTTTTATGTAAAGTACCATTATAAGGTGTTGTGGTCGAAGTGCCATGAGAGTTACATATATTTGTATTAAAACTCACAACTTATGTGTTGTTGTACTGCATTTACGCTCAGCTTCAACAACAGATAAATGAAGTTTGTATTTGATTTCTATAGTATGATATCTGGCTATTCAGAATGGGTCGTGTGGACCTATTTTGGGGGCATCATACTATTCATGACAAAAATTGATTTCTTTTCGATCTAAATCATTTTTGGTACAATACTATTCTTGAATTTTACTCCACAAAGTAGTATCATGTTGATAATTTAGACATTATTGATTTATGGATAAATTAAATTATAAATCTTTAAAATTTATCCTTTACTTTCATTTAATTGAATTCTTATATCATTGTCATCATCCTCATGCTTATATTGTTATGAAAGTCATCTTTGGCCCGTAGTGCATAGATGGACTTGGTATTGTTATGACCAGGGATATTCGGTATAATCATGACCGTAATGTTACAAATGATGTGGTAAAAGTCCTTATTGGCCCGTAGTGCATTGATGGATATTTTTTGGTATGATCATGACCATGGGTTCTCTTCGGCCAATGGTGCAAAGATGAATTATTTTATGGCGTGATCATGACCGTTGATGAAAACACGAATATCCTTGGCCCGTAGTGCATGGATAATTCATGGTCATGATACTAAAGAATATCCTTAGCCCGTAGTTCAGGGATGATTCGATGATGTGGATTATTTATTAAGCTGAGTCTCAACGATAAAATTTATGATACTTTTTAAATCATAGAAGATAGTAAATATTATCATCTACTTGACTCTTCTAATGGATTGCTTATTTTGCTGTAGTTGTTGATCTAAAACTTATTGTCTATTATATTCTATCAGTTGTTATACTGTTGAAGGCTAAGGATAATTTATTCTGCATTATCTTAGTCATAATATTTTTTACTGGGCTAGTTGAGATCACCCTTTACTTTCATTGTTCTCTTCAGGAAATGAGAATATAGTTGGGACTAGTTGGGGAACGGAGTGATTATCCGCAACTATTCGTAATATATAGCCGGGACCTGCTTTTGTGAAGTAGTGTGAAAATAAATATAATAATATTGAATTTGAGTTTGGATATTGTCTAGAAGATAATATTCGTGTTAAAACTCCCAACTTATATTTTGTCGTAATTTACACGACAGTTGTATAATTAAGTTGTATTTAAATTTTGTACCATGTATTTGACGACTCAGAATGGGTGATGTATTGTAAAACCCCAACTTTTTGAATAAAGATGAATTTTCTATAAATATTATTTTTGAATATTATGGAGTGAAATTGATATAATAGTTGTGGGAAATATTTATAAATTTTGCAAAGTACGCAAGTTGTTATATAATATTCGATTGGTCGGGAATATTCGTTTTAACAGGAATATTAGTACAACTGGCACAATCATTGGTGGACCCCACAAATCTAAATTATTGTTTGATTAAGAAAATGACAAAAATACTTTATGAAAATAACGGCGGAAGTTTTACCGTTAACCTGTTGAAACACCCGGTGTTAAAAATACAAAGAATACGTGTGGTTGCATAGTAAGCACTGTGGAATGATTATTGATGCTTACGTCGAAGTCACTCGGTTTTGTTCAATTATTGCTATAGTAATGGTTGTCAATTTTGATTTCTATATGGACCCTCATTTACCCATTTTTTAAAATAATCGATAGAAAATTATTTAAAGGTGGGGCCCATGTGGGGCCCATAAATGTTGAAAACCGATTTTGAAATGGGGGTGGGAGGAGTTACGATAAGGAGGGAATATATATATATATATATATATATATATATATATATATATATATATATATATATATGATGTGTATATATATATATATATGTAAAGTGGGAAATGGTGGGAAAGTTAGTATGATAGTGATGGGTATAAGATGTGAGTGGGTGTGTGATAGTGAAAGGTGTAAGAGTGTAGTGAAAGTGATTTTGGGGGTGTGGGGGATTGATGTTGGTTTTGGGGGATAAAATCAAGTGGTGGTTATATAATATGGTTATATATAAATTAAAAACATGTGTGGTTTATATATATATATATATATATATATATATATATATATATATATATATTGTTGCTTAATTCTTATTGGTTGAAGGATGGACTTTTTGCATCCATGAGTTAGCAATATTTTTTCATCCGTGAATTAATGCATCGATCAAGCATCCGTAAGTTATAAAATTGTTGCGTCCGTATTATTTTCTAAACAGTACCCCTTCTATTCTCCTATAAATAGGATGCTTAGTTAGAATTGAAAACCACACCAGAAATTCAAAGAAATTCTCTTCTATAATCTTGAGCGTATTTTCTTTAGAGTTTTAAGAAGCTTTGAGCGTAGTGCACGTTTTCTTAAAAAATATCCTCGCCCTACCAGTCGGAATACTTTTCTTTTACGGTAAGGGATATTATTTGTTGTACTCGTAAGGGGTGTTATTCTTTCTTATTCATGAAGAGAACTGTTGTTATTCCATTTCTTATTATTCTCATTGGAATAACTTTTGTACGCCATGATCACCCTATACTTGGTGACATTCTTCTATTATTCTGCTGGAACATCCTGCTCTGTGTGTTTTACACCGACCGGTTCCGCTCTTTATTATTATTTCGTTGGAACATCCTCGCATGCGTGTGTTTTACAATCAACCCGGTTCCGCCTTTATTATTATTCTTCGCTGGAACATCCTGCTCGTGTGTTTTACACTGCACTGGTTCCGCTCTTTATTATTCTCATTGGAATATTCTGTTCATGCGCTTTTACGCCGGACCGTTCCGTTGTTATTATTCAGTTGGAATAACTTTGTCTGGCGCGGCACCGCATGCATGGTGATTTCGTTGTTATTCCATTCTATTATTATACTCGGTTGATTAAAGTTTAGACATCTATACTCCATGAAATTAGTGGAATATTCTTGATATTTAAGCGCTTCATCCAAAGATCTTTTCATGAAAATATTCTTCCGAGCATTCTTGAATTTTACTCTACAAAGCGATTATCATGTTGACAATTTGGACGTTATTAGTTCCCCGGATAAATTAATTCTTGAACTTGTTTTATTGAATTCTTATATCATTGTCATCATCCTCATATTTATATTTTTTTGAAAGTCATCTGTGGCATGTAGTGCATAGATGGACTTGGTATGATTATGACCAGGGATTATTTGGTGTAATCATGACCGTAATGTTACAAATGATATGGTAAAGGTCTTCATTGGCCCGTAGTGCATTGATGGACAGTTGTTGGCATAATCATGACCATTAATGAATACACAAATATTCTTGGCCCGTAGTGCATGGATAATTGTGGTCGTGATACTAAAGAATATCCTCGGCCAGTAGTGTGGGGGGTGATTCAATAATGTGGAATATTTATTAAAATTTGAGTCTCAAATGATAATGAAGATGAAAAACCTTTAAATAATAAAAGATAGTAGATTTTATTTTCTACTTGACTCTTTTAATGGATTGCTTGTTCAACCGCAGCTTAAACTTGATGTCTATTATATTTTATCAGTTTAACATTGTTGGAGACTAATGATAATTTATTCTGCATTATCTTAGTCATAATATTTCTTACTTGGCTAGTTGAGCTCACCCTTTCTTTCACTGTTCTCTTCAGGAAATGAGAATATAGCTGGGACGAGTCGGGGAACGGAGTGATGGTCCAGAGGATAGCATTAGTAGTCCTCCCTATTCTGTGAAATAGTGTGATAATAATTGTAATAAGGACTCCTTTTGAGTTTGTATAATCTCTAGTAGACAATATTTGTATTCAAACTCACAGTTTATGTTTTGTCGTATTGTACACGACAGTTGTATTAGTAAGTTGTATTTGAATTCTGTACCATATATCTGGCGACGCAAGATGGGTGATGTATACCTAATTTTGGGGGCGTCACATGTATACCTATTTTGGGGGCGTCACACCCGAGGGTTGTCAATCGGCTCGTCTTCGATGGCTCGCAGTTCATTGGTTGCTGCGGTGACGTCTTATGGACACATCCTCAGCTTTGCAATTCTCATTCGGTTCGCGTCGTGTTTGGGCATCGTTGCACCTTAATCTCTCCTCGGGGTTGTCGCTGAGGTGAAATGATGTTTTTGCCTTACTTCGGAGTTGTCTCCAAAGTGAAATGACGCTTTTACCCTCCTGAAAGGTTAGCCCAAGGAAAGCGAAATTTCGAGTGTCTTTTTTTTTTTGCCAAATAAGAAATATTTTTTATTTTTTAATTTATTTTCCAAAGCCACACATAGAAAAAATTAACGTTTGTTTAAATTTTTTTCCAACAGATTGACTCAATTTCAAAATAATAATTAGTTTACTGAGATAATTTGAAAAATTAAAAGTTCAATGGTGTAATGAGTAAAACGTGTCAACTATAGTGGGTAATTAATTAGTTTTGTCGTTAAAAAATTAACGTTCATTTAATTTTTTTAACAAAAATGATCTAATTTTAAAATAATAATTAATTTACTGAAGTAATTTAAAAATTAAAATTTTGTGTAATCAATAAAATTTACAACTAAAGAAATTCTTAATTGGAATGAACAATTCTTTCCGGTCCAACAAAACGAACACGTAAGGTATCTATATAACAAAATACAAATAATTTTAAATTTGGCTTAATTATAAATTACTATCCTAAACTATAGGCCATATTCCACTTTGGTGATTTACCTTTCAATTTTGTCAATTAGATAATCGAACTATTAATTTTTTTCAGTTTCATTCCATTAGACCTGCTACGTCATAAATTGATGATGTGGCATCGCTGATTAAGCTAATAAGTGCCTATGTGTTATTCAAAATTATTATTTAAAATGAATTTTTACATTTGTTGAATGTCCAAGTGTAAAAAGGTCAAACTATTACAATAATTTTATAATACTTTTAACTCTGCCACATCACCACCACCACAATCTACCACAGCACCACAACCACAATCTACCACAGCACCACCACCACCTTCCACAACACCACCACCACAATCTGCCACAACACCACCACCACCATGTACAAAGTGCCACATTTCTCAGACCCTTTCACTGACGGAGAAAAGTTAGCTTCAATGTCATCAAAAGATAATGTGACGTTGTTCGCAATCAAAACCACATTAGCAAACGCCAAACTAGAAATTATCGAGAGCAAGCCAAACAAAAACACCGAGAAATTCACCATAATTACCAAATCTGAAAACCCAACAAAACCCACAAACCCTAGCTCTGATTTTACTGAGGAGAGAGAAAATTAGGGTTTTACTGAAGCGATGGAAACATCAGCTTCCGCTCTCATGCAAAAAAATCTAATAGCATCCCATGATTACAGCGAAATTACTCTTGGGTTTTTGAACGTATATCATGCTAACAAAATCTCACCAAAATCTATACCCAGTAAACAAATACATAAAATAAATAAATAAAAATTCATTCATCAAGAACGGAGATGAAGGATTTTCCACCTAGAAATGGAAGAATGATTAGAACAGGAAAAATCGGATTCCACCCAGAAATCTTTCCAAGAATGCTTGAATGATCTCGAATCAAGAGAGAAAAACGTAGTTTCTGCGTAGCAATTAGTGTCCGAAAGCAACAAACAACTCTATCAGGAATAAACATGTGAATGATATTCCTATTTAATATATGATTTGATTATGATATATATGTGAATGAATGTGCAAGTATGCTTGCATTAAGAAAAGCTGTAAATTCCTTTGATAGATAATAGAAATATATGTACAAGGACTTAGAATAAATTGATCAAATATGTTAGGTTGATTCTACATAAGCAGAACAGCTATGTAAAGTCCTTAAAAAGAAATGATGTACAAGGACTATAAATATAGAAAGATCAAGCTTGTTAGGTTGATCTTATGATGTAATAGATAGGTTTGTCTAATCGTCGAGCACTACACCAGAAGTCGTAGTCTGCCAGGAGAGTCAAGGTTAACTCGAGAGCTATCGAGGAAGAATAGGAGTATGCAAGATAGTAGATCTCGGAGTTCGTAGACTTCTAGGGAAAACAAAGAAGGATCGTAGTGTGTCGAGTAGAGCTTCCTCAGGATCGTAGTGTCTTTGAGGAAGTCATGTTCGTCGTCGTAGAGACACCGCCCTACGAGAAGACCGATCATCTGCTTTGAAGCGAAGACGAAACGAGACTACACTAAGAGTCATAGAGTCTCATCGATCACGCCGGCCAAGTCAATGATCGTAGATCACACTCTGAGTTCGTAGAGCCTATGGATTACATGCAGAGATCGTAGTCAAGCAAGATCAGATGAAGACAACAAGCACAAGGCAGAAATCGTAGTGTCAAGATCTGATCTCGGGATCGTAGTGCCTACACAAGCTGAAGCTGAATCGTAGAGTGCAGAACTACGACCTAAGCAGAAGTGCTCACAATGCCAAGGATGAATCGTAGAGCATATACGGTTCTCAACAAATGATCACTCCCAAAATATCCAAAGGAATGAAGCCTCTGGTTCAAGCTGCAAGCTACATCCAAGGAAACCAGAGAGCACTCAACGAATGACATGCAAGCTAAAAGAAGATCTAAGCACCAACCCAATCAGCGTCAAGATTGAGTTGTGAAGCCATTCAAGATGAAGTCTTCCACAAGATAATCATAAGAAGACTTCAGTAACTGACTAAGGAAAGTCAGCAAATGTAGTTGCTATCAAGTGAACAGAAGACAACGATCTTGGAAGCAACCAAGATCGTAGTGTTTTCCAAACAAAGAAAGAACTGATGGAAGGTGAACCGAGATACTGGTCAGCCTTTGAAGAGCAAGGCTAAAGTGTTTAAGTGCAGGGTCAGTTCATTGATGATAAGTGAATGAGAGATCACAAGGGGAAAGCAAGTTGGACGCGCCACAAATCTGAAGTGTCTTGACATTCGAAGGGACTAGAAGCGGAATTAGGCCATCGGTCTTTGAGAAATGAAATAAATGCAAGCGAAGTATTGAAACCTTTGCGCAAGCAATACAAGGAAGAGGTGTTCTACATTGAAGATCCAATCAACACTCTTCAAGATCGTAGTGTTAACTCTACCACCAATGAGCAACACTCAACAAGACACTACGATCGAGTCCTTGAAGACGTGCATCGAAATCGTAGAGTTTGAATAAATTGAAGATGGAAGCATTGGCAAAGGTTCAATCAAGGGTAATATTCTTGACAAGTGCTTATTGAGAGCATCGATCCAAAAGGACAACCTCTAATCAAGAAATCAGGAGGAAATAAAGTCTTTGACCTGCCCAAGACATTAAAGTGATACATCCGGACAGGTAGGTGAAACAAATGAAGCTGCTGGCGTCGAAAAAAGTATGACATGTCACATCAAGCAGTCTACCTCAAGCAACTCAAGATCTGTGAATATATTTTAATAGCCTTCAACGGCTATTTTCCAACGGAAGGATTGGAAAGGAGTATAAATCTAGAAGAGCTTCAAAGATCAAAGGTTGCTGGAGTTGTCGAGTTTTGGAGAGAAGGTGGACTGTTCTAAAACATGTGAGATAGTGAGTCCGAAGGTTCACTCTACGATCCACCAAGAACACTCAGAAGTCAGAAAAAGAAAGAAGTAGAAGTGTGAGTTCTACTATGTAGAAGTGAGAGTTCTACTACATGAAGAGTGTTCTGAACTGTCGAGAGAAAGAAGAGCATTATGAGATCTTGATGTGCATCATGGGAAGACTCTAAGTACAATAGAGAAGAGCCTACAGTCATCTTAGCAAGTCCATCATGAGAAGGCATCAAGTAGCAAAAAGGAAGATCACAAATGCCATCTTGGTGTCAAGCATGAGAAAGTTTCTAAGTACCAAGCAGAAGAACTTAACGTCATCTTAGAAGCCAATCATGTGCAGCCATCAAGTACCAAGGAGAATGATCTTCAAGGCAGTTCATCAAGGGGTCATCCGAGGTGGTTGAGTAACTGAAGAAGCTGAGCATCATGCAATACTCAACTGCACTTCAAGGATGATCAAGCCAAGCTGCTAAGTATAGAATATGTTCAGAGCATGAAGACATCTTAGCAGCTCAGCACCGACTCCAACAACAACAAACAAACAACTCAATGACCCGAGGGCCTAAAGGGGTCCTTGTCCCGAGAGGAATAAATGAAGCAGAACTGAGGGTCCCTTGTCCCAAGGACTAAATGAAGCGTACTGAGGGTCCTTGTCAGGAAGGACTAAGCGTTTCAAGGTTCTTGGCCTTGAAGAGTTCTTAGTGAATCAAGTCCCAAGGTCACGGCCTTGATGAAATCTTAGTGATTCAGGGTGCTGCCCTTCCTTAGTGAAAATAATGCTACTTGAAAGCAGAAGAGTGGATTAGGAGCTTGAGTCTCTGAACCACTTAAAACCCCTTGTGTCTTTTACATTATGTCATTTACATTATGTACTATAACTGCTATAACTGCTATGTATGTTTTAACTGCTTACAACTAAACTTACTCTACTAACAATGTATGTATGATTATGATCATATCAATGAAGGGGATCTTTTACTTATTACGCTGTGCTTGAAAAGATTCTTATGTTTGTCATATGTTAATTATGAACAATATAATATAAACCAGAAAATATTTGAAATAAAAAGGATCTATTCAACCCCCCTTCTAGATCTATTGTGCCCTCTGGGAACTAACAATTAGTATCAGAGCAGGTTCTCATACTATATTCAAAAGCTAATCATTTTGAGTCTGATCCTAGGCACTAACATTGTTCTAAACTTAGTTTAGTAGTAAGTAACTTGTTATATGCAGATCAGCTCACATGTTGGGAATATGGTGTATAGGTTAAATGTGTATATGCACCTGAAGCTGCTCAGATTGGTCCATGGTCTCTAATGTTACATCAACAAAATCCATCTTAGCCTGCAGTCAATCTTGTAGTCCGAAGACCAGACGAGAGAACTCAAGAGACATCAATGACAAAGAGTCGAGCACCCACCAGTCTGAAAGATGAAGAAGCCATACATGCTAAGAAATGCTTATCGAGAGAAGAAAGAAGACCTTCTCAAACTTATGACTGGCCAACCAACAGCTGGGTGCAAACTCTGACAGCTAAAGGATGTCAAAGATCTTAATGCTGAGATTCTCTTGGCCTACATCTTCAAAACCACGACTGATTGATTAAAGGCCAACAAGAGCAATAAGCTGTCAGGAGCAAAAGTAAAGCTATGCACATCAATACCTAAACTCAGTATATCTAAGATAAATGACTGTTTAGTAACGGACAGTAAAAAGGTACGATTCCTCACTATTATAAATGTATACATCATAATTGCACCCTCTTATGAACCATGACAGTATTCTGTCAAGGAGCCATAATCTACTTAAAGAGGTGAAGAGAGAAAGTAACCTGAGGATGGGAACTCAAATGACTGTAAACTTTCTCTCCATCCAAGTTTTAAGTTGAAAATGACATCTTGAAGGAAATCTGAAATGGGTCATAAGAGCATCACAGGCTAGATAAACTTTATGTGAAGTACTCGTTGCTGGTGGGTTAGTATGTATGTACAAGCCTATGATATAAGTGTTTGATAACTCACAGAGTATGATCAGTTCTACAAGAGGATCTGGCTGATCTGTAGAAACTGATCACCTCCATGAATCAACTAGATACTCATAAATCGTAGAGTTGATTCCTACTCTGAACACTTAAAACACTGTGAACATAATCCAGTAGATGATGAAACCATCATACATAGAGAGTGTGTTATTAAATGCCATATCCTACTCATACTCACCATCATGCATCTCAAAATGTATTATCCTAAGATAGTTGCATGCATGAATATGTCTGTTAGTGATAAATATGATAATTGCCCAAATAAGAGGAACAGGGGTTTAGAGAACTAACCTAGCAGGACCCATTTCATTATGGGTACCAAAATTAGAAATATATTTAAACCTGCAGGTACTTGGTCAGCTTGACCACACCAAGGAATGATGAAGCAGAAGACTTCAGCCAAAAGGACTAAACCAGCAGAAGGCTAAGGACTGTTCAAATATGAGTATGATAAAGTTCCTATATGTCCAAGACTGTCCTTGAAGACCTTATGAGCTAACCAGAATGGAGCTCACATGGCTGCTAATCTGTATATGGGAGCAAGCCATGCAACAGAAGATGAAAAGGGTCTTATATGCTCAAAAGCTAGCAAAGAGTGCTGCATAAGAAGAATCCTCATGGAAGCTCACATCAGAGGATCATCGAGCATCAAAAAAGAGGAGTTCATTAAGAAGCAGAACTTCTCAAACTCAGGACAATCAATGAAGACTACGTTCGTAGTACTGTCAAATGATCGTAGAGTGATCAGTCACGAAAATACTCATCTCTACGATACAAGGTAATCAAAGTTATGATGAAGATTTCAGTCAGAGAGAAATTTGCAAGGCTGCCTTCAAATGAATTTGAAGAAGAGGGAATCACATCTATCTGGGAAGACAACATCAACATTGGGGAGCAGTGATCCGTTAAGGAATAACAGCACTGAGATATACTATAAAAAGTTGTACCAGCTACAAAGTCCCAAAACTTTGTGGCTGATGAACCAAATGAAGATCCATAGTCAGTAGGAACGTCTCAAAACGTACTACTGATAACCTTTCAGCCACCCAACCCATAATCGTGAAGTGCCTACGATCAAACATATGATCGTAGTGTAAGAGCAGGAGGACACCACAATTTCAAAAAAGCAATTGTCTAAAGCCGGTAAAAGATCTCCCCACCAGAAAAGGTCGAATGAGATGTTAGTATAAATCACTTCTATAGCATTGCATCTGGAGAGCGCCTCAGGGACAAACCTGACCCTTAGCTCACACTAAGAGGTTGTCCCTTCCTTAGCTACCTTGACCCAGAAGGAATGTTTGATCTAGTTCATCTCAAGGACCAAGTCAGTTAACGATCGTAGAGTCGAGTTTGAAGAGAACTAAACGATCGCAGTGCAACCTCAATGATCGTAGTGCTACCTCAACGATCGTAGTACAACCTCAACGATCGTAGAATACAACTCGACGATCATAGTCCTGCCATAGGGTACTCCAGTTCACAAGGAGCTTGGAAAATGAGATATTTGCTAAACTATTCAAGTTAAGGAGATAAGTTCGAATACATCAGTGATTGAGCTATGTTGCATCAAAGTAAGGAGAAAAGACAAAGCCATCCACTGCAGCATCTCTCAAAAGTTGATCGATTGAGTCAACCAAGGGAATCGTAGAGTCCATGGCTGCCTTATCATGCCACTCTACGAATCAAAAGGTTAACGGTCAGAGCCACGTCATTTAAACGACTACTCTTCTAAAAGGAAACATCTAACTGAAAAGTTATGGGGAGTTACAGCTCATTACTGAGCAACGTGCAACCAATGGATGGTTGACACATCACTGATTATGCAAAGTTAGAAGGAACTTCCTTAAAGACAATTTCAAATCTGCAGACAGTTACCAAAAGCTATCGAACCTTTCTCCCTCCCATTTTCAAACCCTAGAATCCTCTCAAGAGCCAAAATCAGTTAACCCTCCAGAGCCTTACCAAATCACATTCAGCCATCTCGTATAAACATCTCTAAATCAGATACCCACATTCTTCGAACTACTCAAATGGAAAACTAGCAAGTAATCACTGGCATTCAGCTTGGAACCAAATCGTTTGAGAAATGCGAAAAGAAGTTCAGGGATATTCTCGAGCTTGTGAAGAAAAATGGATTCTCAGAATGCCTTGAGGCAAATACTCGAGTCTACATCGACCTGGTAAATAATTCTACTCAAACGCCTCCATCATCTCCGAAACCCTTACTACCAAGGTTAAAGGTCAGTCTCTGAAGTTAAAATCTTCTGACCATAATCAATGCCTAGGCTTTCCTAACCAAGGGCTGAAGAACCTTGATAATTTCAATACTGAACAAGCAAAGGAGGTTATGGGGTACCAAAGAAACCCTAGTTTTAAAGACATGAAGAAGAAGGAGTTTCCTGAAGAGTATGAGTTCCTTGTTGAAATAGTTGGAAAGTGCATACTGTGCAAGAACACTGCACATGACACAGTGATTGATCAACAGTTGAAAATAATGTCGTGATAGTTACAAGAAACAAATCGACTTTGGAGCTATCTTGTTCGATCAAATCTCCAAGTGGGTAGAAAAGGCTGAGAAGAAGAAGTCCACTGAAAACCCCCTGACCAAGATGTTTCATGGAAGGCTTCTGAGTATTGTACTGAAGAAGAAGCTAGGAGGGAAAATCAAGGATGATGAGGGAGAAATTTTGAATGTGCACAAAGTGATGTCTCCACAATTATTTGTAAACTGGAAGAAGAACCCTAAGGATAACAAAAGGTGACAATTTGGGCAGCAGTGAGGGGCCTCTGCAAAGAAGAGGAAGATAGAAGAGGCAGAGAGCTCTGAGTCTGATGACTCTGCACCAGCAGAAATCACACCAAAAAGAAAGAAATCAAAAGGTGTGAAGAGAGCTGGTGATGTGAAGAAAGCCAAGGCCCCACCAAGGAGTCTCTCCATCAAAGAAAAAGTTGAAGAAGAAAGAGCTCTACCTATTGAATCAACAAAGAGGAGAAGCAACAGGCTGCTTCAAGGGCCTATCAGCAAGAAAGCTAAGGTGGAAGACAAACCAGCCTCAGCTTCCCAAAATAGTACATCTGTTGAAGAAAGGGACGTAGAGTCAGCAGAAGAAAAAGAAATAGATGTCAAGACCCAGTCCCCACAGACAACATCCAACAATAAAGGTGAAGCTGATGTGATGGAAGAAATTGCAACATCTGCTGATAAAGAAGAATGCTCAAGCCCCATGGCTAATCCTCAAAGCAGTCACTCTGTGAATGAAGAAGAGATTCAAGATGACCAAACTCAATCTCTGAGTGTAACTGCCCCAATGACCCAAGATGATAGGTCAAATAATGTTGTGTCTGAAGAAGAAGAACTTGCCCCCTCAAATCCAGCTAGCCACCTTGATGGCTCTAAAGAAGACGAGTCTAAAGAAGAAGAATCTGCCCCTGCCAGAGTTTATGCCCTAGAGGCCAATTATTTGATATAATTGCTTAACGTTTTGATATTATATTTGATTGAATAAATATATGATTTTATTATGGTTTTATTTACTGCGTAATATAATTGTTAACATAATAAAATTCCTTAGAATAGTGATACAAATTATATAGTTTCAAGTATGTGACTTGAACATGAGATTATATATTACCATTAGTATCAGTGTTCTTAAATGTCCCTAGTCGAGTATCATTGTTGATGGGACAACAATGATGCATGGAGACTAGTATGTGGATTGACTGATGACCAAATCTCATTGGTCATAAATATATGAGATATTAAGTCAATGTATAGGTACATGTTAGAGAACGATGTACTGGACAGACCCACCATGAGAATTCTATATGGAGCATTATGCGAAGTGTCGTTAGCAATTCTCATAGTGATAATGATGTAATGGTCCTCCGACCTGAAATCGCTATATTACTACACGAGAATTTATGTACTTTGATATCATCAAATGTCACCTTTAATAGGGTGGACTATAAAGGTGATTATTGGGTTCATCATTAATCGTGTGAGAAATATGAGTGATCTAAATGGAATTTAACCATCCTATATATTATGGGTGATATCCATAGGCCTCTTGATTGAGTAGGACTATGAAATGCATGGCCATGCTCAAATAGTGATTTGTTTCATATAGTCTACTCATTGATCAAGAAAACTCATTAAATTATGAAGAGTATGACACATTCCATGACTCGAGTTTAATCTAGGATATTAAGGTTAAAAGGATTAAATTACATTGAAACATTGGTCACGAAAAGGTTGCATCGAATCATCGATCTTATTATTACTTGGGTAGCGGTGATACATTACTAGATGCCGCTCAACATTTATAATTTTATAATATAATTTTAAAATTATTGCCAACGTAATAATAACCTATAAAGTCACACACATAGAACATTATTTAAAGGGAATTAATTTAAATTTTAAAGATTTAAATATATTAATATGATTAATAGTATTTAAATCACAATTTAAATTAAAAGGATAATTTGTATATATGTATATTAATTAAGTAAGACTTAATTAAGAGATATATATATATATATATATATATAAAAATTCGGATTTTATAAAATTAGGTTTTGATTTGATTAATTCCTTTTAACTACTATATATATGATATATATATAGCAACTACTTAGGTAAGATATCATAATTGAAAAACCTAGCCGCTCTTAGAGAGAGACTAGAGAGAAAGCAGTTTGAAAAATCCATTCCTTTTGGTGGCTAAGATCATGAAGTCCTTCTTATTGCGAGAATCGTTTGACGGTTAGATGCAAAAGGCGTTCGTGGATGGATCTGGTAGAGGCGCAATCGGTTTGTATTATGCGTTGGAGATTCGAGGCATAGTCGGTTTGATTCTTATTTTTTGTTTATATCTCGTATAATCTCTAAACCTCTCAATTAATTGATTTTCGCATGGATCCTGTTTTAGGGTTTCGGAAATTGCTTTAAAATTTTAATTTCCGCTGTGCATTTATGTGCCGAAGCCCAACAGTGGTATCAGAGCTACTTGCGAAAAGATTAATTCAGATTACGTGTTTTAATTGTATTCGATGTATATGATATATTATGATGCATGTTTACTAGATATAAAATTGAATATATGATATTCCGTTGAATGTGTATTCGGTAATATATATGATGATCTTTATTAATCGTATCTTTAATCGGTGGAATAACAATATAACTATTCTAATCGGATTAGAAGCATGAAGAATCGTTTTAATATGATTAATCGAAACTGGAAATATATGATAAATTCTGGGTGTACTGTTATTCGTTTTAATATGATTAAATCGAAACTGGAAATATATGATAAATTCTGGGTGTACTGTTATTCGTTTTAATATGATTAAATCGAAACTGGACATATATGATTTGTTATTATGGGTGTTTTGGTGGATTAAAATGTATGATTAAAAACTGCTTGAGAGATTCGTATGGAAAAATTTTACAATCTGAATGTAGTTTTTCGAGGCACCTTCTAACCCCCAACCACTTCATTCGATTGGTCAACGAGACCACCACATTTGATCGGTCAATGGGACCCACCGCCAGGGAGACCCCCCTGGACCCCCGTCGTGTGGCGCCATTTATGGTCGTGTCCCCTATATTTTATATATAGTTTTCTTTAATTATATATAAATTGTTATGTGCTTATTGTGATATGCCCGGTGCCTGATTATGGCCTTTTGACCCATAGGTTAGTGGTTTTTGGTTTTGAAATACGGCTTGCATGTCGTGCCTTTCTATAAATTCTAATGTAATATTCTCTTCTCATCTAAATCCCCTCGAATGTAACTCGAGGTTTCTCTATGTCATGTAATAATCTGTAATTGATGAAGATGTCAAGATGGAGAACACAATGGAAAGATGATGATGGAGAAGAGGCGCATGCTAGAGGAAGATCCAAGGAAGTTATTTATTTTAAGATCTTTTACCACCTTAGATTGACCTTCAATCTTTCATTAACTTGAAAAGATTGACAGTGGATTGGGCCATAACTGTGACACATTTAATTTTGCACTTTATTTATGCTTGTATGTGATATGATATGATTAATAATGTGCATGCTTAACAAGATTAAAATTGGTGAGATCTAAATTAATAAAATCCTCATTAAATTATTAAGTCTAAATCGATGCCTTCCAATGAATAACACTCATCAAGACCTTGATCAATAGATGTAGGTTTGCCAAAGCAAAGTACCCTATTTATCTAGGTAAGATGCGATAGGATAATTGTGATATCCAAACT
Source organism: Panax ginseng (assembly GCA_020205605.1). Taxonomy (NCBI): domain Eukaryota; kingdom Viridiplantae; phylum Streptophyta; class Magnoliopsida; order Apiales; family Araliaceae; genus Panax; species Panax ginseng. Next base: position 26,095,237 of record CM035142.1, read on the forward strand.
ATTAAAATCATTGGGCTGAACTTAACTAATTTATCTCAATAGGATTGTGGACTTAGAGGCATAGAGTTTGGTTGGTACCATTAGATGGACTAGAAATAAATGTTGTTTACCAAACTATCCAGGAGTTATATATGATATAATTGACAAAGGGTTGTCTACCTAAATAATTATGTTTTGAGAGAATAGCCAAAGCTAACTTAAGGCATAATGAAATATGGATCTTGGCTCACTAGAAAGATTTAATAGAAAATGCTTTCCTCGAATTAATAGTGAGGCTATTAATTTGAATAAAATAGTGGGAGGTATATTTTGAATGTACTATTATCAATTATATAGTATCAACTCAGTAATTTGACTTATTATTGTTGCACTTATAAATTGTAGATATCAAATGGCAAACAACAACAACACAAATAGTCTTTCATTACGATCAGGTCCTTGAAAAGGACAAGCTAAGTGGAATTAATTTCCTTGGTCGGCATAGGAACTTGAGGATTGTCCTCAAACAAGAGCGTAAGCTATATGTCCTGATGGGCCCATTCTGCAAAGACCAACATCATCGCACCACGTCATGAGAGCACAATGCTTACAAGAATCATCAAGATGATGCTCGGATGTGAGTTGTGTCATACTAGCAACCATGAACGCCGAGCTTGAAAGCAACATGAGTTAATGGATGCTTATGAGATGATCGAGCATCTCAAGAAATTGTTCAAGGGCATGCTCGACAGGAGAGGTATGATACAAGCAAGGCGTTGTATCAACGCAAAAATGGGTGAACGTGATCCAGTTGGTCCACATGTCTTTGAAAATGATTGGGTATATTGAGTACCTTGATAGGTTGGGTTTTCCAATCACTCGGTAGCCCAAAACCGACCTTGTTTTGAAATCTTTGAGCAATGACTACTCTCAATTTGTTATGAACTATCTTATGAATGAAATTGAGAAACCTCTTCTTGAGTTGTTGAAAGCATGTTAAGAACCTGCCGAGAACAACATGAAAAAGCGAGGACCATCTCCCATAATGATGGTGCAAAAGGGGATGCTAAGGGAAATGGAAAGGCAAGAAGATGATAGGATCTAAATCTTTTGCCAAACCCAATTCCAAAACCAAACAGGCTTTAAAACCTAAAGGTGGGGTGGCTAAAGAAGGTGAATGTCATCAGAGAAAACACGGACAATTTGGAAAAGGAACTATCATGCTTATCTGGAAGAAGTGAAGAAAAGAAAAGGAAGTACGACTTGATTCGGTATATATGTTATAAAGTCAACTTATCTACTTCTACATCATGGGTATTGGATCTTTGGATGTGGTTCTCACATTTGTGTTAATGTCGGGGACTCAGAAGGAGTAGAACTTTAGTGAAAGGAGAGGTTGACCTCTGAGTTGGAAATAGAGCAAAAGTTGTTGCCTTTGGTAGGAACTTATCATTTATCTTTGCCCACCGGGCTAGTTTTAGAATTAGAAGATTGTTATTTTGTGCCTGCTATAAGCAAAAACATTATTTCATTTCTTGTTTGGACAAGAAAGGTTTTCATTTATAATAAAGAACAATCGTTGTTTGTTTTACTTAAATGATATTTGTTATGGTGTTACACAATTGTTTAACGGTCTCTATATTCTTGATTTAGAAATGCCTATCTATAACATAAATACAAAACGATTTAAATCAAATGATTCAAATCAGAGCATATCTACAACATCGTCGTTTAGGCCATATAAATGAGAAACGCATATCCAAACTCCATAAATATGGGTTCTTGGATTCATTTGATTTTGAATCATATGACAAATGCGAGTCTTATTTATTAGGCAAGATGACTAAAGCCCTTTCATTTGGACACGATTGAGCAGACTAGCTTGATGTATTGGGACTTATACATAGTGATGTATGTGAACCCATGAGTTCATTAGCAAGAGGTAGGTTTTATTACTTCATTACATTTCTTGATGACTTTAGTAGATATGGATATGTGTATCTTATGAGACACAAATCCGAATCCTTTGAAAAGTTCAAGGAATTCAAGAATGAAGTTCAAAACCAATTTGGCAAAAGCATAAAAGCCCTTCGATCCGATCGAGGAGGTGAATACTTAAGCCAAGACTTTGATGACCTTCTAAAGGAGTGTGGTATTATAGCACGACTCACTCCACCCGAACACCGCAATGGAATGGTGTATCTGAGAGGAGAATCGAACCTTGTTGGACATGGTACGATCAATGATGAGTCATGCAGATCTTCGAATAAGCTTACGGGGTCATGCCACAGAGGCAATTTTGATTCACACTTAACAGAGTGTTCCTACAAAGACTTAGTTCGAAGACACCATATGAAATGTGGACCGGGAAAGCGTCCTAGTATGTCGTTCATGAAGATTTGGGGTTGCGAGGCGTTCGTAAAACATCCCGAATTACGACAAGCTCGGACCCAAATCGACAAATGTAATTTTGTGGGATACCCAAAGGAAACAAAAGGGTATTATTTCTACAAACCTTCCGAGAACAAAGTGGTTGTTGCTCGAATCGGTATTTTCTAGAAAAGAATTTGTCTCTAAAGGAAGCAGTTGGGAGGAAAGTAGAACTCGAGAGAATTCGAGAACCACAAAATATCATTGAACTGAGTTGGAACATGAAAGCGAGGAACCACAAGAAATTGTGGAAAGTGAACTCCCTTTCAAATTACACAAGTCATTCAGAGATCTGGTAGGACACGCCAAGAGCACGAGAGATATTATGGATATCTTGTGACTCAAAAGCAGCGATGTGATGCTCATAGATCAAGATGAGCATGCTTCCTACCAAGAAGCTATGAATGGACCAGATTCGAGAAATGGCTTGAAGCCATAAAATCGAGATGGACTCCATGTATACTAACCAAGTATGGACTCTGGTTGATCCACCCGAAGAGTAAAACCAATTAGAGTGCAAGTGGGTTTTCAAGAAGAAACCGACATGGATGGTAATGTACAAACCTATAAAAGGCCGATTTGGTAGCAAAAGGTTTCAAACAAATTCAAGGTGTTGACTATGATGAAACCTTCTCTCCGATTGGCAATGGTTAAATCCATCGAGGATCTTACTTGCTTTATTGCGACTTTTTATGATTATGAAATCAAGCGCGATGGATGTCAAAACCGCTTTCCTTAATCGAAATCTCCTTGAGGATGTGTATATGACACAACTTTGAGGGATTTGTCACTCAAAGGATGTTGGAAAGGTATGTAAGCTACAAACGATCCATTTATGGATTGAAGCAAGCCTCTCCTGAGTTGGAATCTTCGATTTGATGAAGCGATCGAAAGAATTTGGCTTTATTAAAAATGAAGATGAACCTTGTGTATATAAGAAGGTTAGTGGGAGTTACATTGTATTCCTAGTATTATATGTTGATGACATATTAATTATTGGGAATGACATTCCTTCCTTACATTTGTAAAAACATGGTTAGGAAAATGTTTCTCCATGAAAGATTTGGGCGATCTTTTTACATTTTAGGTATCAAGATCTATAGAGATAGATCAAGAAAAATGCTCGACCCTAAGTCAAAGTACATATATTGATAAAGTGTTGAAACGGTTCAACATGCAAGAGACGAAAAGAGGAAACTTACCCAGTGACTCATGGTGTAAAGATCTCTAAGGCCCAATGTCCTAAATCACAAGATGATGAGGAGCGTATGAGAAAGATCCCTTATGCTTGACAATTGGATCTATTATGTATGCAATGATATGTACTCATCCGGGATGTCTCGTATGCTTTGAGCATGACGAGCATATACCATCGAATCCAATGAAGGTCAACGGACGGTGATCGAGAATATCCTCGAAGTACACGAAAAGGACTAAGGATTCATTCTTGGTATATGGAGGTGAAGACGAACTAGCGATAAAGGGTTACACGGATGCTAGTTTCGGTGACCGATGATGATGACTATAAGTCTCGGTCGGGTTTTGTGTTTTACTTAAATGGTGGTGTCTTTGTTAATGGAAAAGTTCGAAGCAAGAGGCGATGGTGATTCTACAACAGAGGTTTGAGTATATTCTTGCTTCTAGCGACCAAGAGGAGGTCATGGATTAAAAAGTTCATCACCGAACTTGGTGTTATTCCAACCATTGTTGATCCGGTTGCTTCTATATCTTTGTGATAATAATGGAGCCATTGCACAGCTAAGGAACCCGGATCTCACCAACGATCCAAGCATATACTTAAAGCGGTACCATCTCATCCGTGAAATCATTGATAGAGAGATGTACATATAGGAAGAGTGCCAACAGATGATAATGTTGCAGATCCACTAACCAAGGCTTTGTTGCGTTGAAGCACGATGGTCACACTAGTTCCATGGGTATTAGATACATGAGTGATTGGCTCTAGTGCAAGTGGGAGGCTGTTAGAGTTTATGCCCTAGAGGCCAATTATTTGATATAATTGCTTAACGTTTTGATATTATATTTGATTGAATAAATATATGATTTTATTATGGTTTTATTTTCTTTGCGTAATATAATTGTTAACATAATAAAATTCCTTAGAATAGTGATACAAATTATATAGTTTCAAGTATGTGACTTGAACATGAGATTATATATTACCATTAGTATCGGTGTTCTTAAATGTCCTTTAGTCGAGTATCATTGTTGATGGGACAACAATGATGAATGGAGACTAGTATGTGGATCATTGATGACCAAATCTCATTGGTCATAAATATATGAGATATTAAGTCAATGCATAGGTACATGTTGAGAAACGATGTCTTGGATGACCCACCATGAGAATTCTATATGGAGCATTATGCGAAGTGTCGTTAAGAATTCTCATAAGTGATGATGATGTAATGGTCCTCCGACACAAAATCGCTATATTACTACCACGAGAATTTATGTACTTTGATATCATCAAATGTCACCTTTAATAGGGTGGACTATAAAGGTGATTATTGGGTTCATCATTAATCGTGTGAGAAATATGAGTGATCTAAATGGAATTTAACCATCCTATATATTATGGGTGATATCCATAGGCCTCTTGATTGAGTAGGACTATGAAATGCATGGCCATGCTCAAATAGTGATTTGTTTCATATAGTCTACTCATTGATCAAAAAACTTCAGATTAAATTATGAAGAGTATGACACATTCCATGACTCGAGTTTAATCTAGGATATTAAGGTTAAAAGAATTAAATTACATTGAAACATTGGTCACGAAAAGGTTGCATCGAATCATCGATCTTATTATTACTTGGGTAGCAATGATGCATTACTAGATGCCGCTCACTGTTTATAATTTTATAATATGATTTTAAAATTATTGCCAACGTAATAATAACCTATAGGGTCACACACATAGAACGTTATTTAAAGGGAATTAATTTAAATTTTAAGGATTTAAATATATTAATATGATTAATAGTATTTAAATCAAGAATTTAAATTATAAGGATAATTTGTATATATGTATATTAATTAAAGTAAGACTTGATTAAGATATATATATATATAAATTCGGATTTTATAAAATTAGGTTTTGATTTGATTAATTCCTTTTAACTACTATATATATGATATATAGCGACTACTTAGGGTAAGATATCATAATTGAAAAACCCTAGCCATTTCTTAGAGAGAGACTAGAGAAAAGCAGTTTGGAAAATCTATTCCTTTTGGTGGCTAGTACCACAAGTCCTTCTTATTGCGAGAATCGTTCGACGGTTAGATGCGGCGTTCGATGTGAATACTGTGAGAGGCGCAATCGGTTTGTATTGCGTTGGAGATTCGAGGCGCAGTCGGTTTCAGATTCTCATTTTTTTGTTTATATCTGGTATAATCTCTAAACCTCTGAATTAATTGATTTTTCGCATGGATCCTGTTTTAGGGTTTCGGAAATTGCTTTAAAATTTTAATTTCCGCTGTGCGTTTCTGTGCTGAAGCCTAACATGAACCTCAAAGAAGTCTGTCTGCTGAACAAGAGAAGTCAGAGTCTGAAGAAGAAGAAGAGTCCGACTCTCCCAAACCTGAACCTCCAAGAAGAAGGAAAAGCTACAGACTGCAAGCCAAGTTTGCCTCCAAAAGGAGTAGTGGTCAATCAAATGCTATCATTGAATTAAGTGATGATGAGTCTGTATCCTAGGGAGAAAATGCTGAAGAAGAAACCAGCAATGAAGAAGATGAATTTGAAGAAGATCTGGCTGAAGAAAGTTCTGAGAATGAAATACAGCAAGAGGAATTCTCTGCTGAAAATGATCAAGAAAGTTCAGGCTCTGAGAGAGAAAAGATTAAAGAAGATTCTGGTTCTGCACCTCAGGAAGTAGACGAACAAGAAGATTATCCAGTTCTATCTCCTGCAAGATTTAGCAGAAGGATCGTAGTGGAAGTCTCAAATAACTTACCAGATGCTCCATCAGAGAGATGGGTGAACTATAGAAATGAACAACTCAAGGTAGTAAGAATGACTACCTTTGACATAGCCAAAAACTGGAACAATATGGAGCTAGACTGCTCAACCATTCTCTACAATCTTGACGACTTGCTGATAAGATGGTTCTTCCAGTGGATGCCATGGCTAAAGGCCCACACTGAAGGAGATGGAAGCTATCTCAGTTGGTGCTTCTCTCACTTCCCAAGCATGGAGTTGGTGGCTCAGAACTTCCCAAGGGTGAAGAATTTTGCAACCAAAACAATCAAAGAACAGCCCCATTTCAAGGTCTATCGTCATGCTGAAAATCTCTATATCCCCTACGATCGTAGAGTGGACTCACGAAGACGAAGAGTCGCTGACCAAGGAGCCGATCGTAGAAGTCTGCTTACTACTATTGATGATGTTCAAGCCCAAAACCGTAAGCCTTCTTATGCTCAAGCACTACTATCTCGACATTCCCTCATCCTCACGCGGTGATTGGAACTCAACGATCATTCAGATTCTTTAAACTTTCGAAAATCAGTCTAAGGATGAAAATCGTAGAGTCCAAACTGATGCTCAACCATCTGCTGCCCAACAAAAGGATCAAACTACTTTCTGGCGGGAACTACAAAAGAGTTCTGATGATCTAAGCGAAAAATATCTCTCGCTCCACTGAAGAATCTCGGAAGGCGATGGCGGCAGGAGATAATTCCTTCCAGCACAAGCTTCAAGCTACTATGGCTGATGTATCTCTCAAACTCCAAGAGAGAAATAACATCTATCGAAGGCCATACAAGATCGGAAGGTAGATGCTCTCGAAATTGAAGACCAATGAAGAAGCGAGATCCAAGCCTGTCGACAAGATTGACGACACAAATAGTCTTTCTCGGTCTGACTTAAGTTAGGCCAGCAGGAACTCAAGTTTGAAGTTGCCAACTCCTCCTACCTAATGGAGCAGTTTATGTCCAACATGGAGCAGCTCTCTCAAATGATTGATGACAAAAAGGGGGAGAAAAAGAGGCATAGAAAGAGGAAGAGCAAGAGGCACTCAAAGAAGAGCAGATGGAGAGAAGAAAAGAAATCAAAGAAGACATCAGCTGCAGAAAGAGTATCATCATCTGAGGGGGAGCCAAAAGATGATGATCCCATGATCGCAGAGTCTAAGGGGAAGCATGATCAGAAAGAAGCTTAAGGGGAGATAGGCAAAGACAGAAGGTCATCATCCCAAGGGGAGCAAGAGAAAGAAGAACAATCAGACGAGTAGCTGATCAGCAAACATCCTGAAAACATACATGGAGCCAAGGAGGTACATCTCTAAAATGTTAGGTATGTTCTGGATCCAGGATGTAGAATATCTGAATATATAAATTGTCATATCAATATAAATGACATTCATGATTATCTATTTTAGAAATACAGCTGCTCACTGTATATAAGATTCATTCATAACATGCATAAGCACTTAATGTTTTTGTCATAATCAAATAGGGGGAGATTGTCAGGAATAAACATGTGAATGATATTCCTATTTAATATATGATTTGATTATGATATATATGTGAATGAATATGCAAGTATGCTTGCATTAAGAAAAGCTGTAAAGTCCTTTGATAGATAATAGAAATATATGTACAAGGACTTAGAATGAATTGATCAAATATGTTAGGTTGATTCTACATAAGCAAAAGCAACTTTGTAAAAGTCCTTAAAAGAAATGATGTACAAGGACTATAAATATAGAAAGATCAAACTTGTTAGGTTGATCTTATGATGTAATAGATAGGCTTGTCTCGATCGTCCGAAACCTTTGCACTGTAAGTCGTGATGTCTGCCAGGAGAGTCAAGGTTAACTCGAGAGTTATCGAGGCAGAATAGGAGTATGCAAGATAGTAGATCTCGGAGTTCGTAGACTTCCAGGGAAAACGAAGAAGGATCGTAGTGTGTCGAGTAGAGCTTCCTCGGGATCGTAGTGTGCTGAGGAAGTCATGTTCAGAATCGTAGAGATAGCCTACCTACGAGAAGACCGATCATCTGCCGAAGCCAAGATAGAAACGTAGACTACACTTAGAGTCATAGAGTCTACTAATGCTGAAGCCAAGTCAAGGATCGTAGATCACACTCTGAGTTTGTAGAGCCTATGGATTACATGCAGAGATCGTAGTCAAGCAAGATCAGATGAAGACAACAAGCACAAGGCAGAAATCGTAGTGTCAAGATCTGATCTCGGGATCGTAGTGTCTGCGCTGAAGTTCAAGGTGAATCGTAGAGTCTGTAACTTCGACCTAAGTAGAAGTGCTCACAATGCCAAGGATGAATCGTAGAGCATATCACGGTTCTCAACAAATGAGCACTCCTGAATATCCAAAGGAACGGCCTCCGGTTCAAGTTGTAAGCTACATCCAAGGAAACAGAGAGCACTCAACGAATGGCATGCAAGCTAAAAGAAGATCTAAGCACCAACCCAATCAGCATCAAGATTGAGTTGTGAAGCCATTCGAGATGAAGTCTTCCACAAGATAATCATAAGAAGACTTCAGTAACTGACTAAGGAAAGTCAGCAAATGTAGTAGCTATCAAGTGAACAGAAGACAACGATCTTGGAAGCAACCAAGATAGTAGTGTTTGCCAAACAAAGAAAGAACTGATGGAAGGTGAACCGAGATACTGGTCAGCCTTTGAAGAGCAAGGCTAAAGTGATTAAGTGCAGGGTCAGTTCATTGATGATAAGTAAACGGGAGATCACAAGGAGAAATCAAGTTGACGCCGCCGCCACCGGTCAAAGTGTCTTGATATTCGAAGGGACCAGAAGCAAGGAATTAGGCCATCAATCTCTGAGAACAGTCGAAGCAAACAGAAGTATTGAAGCACTGCACAATACAAGGAAGAGGTGTTCTACATTGAAGATCCAATCAACACTCTTCAAGATCGTAGTGTTAACTCTACCAGTCAATGAGCAACACTCAACAAGATACTACGATCAGGTCCTTGAAGACGTGCATCAGAATCGTAGAGTTCGAATAGCTAAAGACTGAAGCATTGACAAAGGTTCAATCTGAAGGGTAATATTCGGACAAGTGCTTATTGAGAACATCGATGCAAAAGGACAACCTCTAATCGAGAAATCAGGAGGAAATAAAGTCTTCGACCTGCCCAAGACATTAAAGTGATACATCTAATGAGGCGGTGAAACAAAGAGAACTCTGACGTCGAAAAAAGTATGACATGTCACATCAAGCAGTCTACCTCAAGTAACTCGAGATCTGTGAAGATATTTGAATAGCCTTCAACGGCTACTTTCCAACGGAAGGATTGGAAAGGAGTATAAATCTAGAAGAACTTCAAAGATCAAAGGTTGCTAGAGTTGCCGAGTTTTGGAGAGAAGGTGGACTGATCTAAAACATGTGAGATAGTGAGTCCGAAGGCTCACTCTACGATCCACCAAGAACACTCAGAAGTCAGAAAAAGAAAGAAGTAGAAGTGTGAGTTCTACTATGTAGAAGTGAGAGTTCTACTATATGAAGAGTGTTCTGAACTGCCGAGAGAAAGAAGAGCATTATGAGATCTTGATGTCCATCATGGGAAGACTCTAAGTACAATAGAGAAGAGCCTACAGTCATCTTAGTAAGTCCATCATGAGAAGGCATCAAGTAGCAAAAAGGAAGATCACAAATGCCATCTTGGTGTCAAGCATGAGAAAGCTTCTAAGTACCAAGTAGAAGAACTTAACGTCATCTTAGAAGCCAATCATGTGCAGCCATCAAGTACCAAAGAGAATGATCTTCAAGGCAGTTCATCAAGGGGTCATCCGAGGTGGTTGAGTAACTGAAGAAGCTGAGCATCATGCAATACTCAGCTGCACTTCAAGGATGATCAAGCCAAGCTACTAAGTATAGAAGATGTTCAGAGCATGAAGACATCTTAGCAGCTCAGCACCGACTCCAACAACAACAAACAAACAACTCAACAGCCAGGGCCTGAAGGGTCCTTGTCCGGAGGGACTAAATGAAGCAGGGCCTGAGGGTCCTTTTGTGCGGAGGGACTAAGCGAAGTTCCAAGGTCACGGCCTTGAAGAGTTCTTAGTGAATCAAGTCCCAAGGTCGGGCCCTTAAAGGAATCTTAGTGATTGTGAGTCTTTGCCCTTCCTTGGTGGAAATCCTGCTAGTTGAAAGCGGAAGAATGGATTCGAGCTTGAGTCTCCGAACCACTTAAAACCCTTGTGTCTTTTACATTATGTCATTTACATTATGTCTTATAACCTACTATAAGCTGCTATGTATGTTTTAATCGCTTATAACTAAACTTACTCTCACGAACAATGTATGTATGATTATGATCATATCAATGAAGGGGATCTTTTACTTATTCCGCTATGCTTCAAATGATTCTTATGTTTGTCATATGTTAATTATGAACAATATAATATAAACCAGAAAAGTATTTGAAATAAAAAGGATCTATTCAACCCCCCCTTTCTAGATCTATTGTTCCCTCTAGGAACTAACAAACTCGATTTTCTTCGCCAATCCATTGAAGAACGATTTTCGGTGACAGATTTAGGAGTTTCAAATGGAGACCCAAGAATGGAGATGAAGAGATTTTCCGATCGAAGATTGTGAGTTTCAGAATGGGTGATAGGAGGAGAAATTTTCGATGCCAGATCTGATCTTTCCGATTGACAATTGTGAGTTTCATGGAAGTGGGTTTGTTGTTTGCTTCGGCTACGGTATTCTTGGGATGATGATAGTGACGATGGCTAGCAACATTTTTAATGTTATTTTTTTAATTAATTAATTAAATTAAATTAAGATGTTAATGATAGTCATTAATTAAATTAAATTATGATGTTAATGATAGTCATTAATAATATTTTTGACTTTTTAGTTAGTTAGTTGTTTTTTTTACATCTTTGTCCTTGTAATTCTATATAATATTTTAAATCAAATATAAAATGAGTTTTTTATTTAACACATCAGTATTGAGTTGTCACGTGTTCAAGCCATATCATTAATTTTTGATGTGGCAATTCAATTGAACTATAGTAGAAAAAATTAAAAATTTAATTATTTGATTGATAAAATTAAAAGATAAATCATTGAAGCGGAATATGGCCCTATGATAATAATTTATATTTAAGCTTTTAAATTTCCCAGCCATCTTAATAAATGATTTGGGCTGTCCGTCCAAAGTTGCATCACTTCCCTTGTAAGATTACAATTTTGTCTTTGCTCACTTTTCTCCGATCCGACCGTCTTCCCTTCTTTAACCTCTAATCCCAACACCCGTAAATTCCAAAGAAATTCTCCCTACCTCATCATCATCATAATATTACCCCACAACATGAAAAACCCAAATCCCACCTAAGTTTTCTTTCGATTGCAATTCCACGTTTCCATTTTCTCACCCCTTTCCAGATTTCCGCAAATTCCTATTTGGGTAATTTGAAAATGGCAAGTGCCGCCTTCAAATCCACTTCCAGAAGGGGAAATGAGACTTCAAATTCCTCAAACAAAGAGCCTCCCAAAAGGAGAGTGCAGAGATCTTTAAGCGTTAGCGCCGTGCCCAGAAATCAGCTGGACATAGATTCTGATTTCTTGAATAAAAGAGAGAATCCTCTCTTCTGGAGCAACACTTCTCCTCCTGATAAAGAGACCCAACAGCCTGAAAAGTCATCTGGGTCTCAGGTTAATGGTGCCGCGGCTTCGAAATCGGCTGCGAGTGCCGATCAGAGGGGCCGATCGGTTACCAGAAATGCAGATTTTCGAGGGAAGAAGACGAGTGGTCGGAGTTTGTCGAGGGGGCAATATGGATATGGAGCTTCTGAGGTTCGGAATTATGTAATTTTTTCTTAATTTAGTGAAATTTGAAATTTGTTGTATTTGTGTTTGCATTTGAATATATGTCATGGAATTGGAATTAGGAGTTGGAATTTTATCTAATTCTTCTTTATTACCGGTTCGAAAGTGTGGAGTCAAAAAACCCAAATGCAACACTAAAGGACTAAGCTATGTTTGTTTGTCAGATTATAATCCATCTCCAAGACTATTAATCTTAAGATTATAATCATGGGATTATAATTATAATAGTAATACTATTAAGCCATTTTATAATCCGTCAAGTCTAAATTTGAAAATAAACAAGACACTTGGGATTAAAAGTCCTATCGCAAATATAATCTTGCATACAAACATACAAACATACAAACATACAAACATAGTCTAAAGGAATTCTGGGTTCTTGAGTGGTGGAAACTTGAAAAATCTGAGGGTAAGAAAGGAAAAAGGAAAAGGAAAGGGAAACTAAAAGATATAAGAACTTTTCGAACAGTCTATTATGCCAAAGTTTAGTTTATACCTGATATTTTAATTTTGTATTATGGAGACCATATTGTTCTTTCAGTGAGACATGACTGTTGTAAAAAAATGGGTTTGGTTTATCAGTTCACTTTTTTTTTTCTTAAAAAAAAGTAATATAGCTAGACTGCTCTTTTTCCTTTTCTGTTTTGACTAAATTTTCTTTCCCTAGTTTTTTTTCTTTCTGAGTTTGAAATAGCCATTAACTTATTTGTTGTATGTTTGTTTGTTTACAGAGTGAAGTGGAGCAAGAATCTGCTAAGTCAAAGAATTATCGAAGCATAAGTGACTCAAAATCGGCATTGAGTAACGTGAAAAGACATAATTCAGTTAGAAGTGGAGACTCTGAGGTTTGAACTTCATACTTGTATTTAACTCACTGAAATTATTGTTTTTTTAGCATATTTTGATTTTATTGTGAAGTATGTTTGCTTATTTTCTTAGACTGAAGTAGAACAAGAGTCTGTTAAACCATCCAATTATCGGAACATGAGGAAGTCAAACATAGCATCTAGTGGCAGTCAAAAGTCTAATTCAGTTAGGAATCCAGTTGGTACACTAGCAAGGACAAGGAGCTTGAAATCAGTGTCCAATCTCCATTCAATTATTGTGTCTTCTGATGATTCTACTGTAAGTTCATTAAAGTTTAGTTGACAGTTCGATTTAGGTTATTCTATCATTATTCTGTTTTATGATGTGTTGAATTTTTTTAAAAATATGTGCTTTTCTAGACAAGTTTGCAAATTCCAAATTGGGAAGATGAAATCTCAACAGCTTCTCTGTCAGAAGTGGAAGAGAAAACTATTAAAGACGTATGTGAACAGATGACGGTGAGTGGTTTTTTTTATTTAGATCATGCTATATCAGGATGATATCTATGGAATTTTCCACATAGCAACTTCCATACTGCACAAAATCTTCTTCGGGAATGGCTTACCTTAGAATTTGATTTAGTCCTGTATGCTCTTGAAATGGGGCTCTTTTCCGGGTCATTTCGGTGTGAAGGACCAAACTTTATGCCCACTGGCCTTGTTCTTAAATTGACATACAAGTTAGGATTTAACTTCATTAATGCTAGATTAAAAGTAAATGTTGTTTAAAGTTATTTAAATTGCAATGTACACTTCTTTTGATAAGTGATTGACTTGCGATATGTCCTTTCGTTTGCATTCATTTCAGGAGAATCGCTTGGGAGATGTCACTTCTTCAAGTGGAATATATGAAACTGTTCGATCTGAAGTACGACGTGCCATCTCTGATATCCGAAATGACCTTGAAAGTGTAAGTTGGTTGAGCCATACTTCAGTTGATTTCTGTTTTCTTGTTGTTAGAAAGTAAGATGCATTCATCGGCCATTGTTGTTATCTAGTTCTCTAGAAGGTTTAATTTTTTTCATAACATTTGGAGGAATCAACCTTCTTAGTTATTTTTTTTTCTCTTTAAATAATCTTATTTCTTATGATAATATACTTGTGTGGGTGAATGGACCCAGGAATATCAGCATTCCGCAACACTTAAGTGTTAGATTAGATTTAATGTTACATAGTTTAGGATTCAAGTACTTGAGAGTTCGGAAGGTGGTAGTCAGCCAATGTTGATAGCATTTTTGTTTGATTAGTAAATACTGATAATAGGGGCATTGATCTCCCCTTTGGTGGGCACTGATCCAGAGTTTAGCTGGGCAGGAAGCAATATCAACTTTAGATGCCAAGTGATGTCCTATTAAGTTGGAACATAGGAGTTTTAAAGAGCATCAAGTTATTTCTTCTATGGATTTATCATGCTTAAGTCAATGCATAATAAATTTTCTATGTTCCTTTTGTGTTATTAACTGGCCACACATAAGATTTAGCCATGCTTAATTAAATGTTTGTACTCAATTTGTTACACAGGGTTTAGGGCATTGGGCGTTAGCTTAATTGGTGCGTTTGTGAGTTACATAAGCTGCATTTGTAAAGTGCGTTTGTGAAACGAAAAGATTCTTAAGTGAGTTTTGGAGGCTCCTTAAGAGCCAAGCCCAACATGAACATAGGCCACCATGTATATACTAATTTCTAAGTTTTAAAACTTCTTCTAATTCTCTTATTCTATATGTTCTTCCACTTCTAAAATGAAACAAATTCATCATTTGGTGCTTTCTTACTACTACATATTGTTTGTCTACCTATACTGCTGCCATGTTGTTTTAATAATTTTGTGTTAATATATATTTCCTGCAGGCAATAAGAAGAAACAATGCTATTGGAACTGCAACTACAGATGTTACAAGTATTCCCCCCGACTTGGTTAAACCTGGCGCTGTTGAATTGGTCTTGGACATCAGAAGGGAATATGCCACAAAGCTTGAGGAGGTAATCATTCCCTCGTTAGACTTTATGTTAGAGATATGTGAAGAGAGTATGGTTGCTATAACTATTAGTTTGGAAGAAGGCCAGACGAATTTTTCCCAGGGGAGGATTTTAACTAATTTTTTTGTTGAAGTTAAATAAAGAAAACTTGAACTAATCATAATAATGTTTACAAATTGCAATAAATATTCATAATCTAAATTAAAAAAGAAATTTTAAATAAAAAATATTTAGATACAATTTAGAATTAAACTTACTTCGGTTACTTGTCACAGTTCAGTTTGAATGATTCCCCAAATGCTTAAAGCCTCAAACTAAATTTACTTTTAGTCAGACAAACTCATGAATTAATTTCAAAGTATAAACCAATTTTGGTATCTTTTTATAAGTTTCAAATAAGCCTCAATGTATTTTTTTTTATTATTCTATTTTGTGGGCTTTGTTTATGATAATTATTTTATTTGTCCTAAAAAAAGGTAAAAATGAGAGCCGTAGCAAATCAATACTCTTCCATTAATTAAATTTATTTATTTACATATTTGCCCATATCCCTATACCCCTAAAAAGCAAGCTGCCCTATGCTGCCCCTTAACAGATCCGCCCATGAGGCCACCATGAGGCCAGGCTGTGCTTACAAGGATGATAGCTATTAATGTTAAAATCTAGCACTTTTTTTTTGTCTGTATGTATTTTGTTTTAAATCTCTTATAAACTTGTCCTACTCCGACACAGTTATTATGTGCTTCAGTTCTTCATGTTTCTTGAGATAAATGTGAAAGCAGATTATTATAGAAGTCGGAACATGAGTTCTCTTTTCCTAGGTCATATATTGTTTAATGAAATCTTATATAGGTTTGTAAACACTTTCCATGTGGTTGTGATCTTTAGAACTTTTTTAGGCGTTTTGTGATTATTTTGCATTCACCCATATCAATCTAATGGTAATCATATATGGCTTTTCTCCATGTGCATAGGAGGGGCTGAGTTAAGATGTTTGAGGATTTTTTTGTCCTTGAATTTATTTATTTCACACTATTAATTTCACAGAACCTTATTAAATGCAGTCCCAAGAACGGGCTAGAAAACTTCGATCAGATCTTGCTGTTGAGGAACATCGTGGGCAGGAATTGAGCAGAATCCTGAAGGAGACACTTCCAGATCCTAAGATATCAGCTGTTCAGAGATCTCATCCAGAAAGAAGAGTAGGCCATGTTCACTATTTACTGAAATTATTTACATATTGAAATTTGAAATTAGCTTTACAGTTCATGGAAAATGTCCCCCACAACAAATTGCAAAAAAAATGGCTTTCTTAGATGGAAATTGGTTACTTAGCCAGTTCATGCCTTGGATAATCTTTCTTCTTCTTGGATGTCTGGACACCAAAAAATTTAAAAATTTTCACACAGCATTTGGGTGAATCCAGGTACATGCACTTTCAAGGTGCTTATCTCGAGGCATAGAAGCAACCTTGTTGTAAGCAGTTCGGAGTTGAAGAAGATGCATATCACATCATTTGATGTGAAAGTTTTTTCTTATATTTGCGGATGGCAGGTGTTGGGTGATGGTGGCCACAATGAAATTTGCTTTATATTAGTTGTTTTCCAGTTTCTAACTTTTTCACATTCCTAAAACATTAAAGGGTCGCTTATTTCTATCTTTGGCTTCATCTGAGATTCTGAAACAAGTCTACAGATGTGCAAAAACATAGTATTGGACTTTGAATAATGTCCAGGCTTATTTGTATAAGGGGCAACTTGGTGATTGTTTCTATATTTTTTGAGCTGTTGCTATGATCCATCCAGGAGTTGAATATGCATATTTTTTTATTTAGTTCCATTGAAGAACAGAATCTTGAGCTAGACTAATAGATGCATTACGAGAAAAATACACATATATACATGTACTAAGGAAATTGATTGCCACCAGGGCTTTGTGGGGTTAGCTGTCCCTCAAGGGCAGTGACATACTTTTTGGTATTAATATATTCCTTTTCCAAATTTAATTCTCTCGTTAGAGATTACAACACATTTTGTGTTTTAATTCTATTGACATAATTTATTTTCTAGTTAATATTCTACAGAAAATGAGAGGTAGTTTTTCATTTTATGTTGTCTAAACATTTTTATTTGATACACATTTTGCATTAATTGGTCAGCCATTGTATATACAACATAACATTTTAATTGAAAGTTCTTTCATTGCATCAACTCGCAAGCTAGTGGAGTTGGCATTCTTTAACTTTTATATGATATGAAATTTATAATTTCTCTCTTTCCCAATATTGTTTTTTTTTATTTGCCTTCTTAAAGTGACATTACCCTTGTCTGGCCACAGACTAGCAGTGAACGGAAAAAGATGTCTAAACGTTTGACAGAAGAAGCCATGTCATATTTTGATGAGTGTGTATCCATATCAACATTTGATAGTTCTGATTTCTCAGCAGCGGAAGATCAACCGCACTCTTTTGGAGCTACAATACCTGTGAATTTCTCTGCATCTTTAGCCCAAAAAAGTCCATGCATTACAGCAATCAATGACCAAAGCAATCGCCTCAATTATAGAAAGGTTCATCTCCTCAGACTTTCTTTAAGCAATTTATATTAATATTACATGTGAATGCATTTAAAAACTTCATAATTGTTAGTAATCTTGGGTATTATTTATTTGCTGATTTGGTAGTTTATATGGATGAATGGAAAATTTAGGAAATTGACTTGGGACATTCATCTTCTTTTGGCCATGAAACTGACCTTAAGGGGTCTATTACCTATAAGGCTAGAAGATGCTGTTGTTAAATCAATTAACTTTTGTAAATATCTAGTGTGCTTAATCATCCTATAGAGTAGCAGCATCCAAGTTTTACACTAATAAGTGCGAACTTGAAAGCCGAGTAATAAATTGTTCTGAAACTAGTAGTGCAAACAAAGTAAAAGGTTAATCGTTGCTGTGAACCTTGTATTTACTTCTTTTAGTAAATTGCTATTATTTATTTCCTCTAGGCCTGACAGTAGGTCGGTTGTCCATTTACTCCTTTGTCTATTCACCAGAAGAAGAAAATTTACTGTTTTTTCCAGTATATGTTGGAAATGAGCTATAATTATAATCTCGTTATGTAAAATATTTAAGTACTTCCTTTGCATTTCATCCCCAATATTATGATGAGACCGTGTTTTGCAATCTTATGTGGTGTTTGAGCAAGGAATGCGAGGATCTTCCGTGGCCATTCATTGAGTTTTCAAATCCTCGGGGACAAGTTTTTTTTTTTCCTTTTTCTTTTTAAAATAATTTTTTTGGGTCCTTTTTAACTGTTGTGATGGGTGACTTTCCGTGTAGTATCCTTGTCGTACTTACATAGTGATTGTAGGGCTGCTCTCCATTGGGTTGGGTTGTTTCTCCACTTGTCTTGTCCAGTTACTACAATGAAGCGTGTCTAGAGAAATTTAGGGAGGATTTTCATTTAGTGGATTTCATTTTTGAAATCTTGTCCTGTAATTTTTTTAGAGATTTGGGATTCCGGAACACAGGGACATCTATAATTGAACTAGTATTTTATTCCAGTTTTCTATCCTAAATGCTTTTTATAGTTTGTTTAAAATTTACACCCTTAAATATGAGATGGAAGAGTTTGCTTCCGTCTTTCTTCTCACTAATTTGTGTCTCCATCTTTTTAGCTAGATAGGTTCGTCACTTAGAATATAATCTTTAATTAAAAAAAGAAGATAATTTATCCTTCTTAGGGTTCCAAATCTTTCCATTTTGTCTTGGCTAGTTGTTTTGGAAGACCAGAGCACTGTCAAAAGTTAAGGCCTTGTTTTTTTCAATAGTCCACTGGAAAGCCAATACTAATGTTATAACTTATGGTAGAAAGAGATATAATCATATAAAGCTTTACTTTTAATGTGGTGTGATTCATGTACTAATAGCCAAGAGACATTTTAATATTTTCTCATTCTCCCTTTCCTAGACTTTGTGGTGGTGGCTCCTTATTTCCTCAAGATTCATTTACATGCTTTATACATAAAATCTCTTTTATGGATTTTGGTAACAGGAAAAGAAAATTCTTTGGGATGGGGCTTTTCTCTGTATTATATAACTATACAAGTGATTTATTGTAAAATGTAAATGAATGCCTGTATTTTTTACTATTGCAAAATTTGGAGGGGTTTTGATTATTCTGGCTTTGCTATTATATTTATGCCATTCTGACACAAGTACTTTTTAGAAGAAGTGTATTTTTAGAAAACTTCCTGTTTAATTGTCGTTTATTTTGTTTGCATTGGTTGAAGATATATGTTGCAAAATTTAAAGTTGCTTTGTTTGCTTCATTTCCCTCTAAAAATCAAGTCCCTAATTCAAATCTCTTGCTATTATATTTTTCGTGGTAGCTTTAGTTATAATTCTTTCTTGGCTAGTGCATTAGATGTAAACTAAACCGCTTCTCAAGATCCTGCATCAGTCATATTTTTATTCCATTTCAAATATCCTCGCATTTTCCTAATTGGTGTTTTTATCTTTAGAGGACAAGTTATAATCTTTCCCTTATCATGTTCGACAGTTGTCTTTCACCATTCTCCTCCCCCAACTCAACAACAAAACACGTTTCCCATAAAAAGGAAAATGTAAAGAAATATATGTAGCCAAACGTCGCCTCAATCCAATGATGTTCTCATGCTTTGTAGGAAGTAACTGGTCATGCTCAGCTGATGCATAGCTGCGAGGATTCTGGTTTAACAGCTAATAGCAGTAGTTGTGATCCCCCAATAGATAAAAGAGATACCAGTGCAGATTGGGGTAGGAAATCTCAGTTCTCCTTTGCTCGTGAACCAGCAGAAACTACCAGGCTTCAACAAGAAATTAGGAGTTACCTAAAAAAATTTGAGAAAGGTGTTGACGCAGAAGACATCAACGCAGAGATCACAAGTTATAGTTCCTTCAACGTAGACGAGTATGATTTACAAGGCCGTAAAGAAAGCTTGTTGTTTGACACAGTATCGTTTAAGAACAGAATAGAATCTGGGAGTTTGCATCTCTGTGCTGGTGGACTTGCAATTTCGTTTTTGCCATTTCCTTCTGTTATATGAACTTTTGTCCTGCAAAAGTTGAATGTGAGCTTCATGGTGAGGACCTTGTATATATTTTCCGCTTTCAAGGTGCTTGTGATTTCAGAAAAGCTGAAACCACAGCTTGATTCTAGTCAATTTCTGGTGATACTAGAAGCTACATAAACTTCATAGAAATATATTTTGAAAGGGCTCAATTCCTGTAAATAGATGGACAGTTGCAGCAAACAGGCATATGTTATTATTTGGATTGTGTTTGAACAGCTTGTGCCAAGGAGGATAGCTAAAGCTGAGAACAAGTTTCCTTTGTACACCCTCAGTTTCGAAATATATGATCGATACTCACCTTTCAAAATTAATGCAATTCATTTAATTTTTAAAAATAATAAATCTTGTTACTAACCGTAATTTTTTGACATTTTAAGATTTTCATAATTATAGTCCAAAATTTGATGAATTTATATTAATTTTGAGTTTAAAAATATTTTATATCGACTTCGGAAGGTCGTATTTTATCTTATATTTTGGAATAGAGGGAATATTATAGTTCCATTGCCGTTACAAAGCAAACCTTTGTTTCCTCCTATCTTCGCATTTTTGTAGTTCTTCAAGTTATAATTTCCAGTTCTACTGATTTTCATTTTATTTCGTAATAATAATGCATGCATTAATACTTAAAAATGGTACATTACATCTAACATTCGTACCTAGTAACTTTTTTAATATACTGAATACTGGTTAATCCAGTTCTACTAATTAATGGAACTGTCATACTTGTATCAGTCAATGAAATTGAATTGACTATTGACTTGAATCTATTTATCTAATAAAATATAAATGATTTTAAATTTCCTGCTTACTCAATAAATCATCCGGGCCGTTCAAAGTTTGAGATAATCTCACCGTTCATACAATGCTGGAGGCACGAGACCCAACTAGTAGTTATAATATAACAGCTTTCTAGGTAAGCAAACCATCTCTTCTTATGCTGTTAACTTCTGCCTTAGTTATAAATTAAATGTTCAGTTTTGATTTTTTTAAAAGTTAAATTGATTATTTTTAAAATTAATAATTAAGTATATATACATATATTTTTAAAATTATAGAAATTGGGGTTAGTAGTAATTGTATATACTTTCTTTTAGTTATAATCACTCCTTTTATATTTTGGAAAAATTGATATAGAAATTTGTTTTAAAAATAATCAATAACTTTAAAAAGTCAAAATTGGACATTTAATTTCGAAAGAAAGAAATATCTAACTAAAACTTAAGCTTGAGTATTGAATTGAATAATCATAATATAGGTTTTCAAAAAAACAAAAAAGACTTGAGCTTCTGATTATTTGTTAAATCTAATAATTAAATTTGATCAAGTATATTATTAATCTATCTTTATCTATTTTAATAGTTTCAACCATTACCCATATTTACTTATTAAAATATTTTTTTTAGTAATTTACACATGAAATAAGTGATTATCAATTTTTTTACTAAATATTTTTCACTTATTACTAATTTAAGTCTTTTATTTTCCAAACACAAATTGCTTTTTAAAAATTGATTATATTCAAAAGTACTAATCAGAATCAATAATCAATTTTTTAAAGTAATTTCAAACAAACTCTTAGTCCCAGTTCACCATTCTACTAATAGAATGTATATCATATTTTTAATTATACCAAAATTTTTGTATCATTTGTTGTATTATTTTAAGGATGTACATGCATGTATTAAAAAAAATGCAATGATTTTGATATACATACAACTCTTCAATTTAATGTTCAATATATTTCACACCCTATTTATTGCGATTTTATGTAAAAATATTACTATTTATAAATTTTATTTTTATAATAAAATAATGTTCTTTTAGTTGGCACAATAGTTATCTAGAAGGGGGGGGTTGAATAGATGTTTAAAAATCTTTTCGTTTTAAACTGGTTCTTTGATAATGATTAAAACTTAGCGGAATTAATATTTGTTTTAATCTTCTTTACCAAGTAGTGGAGTTATGAAAGTGAGGCGATTATATAGCGATTATGGCGGATATATAGCGATTATAGTTATGAATGTAAAAGACACGATCGTTTTAAGTGGTTGAGCACTTAAAGCTCTAGTCCACTCTTCTACTCAATGAGTAGGATATCCACTAAGGATGTCTTTTACAACTTCGAATCACATAGATTCCTTCTAGACCCGGCCGATCTAGGAACTTCTTAGTTCACTCTTGAACTCTTCAAGTCCAAAGAGACTTGGCTTTCTTCTGATTCACTATGAACTCTTGAGTCCAATGAGACTTGGTACTCTTCTTGATTGGTTGATAATGTTGAGTTCTTGATGGTTGCTACTTTCGATTCTTTATGTAAGCACTTGTTCGTAAAGAAGCGAGTAGTGAAAGCAAGCTTTGCAATATCTCGGATCGTAGAGTTGAGCTTAGAGAGTTCTTCACGTTGTTTGTTCGATGCTTGCTTGGTTCTCTCTCATCTATCGATCTGCATATATGTGATCTTGAAAACTATCCGTTGGATCCATCCGTTGAGGCATTAAATGCATTTGACTTTTTGATCTTTGATGGAGACATTTACTACATCTTCTGAAGCGCATTACGGCCCACTGACACAGCAGACCTTTTTCTTCTCACTAACACACGAAAAGGTGTTTTGCCCCCATACCAATGGTACTTTCCTTAGCTTCTTCAATCACGCTTCTTTGTTGCATACTAAGGATATTTCATATTACTTTGGGGTGATGAGTCTTTATAGCGTCTAGAATCCATTCTCATATATTGGAATCTGTCTTCACACATATCATGAGGCTCGACGTTTTCGACATAAAGACGGATGATGCTCTACGATTCACATCATGATACTCTACGATTGAGGATCGTAGTGTCTTATCATCTTGGTGCTTGATGCGATCTTATCGGTAGAGAGCACTCGATTCTTCTTAAACCTCTGCACTTCGATCTTTGCACTTGCTTTGTGTTCTAACTTTCTACGTTTAGAGAGCACACTACGATCGTTGACTTATAAACTCCATGTTTCCTTGAGCATGCACTACGATCGTTGAGATGGCTCGTGAAACGTTGGGACCACTCTCTACGATTTTTGAAGAGTCCCTTCAAGGCGGGCACACTACGATCTTCTAAGCTCTACGTTTTCTTCCTTGACTTACGCAATGTTGATCGGATGATACACTCACAATTTCTTGAAGCCTATCTATTACATCTCAAGATCAACCTAACGACTTTGATCTTTCTATCTATACATTCTATTACTGAATGATACACACGTTAAGAATCTTAGATCAACCTAACAAATTTGATCTATCACTAAGTCCTCGTATATATCTTACTTGAAGGACTTTATAAATAATAATCATGAGCATATACATTAAAACATCAAATCATAATATGCATTCTCTGACAATCTCCCCTATTTGATGTTGACATAACCAAGGAGATTTGTTGTCATGATTATTAGTGTCTAGATGCATTTGCAGGAAATTTAAACATGACTTAGTATTTCAATGAGCAGCTGAAATTTCTAGAAAATAAGCATGAATTTATTGATGTTCAAGAAATATTGTAGTTTAGCTTTACATCAATAAGAATTTAAAGTTTCAGCTTATCTCTATTTCTTTGACCTTTTCCTTGGAGGATTGGCATACTCCTCGGCCCTTCTTTTCTTGCTAGCTTCATCTCTTACAGCTAACTCTTCCAAATTTCACTCGGACTTACTATATCGGGTTGTGATCATGCCTATTCATGAATCTTTGGATCTCCATTGGCATTCTTAGGCTGTGGTGGTCACATTTGGTGAGTTGATAGTTGGCCCTTGATTTCTTAAAGGTTGAGCCATCAAGACTTCTTCTTGATCGGATCGTTGAGTCGATTGCTTGATCGTGCGATCTGTTGGTGGAAGCTGTCTTTGCGGGAGGGCTTCGTGAAAATTGTCCTCTTCCCTTTCTTGGTTTCCTCTGACCTCTACCTCCTCTCCTTGTGCTCCTTGAACTCCTTTCTCTTTATTCTCCCCTTTATGTCGAATCAAGGGTTGAATGTCTGCGAGAAAGTCGATTCACTCCTTGGACAAGCTCGTTCGATTGGCTTTGTATGTCGAGCAATGTCCTCTCTACTTTCCTTGATCTGTTTTTCGGATCTAGCTTCTTTGTTTGGAGGCGGTGAGAGAACAATGTCATTACGTAGTTCTGATTGACATAAAATTTTTGGAATTCTTGGACTGAGGCTTTCAAGTTGATGATGTTCTCCAGCATAAGTTTATTTTGAACTTCTTGATTTTTCTGCATTTCAAGAACAACCTCTCTTTGCTTGGCGGCTATCTGGAAGTGAATCTCATCTCTGTCCTTCATGCTCTTAAGAATTTCTTGGATAATTTCCCTCAGCTTCTTTGTAAGCTCAGCATTCATAGTGCTAGGAAAATTATTTGCAGCTGTGATCATTTGATTGATAGGATATGAATGAGTAGGAGTGAGATTCGAGGCTTTCTTCTATGTTCTTGACCATGTCTTTGGTTGCTTCCTTGAAGTCATCCTTTGTGGGCGATTTGGGAGAGTATCATTGGTTTGAGGATTGTTGAATGGAGGGATTCTTTACGAGGCCCGATCTTGCATGGAGTAGAGCAAGATCAAGACTAAAATAGTCGTTTGAGGAGGAGGATGGTATATCGATGGAGGGGCCTCGAGTTTCAATGTTTGGACTATGGGGCTCTCTCGATTTCTATTTGGGACTCTACGATTGGGCTAGAGTCATGGATCGTAGAGATGGTGGTTTGTGGGAGCAAAATAAAGTTGGTTGTTTTGGTTCTCGATTCTGAAATTTTGGGATTACTGTAAGAATGGAAATTGATTCTTGGATTGAGAATCACTTCCAACCATCGAGGGAATTCATAGAATTGACTAAATGATGATGATGGCAAGTGATTAACTCTGAAGTGAGTAGGGATAGATAGTACCTCAAGTTTATCATTTGAGGAAGAGGTGTTGGTAATCAACTTCTTTGCAAAGTGAAATCTCTTTGGGAATCCATGAGCCAACACTGAGATGGCCGGATATTCTTTGAAACTCCAGAACATGTGATCCCAAGAGTTGTTGATTTGGGCTTGATGGTATGGCATCATGGGTAGGTATGAGAACATCTGATTGTATAGGTAGCTTCTATACCCATCTCTGCCCACACCAGTGATCTGAAGGTCATCATCATCATCTTCCTCTTCTCTGTCTTCGTTGGAGGACTCCATTATCTCAATGGGCTCTTGATGATCTGGCACTGATTCCTTTTCATTTCTGGCAGGGACATCCTCTTCTGCCATGGAGATATCTTTGAGGCTCCCCTCAATTTGATCATCTTCGGTAGCTCTCATAAACTCCCCTCAATTGGAGCATCTTCTTGAGTTTGAGGGCATTTCCCCTCGGTGGTGTATTCTCTATCATGAGAATTTGGGGATCTCCCCTCAATTTGGAGCATTGTCCTCTTGACTTGCTCTGGATATTTCCTTCTTAGCAACCATACTCTTTGCTTCCTTCTCGAGCACCTTTTTATTTTCAAGAATGTACTTCTTAACCAGCTTTCTCCTTACTTTGTTTGGTTTAGCCACAACTTCAGGACTCTCTTGAATCTCAGCTTTTTCCTGTTCAACATCCACTATGCTTGAAGTAGCTACCTCCTTATCCGCCATGCTTGGTCTGGTCTCCACAAACAGTAGAGACTCTACGATTGAGGTGGTGATGGCCTTTTGGACTTATGACCAACTTTGTTTTCTTGAGGATCTGGGATATGGTAGCTTTGATCCTCATCACACTTCATCTTCTTTGCTTGCTTTCTCCTTAGCATCCTCGAGTCTCTATATCGGAGGACTCTACTTTATATCGATAGTAGATCCTTGAGGCTCTTCCACCTATCTAGCCCTTAGCTTCCTCTTGCCCTTGCTTTTTTCGGTAAGACAAAGGGTTCTTCTTTGTTGATTTCTTCTTCTCCTTGATCTCCCCGACCACAGACATGTTTCTGGAAAGCTTTGAGTTCTTGAGATCCCGGTTCTTCCATCGGATTACATCATCATTCGAACATATTCAGGCGAGGTTCCTCTTCCAATTTTCAAACAAGCTGGGTCATTCTTGATTTGGGTTGATGGCTTCTCCTTCTTCATCCCCATTTTGTCACCCGGTCTGATTAGAAATGATACTCAAGAAACGCCCATATAGCATCTTCTGAGGGCTTTTTGATTTCTTCGAGTTGATGATCCACTTGCCAATCCACTCGAGTAATATAGCTCCATAGTTGAGTTGTATACCATAATACATGGCAGTCATGAGCTTAAGTTGAGCTTCATTCACCGAGTCATGACCTGAGCTCTTGCAGCATATACATTTCCCAATAATATCAGCTAAAAATTCGTACCTCTGCGGGAACTCCTTCTTCTTGTACCCTTTCACAGAGGGGTTTTTCTTGTGATGCATTTTTCTTAGTCCCTCTTGGAAGTCTACGGTATCTAAGTATGGATGCCCTTCATTTTTGAGACCTAGGGCAAGATTGAAGTCCTCTGCCTTCAGTCTGATTTCTACTCCCCTTACTTTTGTAGTGATGGTGTTGTTTTCAAACACACCATTCTTGTAGAACTCTTTCACCAGTTTGGGATATATCAGTGTGTCTTCGCCCAGAGCCTCTTCGAGACCCGCCTTCTTCAGTAGCGCCAGGGTCTTGTGAAATTTTGGTGGAGCTGTCTTGAACTCGTCAAAGCGAGTCATGCTTTGAGATAACATTGGATGGCGCCATTGATTTTCTAAGCTGGAAGTGAGATTCGATGAGCTTTCTTCTAAGTTAGGGCTTTTGCTTTGAGAGAGAGAGAGAGGATGAGAGAGATAATCTTTTGAACTTGATTTCAAAATCGATTTCAATTTGTACTTGTAACTTCCCTCTCTTCTTTTTCGCTTAGTGGGACAGGTGTCGACTTTTTCTTGGCTCTATGATTTTGGCTGTGAAGGATTGTACTGATTTACCCTTGGTTTTTTCAGAGCTGAGGTGTCCTTAGGGAGGACTACGATCGTTGAGGTAGTTCAGTGATCGTTGAGTGCTTTGCCTTTGTCGAGTCTGAGCTACGATCGTCAAGTCTGTTCATCAACCGTCGTGTCTGATCTACGATCGTCGAGTCTATCCATCATTCGTCGAGTCTGAGCTACGATCGTCGAGTCTGTCCTGAACCTTGTGATGAGTTTTTGATAAAGCATTCTTTTAAGGCAACTTAGGAAGGGCCAACCTCTTGGAGTGAGTCAAGGTTAGGTTTGTTCTGAGACGCTTATCGGAAGGATTGCTTTGTTTTGAAGCTTATCATCACAGGGTGTACTCTTGCTTTATTGATGAGGCTTTTGTCATCGTTGAGTCTGCTCTACGATGGTTGAGTCTTTGCTACGGTCGTTGAGGTGGTTTTGTTTTTCCAACTCTACGATCGTGGACTTTCCTTGATCATGTCTACGATTTGAGTTCAGCCTTTGTATCTGTTATGGTTAGCACAATCTAGAGCATATATTTTATGGTTGTAGATTTAGCATTCCTAGCTCACTTATTAACTTATTAAATCTGGATTCATCTAGAGGTTTTGTAAAAACATCAGAAAGTTGATTTTCAGTAGGGATATATTGTAAAGATATAGTTCCATTTTGCACATGATCCCTGATGAAGTGATACCTTATTTCTATATACTTAGTCCTAGAATGCATAACAGGATTATGAGTTATTGCTATGGCACTTGTGTTATCACAGTGAATGGGAATAGATTTGAAATCAAACCCATAGTCAGCTAGCTGATTTCTCATCCATAGAATCTGAAGACGGCCGATGCCCGGCAATGTATTAATTCTTTTGCGGAGTTGAAGTGGACACTGAGTTTTGCTTTTTGCTAACCAGGACACAAGTCTATTTCCTAGCAGTTGACAAGTGTCATTGGTACTCTTTCTATCTATTTTGCATCTTGTAAAATCAGCATCTGTGTATCCTGTTAGTTCAAATGAGGATTCCTTGGGGTACCAAAGCCCCAAGTAAGGTGTACCCTTGAGATACCTGAAGATCCTCTTTACAGCAAACAAATGTGACTCTTTAGGGTTAGCCTAAAATCTAGCACATATGCATGTTGCAAACATTATATACAGTCTCTTGGCGATTAGGTATAAAAGAAAACCTATCATACCTCTCATATTGAGTGATATCAATACTTTTACCTTTCTCATCCTTGTCAAGCTTGGTTGTAGGAGCAATTGGTGTTGTTTTTCATGGGAGAGGCTGATTTCCATGCCATACTTTTTCGATGAAGTCTTTGATGTACTTGGCTTGGTTTATGAAAATTCATTCATCGATCTGCTTTTACTTGCGATCGAGGAAGAAATTCACTCACCCATCATGCTCATTTTAAACTTGTTCTGCATTAGCTTAGAGAATCTCTTGCATAACTTTTCGTCAGTAGAACCAAAAATAATATCATCAACATATATTTGAACTAGTAAGACTTTATCTTTATGCTTTCTAAGAAACAGTGTGGTATCTACTCTACCTCTAGTTAACCCATTTTCAATTAAGAAGTTAGTCAGTGTTTCATACCATGCTCTAGGTGCTTGTTTAAGACCATATAAAGCTTTATCTAATCTATAGACATAATTGGAAAGAGATGGATTGATGAAACCTGGAGGTTACTCTATATAAACTTCTTCTTGGAGTTCTCCATTTAGAAATGCACTCTTGACATCCATCTGAAAGACTTTGAACTTCATGTGGGCAGCAAAGGCAAGAAAGATTCTGATGGCTTCCAGTTTGGTAACATGTGTAAATGTCTCATCGTAGTCAATGCCTTCTTCTTGAGAATAGCCCTTTGCCACTAATCTTGCCTTGTTCCTGGTTATAACCCCATCTTTATCCATTTTGTTTTTGAAGACCCACTTAGTTCCTATCACAGGATGACTCTTTGGTCTTGGTACCAATCTCCATACTTTGCTTCGTTCAAATTGGTTGAGTTCTTCCTGCATGGCTTCTATCCAACTGGAGTCTTCCATAGCATCCTCTATCTTCTTTGGATCTATTTGTGATAGGAAGCTTAAATAAAAGCATTCATTCTGAGTAGCAGCTCTTGTTTTGACTCTAGCACTCGGATCTCCAATGATTAGATCCTGAGTGTGATCTCTTGCCCATCTGTTATCGGTTGGGACATCTGTCATGATGCCTTCCTGTCTTAAGTCTTCAAGGTCTATCTCTTCTTCTTGGAGTGGAGGCTCACTGTCTTGCATTGACCTCTCTACGATCACATTCTCATGCTCTACGATTTCACTGTCTGGCACTACGATGGTAGTGTTGAGCTCGACGACTTCATTCGTAGTGTCTGCACTATCGGTTGTAGTGTCTTGAGGCACTATTTTGTCTAAGTCAGTTTCATCAAAGATGATGTGTATCGAGACTTCAACATTCAGTGTCTTCTTGTTGAACACTCTGTAAGCCTTGCTGTCTGTGACATATCCAAGAAAGATCCCTTCGTCTGACTTGGGCTGAAATTTTGTCAAGTACTGCTTTCCATTGTTGAGAATGTAGCATGCACAGCCGAAAACATGAAAGTAGCTGACACTTGGTTTTCTTCCATTCCACAGTTCGTAGGGCGTCTTCTTGATCGTAGAGTGTATTAGTGATCTGTTCTGCGTGTAGCATGCGGTGATTGATAACTTCGCCTGAAGTATTCAGCAGATGTCTTTCTTTGCAAGTAGAGTTATTCCAGCCTCTATCAAAGTTCTGTTCTTTCTTTCAACTACTCCATTTTGTTGAGGAGTTCGTGGGGCTGAGAAGTTATGACTAATCCCATTGTGCATGCGAGAATCTGGTCCATTTAAAGAAATCAATTCTCTTCCATGATCACTCCTTATGGCCTTGATTTTCTCTCCTTTCTCGTTCATCACCAGTCTGAACATCTTGATTAACTGGGAGCTCATTTCATCCTTTGAAGTTAGGAAGAATACCCATGTGAATCTGGTGTAGTCGTCGACTATAACTATAGAGTATCTTTTTCCTCCAAGACTAGTTGTTGGAATTGGCCCAAATAGATCCATGTGAAGCAACTGCAGGGGCTTGTCGATAGAGTTGGCAGTTTTGCTTTTGAATGAGCTTCTGGTTTGCTTTCCAAGCTGACATGCATTACATGGCCTTTCCTTCACGAAGTTGAACTTGGGTAGGCCAGCTACTAGGTCTTTTGATGCCAGTTTGGACATGCTTTTGAAGTTTAAGTGAGACAACCGTCTATGCCATAACCAACTCATTTCTTCAGATGCTTTTTCCAGAAAACATATTGTTTCATCTAAGCTTAGTTGACCAAGATCCACTGTGTAGACATTTCCTTCTCTTATCCTTGTTAGCTTTACAGCAGATGTCTTCAAATCTCTGACTTGACATTGATTATTGAGGAATGTCACTTGATGACCCTTGTCGCAGAGTTGGCTGATACTTAGAAAGTTGTGTTGGAGACCTTCCATATAAGCTACTTTGCTGAAAGATACTGCACCATTGCTAGCAGAGCCGTAACCTCTTGTCTTGCCCGAGCCGTTGTCTCCAAAGATGACCGAGGGACCCTCCTTTTCTATGTAATTAGATCGTAGGGCTTTGTTCCCTGTCATATGCCTTGAGCATCCACTGTCCAGATACCATGTTGAGATCATGGAGCTCCTTTCCTGTCAAAACATTTGAACCTTCATTTTGGTACCCATATGTGCATGGGTCCTTCTTTGTTAGTACCTTTGGGGACCCAAATCTGTCTAATCTTGGGTCTCACATGCATGGAGTTATAATAACATTTTGTAGCCCTATGACCATATTTATTGCATATGAAACATCTATTATGATGCATGCCTGTGTGTGTATGATGATTCATCCTCCACTTGGACTTGTGTGGTTCCTTAAGTATCCTTCATTAAAACCGATTCTCTTTCTTCCGTGTGTCCTTGGGTTTCATAGGTAGAGATGAGTGTGCCTTACCTCTACTGTTTCTTCCCAGTTGATTCGTAGAGTTAGTCTCACTTGACTCTACGATTCTTCGAGGTTGGTGAGTAGAGGTTGGGTTACTCTTCTCTTTTATGAATCCCAGGCCAGCATGAGATCCTTTACTCCTTTGAGTATAAATGGAAATAGTAGAACAAGGTTGAATTGGTTCTTCCAACTGTGAGGATTTCACAAAGGCAATGTCTCTACCAAAACTTGAGGCATTACTAGTGCTAGTTTCCTTTGTCTTTTCCACACAAGGCTTTGAGATGGATTCCCCAAAGCCTAAGCCTGTTCTGTCGAATGTGCTTCTCTGACTAGAGAGCAGGCAGTCCATGTATGATGAGGATTTGTTCCATGCAGAGATAGTCTTCTCTAGATCCTCAATTTTAGAGGTTAGAATAAACTCTCTTTGTGCATTGAGTGTGTTTGTCTGTTTTAAAGTCTCATTCTCAGCCTCAAGCTTGGAAAGAAGATTAGTACTTAGAAGAAATTTTTTCAAGCTCTTCTTGAACTTTCTTCTTCTCCTCTTGAAGTAGTGAATGATCTTTAGACAAGACTCTGAACCACTTCATGTATTGATGTAGATCAGTGGTTATGCCATGCAAAGAAGTTCTTAAATCACTCATATCTACATCAGGAGAGTTGAAGTCAAATACCTCATCGAGACTTACATCATGTATGTTGAGGTTTTGTTTGTCCTTTGCATGTTTGACCATTAAGCACATATTGGCCATTTATGGTTATTCTTCATCTCTGGAGTCAGAATTTGAGTCATTATCTGAATCACTCCACGTTCCTCCAGCTACCAGACCTTTGTCTCTTTTCTGAGGCCTCTTGTTTCCTTTGTATTCCTTCTTTGCATGTGTTTTCTTCTTTAGTTCTTCTTTGATAGGTTTGTTGCAGTTTGCGATGAAGTGGCCAGGCTTTTTGCAGTTGTAACATAGATCATTCATTTGCTCCTGGCTGCTGTAATTGCTGACCTTCTTTGGCTTGCTGATTCTGCCTTGTCGCATGAACCTTCTTAGTCTCTTTACCAGCATAGCAAAGTCTTCATCATCGTCTTCATCATAATCAGAGTCAATCTCAGTGATGACTTTTGATGCACCTTCATTTACCTTGAGAGAAACACCCTTATCCTTCCTTCTTCCTTCTGATAAGGTTTCAGCACGTTGGGTCAGCTCTAGTTCGTATGTCAGGAGATTGCCATATAGCTGTTGAACTGTCATTTCATTAAGATTCTTTGATTCCCTTATTGCAGTGGTCTTGACATCCCACCTGCTTGGTAGGGCTCTCATGAACTTTATGGTCAGATCTTTGTTAGGATAGACCTTTCCATATGCTCGTAGAGAGTTGAGCAGAACGTTGAAACTTTCATAGGTAGGAGTTACGTTTTCTCCTTGGACATTAGCAAACATTTCATACTGCTGTGTTAGAAGAGATTGTTTGTTCTCTCTAACTTCTTCAGTTCCTTCGTGCATGATCAGCAGTGCTTCCCAAACTTCCTTAGCTATTTGCTTTTCATTGTTGACAACGCTTTTCAAGCAATCGTCTTCTAAGGATTGGAACAGGATGATTTTGAATTTCCTGCTCACTCAATAAATCATCCGGGCCGTTCAAAGTTTGAGATAAATCTCACCGTTCATACAATGCTGGAGGCACAGGACCCAGCTAGTAGTTATAATATAACAACTTTCTAGGTAAGCAAACCATCTCTTCTTATGCTGTTAACTTCTGCCTTAGTTATAAATTAAATGTTCAGTTTTGATTTTTTTAAAAGTTAAATTGATTATTTTTAAAATTAATAATTAAGTATATATACATATATTTTTAAAATTATAACAATTGGGGTTAGTAGTAATTGTATATACTTTCTTTTAGTTATAATCACTCCTTTTATATTTTGGAAAAATTGATATAGAAATTTGTTTTAAAAATAATCAATTTAACTTTAAAAAGTCGAAATTGGACATTTAATTTTGAAAGAAAGGAATATCTAACTAAAACTTAAGTTTGAGTATTGAATTGAATAGTCATAATATAGGTTTTCAAAAAAACAAAAAAGATTTGAGCTTCAGATTATTTGTTAAATCTAATAATTAAATTTGATCAAGTATATTATTAATCTATCTTTATCTATTTTAATAGTTTCAACCATTACCCATATATAATTATTAAAACATTTTTTTAGTAATTTACACATGAAATAAGTGATTATCAATTTTTTTACTAAACATTTTTCACTTATTACTAATTTAAGTCTTTTATTTTCCAAACACAAATTGCTTTTTAAAAATTGATTATATTCAAAAGTACTAATCAGAATCAATAATCAATTTTTTAAAGTAATTTCAAACAAACTTTTAGTCCCAGTTCACCATTCTACTAATAGAATGTATATCATATTTTTAATTATACCAAATTTTTTGTATCATTTGTTGTATTATTTTAAGGATGTACATGCATGTATTAAAAAAAAATATGCAATGATTTTGATATACATACAACTCTTCAATTTAATGTTCAATATATTTCACACCCTATTTATTGTGATTTTATGTTGATTAAAGGATCTTATCTCACTTAATTGCTAATTTTGATAGGCCTATTAAATTCACTCATTTTTATTTTTTAAATAGAGGATTTAGAGAAAAAAGAGAACTATAAAAAAATTAAAAATCAGTCAAATTTTAATTTTGATCATTTTTGTAAAAAATATTACTACTAATTATAAATTTTATTATTTTTATTATTTTATAATTAAAATAATATTATTTTTGTTAGTTCTTAGTTGGCACAATAGTTATCTAGAAGGAGGGGGGGGGGGTTGAATAGATGTTTAAAAATATTTTCGTTTTAAACTGGTTCTTTGATAATGATTAAAACTTAGCGTAATTAATATTTGTTTTAATCTTCTTTACCAAGCAGTGGAGTTATGAAAGTGAGGCGATTATAGCGATTATGGCGGATATAGCGATTATAGTTATGAATGTAAAAGACACGATGTTTTTAAGTGGTTCAGAGCACTTAAAGCTCCTAGTCCACTCTTCTACTCAACGAGTAGGATATCCACTAAGGATGTCTTTTACAACTTCTGAATCACACAGATTCCTTCTAGACCAGCAGTCTAGGAACTTCTTAGTTCACTCTTGAACTCTTCAAGTCCAGCAGACTTGGCTTTCTTACAGTTCACTATGAACTCTTCAAGTCTAACAGACTCGGTACTCTTCTTCAGTTGGTTGATAATGTTGAGTTCTTGATGGTTGCTACTCAGTTGCTGTGTAAGCACTTGTTCGTAAGAACTGAGTAGTTGAGCAAGCTTTGCAATATCTCAGATCGTAGAGTTGAGCTTAGAGAGTTCTTCACGTTATTTGTTCAATGCTTGCTTGGTTCTCTCTCATCTATCTGATCTGCATATATGTGATCTTGAAAACTATCCGTTGGATCCATCCATTGAGGCATTAAATGCATTTGACTTTTTTGATCTTTGATGGAGACATTTCTGCACATCTTCTAAAACTGCATTCTGGCCCACTGACACAGCAGACTACTTTCTCACCTAACACCTGAAAAGGTGTTTTGCCCCCCTTACCAATGGTACTTTCCTTAGCTTCTTCAATACGCTTCTTTGTTGCATACTAAGGATATTTCATATTGCTCTGGGACTGATGAGTGCTGCAACGTCTAGAATCTATTTCTCATATGTTGGAATCTGTCTTCACACAAATCATGAGGCTCGACGTTTTCTGACATAAGACAGATGCTTTACGATTTATATCATGGTACTCTACGATTCAGATCGTAGTGACTTATCATCTTGGTGCCTGGTCTGCTGCTATCAGCCGAGAGCACTACGATTCTTCTTAAACCTCTGCACACTACGATCTTCACTTGCTCGTGTTGTTACTCTACGTTTTCGAGAGCACACTACGATCGTTGACTTGTAAACTCCATGTTTCCTTCAGCACACTACGATCGTTGAGATGGCTCGGCAAACGTTGGGACCACTCTACGATTTCTGAAGAGTCCCTTCAAGGCAGGCACACTACGATCTTCGAAGCTCTATGTTTTCTTCCTTGACTTCTACAATATTGATCAGATGATACACTACGATTTCTTCGAAGTCTATCTATTACATCTCAAGATCAACCTAACAGCTTTGATCTTTCTATCTATACATTCTATTACAGAATGATACACGTTAAGAGCTTAGATCAACCTAACAAATTTGATCTATCACTAAGTCCCGTATATATCTTACTTGAAGGACTTTACAAATAATCATGAGTATATACGTTAAAACATCAAATCATAATATGCATTCTCCCAACAGTTTTAGTTATCATAAACACATAATGATCGTTGCACATTTTAATTTCTAGCAATATCTATTTTTAAATTATAATAATTGCAATTTTTAAATTCAAACAACAATTACTTTTAAATAAAAAATAGTTACAACGTTCAAAAATTTGATTGTTGGAACTTTCAAGTTTTAAATTTCAAATTTTAATTTTCAAAATTTAATATTTATGGAATTAATATAAGGAACCTGTTGGGTAAATAGTGAAAAAAATTGAATACCTATCCTATAGAATGACCTAATAGCACTGCAGAGTAGGGATAAAGATAAATAAACTGTTGTAAATGCTCTATACTGTGACGCCACCAAAATTAGGTATACATCACCCATCTTGAGTCGCCAGATACATGGTACAGAATTTAAATACAACTTAATAATACAACTATCGTGTACAATACGACAAAACATAAACTGTGAGTTTGAATACAAATATTGCCTACTAGAGAGTATACAAACTCAAAAGGAGTCCTCATTACAATTATTATCACATTATTTCACAGAATAGTGAGGACTATTAATGCACCATCTAGGACCATCACTCTGTTCCCCGACTAGTCCCGACCCACGTTCTCATTTCCCGAAGAGAACGGTGAAAGAAAGGGTGAGCTCAACTAGCCCAAAGAAGAAATATTATGACTAAGATAATGCGTAATAAATTATCATTAGCCTTAAAATGATGTTAAACCGATACAATATAACAAACATCAAGTTTAATCTGCGGTGAACAAGCAATCCATTAGAAGAGTCAAGTACGAATAAAATCTACTATCTTTTATGATTTAAAAGGTTTTAATCACTTTTATTCTTTGGGACTCGACAATAAATAATCCACATCATCGAATCACCCCGCACTACTTCTACCAATGATATTCTTTAGTATCACGACCACGAATTATCCATGCACTACTGGCTTAAAGATAATCATGTTTTCATTAACGGTCCTGATCATGCCATAAAACAATTCATCTTTGCACCCTTGGCCGAAGAGAATCCATAGCCATAATCATACCAAAAATTGTCCATCAATGCACTACGGGCTAATGATGACTTTTTCCACATCATTTGTAACATTACGGTCATGATTACACCGCATAATCCCTGGTCATAATCATACCAAGTCCATCTATGCACTATAGGCCACAGATGACTTTCAACATAATATAAACATGAGGATGATGACAATAATATAAGTATTCAATAAAACAAGTTCAAGAATTAATTTATCCAGGAACCAATAACGTCCAAATTGTCAACATGATACTGCTTTGTAGAGTAAGATTCAAGAATGCTCAAAAAAATATTTCCATGAAAAGATACTGGATGAAGCGCAAATATCAATGATATTCCACTAATATCATGGAGTATAGAAGTCAAAATTTTAACCAACTGAGTATAATAAAGAATGGAATAACAAAAGAAATCACCATGCATGCGGTAGATTTCGCGCAGGACAAAGTTATTCCAACAGAATAATGATTAACGGAACCGGTCAAAGAAAATTCACAATCGCAAGCGGGATGTTCCAATGAATAATAAAGAATGAAATAACAATGAAATCACCATGCATGCGGTATTTGATAGACATGTTATTCCAACGTAATAATAAAGATTTTAACCAGTCCCACCAGAAACGCATGCATGTGATATTCCAACATAATAATAAAAAGCGGAACCCGTGTCCCAGTGAAACGCATGCATGGTGTGGATATTCCAATGTAATAATAAATAACGGAACCCAGTCCTAAGAAACGCATACATACATGATATTCCAACGAATAATAAAGAATGGAATATTAGAAGAATTTCACCATGTATGCGATTACTTTGCATAGGCAGTTATTCCAACATAATAATAAAGAATGGAATAACGAAGAATTTCACCAAGTATAGGGTATCCTCACAGTATCTGAGTTATTCCAACGAATAATAAAGAATGGAATAACAAAAGTTCTCTTCATGAATAAGAAATAAAGAATACCCCTTATGAGTACAACAAATAATATTCCCTACCTTAAGAAGAAGATTACTGGATATATTAGTAGTGAAGTAGCAAAATATTTTTCTTCTTTCTCTTTATAGTTTATCTCTCTAGAGTTTCAATTGAATTAAGTAAGAAATAATGAAGGAATGAGCTTCTATTTATAAAAAATGGATCGTGCGTAGTAACTAACTCATAAATCGGTCCAGTTGATTTGCTTTAATCGTGGTCCATATTTAAAGCAAAATCTTTTAAATAAAATATAATATATTCTATTTATAATCTAATAAAACGAATAACTTTATAAAAGATTTTACTATGCAAACACTATGCAGTACCTTATACAAACACTATGCATAATAAAATATAATATATTCTAATTATTGTCTAATAAAACAGATAACTTTATAAAAGTATTACATTTTTATATAAAAAGATTTTACTATGCAAAATACTATGCAACACTATGCATAATAGAATATAATATATTCTATTTATAGAATAACTTTATAAAAGTATTCTGTTTATATAAAAAGATTTTACTATACAAAACACTATGCAGACACTATGCATAATAGAATATAATATATTCCATTTATAGAATAACTTTATAAAAGTATTCTGTTTTATTACATTAATAATACCAATAAAACAAAACTAAGTGACTTATCACATAAGCATCAATAATCAATACCGTGTGCTACTATGCAACCACACGTATTACTGTACTTTTACTACCGAGTAGTTTAACAGTATTAACGGTAAAACTTCCGTCGTTATTCTCATAAAAATATTTTTGTCGTTTTCTCCATCCGATAATAATTCTGTTGCGGGGTCCACCAATGATTGTGCCGTTGCACGAATATTCCCTGATAAAACAAATATTTCCCGACCAATCGAATATAATATGACAACTTGCATACTTTGCAAAATTTATAAATACTACCCACAACTATAATATTATATCAAATCCACACCATAATATTAAAAAAAATATTTCGAGAAAATAAATCTTTATTCATAAAATCTGGGGTCTCACATATACTATTTATACTTAAATTTTTGATTGCGAGTTAGGTGGATAGATATTAGTGATAATCTTTTTAGGAATATTTGTAATAAGTGAGACATTCCTATAATTTATATCAATCTTTTTACAATTGTAATTCCTTTTTCATAATATATAACAAAACTATTTAAATTATATTATGGAAATTAATTTGTGCTTTATACAGATTTTCAGTCTACTTAAAAGAAAAATATGTCAAGTAGAGAATTTTTCTTAACCTCCAAGATATTAAGAAAAAAGGCAAATTATTTCATTCTCAAACGCAATTGACTGAACGAACTGAAAAGCACCTTCTTCTGACAACATTATTGAAAATATAATTTGGATTAGAATACTAGAAAGTTAAATGGAATCTAATTGAGGGGAATCATCACTATCACATCGCCATCAGTGTCAAATTCTGTACGTGCTCTATCTTTATTTTCTAAAATAGCATTTCATTTTTTTATACACACCTTCCAAATCCAGAAGAATTAATCATTTGAATAACAAAAATATTTTATGTCGATAAATTTAATAATAAAATTAAATTGTGATTGACATAAAATTTTATATGATACTAAAATAAAATAATTTAGAACGAGTGTTTTTAAATTTCAACCTATTCTATGTATCCACGTACTTCAATATTTATTTTTTGATAGATTTTCATTTTTTATAAATATTTTGATGCTAACAATAATTAATAAATATGTTAATTAAAAGGGTATAATTCTCTCCATAGAATTTATATACTCCATCCGTCTCATGATAAAAGTCCTTATTATTATTTTGGGTAGTCTCATGTTAAATGTCAATTTTTCTTTAATAACCAAACTTTTACACATATTTTCCTATTATACCTTTAGCATTAAATATCTCATACTTTTCTTATTCTAATTCTCTCTCCATATTTAATGACATTATTATGGGTAATTTTGTCATTTTATTCATCTTCTTAATATCGTAAAAAATCCACTAGGACTTTTATCCCGGAGCGGAGGAGTATATATATATATATATATATATATATATATATATATATATATATATATAATTATTTTTAATTATATTTCTTTGACAAAAATATATTTTTAATCCTAATTGAATTTAATATCAAGTGTTAAAAGAGTTTATTTCACATACTAACATTTCCTAAGGTAAGGAGAATTTTTATTTCTCTAAATGATTTTTTAAAAATAATATATTATATATTAAAGCTATTTTTAGTATAAAGACAAAAAGGAATAAAAAACCGTTAGTTTTTTATTTGAGCTCTTCTATTTTGACTCATCATTGGGGTCAAAATATAAATAAATAAAATTCAAATACACTTATGTCTAATTTTCATGTCTACATAAAATTTTTATTTTATCCGAAAATAGAGTTTGAAATATTTAATTAGTAATAGCATGTGGGGGAAGTTGTGAAACTTAAGAAATTAATTCCTTTTACCATGTGTTGTATTTTCTAGAGAGAATAAGGGGGGGTGTATTCAATTAAGATTTTGGGATAAATTATTTTTTGGTCACTGTACTAGAGTCCGGTTTTCATTGTATTTACTGAAACTTTTTTTGTTAAAATCGAATAACTGTACTCTCAAATATTACAAAATGGTCATTAATTATAATTTCCGTCCAAAAACCAGACGGAAATCGTGAGTGTTCAGCTCACGTGATGATTTTTGCTGATGTGTACAATCCATTTGTCAGGTGTATATCATGTGCTTGGCACATGCTCAATATTACATAGAGTTGCAACGACTTTATCAGATTTAGGAAATAAAATTAGGGCTCGAGCGATTCTTTGTGCAAAATCGATTCTGCTTCTCGTTTGGTTCGATTGATTCTCCTCCTTCTCCTCACTTCTTGAGTCTGTAACGCCCGAAAAAATTGGATTTTTAGGAGAATTAAATATTTATTTGATTATGTGAAGTTAAATAAATTTACTTGATTATTTATGGGAGTAAGCTAATTGAAGGTCGTTATATGACCTAGATATGTCAGAACGTCGTAGTATTTTGGCTACGTGATAGAATTAAAGTGTTTGAATTTTCAAGACAAAAATAAAAATTTTCTGAGAAATTTTTTGAAAAACACTATTCATATACTTTTGCTTGGGAATTATTTTTTTTGAACTTCCGAAAAATACGTAACGATAGAATATCGAGGTGAGATGGAATATCCAATAATATTTCAGTTATGGCAAACACAGTTTTTCACCTGCGGACTTAAAACCTAACGGTTAGGGAAAGTGATTTCCGAGAAAGAAATGAAATGCGTATAATGAATTAAAGCAATGATCGTATAATACGAAGGTATTGTACAATGTAATGAATACGAGTATGATACGAAGTATTATACGAGTATGTATGAATGATGGTATATCGTATAATATGAATTAGTATACGAGTTGGAATACGAGATTAATACGTAAATTATACGTTATAAGGCTTTAAGCAAATGGATTGTGTAAGACCCCGAATTTTATGAAATAAAAGTATTCAATTTTTTTCTATTTAGTAAATAGTTAAATTGATAAAAAGAAAAGTTAAGGGTGATATATGAAATTTTTTTCATAATAAGCAAGTGGCTATAAAATACTTATTATTGTCGGGGAATATTCGTTTGGTCGTGGAATATTCTTCTTTTTTTAGAATAACCGTAAATGCGACCCATAATGAATAACCGCTTTGGATGAAAAAATGACAAATTTGAGTTTTTATAAATAACGGCGTAATCGTTACCGTTAATACTTTTGGAATACCCGGTGGGTAACATAAAGTCTGGCGTTGTTGCCTGAGAGACACCTTGCAGTATTGCACAAAGATTTCCCATTATCGATCAATAATTCATATTATTTGAATAATATTATTAGATAGCATTATTGGCAATGTCTAAAAATTACATCATGGAGAGGTTTGGTCACCTAATTGCGGCGCCAAGAAGGAGAAATCCTTATCGAAAGCCCCTCTTTCACGGAACTACCTAGTTGTCATAATTGTGATTTTGTAATATTATTTGTGAATAATTAATTATTGATTTATATGATAAGGAAATATTTATTTTATGTGGATATAATTGATGTATATATTTATTTTTTTGTGGATATAATTGAAGAAATTAATGTTGATGTGTTTTTATCGGAATGGAGGTATTAAAAATTAAATCACTGTTATTGAGATATATTGCGTGAGTTATAATTTTTAATCTGACCGTTGGATCATTGTAATTTTTGGATATGTTATACATATATATAAGTTGAGTATATGTCCACAAATTTTGAACAGTTAAAAATAACCGTATAATTTGTTATGAATTTTAAGAGGTGACTGATTCGGAAATTAGGTTTATAAATGATTTTGGTGAAAAATTCTAGAATTGAGTGGGCCGCACTTGTGGTTGGTGAAGAAATGTGCTGAATTTTATTTCAAATGTGGTGGGTGGCAATTGTAGCAGGTAAATCCATCAGGTAGCAGGTCAAGTCTGCTTCGGCATGCTAACATTTTTCTATAAATAGAGGGCTAAGTTAGAATTGAAAATCACACCAGAAATATAAGCTTTCTCTCTTTCTCTCTCTATATTATCGAGCGTATTTCGTCAGTATTTAGATACTTTGTGAGTTTTTATTTATCAGTGCAAGTTTCCTTCAGCCTTATACCGATATTCCTATCAGAAGTACTATTATTTTGAGGTAGGGGATTTTAAGGGTTATTATGTTTTTCAGTTTTGTAATTTTTCTAACCCTCAAAAATTCTGGAAACATTTGAAATGATAATTTGATGAGCTTTCTAGACTGTGTCCAAAAATGGCGATTTTTGGATGTATAGATTAGGAGTTATGAATTTTATGGGAAAAGACTATTTTAAAAGTAAACCTTTATAACTCCTTGTGGTTAACTCCAAAATTGGTGAAATTTTTATTGGGAGTACATGTATATGATAGAAGTATACTCTGTAAATTTTGGAATTTTTGGACTAAAGTACAATTTATGATAAATGTCTAAATATTCGGCTGTTTTGGCCATATGAAAAAAAGTAAATGAATTTTAAAAACTCTGAGAAAAATATATGTTGAATATGAAACTATATTCTGCTAAATCCCAGAAAAGAAAATTTGTTTGTACTGAATTGGTATTTTTCATGAAAATGAACTAGTTATGAATAAATGAATTAAATATGTTATGTGAAGTAAGAAAATTAGAAAATAGGATTTTATGGCATGAGAATCCTATATAAGGTATATGCAGATTTTTGATGAGGGTTTTGGATTATTGGTGATGAAATCTTATGAGTTTGGCATTTTAGGATGATTAAATGCATTATTTAGTAAAGTGTAAACAATTAAAATAAATTATTTATAAGTTTAAGAAATGTTATTCCTTCAATGTCATTATACCGAAATATTGGTATGTATTTTATTGTAAAATTTCTATCTTTTTCATGTCGGGGTTACTATTCATGAATTACTATTCACGAGTAACTATTCATGAGTTTTATTCACGAGTTACTATTCACGGAAAAATTAGTTTCTTTTTCTGACTAAATTATCGTTGATTTATGAATCTTACTCTTGAGATTAAATCTATATGTTGATTATATTATTTTTATTATCATATATAATATTTTTATAACCCTAATGATGATATTTCTCTTTAACTTGAGTGTAAAGATGGGTATATTATTGGTATGATCGTGACTATGGGTTCTCTTTGGCCAGCAGTGCAAAGATGAATTGTTAACTGGTATGATCATGACCATTGAATTTATAATTGAATATCTTTAGCTTAAGTGCAAAGGTGAATTGATCAACATGGTTATAATTATTGTTTATATAAATTCTGAAATGATTATATATCTCACAAAATACACTCGATAATCTAGAGAGAAAAAGAGAGAAAACTTATGAATTCTGGTGTGATTTTTAATTCTAACTTAGCCCTCTATTTATAGGAAAATGTTAGCACGCCAAAGCAGACTTAACCTGCAACCTGATGGCTTTACCTGCTACTATTTCACCCACCAAAAAATAGCCATCTTCCCCAACAACCAAAAGTGGGGCCCATCCATTTCTAGAATTTTCCACCAAAATTATTTATAAACCTAATTTTCGAATCAGTCACCTCTTAAAATTCATAACAAATTATACGTTCATTTTTAACGGTTCAAAATTTGTGAACATATACTCAACTTATATATGTATAACATATCCAAAAATCACAACGATCCAACGGCCAGATTAAAAATTATAACTCACACAATAAAGTTATAAGAACACTGATTTGATCTTTTAATACCTCCAATCCGACAAAATACTGATAAATACCTCAACATTAATTCCTTCATTTATAACCACATAAATAAATCCATCATTTATATCCACATCAAATAAATATTTCATTATCATATAAATCAATAATTAATTATTCACAAATAATATTACAGAATCACAATAATGACAACCAGGCAGTTCCCAGGAAAGAGGGGGCTTTACGATAAGGATTTCTCCTTACTGGCGTGCAATTAGGTGACCAAACCTCTCCTTGACAGAACTTTCTAGACATTGCCAATAATGCTATCTAATAATATTATTCAAATAATATGAATTATTGATCTGATAATAGAGATACTGTGCAGTGATAATTATTGAAACCATAATAATATAAAATATCAACGCAGCAATTATTGAATCAATAAAATAAAATATTGAACAGTAACTACTGTAACAATTATTGAGTAGTGCCTTCTTACGTAAGGATCAATAATTCAACAATACTGCAATACTGCAGTGCTATCTTCTTGTGCAACCACGCCAGACATCGTATTTTAACCAATTATTATTCCAATGATCTTAAT
This sequence comes from Panax ginseng, assembly GCA_020205605.1. NCBI lineage: Eukaryota > Viridiplantae > Streptophyta > Magnoliopsida > Apiales > Araliaceae > Panax > Panax ginseng. The sequence continues at coordinate 26,139,657 of CM035142.1, forward strand.
TCAGTGAATAACTACACCGTTATTTATAAAAACTCAAACTTATCGTTTTCTTCATTTGACAGCTTATTACATTATGGGGCCCATAAATGGTCAACTTGGCCATCATCGAATATTCCCAAACGTAAAGAATATTCCACGACTAAACGAATATTCCCCGACAGCAATGAGTATTTTATAACCACTTGCGTATTTTGAAAAATTCATATATCACCCTTAGCTTTAACTTTTATCAATTTAACCATTTACTGAATAGGAAAATTGAATACTTTTATTTCATAAAATTCGGGGTCTTACACTATGTCTATGTGGATTGTCCTACTTACAAAGGGGACTATGGCAAAATTTTCCAAAATGTAGGCATTTTATTAGTCATGAATTTTTAACTCTACTGTAGATGTATGTTAAAGTAATGCATGCATGCATGTAGTCATAAAATGCATTTAGAAAAGCTCCAAGTCAGGAAATACGACACCCTTTCTGAGGTGATTTGGAAACTTGTTGCCCAGATATTATGGATCCGAATCAGCCGAGTAGTTCCTGTAGGACCACTTCTGGTGTACGGAGGAGGGCTTCTGAAGTGCCTTGACCCCGTTCTGTTAGACTTCCTCGTCGGTTGGTGGAGGCGGTGATACGTCCAGTCCGGGTTGATGTGCCGGACGTTGAGGATGAGGAGGAGGATGTTCTGGTTGCGGATCCCGCTCCTGCTGCACATGTTCCCCGTAGGTACCTCCCGAGTATTCAGGTGGCAAACCCAGAGCTTCTGGGTGATTTGAGCAGACATCCCTCGATGTAGTTGCACGCCAATGAGGTATGACGTTAGATCTTGATCTTGCTTCTTTCCTATTGATGAGGAGTAAAGGATTTTGATGTTGATCTGCATTTCATGCAGGTTCCCAACTTCACACAGCCTCGAGGGAACTGGTTTAGCATACACTCCATGTACCAGGCTCTTTATCCTGACTATAGAGAGATTGTGCATGACTGGGGATTTGGAGCATTCTTTTCCATCCTTCTCCGTCATTGTCCCTGAGGTTATCTCAGGGCATTATCTGAGCGATGGTTTCATCAGACTCAGTCACTCCATTTGCTAGACTATGAGGTATTGATGACGCTGATGGATTGGCGGTTTATCACAGGTATTGAGTTTGGAGGGGCGCTAGTGCCTTGCATGGCGGATATTACCCCTACTGCCGTCAGATCCTTGCTAGGAGTTCCGGTGGAGGCTCCAAAGGCGGGGATCTGTCGCAAGGTGTCCTTTGAGCGTGGATGCTATGAGTGGGCTGTTGAGCGAGCCCATGCCCGATGATGTCAAAGTCAGGGATCGCATTCTTTGGCGATTGTTCCTGATGATCATTAGGGGCTGCTTCATAGCAGATAACTCTTCTACGGTGTCGTTCACTTTGGTCAGCGCCACATGTCATGTGGACTGTATTAGAGAGTATGATTAGGGTTCCTATACCTTTGCCTATTTCCTCAGGGGCATGTGTATGCGCTCACACGGTTTGACTGAGGCTTGGTTAGGATTCTACCCATTTTTGCTGGTGAGTATTTCTCTTGTCATTTCCCATGTATAGGTTGAGAGTGTTTATTGACCGCAGATGTTTGCCTTTGTGTTGGCAGTTTTGGGCCTATGAGAGGCTTCAATGTTTGTGCCCTGTGAGCATGTTAGGTTTAGATACCTATCCACGAGGACGACGATGACATCATTCCATATTGGCGGAGGTCCCTGTACTTGAGGATTTCACTCACTATCGCCTACAGCTGGAGTTGTTGACAACTGATATCATTACATAGATTCCCTATTCTGGGGAGTACTTGGCCATCAGTTTTGAGGATAGGTACCCGAATGGCGTCGAGTATGTGATCTCCACCCGGAGAGTTCCTCTCTTTACAGACGGAGGATGGGAGCTCTATTTAGGAGAGTGTGCTATTAGGAGCACCACAGGGGAGATTCGTATGCCGATCTTGCCTCATGCCAGGCGTCATTGGCCTGTATCACAGTCATCTGTCATTGACATCCCATTGTTGGGGGTTGACGGTTTTGCATTATCAGAGGGCCCCTGCACTCAGGAGACATTCCAGCGTTGGTGGTTCCCTTGCATTATTGGAGCCCAGACCCGCGCCACTCAGTTTATGGGGGATATGGTTCTAGGATCCGTGATGATGATGGATTGGCTAGCCTGTGTCCGAGATCCGACTCATGTGACACAGATTGACAGTTTGACCAAGCGTTTGGACCAGGCACATTTCTTTATCCGGTATTTGGGCAGAGATCCGATAGAGGCAAATTCGTTTGATCCTTCCAGCTCAGGGGCTGGCCCCTCAGATGACCCATTTGGTTTTGTCGGCACAAATCCTCCTCTGTATAGGCCTGACATCCCTGTTGATAGAGATCCAGTGACTCAGGAGGAGTTACATCAGGTGGACATGATTGATGATGTAGATATTGACACCATTGTCTTCTTCTGATGTGTATTCTCGTTATCTCTTTTGATAGGCCCATGTTAGCTATTGGGTGGCTGTGCCCCATTCTCACTATATCTTTTGATAGGCCTCTGTTAGTAGTAGGGCGTCTGTGCCCCATTTCCCTATATTTTTAGCTGTACAAAGATGATGTATGTAGATGATGATAAACTTAGGAATGTATGTACAGTTTTCCATTCCCTATATCATATTTCCATCTATTAACTGTAATGCATGTATCATGTTATGCATATGTATGTATATCTAGAGATATTGTGCATTGACCCCTAGATGGTCTTATGACACGGCCCATACAGATGTCTTCTTCGACAGTTAGCCGTATTGATCATACCCCACCATTATTGGTGGCATCTGGTATGTGATCGTGGTATGATAGCATGTCACCATCAGATAGTGTGACCGTAGATCACTTGTTGTAGCATACTATAACCCTGTTGATGTTTCAGGTTCCTACAAGATTTGTGGATGGCATGCTGGCGCATTGGGTATCAGATAGGCAGGTTTTCTGATTCGGGACCTAGGAGTTGACTCCCACTCTGGAAGAGTATACACGGTTGACAATGCTGCCTCTGGACAGACCTTGCGTGCATATGGCTTTGGGGGACATGAGTCGACGATTCATGACCCTCATTGGATTGAGGCGTAGGGCGGTGCAGGATGAGCTTACATCTGGCCACGTTATATCCCAGCATTTTCTGTTTGATAGATTTGGCTCTGAGGATAGTTATACACGATATTCCGGGGATTTCACCATACTAGAGGATCATTGGCGTCTAGCCAGGGTGGTTGTACTACTGTTGTGCGTACTGTCATATGTATATATGCCACGGTATATGGATGAGTTAGACATAGGAGTTATCATGGCAGTGAGAGCTCTCAGGGAGGGTCACACCCTCATCCCTATGATCATAGCAGAGACTCTGAGGTCAGCTACATACTGATGTACTTATCCGACAGGAGTGTTTATAAGCAGGTCGGTCATGCTGTACGTGTGGTTTATGTCACACTTGAGACCGATCGGCACCTTTAGACGGCATGGATATTGTTTCACCCATGATATAGCCATGTCATACTCCTTTTAGCCATCAGAGTGTACAGCCGCCATGTCTTGGTCGATGTTCTTGGAGGATATCAGAGATCCGTTTGGCATATTGCAGTGTTCGGGGCTTAGCTCACCCTACAACTTTATTACTCATGCTCCAGGCATGGATTATCTCCCTCTGGCTTGTTTAAGGGTATGAATACCTATCACCCGATGGCCGTGATGTCACAGTTTGACCAGTTTTAGGATTTTCATCCTTTTGAGGGGGTGCTAGGTCAGCGTTAGCTTCTCGCTATCTCTCAGCAGAGGATTGATCTCGTGTGTATGCTTGTTAGGACCAGCGTGAGATAGCTGCTTTCTCTATTAGCTATCCGGGATGTTCGCCAGGGTATTCTGCGTGGATGGATACAAAGATTTCATCGGCTGCGGCAGTATCCACAATACCGGATAATGATTCAGATGATGGAAAGCCCATGGAGGACATTGATTCCCACATCGAGGAGGAGCTACTTGCCGGGTTTCCAGCATCTCATTTAGATTCTCCCAGTACCATCACTGTCATGATATAACATTCGGCACAATACTTCGAGCAGAGTCTTCATCTGATGACCTTCGAGAGAGACCAGGCTAGAGCCTTGATGTTGACTACCCTTGATGGGAGAGACGCAGCTCTGTTAGAGAGAGACGATGCACTAGCTCGCAGAGACGCCGCTGTTGTCGAGCGGGATGAGGGCAAATCAGCCAGAGATGCAGTGATAGTTGAGCGGGATAGTGCCATCTTCCCGGGATGTAGCCGTCACAGATAGTACTACAGTGAGGTCCCTTACCACTGGCATGATTACAGAGATGAGAACTTACATTGATGAACATATGGTTACCATGCAGATGGCTGCAGATTTATTGGGTCGTGTGGATACCCTTGTATAGGAGACCATAGCCTCGCCTCCTTCTTCTGAGAGGGATGCCATGTTGGGCTTGTTAGCTCGCATATATCCTGAGTTGTAGATGAGCTTGATATTTCCTTGCATAGACTAGCATAGCCATTTTGTCCTGTATAGTTTACATTATGTATATCAAACAACATTATATAGCAGGGAAATATATTTTTGATCACTTCCCTTTCAGGTATATTTGTTGCTTGCTTGATATTTTCTTGTTTCTTCAAGGCTTGTGATATTGATGTATTCTGAATTCCTCCTTGAGGGATGGACATTGAGTTGTCACTAGATAGTTCAGAATGGATCATTGATCTGGGTGTATCCCTACCATCTTTGGTGTCTTGGGACTGGTTTCCGTATGGAAATGTGGAGAGGAGTGTGGCTTTCCTCTCTGAGATTGATCGCACCACAGATGGTCGCCAATACTTTTATTTATGAGAAGCCTAGTTAATTCCATCTCTTATGGATTAGTGTTGCTCTTTGAGGCACAACCGCAGCTTAGATGGTCGCCGGATCTCCTATTTAGGAGGAGTTCAGGTAATTCCACTCCTTTGGTCTGAAGCCGAATGAAATGTAGTGGATTGAAGGATGATCCCAGTACTAGTTGAAAAGGGTTTGTGTTTTGGTAGGGGGAATCAGACCGAACCATAAATGGTTGCCTATGTACTCCTATTGAAGAGGAGATCAGGTATGCGTAGTTCGAACCTGGTGTAAGAGGTTCAACGCTGTATGTGGTAGGAATGGTGTAGGAATTTTTTTTGTTTTTGTTTTTGTAAGGGAAGGGTAGAAATGTTTTTGTTATTTTTTTTTATTGCGATCGGGCCATATGAAATGGTTGCCTACGTACTCCTATTGAAGAGGAGATCAGGTCGGCATAGTTCACCCCTAAGGGCGAGTTGAAAAGCGTGATCCCATGTGCAGGTCAGACTGCGGGGTAGAGAAAGTTTGATCCTAGGTTGAGGATAAACTGCAGGCATGAAAAAGTTTGATCCCATGTTTGGGGGTAACAAACTGTAAGCGCGAAAAGGTTCAATCCCTGGTGGGATGACTGAAGTCGTAGGAACACAGAGAAGCCAGGCTGCTGGCTTGAAAATTATGTTTCCCTGAGGGGCAAAGTGTGGAAAAGAGTTATATGTGGTAAAGGGTTAAAGAACCGAAATGATTGGTGATCTGATGATCCAACACCAAAATGTTTGCTTGATGGTAACTTCAGACATAGTACCGTTTCACGGTGTCCGAGTTGATGAGTTGTGGAAATTCATCGCCGTCCATTTCTTGTAATCTGAGAGCACTTCCTGTCAATACTTCCTTGACAAAAAATGGGCCTTCCCAGTTAGGAGCGAATTTTCCCTTAGATTGATCTTGGTTGTCAATGATCTTCTTCAAAACCAAGTCATGTTGTTTAAAGCTACAGTAGCCGAAACTTTTTTCATTGTAGGATCTGGCGATCCTCTGTTGGTATAATGACCATGGAAGATAGCATGGTTACTTCTTTCGTCTATTAGAGACAATTGGTGATACATCTTGTACCCATTGGTCTTCACTAATGAAAGGCGTCAATCAACACTCTGAGGGATTCCATTTCAACTTCTATAGGGAGCACTGCTTCCATCCCATAGGTTAATGCGTAGGGGGTTTCCCTAGTGGAAGTGTGCATTGATGTTATGTAGGCTAATAGAGTAAGAGGCAATGAGTCAGGCCATCCTTTTTGATTGGCGGACATCTTTTGCATAATCTTCTTAATGTTTTTGTTAGCCGCTTCAACAACACTATTCATCTTCGGACGACATATGACATAGTTAAGATGTTTGATGTGGAATTTGCTGCATAGTTCCTCCATCATTTTATTGTTGAGGTTCTTAACATTGTCTGATACAATCACCTCGGGTTGTCCATATCGACAAATGACATTGTTTCTGATGAAAGCAATGATGACTTCTTTGGTAACCCTGGGGAAGGAGGCTGCTTCTACCCACTTGGTGAAGTAGTCGATCATGGTGAAGATAAATCGATGTCCATTATTTGCTTTAGGCTCAATGGGCCCGATAACGTCCATTCCCCACATTGAGAAGGGCCAAGGCGAACTCTTATTATGGAGTTCGCGTGGAGGGGCGTGGATAGCATTCCCATGAATTTGGCACTAATAGCATCTCCTGATGTGGTCATTGCAGTCAGCTTTGAGAGAGAGCCAGTAATGTCCTGTCCTGAGGATTTTCTTGATAAGGAGGGGGCCACTCATGTGGGAGCCACAGACTCCACCATGGATCTCATCCATAAGCCTTTGAGCTTGATCTTTGTCTAAACATCTGAGGAGTCCTTGTCCTGCATCTCTTTTATAGAGTGCATCTCCACTCAGGTAGAATTTCATAGCAAGTCGATGGATCCGCCTTTTATCAGTCGGGCTCGCCTCAGCGGGTGTAGATCCATCTCGTAGGTACTCCTTGATATGTTGATACCAAGGATGCTGGATGGGAGGTAGCTCATCCGATACTTCTCCAACGTAGTTCCCATAGGCTGGGCCTTGTGCAGGGAAATTATGACGCTTGGCAAGTGTCCCTTGTCAGATATGTGAATCAAGGAGGCCAAAGTTGCTAATGCGTCTGCAATGTCATTACTATTACGAGGAATGTGTAGAAAGGAGATTTCTTCGAACTCCATAACCATATGTAAAACTTGCCGATGGTAAGGCATCAAATGTAGTTCCTTGGTTTGATAAATTCTGGTGGATTGTCTGATTACCAACTCTGAATCTCCAAAGACAGTTAACCGCCTGATGCCCATTGAACGGGAAAGTTTTATCCCCATGAGGAAGGCATTTTGGCACTCGTCATTCCATTTCATGGAGGTGTTCTTCCATAATACCTTGAAGATTAGCTCACAGGTTACTGTGAGTTGAGAGATGAACCTGCTAATGAAGTTGATCCTTCCCAAAAATCCCCGTATTTCCTTCTCTGTCTGAGGAATGGGCATTTCCCTAATGGCTTGGAATTTGGTAGGTTCCAGCTCAATCCCTTTGTGGCTGACTAGTGTTGAGTAAAATTGATACGCGCAAAACACGCAAGTGTACGTGGTCAATAAGTAATAAAGTGATGAATAGAGTATCGTTCCCACAGAGACAATTTAGTAAGAAACTTAACTTCACAATTATCAATTTCCTATTAATCCTAATTTTATTAAACTATCCAATTCAATGATTAAAAATTATAGAACCTAAATTAAAAACAAATAAAATACCACAAACCAAATCACCAATATCAAAATCTGGAATTGAAACAATTAATGGAGAATTAGACTTATGATTTCACCCTGAGCTTCACTCTGATTTTAACACCTTTATTCCAATTCAATTCACTATCCTAGTTTATTAATCAAGAACACAAACGTAGTATTAACCACCTCTCGATGCACTAATACTGTATTAACGTCAATCCACAATTAAGATAGAAATCTATTAAACACCTAACTCAACCAACTCAATATATCTCTATGTGAACTGCAATTAAAGAAGGTTTAAGCTTAAGTTCTCTACCCGATTACATGTGATGTCAAGCATATCTCTACCTTAACAATAATCAAAAATCTGCTATTCACAAAATTCATGACACATGCTATATTAACTAGGTCTAGATTTGAATATCCTCTCTCGATTCCATTCAAATCAACGAGGAATTGTTGATCAAACAATTCATAAGTTCACGCTCGAATTAACATAGATAAACTGAAAATATTTTATTGAATTGGAAATCAAAGTTATAAAATCATCGTTTCACCCAAGGATCCATAACAAGTCTAATAAGCTAATTATTTCATAACGAATGAATTAAAAACTGAATAATCTAATGAAACCATCCTTTCAATTACAAATAACGACTAAAGAGAAGAAGAATAATGAAAACCCCTTCACGTAGCCTAGATTTGCAGCCGTCACGATAATCTCTTCAAATTATTCCTCCAAAGCTCGCACTTAAATCCTGGAATTAAACTCTGTAGTATGCTCCTTGTGTTGTATGATTTGTTGATTGCAACGTAATATTAAGCTCTCTTTATGTTCTAGCTGAAATATGCCTTTTTTTAGAGTCCAGGCGCCTAATAGAGTCCCAAAAACTGAGTACCAGCAGACATCAAAACGCATCAGGAGAGTGCGAAATGGGACCCCTATAAGGCTTAAAAGGCGCTTTACCGTGAACTAGAAGCTCTTAGTAAAATTTTTCCCACTTCAAGCATTTTTCCAATTTCGTTCCAAAACTCCGTCTTTCTTCACCACTTGCATCCATAACAACCCTACACATAAAATGACATGAAACAAGTGAAAACGAACACAAAACAAAAAGAAAACTACGAATTTAAACTTGAAATGAATATCGATTCGTGTATATTAAATCCACTTATCAAAATCCCCCAAACTTAAACCGTGCTAGTCCTCGAGCACAAAATAAACTACATGCTATGCAATGCAATGAAATAAACAAATATAAATGCCTAAGAATCCAACAATACTGCATAAACTAACTTATCTCATCGGCCTCAGAGAAAACAAGCAACCTTACAATATGAATCACCAAAACTAATCCACAATTTCATATTAATTCTCAAATCTTGAACAATTATCACTGGTATAACATGCGTGTGTGATCAACATCTATGATAACTGATACGGACCCAAATTCAATACATAAGCAACTTCTTAGAAGGAATCATACAGTGCAATCTTAAAAATTTCAAAGGTAGGCACAACCCAACTAACATTAAACAATACCAAATTCAAGGGTTCATGCAGGATACTTATACTTTCTTCTTTTTCTTCTTTTTTTTTCACACGGGGGCTTTTTGCTCTTTTCCCGTCATTATACCTCTTCTTTTTTTTGATAGATGGTTGGTGAGTGCGTTTTACGCTCCATCTCACGCTTTTTTTTCAAAGCTTATATACCCCACATATACTCCCCCAAACATAGGTTCTTGCCTAATTTTAGCCTTTACTGCCTATCCTTGTCGTTTTCTCATTCACCCTGGAATTATCCTTTAGAAACTATTTATGTATCAATTTGAACTGATTGGTCAACAAAGATGTTATTAGTGCTAACCTTTTTATAACAGTTTCAAACAAGTCCAAGAATCGATTCATAACAGAAATTGTATCACAGTTCTAATAATCAATACTGTATTGGTTAACTTGTTCACAATCTCATCATTGGGCCATAAATAACATGAACTGCAGCACTGTTGGACATATGCAAACATTATATTTAACTAAAATTTTTTATTTTTATTTTTATTATTTTTTTTCTTTTCAAATTGAAAATAACATTTATGAAAACAATGCAAAATCCTAACTACTATGCAAACACCTAATCTATAATGCAAACTAGAAATGAAAACAAAAATAACAAAATGCATGCAACTAAATAATTAAATCCCCCAAACTTAAGTAACACAATGCCCTCATTGGATAAAAATAAACTTAAATGCATGAGGACTTCCCTGGAATCGCCTAAGTTTGAGGAGGTGGTTGGTGCTCTTCATCATCTGAATCACTTGGAGGAAATCGAGGAAGTGGTCCGGGTTGTTGATATGGATAGTGCGCCACCGGATTTAAACTTTGGAGTGTTGTGTTGAGTGAGGCGAAAGATGCGTTCGTAGCATCAAACATGTGATCTTGTCGCATTGCCAATCGCCGCATTTCCCGGCGTGCTACCCTATTGTGTGCATTCATCTAATTCTGGAACTCAAGGAACTGAGGACTGGATATTGCCTCGGTCTGCAGAACCTGCTCGGTTCCTTGATCTCCCATAGCTTCATCCTCATCCCCCGAGATATCTTCTGCATCGACTTCGTCTTCCGACGTCGATGGAAAAATAAAACCCAGGCCTCGTGGATGTGACTCGCCTCTTGCCCACACAGAATACCGTGCTATCATCCTATAATCAAGCAAAGCGAACGACATTTGAGTAGGTTCATCATCGGACCATCTCACCCCTGCATTGCGGCACAACTGACAGATGAGTGATGGGTGTGGCAAGCCGCCCTAAAAATTTCCAAGTAAGCACCGGCGGATGGAGAAACTGATAATTGCCCCGACGTCAATGATGAAATCTTGCATAATTGCGTACAACAGTAACGCCTTCTCTTTGGTGATGTCCGAAGTGTGTTGGGACGGAAGCAATTTAGCACATAAGAAGGCGTACCATATTTTGCCATACCGGCTAAGGTCCTTGCTATGGAACACTATACCTCCCTTTCGACCTTTGATCCAAGATGTTCCCGGCTTTGTCATGTTCGTAATAACTTCCTCGTAGTCGGGGTCAAAATCCCTTAATTGTGCATACTGACACTGTCGTGGCACCCGCAACTGATAATAGGCATTAATGGCATCGTCACTGAACGGGATTATGCGACCCCGCACAAACGCATTGAATGGGGCTTTGTCTTCGGCGTTTACATAAAATTCTTTGACGATGTTGACAATGACAGGGACTGGATGTTAGGTGAGTTTGAGCCACCCCTTTTGATAAATTTGAGACATCATCTCCCCATCATTTCCCTCGGGGGCCAATCCACGCTCCGGCGTAAGGGTTTTGGTTAGCATGTAATCATACCGGTCGGCGGCGGCGGCATTCACAAATTTTCGTTGATCATATGTTCGTGTCGGTGGAGCAGATCTCGAACTCTCTCCCCTTTGGCGTTTGGATGTCGGTTGTGACGCCATTAATTTTCGGATGTTAAAACTTGCTAGCACACACTTCCTTCCCCTTATACTTGGTTCACTCAATTTGTCAAACACTTGGTGTGCACAGCCTGTTCTTACCCCAAAGCTTCAAGAGTTTCTATGGTACTTCAGTGGAGAGAAGATGGAAACTCAATAAGAAGGTAACTTACTCTCAATTGCTCTATGTGTAGCCCAATTTCTTGAGGAATTCGTATATTTGGAGATGACTATATGAGGTATGTGGTAGGGTTTATATAGAGGTGAGATAGGGGAGGGGGATTCATGTGCTTGATTGTGTGGGTTAGTGGAATTTGTGGGGTGAAGTGGGTGCAATTGATGTAGGTAATGGGTTGTAGTAGTTGATAGGAGATGTCGATCATGGGTTGTGTTTAGGAGAAAGAAAATTGAGATGGCAATAGGCGTGTGTGTGGGAAATAAGAAAGGAACGTGCGTATCAGCTGACTTGTCTGCCCAGAATGCGATACCCCCACCCCGGCGGGGGGTGCCAGGCTATTTGAGCCCTCCCCGGCGGGCATGCCCACTGTCTTCAAATTTTTGGCCCAAAATTTGGTGATGCAAAATTCTCCGATTTTCCTTCCTTTCTTGCCCGTTATTGCTCTTACTCACTTTTGACCCCTCCTGCAACCATAAACATGCAAGATATTAGATTATTGATGACTTGGAGTAGGATTGAGGGTTTCAACAAAATTTTTACGCTATACTACCTACCTAATACTTAATAAAAGCTACATTCTAACAATTATAAATAAAAGTATGAAAAATAACAAAATATTGGGTTGCCTCCCAATTAGCGCTTGATTTTAAGTCTTTCAGCCTGACTACTCCCTGTTTTACTGTGTATCGGCTAAGGTGATGTTGACGACATCCCAGTTTGATTCGCCATCCCAGTAATGCTTTATCCGTTGACCATTGACCTTGAACGTCTCTAATGGATTACGACTATAGAGTTCAATGGCGCCATGAGGGAATACTCACTTTATAGTGAATGGTCCGGACCATCTCGACTTAAGCTTTTCTGGGAATAATCGCAGCCGTGAGTTGAATAGGAGGACTGATTGTCCCGACTCAAATGTTCGATGCACAATCTTCTGGTCATGCAATCTTTTAACCTTTTCCTTGTAAAGCTTGGCGTTCTCGTATGCATGAAGTCAAAATTCGTCGAGCTCATTAAGTTAGAGTAGCCTCTTTTCTCCTACGGCGGATTGATCAAAATTCAATTTCTGTATTGCCCAATAGGCCTTGTGCTGTAACTCCACCGGTAAATGACATGCTTTTCTGTATAGGAGTTGATATGGTGACATTCCGATTGGTGTTTTATATGCAGTCCGGTAAGCCCATAATGCGTCATCCAACCTAAGTGACCAATCTTTCCGACTCGGATTTATGACTTTTTCCAAAATCTTCTTAACTTCTCTGTTTAATACCTCAGCCTGTCCATTTGTTTGAGGGTGATATGATGTAGCCACCTTGTGTTTAACCCCATACTTAGCCAACAGAGCTGTAAAAGACTTATTGCAGAAGTGTCTACCTTCGTCACTGATTATTGCTCTTGACGTGCCAAACCTCGTGAAAATGTTTTTCTGTAGGAATTTGAGGACCACCTTGGCGTCGTTAGATGGTAGTGCTACAGCTTCAACCCATTTCAAGACGTAATCCACCGCGAGTAAAATATACTGATTGCTCATGGACGAAGGGAATGGTCCCATGAAATCGATGCCCCATACATCAAAGATTTCCACTTCAAGAATTGTTTGTAGGGGCATCTCATTCCGTTTAGAGATGTTGCCCACCCTTTGGCATCTATCACGGTTTTTCACAAATAGGTGGGCGTCTTTGAACAAATTGTCGACCAATAAAACCCGGCTTGAAGCACTTTTGCCAGCGGTGCGTTCACTCCCCAATGTCCCCATATGTCGATAAGTGGCATTCTGCGCAGATGTTGGTGCACTTCACCATGGGGATACATCGTCGAATCATCTTATCGGCGCACTGTTTGAATAGATAAGGCTTATCCCACATGTACCACTTGACGTCATAAAGAAACTTCTTTTTCTGTTGTCGTGTAAGATTAGGGGGAATCATGTTGCTCACCAGATAGTTCGAGAAGTCTGCATACCAAAGAAATTCTGTATTTAACCCAAATAGTTGCTCATCCAGGAATGACTCATTAATTGCGTATCTATCTTCATCCGTTTTCTCCAAATTTTCCAGCCTTGATAAATGGTCGGCAACTTGATTCTCCGTCCCCTTTCTATCTTTAATTTCTAAGTCAAACTCTTGAAGTAGGAGAATCCATCGGATAAGGCATGGCTTAGCATCTTTTTTCGTTATTAGGTACCGAATCGCCGAATGGTCCGTGTAGACTATCACCTTAGTCCCGATCAAGTATGCCCAGAATTTGTCAAACGCGTACACCACTGCAAGCAATTCCTTTTCTGTGGTAGTGTAATTCATTTGAGTCTCTGTGAGTGTTGTGCTTGCATAGTATATGGCGTGAAACACTTTGTCTCGTCTTTGTCTCAAAACAGCCCCAACCGCATAATCGCTCGCATCACACATCAGCTTGAATGACATATTCCAATCCGGTGCGCTATTACAGGGGCCGTAGTTAATTTCTCTAAAAGACTGCATAGAGGTTTTGCAATTTTAGAGAAGTCTTTTACGAACCTCCTGTAGAACCCAGCATGCCCCAGAAAACTTCTAATACCCTTAACGGAACTCGGTGGAGGCAGTTTCTTGATCGTATCCAGCTTTGCTTTGTCCACCTCCAATCCTTGAGCCGACACCTTATGGCCCAAAATTATGCCTTCTTTAACCATGAAGTGGCATTTTTCCCAGTTGAGTATGAGGTTTGTATCCTTACATCGCTGCAATACCATGACCAGATTCCTTAGGCAAGTATCAAAGTTATCTCTATAGACAGAGAAATCGTCCATGAAGACTTCAACATTTTTCTCCACCATGTTTGAAAAAATGGCCATCATACACCGTTGGAAAGTTGCAGGTGCATTGCATAACCCGAATGTCATCCTCCTGAATGCAAATGTGCCATACGGGCATGTAAATGTTATCTTCTCTTGATCCTCAGGAGCGATGGCGATCTGGTTATAGCCTGAGTATCCATCCAATAAACAGTAATACTCATGTCCCGCTAATCTGTCTAACATTTGTTCAATAAAGGGCAGCGAAAAATGATCTTTTTGGGTCACCTTATTCAATCTCCTATAATCGATGCACACCCTCCATCCTGTAACTGTTCTTGTTGGAATTAACTCGTTGTCCTCATTCTGTATCACAGTCATTCCCCCCTTTTTCAGCACACAATGAACCGGACTAACCCATTTACTGTTGAAAATTGGGTATATGATACCGGCATCCAATAATTTCATAATTTCCTTCTTTACCACTTCCTTCATAATTGAGTTTAGTCGACATTAATGCTCCACCGACGGTCTTGCATCATCCTCCATCAGAATCTTGTGCATGCAGAATGACAGACTAATTCCCTTTATATCCACAATCGTCCAACCAATCGCTGATTTGTGATCCCTAAGCACCCTCAGCAACTTTTCTTCCTGCAATTCATTAAGTGCAGCAGAAATAATTATAGGTAAAGAATTTGAATTGCCTAAGTATGCATACCTGAGATGGTTAGGAAGTGGTTTAAGCTCCAATGTTGGTGGCTCCTCCAATGATGGTTTCAATTTTTCTACAGCTTTTTCCTCCATGTGCAAAGGTTCAAACGGTGCTCTGAAGCGGCTGACTCATGGCAATGAGTCTCGCATCTGTAAGAGGTCCATAAATTCTGGGTCGTCCTTTTCTTCATCCCTCAGTAAGGTTATTTATAATAGATCAATGACCAAACTCTTGCTCATATCTTCACTGATGATTTGCTCAATTAAATCCATCCTAAAACATTCTTCCTCATCCGTAGGGAATTTCATGGCCTTGAACACATTAAATTTGATTTCTTGATCTTGGACTCTCATAGTAAGTTCTCCTTTTTGCACGTCTATGAGTGTCCTTCCCATAGTCAAGAAAGGTCTCCCTAGGATAATCGATATGTTCTTATCCTCCTTGAAATCCAGAATGATAAAGTCCACAGGGAATATAAACTTATCCACTTTTACCAGAATGTCCTCTACTATGCCTCTCGGATATGTGACTGACCTATCCGCCAACTGCAATGAAATATTCGTAGGCTTCGGTGCAGGTAAACCCAATTATGTGTATACTGACAATGGCATGAGGTTCACACTCGCCCCCAAATCACATAGACATTTGTTAAACGACATTTTTCCGATCGTACATGGGATAGTAAAAAGCCCAGGGCTTTAAGTTTTGGTGGTAACTTTCTTCCGTAACAACGCTTTTACACTCTCTATTAGTGCCAATTTGTTTCAAATTTTTCCCATTTCTTTTCCTCGTGAAATTCCTTTCATAAACTTCGCATAACTCGGCATTTGCTCTAGGGCCTCCGCGAATGGGATGTTAATCTGGAGTTTATTGAACACGTCTAAAAACCTGGCGAACTGCTTATCTGATTTTTGTTTTTGGACCCTCTGCTGAAATGGTGGTGGAGAATAAACCATTGGCTTATTGTTTAACTGTGTTTCCTCGCCTTTGTTACCTTCCTCCACGTTACTGTCATCAACTTTTCCCCTGGTGTCGCTGAATTTTTTGCATTATTATCGCCGAGATGTTTTCCACTTCTCAACACAACTGCTTGACATTTCTCATGACTACCCTTCGGATTTCTCTCAGTGTCACTAGGTAATGTTCCTTGTGGTCTATTATTCAATGCCAACGCAATTTGACCTATCTGATTCTCTATATTTTTGATAGCCATAGCTTGATTTTTCATAGCCAAATCGTTGCTAGTCATGTATTTTGACAACACTTCCTCCACATCGAATTTCCTTTCTTGATATTGAGCTGATTGTTGCTGATTCTGAAATCCTGGTGGATATGATTGTCGTGAAGCTTGATTTTGCTGGTTGTTGCTCCATGAGAAATTTGGATGATTCCTATTTCCTTGATTGTATGTGTTCTGATATGTGTTTTGCGGAATTCTATTGTAGTTTTACGATGAATCGCCTTACGATTCTTTGGATTAATCGCACATTGCTCCGTTGGGTGCTCTCCCGCGCATAATTCGCATATTATTGCCACTTCTTTATGTACTTCTTTGTGTTTGTTGTGCTTGTCTTCTTTATTCTGAAACTCAAACATCTTTGTCTTCAGTAGTCCCTTAATGCATTCCGATCTTCGGCTGCCATTTCCTCTTCTTCCTCAGGTGTTTCAAATTCTTGTCTCGTTTCCTTTATCCACTTGCTCAACCTCTGAAACCTTTTATCAATGTCGTCGTCAAAAAGCAACAAATCTGGATTTTTGGACCGAGTTTGCATAAACTGCTTCTACACCTGAAATAGAAGAAACAAAACAAAAATAAAAATGTCTAAGTAAAACTAGATTAATTAAACTGATATTATAAAATTATTAAGATTTATACTAAATAGTCCCCGGCAACGGCGCCAAAAACTTGTTGGGTAAAATCGATACGCGCAAAACACGCAAGTGTACGTGGTCAACAAGTAATAAAGTGATGAATAGAGTATCGTTCTCACATAGACAATTTAGTAAGAAACTTAACTTCACAATTATCAATTTCCTATTAATCCTAATTTTATTAAACTATCCAATTCAATGATTAAAAATTATAGAACCTAAATTAAAAACAAATAAAATACCACGAACTAAATCACCAATATCAAAATCTGGAATTGAAACAATTAATGGAGAATTAGACTTATGATTTCACCTTGAGCTTCACTCTGATTTTAACACCTTTATTCCAATTCAATTCACTATCCCAGTTTATTAATCAAGAACACAAACGTAATATTAACCACCTCTCGATGCATTAATACCGTATTAACGTCAATCCACAATTAAGATAGAAATCCATTAAACACCTAACTCAACCAACTCACTATATCTCTATGTGAACTACAATTAAAGAAGGTTTAAGCTTATGTTCTCTACCCGATTACATGTGATGTCAAGCATATCTCTACCTTAACAATAATCAAAAATCTGTTATTCACAAAATTCATGACACATGCTACATTAACTAGATCTAGATTTGAATATCCTCTCTCGATTCCATTCAAATCAACGAGGAATTGTTGATCAAGCAATTCATAAGTTCACGCTCGAATTAACATAGATAAACTGAAAATACTTTATTGAATTGGAAATCAAAGTTATAAAATCATCGTTTCACCCAAGGATCCATCACAAGTCAAATAAGCTAATTAGTTCATAACGAATGAATTAAAAAACTGAATAATCTAATGAAACCATCCTTTCAATTACAAATAACGACTAAAGAGAAGAAGAATAATGAAAATCCCTTCACGTAGCCTAGATTTGCAACCGTCACGATAATCTCTTCAAATTATTCCTCCAAAGATCGCACTTAAATCCTAGAATTAATCTCTGTAGTATACTCCTTGTGTTGTATGATTTGTTGATTGCAACGTAATATTAAGCTCTCTTTATGTTCTAGCCAAAATCTGCCTTTTTTAGAGTCTAGGCGCCTAACAGAGTCCCAAAAACCGAGTACCAGCAGACATCAAAACGCATCAGGAGAGTGAAGGAATTGGGACCCCTTCGTGGGGTATAAACAAAAGGCCCACCAAACAAGCAGACTACTACTAAAGAATTTTTCCCACTTCAAGCATTTTTCCAATTTCGCTCCAAAATTCAGTCTTTCTTCACCACTTGCATCCACAACCACCCTACACATAAAATGACATGAAACAAGTTAAAACGAACACAAAACAAAAAAAAAACTACGAATTTAAACTTGAAATGAATATCGATGTACTTACACAACCTGTTGTACTTACACAACCTGTTGAATAGCTTTCTGAGATGGTCTAAGTGGTCCTCCTCCTTCCGAGATTTGACAATGATGTCATCCACATAGATCTCGATCTCTTTGTGCATTAAGTCATGGAAGAGAGCCATCATAGCTCGCTGATAGGTGGCTCCGGCATTGATGAGGCCGAATGACAACCATCTATAGAAAAAGGTTCCCCAAGGCGTGATGAAAGCAGTTTTTTCACGATCTTCCTCAGCAACCATGATTTGATGGTACCCCACAAAGTAATCAACAAAGGAGTACATGCAGTATTGAGCAGTATTGTCAATGAGAATGTGGATAAAGGGCACGGGAAAGCTATCTTTAAGGCAAACTTTGTTCAAGTCCCGATAATCCACGCAGACTCACACCTTTCCTCTAGGCTTAGGCATGGGAACAATGTTAGATATCTACTAAGGATATGTAGACACCATGATGATGCCAGCTTGAAATTGTTTCACAATTTCTCCTTTTACCTTTGAACTCCACTTAGGTTTCAATCGCGTGAGCTTCTACTTGACTGGATGGAATCCCTCTTTAATGGGAAGGCGATGAAGTACAATGTTTATGGAAAAACCCACCATGTCTTTATGAGACCATGCAAACACATCCTGGAATTGGGTTAGTAGCGTAACCATATCATTCCGCTGGTTTGGGGTAAGGTCTGAACCAATCTGGATTAACTTAGGGCTTTCTAAGGTTCCGAGATTGAATGAAGTGGTTTGATCAAGGTTGGGTTTAGGTTTGTCTTTAACCAATTCTTGAATTTCCGGAGGCACCTCAATGTCCTCATGTATTTCCATCAAGGCTGAATTCATCTCTACATCAAAGTTACAATCTTTGTGGAGAAGAGGCACCATATCAACAAGTACAGGTACATCTAAATTCAGGGTCCTGAAACAAAATATGCTTTCACTTAGTATATATGGAAAGGTTTGATCATACAAAGTGTAAGCATGTACTGGCAAAACGAATCGCTATTAATCTTTGTACAAAAAAGTAAGCGATTATGATATCTCTGAGGCGAAAGAGTTTCTACCGTTTTACCCTTGTCGGCCAATGCAAGAGTCTTTGCTCCAATTAGCGAAGGGCAAAGTCCGGGTGGATTGCGATGATGGAGGGGTTGTCATCGTCCTCCCTATCCCGAATGATGGCCATTATGTCTGAGCAATCATCGTCTGGGGTGTATCTGTTTGTATGTTCGTCATGAACAATGATGCGTATGCCCGACATCATTCGGATGAAGTCTTGTTTAATTCTTTATTTCTCTTCCTCCACGGCGGGATCTGGAACAAAGACTTCTTTCGCCTTCACCGGTACCGGCTTGGGAAATAACATAGCCATCATGTTGGCTGGCACCTTTACAAGAGGTTGTGCGGACTCAGCAGTTGTAAGTGTAGACAAACGTCTTGTAAATGAAGCTGGAGGAATCTGAGGATGTTTATGTGGATTCCTGTTACTAGAACTGGCAGAATAGCCTAGCGCAGCTGTCCCAGTTTGACTGATAACTTGGATGGGGTATTTGATACCCTGATGATCTTTACCCAGCCCTTGTCCTGGCTGAGGATAGTATTTCCTGAGTAGCCGCCATCACTTCGGCAGAAATCTTGGGTGTGAGTGGTGGCGTTCCAATAGCATGGTACTGAGTGTTGCTCACCTCCAAGGCATGAAAATTGACCGGTTCAACATCTAAATTGACGTTGATGTATGGTATGTCACTATGTGGAGGACACTCCGGTTCAGCGTTGACTGTGACTAGGCTGTTGTTGATAATGTATTTCAACTGTTGATGAAGGGTGGAGGGGACTGCCCTGACCATATGAATCCACGGTCTTCCAAAGAGCAGGTTGTATCCTGAATCTATCTTGAGTACGTGAAAAGACACGCAGAATATATGGGGACCAATTTCGATTGGCAGTTCAATTACTTTGACCGAATTTTGGCAGGCTCCATTAAAAGCTTTGATGACCGTATGGCTGCACCGGATTCGGTTGAGATTGACATTCATCTTCAACAATGTAGCATATGAACAAATATTGAGAGATGAGCCTCCATCTATCAAGACTCCAGCTAGCATGTATCCGGAGGACAAGATCACAATGTGCAACGGCTTGCAATGACCAGTCCCTTCGGGCAGTATGTCGTCATCAGTGAAGGATATCACATTATTGTTAAAAATGTGATCAACCAAATGTTGAAATTTTGCCGCATCCACTAATTTTGGTAAATAGGCTTCTTCTAAAACCTTCAACAAGATCGTCCGGTGATCCTCGAAAGTTAGGACCAAGTCCAAAATTGAGATTTGGTGTGGAGCTTCTTTTAAGCTTAAAACCACCTTGGCTTCGTTATGACCCATAGTGCGGAGGAATTTTTCAATCTTCTCCATGGGTATTTTCCCCTTTGATTTGATGGTAGACTTCATCACCCGTTGGGGAAGATACAGTGGATTTTCCTTCGACACTACAGCAGTTGTATGCTAGGTGGATTATTCACCTTCTCCATAATTCCATGGCACTTTGTGTAAGCTAACAATAGGATATTGTGCTCTGCATGGTAAGTTGATTGGCTCTGGAGCGGCCACTTTCAAAGGATTGTTGTTTCCTCTGAGTTGAATTCTTTGGTATGGTGATTGATTTGTTAATCCCATCGGTTTTGGTGGATATACTTGCAACCGATCCTTCCACTTAGTAGGACATGTATTCTCACTCTCACGTAGCACAGTATCATTGTCTGCTAGTTGCAGAACACCACTATCAATTAGATTCTGGATAAGGTGGCGGAGTGCCCAGAATTCTTCTGTGTTGTGACCTCGAGAATGGGAGTGATATTGACATACTCCATCAGAATTTAACCGTCTGGAACGGGGATTAACCAGAGGAAGAAGGGAAGTGATTCTTCCTTCATTGATCAGCATCTGCAGGATTTCCTCCATAGGTTAGCCCAGGTATGTAATTCCCTTTTATTGGCGAAATCCCGTTGGGCTTTGGCATTTGCTCTCCTTATCACTTTTTCCTCCAGCATTTCATTTTCTGAAGGTGACAAGAGTATATTCGTGACAAGAGGGAGGAGACTAGCATGCTCCTGGTTGACCAACTGGCGTGTTACTTGATGTTGATAAGTTACCAGTTCTGCCAATTATTCAATTTGTTTGCATAGAGCTTTCATCTTACGTTCCATTGCAAAATGGAATTTGGCATAATCCTAGACCGAAGTCTAGGCTCAATCGAGGCATAAATCGATATTTAGTCCATATATATATATAAATATATATGTATATACAACCTGAAATAAAACCAAATAAAACCACGGACCGAAGAAGGGTGTATGCAAAGATGAAGAGAAAAGCTTTAAAGTGTGTGAGAAGGCTTACAGTGGGCTGCCAAAGTAGACTTCTATAACTTTAAAGGGATGAACACTCGGCTCCCACCGGTGCAAAAGTAGCTATATGTGAGCTCACAAATGTATAAAATGATAAAGCACTCAGTATAGAGAGAGTACGGAGAAAATTTGACAGGGCTTCCTCGCCTTTCTTTTTACTTCAAATGGCCACCCCAATCCCTCTATTTATGGAGGGGGGAGCCACAGGTGTACCTGCGGCCAGCTACAGGTGTACCTGAGGTTGCCCGGGTTGCCTCGGGTTTTGTGTGTCGCGTTGTCTCATAGTACGTGCACGTAGGAACTATAATGTCCGCTCGATCTTTCAGCATTGCAATCCGGGCATCCAACTGAGGTATATAGCACCTATTTCGGACCGCCATTGTCGAGAGTTTGTTGTCTCTTTTTTAGTTTAACAAAATAGCTCTAACTCATGTAAGCATACATGTGTCAATAAGCAATACAGAGTTAGTAGAGTATCGATCCATGGATAAAGTTGTCTAAATTAAACTATTATGCATCAACTATGTAACGACCCCAAAATTCATACAATTTAATTTTCAACGTTAATAACGCATCTACCTTCTGATTTTACATCATTATTCGATGCTAAACATTATAAAATACGAAATAATTTTAACTTTTATGTCTTCTTACTTTAATTCCTTGAATCAAACCTTTATCATCTACATGTCTTTGAATCAATCTTATTTTATGATTCACTTTATCACTGTTATTATATAAAATTTTACATTTCAATTTGATAACCTTTAGTTCACATAACAACTATAAAGATTGAGTTCCTTACTCAATCATCATTCATAGCTCAATCATCATAGTCATAGATTGACTTTCACATTTCATACTTTTGATATATACAATACATCATACACTAAAATTTTAAAGAAGTTCATCATCAAGTTCACATAGCAAAAAGGAACTGAAAGACTTGCCTTTACCGGCATTTTACCAACACACTAATACTTCGCGTCCTTGCACAACCTACACTATATGTGAGATTGATAATAAATATAATCAATACTCAATCTCATTGTCAAATTTATTCTAAGACCTTAATTTATCTTATTTGTGACGACCCGGGGTCTTACATTATTATCCTTTATAATGTCGTTATAGACATCTAACTATTTTATATGCAACTCGATTTTATTTTTCATTTTCATCACCACACATGCTAGACTATCACACGTGTAGTTTAATGTGCGTATATCACACCATTTTATTATACCACTTTGGTTTCAAAAATGCATATTCAACACATTGTTTACATGTTTAATTTTACTTCAAAAATCAAAAATTGCCCTTTTGGATCTCTTTCCATTATTATTCTTGTATTATCATCTTTTCATACTTAGATATCTAATATTAGCCATTAGTTAGACACTTTTATACCAAAGTTTAGAAAATACTATTACTCTTAGGCATTTTATCGAGCACGTTATGTGCACACATTAACTTATCTCAACTCTTGATCTTAAATGGTTAATTATGCATAGAATATGATAACACATATCTATACTCATTACATATGTTAAAACATATTTTTAATCATCAAAATATATCATCACCCAAAATCTTAATTCAAATGAGAATTATAAAACTCATCTTCACAATTTCTTTAACAAAACGTTGTTTTTTTTTTAACATAACTCCTTCGCATATATGTTTTATGTTACTTCTTATATAGAATTAACCCTTACTTACGAAAGGTACGACAACCTCATCTAGGCCTTAAAGTCAGACCCTTATCCATCTAAACCAGATTCTGTAATTCATCAACTAGTCTAGAAAATTCTATTTTTTTGACATCCTTACTAAACAATTTATTTCGGACATGATTCGGTCCATAAAATGGCTCAATCACGCGAGTCTAGCTAGTAAACGTCCATATCTACAACTTTCCTGTTTTAAGTTTCTTCAGATTCAAAACACACGAATTTATATGAATTTTTCAAAGTCAGAAACTGTAACAGTTTTAATTTTCTGGACAGATTATTTTCCCTTCGAACTAGCCTTACTAAAACAGACATTGCAAGAAATCTACAAAGAGTTTTCATGTGATTCCACTTTCAGAATATAACTTACTTCCATATCTTCGATTTGATATAAGGCTCACTTTCTAACTCATTATACCCAAAGAGGTATGAATTTCACAAGATATATCCACAATTACTAAAAACCTACGAATTTTGTTCTTCAAATTTTCTTTCCATTTCATTTTCTTTCTTGAATCCTCTTGTTTGATTCTTGATAATCCAAGATTAAACTAATACAAACAGATTAAGTATGATCTACTATCCTAGAACATAAATCTACCCAAAAAAAATCAAGGATTAAATAAGAGTTTAGAAGTTACTTTCTTCTAGCTTTTTTTTTCCTTCTTCTTCTAGCTCATCTCAATTCCTCTATTTCTCTATATCTCTCTCAATTTCTCAATACAACTTCTACATAACAATTATCTACATTATGAAGAACATAAAAATATAATTAAAGCAAGGAATTTAGATTATAACTTTATTAGTATGAATTTAAGAGAGAGATGGAGATGATGATGATGGGGCATGTTTTGTCTTCTCAAAGCTTTCCCTTCTTCTTCTTTTTCTTCCTCTTCTTCTTCTCATACAACTCTCTCTAACTCTCTTCTTCTTTCTTTGGTTTGTTTTCTAAAACTAAATACTAACTTGTAGTATATACATATAATATATGTAACTCCTAGTAATTATTAGATATACTAATTACTAGTTAATACATAGGTTACACCAATTTGAACTTGAAAAGCCTAAAACCATGTTTGGGAAATACTCATTATTTTAATTAATCAATAGCTTAACATCAATCAATCTCATCAAATTGTCATATAATTATATTTACTTGTTAATTATAATTTTGTGTAACAATCATCACATAACTCATCTAATTTAATTATCTTAATTAAATTAGAACTATAACATAAAATTATTATATTAATTAAATTAAATACTAATTATTCATTTAATTAATCTACTACACTTAATTACATTACTCTATAATCAAAACCAAATTTATTTATTTAACTCAATAAATAACTCAATTAAATATTTATATATATTAAAATTAATATATAACATTCTCTTCACATCAATTCACATATTCTACAATATAAGACATACACATACTCACACCCAACATATCTCATAAATAATACTTTTATTTATAAAATTCTCATTTATAAATTCTAAAAATCTGGGATGTCACATCCTTCCCTCCTTATAAGGATTCCGTCCTCGGAATCATCGAAACCCTACCTTACTCAAGTTTTCCTCAAATCTATTCATTGAATAACTTCAACACATTACCTAAATATAGGTTTTATATTTTCTACTCTCACCATTCTTGATAATAAATTCATATAAGTTTTATTTCATAATATTTACTTAGACTCAATTATATTTGAGTATTACATATTCTTTGACCCGTTCATTATCTTTCTCTGTAGCATCCCCCGAACCCGGGCCCCAAATCGCCGCGGATTCGGTTCGCTAATCTTTCTATGACTGTTTGCGGAAGATATAAACATAAATTGTTTATACATTACATTACACACTATTCCCCAAGGTCGAGTAACCTTAACTTATACACATTTCATAAACTATTTATTACATAACAATATTTATCACAATACGCTATTACAAACTAGTTTGCACTTTATAACCCAAGTTTGAACTTGGCTTTAATCGTTTCTACTGTGTCCGAACGCTTTACTTTTATCTCGCAATGTTTTATCATGATATAGCAAGGGTGAGCATGAAAGTTGCCAATGAGTTTAAATACAACAATATAAGGATATATCATGATTGAAGAGTATGAATAATAAGTGGCTATAATTCATCAATATAATTGAGAACTAGCGAGGAACAAACGTTTGGTGAACAAGTTTTAAACATGAACAAATATTTCTGAACCAACTGGTAATGAAGGTGATCGACTTTTCATACACGACTTATACATGCAAGATGTACAAAGTACAATTTTCATGGCAATCAGCAATGATTAACCATAAGCTTGAATAAAACACTCTTATTAGAGTTAAGTAAGAACAAACTTTCCTGAACCGTTGATTACCGCAATGCAATTTATAACGCTTTGCAGAAGACCTAATATTAGTAATATAGATCTCCAATATTAGAATCACGGTATAATTACATTATATTTAAATACGAATAACCTAAACACATAACACATAACCCTATCGATCTATACAAATTTTATAGACTTAATATCGAATTGTCAAACTATTTCGATCGACTTAAAATGAACACCATTTTATCATCCCGACGGTCTAGTCGGACAATACCCGAGTTTAAGTTCAATTAAAATCTTCCTGAACACTTAACAATTATCACAGATAATTTTCTTATCAGTCAAAACATTTTTCCTAGGCTCGTAATAATTTTCGAATAATTATTACCATTTATCATGATTTTCCAATCATTAATATCGTATTTAAATACCACAATATTCATTAATCATTAATATCCATTTAATATAAAATATTAATAAAAATCATAACATAATATTATAATATAATTATAATATCACAAGATATTCTCAATATCTTAAAATCATAATTACATGATTTTTAAACACTTAAATCCATTATCCATAATTAATATTAATATTAAAATATTAATATTTTCATGCCAAAATATCAAAAGTTATATTTTATAACTTAAAATATTTTTATAATACTTAAATCATTTTTATATGATTTTTAAATCATTAATTCTATTTTTCCTTAATTAATTTTAGTACGTAGCTTAAGAAATTAGCTACCTCGTGCTTAACTCGATAATGCCCATCTCTTGGAATAACCTTATATATGTTAACGTGATACTCCATTTTAAATTTAAGTGGCAATCGGAGTTGTAGAACTCGTTTATAGCGATTTCGTCGGAAAATCACAAAAATTATTATGGTCATAACTTGGTCGTTTTAACTCGGAATCAGCTCATTTTTGGACACGAGCTACTTAATACCATATATTCTCATTTCCCAAAAGCCTGTAATTTTTCTCATTAACTAAATGTCCAAAACAGCCCTCGGAAAATTTTGGCCAGAAACTTTTTGCACTTTGGCAGTTTTGGAGTCCTTCACCAAAACTTAAATAAAACGAAATCTGTAACTCTGATTAATGATCCGTCAATTTTGTTGGATTCGTATATTTCCGAACTATAGTTTTCATATATCACAATCCATATTTGGATATGTTTAGCTCCCGGAATTTAGCCCGGAAGTGACTGCTCCAAAACTGTCCTTTTCACAGTTTTCTTAACTTTGTGTAGTTTGGTAAAAATCCCATAACTTGCTCCTCCGATGTCGGATTTAGTCCGTTTAGGAGTCTATGGAAAGCTTATTGAGTGTACTATAACATATAACAAGTCCAGAATTTTTAGAGCACCCTAACAAATCCAAAATTTTCTGTTTAGGGCAGCAGTCCACTAATTCATTTAAAACAAAAAAAAAACTGTTTTGGTTCATCTTCTTTGTTCAAGCTTAACAACCCTAAAAATGGCAAGATCTAACCATAAAATATCATATATCATGTAGATCTTCCCTCATATGGATCATAAGTTCAACACTTGATCTAAAACAACCATCACAAAACACATAAACTAATTAGAGTTTTGAGTTTAGGAAATTTTATACCTTTGATTCCAACCAAAATCAACACCCAATATTGTTAGATCTAAACATGATATATATACATAGATCTAAGGTTTTAAACCTCAAGATCACAACTTCAAGTTGTCAAAAATCAAATCAAAACACCAAGGAAATTTGGCCTACACAAGTAGAAATTTTTATTATACCTTAGCTTGATTTCCTTTCTCCTCCTTCTTTCTTCCTTCCATGGATGGATCTTGGTTTCATGAGAGCCAAAATCTCCCCTCCCTCTTCACCATGAAGTAGCCGAAGCCTCCCTTCTCACTCTCTCTCTCTCTCTTAAGTTCCTTGCAACTTGGAAGAATAAAAGAGGAACCTCAAGATTTTTTTTTTTTTTTTTCCAAACCCACTCTCTTTCTCTCCTTATGTCATCCGGCCATGCCTTCATTCTCTACATTCCCCACTCCTTCTCCCTCCTACTAATCACTTAAAGTCTTGCTTGCATGGATGAAAATATTAATTACCCTAAAAAGGCTAGTGGCTAAACTTAGGTGATTTGGTAACCAACTTTTGACTAACTAAAATAATAGATAAATTAAATGAATCTTGTGCTCACTTGCCCCTTGAATGGCCGGATATCTCTACCATTTTGGCCAATTTTATTAGTTGTTTTATTTGTTTAATAACCATCTAGAAGATCCATACAAATTGGATCATCACTTGGGCCAATTGTTTTATTGTTTGGGCTCTCAAATTAAATTGCTTGGGCTATGAAAAAAATAGCATGATCCAATAGATAAATTTTATTATATCCTAATCATTTAATTAGGATTTTCATTCCACTCATTTTGAAATTTAAATAATTATTTGTGTACATTCAATTTTATAACCTAACTAAACTTACTTTAATTAGGTTTAAATTGAATAATAAATTGAGATACTCAAATCAATCTCTTAGGTGAGTATAATATTAAATACTATTATTCTACAATACCACAATTCTCTTTTTCCATAACCCTTAAGTTATTAAATCCTTCATTCCTAATATAAAATTAGGTTTACACTAATTTCTTTTGTTTGTTTATATAATAAATAAATATAAACCATCACATAATGTTCATATTCCTTACACAACTTTTTAACCCTTAGGGTTTATAACCCACTAATTAGGGTTTCTAATAGAAAATAAATTTTCTAATTTAGAAATTAAATCTCGTAATTAGATTAGGGTTTTCTAATTACTTAACATTAAATTAGAATTAATATATCCTAATTAACATTAAAATATTCAATTAACACTTTCATTTTTCCCCATTTACAAATTAGGGTTTCAAATCCATCATTAGGGTTTCTGACGGAAAAGTTTGAGTTCGATAATTTGAAATTAGGGTTTGCTAATTAATTAAGCGTTACCCTAATTAATATTATAATAATAGCAGTAGAGCATTATAATTCTCCATTAATTTCCCAGATTAGGGCTTCAATTTATCAGAATCTGAAACTAGGGTTTTTAGATCAAGTATTAGGGTTTCAGATTTGGAATTTAGGGTTTTGTAATCAATTTGTTAAGATTAACCCTAATTAATCCTATAATTATTTACACTTATGCCATTAAGTTCCCGATTTAGGGTTTCATGCACTGAATTAGGGTTTCGGATTCCCGGAACTGAAACTAGGGTTTCCAGAACCGATTTCTAGGGTTTTTCGTTAAACGCTAGGGTTTTCTAATCGAACATTGTCGTTCTTAATATATTCTTAGGGTTTCTTATGAGATATAATTTATCCGTCAACCCTTGACCCTAATCACATTCTCAACACATCATTAACCATATACGTAACTTAATCACAAAAAATCCTTAATCTGAATAATTCACCTATAAGCCTTCACAAAATTTTGAAATCCTCAAAATTCCATCCTAATAACATCAAACGCATACACTTATTTTCTGTCTAGGTCTATTATTTGACCTTAAATCAATCATTTAAGATTTTTTCTAAATTGTCCAAATTCTCGGGTTGTCACATTCTCTAAGGATCATTATCATATATTATATGATCAAACTCTCGGGACATTACATTCACCCCTTCTTCTAAGAATTTTGTCCTCGAAATATTTATTTATTTATTTATTAATCTTTATTCATTCAATCTATCAAAGTAGATTTTTACGTTACTACTTCATTCATTCATTGGTTTCTATAACCACTTTCTTTCCACAAACATCATTCTACAATTATTAAACTTTTCTATTAAAAGTTTCACATTATTCTTTGATAACTCACATCCTTCTCACTTAAAAAAAAATTTTCTCGCTTATTCAACATATCCATCATTCAGTGTCGCATTTTATGTGACAACCCCAAAATAGGTCCATTCCATCCAACCCATTCTGAGTCGCCAAATAAATGGTACAGAAAACAACTACAACTTTATTACAACAATTGTCGTGCAAAATACAACAACATAAATGCTGTGAGTTTTGATACAAATATATACCAACTGTGACTCATGTCCCAACCTTGGATAGCACGTCACAATGACACCTTACATAAAGGTACAATCAAAAACTGTTTTAGAAATTAGAATCTTTGGACAGTGCTCAAGGAAACCTTCGTACATGGGAGGCCATGCGTCTAGGTTATGATAGATATCATATGCCCACAGAATTATCCTTGGTTGACCCAGTAGACCCCAAAGAAAAATGAGAAGATTACTATCATATTTTTTTCAATGGTGAGTCTTCTCTTGACATATAATTATCTCTCATCTGCCTCTAATTGAGAATTATACTTCAAATAAACTCCAAGATCATATAGGTAGTGCTTCGTAGATATACTCGATGAAGTGGATGAAATTTGAACCTGTCTTATGATGACACGAGGTTGTATGTCATTAGACATCTTGTATGATAGTGGCAAAACACCCTTCCAACGTTGGGTTCGCCTCACCCTATTTGATTCACTAAATATAACTACTAAATATTGTATAGAATACAACACACTTTTTCTATACTGTTTAGGGAGAACCTCTACAGCTAGAGACCACTGTTCTATTCCCCTGTTATTCCCCACTCGGTCCAGCTACACTTTTATTACCTGAAAGGAATTGTGAAGCAAAGGGGTGAGCACAACTAGCCCAGTAAATAATATCATGACTAAAGATAATTAAATTATCAATAGCCTTCATCAATAATAAATCAGAGATTTAGAACATATGGTAGATGATAAAAATTTAAACCATAGTTGCAGCGGAACGAGCAATCCATTAGAAGAGTCAAATAAACAATAAAATCTATTATCTTCTCCACATTAAAAGTCCACCAACAATGTTTTATCCCTGTAACATTAATCAACAGTTCCTTTCCACAATTATATGAATAACTCATAATCATAATTGTAATTCTAAATTCCTCTTCGCATCCAGGACGAATATAATTTTCATCACATGTCTTTACCTGAAACATCAAAGATCATAGTTATACCAAATCACAGTTCCTGTTTATAATCATACTAATAAATTCATCTTTGCACTACGGGCCAAAGATATTCATCAACAGTTCATCTTTGCACTACAGGCCAAAGATATTCAACAACAGTTCATCTTTGCACTACGGGCCAAAGATATTCAACAACAGTTCATCTTTGCACTATAGGCCAAAGATATTCAACAACAGTTCATCTTTGCACTATGGCCAAAGATATTCAACAACAGTTCATCTTTGCACTACAGGCAAAAGATATTCAACAACAGATCATCTTTTCACTACGGACCAAAGATATTCAACAACAGGTCATCTTTGCACTACGGGCCAAAGATATTTATCAATAATTCATCTTTGCACTACAGGCCAAAGATATTCAACAACAGGTCATCTTTGCACTACGGGCCAAAGATATTCATCAATAATTCATCTTTGCACTACAGGCCAAAGATATTCCTCAACAGTTCATATTTGCACTACATGCCAAATATATTCATATCTCAAAGAAATATATAATCATTTCAGAATTTATATAAACAATAATTATAACCATGTTAATCAATTCATCTTTACACTTAAGCTAAAGATATTCAATTATAAATTCAATGGTCATGATCATACCGAGTTAGCAATTCATCTTTTGCAATACGAAAGCAAAGATATTCCTCGATCACGCGTCATACCAATAATTTACCCATCTTTACACTCAAGTGAAATAGAAATTCAACATCTGGGTTATAAAAATGTTATATATGATAATAAAAATAATATGATCAACAACTGCATTTATTTTCAAGAGCAACAATCATAAATCAACGATAACTTGTGAATAGTAACTCGTGAATAGTAACTCGTGAATAGTAACTCATAAATAGTAACTCGTGAATAGTAACTCGTGAATAGTACTCCGTATTCGTACATAGTACCGTATACGTAAAATAATGTCATATACGTAAATAGTGCCATATACATGAACAGTGTCGTATACGTGAATAGTGCCATATGCGTGAATAGTAATCCCGACTCAAAAAGGTAGAAATTCCACAATAAAATCCATACCAATATTTCAGTATAATGATATTGAAAGAATAACATCATTAGAAAGAAAATAACATCCATTACTATCCCTTACCTTAAAAGAGCGATTACTTACATTTGGATATTGGATATATTATTGAAAAAACTTGCACTGATGAATAACAACTCACCAAGTATCTAAATACTCATAAAATACACTCGATAATCTAGAGAGAAAAAGAGAGAAAACTTATGAATTCTGGTGTGATTTTCAATTTTAACTTAGCCCTCTATTTATAGGAAAATGTTAGCACGCCGAAGCAGACTTGACCTGCTACCTGATGGCTTTGCCTGCTATTATTCCACCCACCAAAAATCAGCCACCATCCCCAACAACCAAAAATGGGGCCCACCCATTTCTAGAATTTTCCACCAAAATTATTTATAAACCTAATTTCTGAATCAGTCACCTCTTTAAAATTCATAATAAATTATACGTTCATTTTTAACGGTTCAAAATTTATGAACATATACTCAACTTATATATGTATAACATATCCAAAAATCACAACGATCCAACTATTGATTAAAAATTATAACTCACATAATAAAGCGTAAGAACAACGATTTGATCTTTTAATACCTCCAATCCAAACAAAATCTTGATAAAATGCCTCAACATTAATTCCTTCATTTATAACCACATAAATAAATCCATCATTTATATCCACATCAAATAAATATTTCATTATCATATAAATCAATAATTAATTATTCAAAATAATATTACTGAAATCACAATAATGACAACCAGCGGCCTCCTGGAAAGAGGGGCTTTAGATAAGGATTTCTCCTTCTTGGCGCCGCAATTAGGTGACCAAACCTCTCCTTGATGAAACTTTCTAGACATTGCCAATAATGCTATCTAATAATATTATTCAAATAATATGAATTATTGATCTGATAATGGAAAATACTATGCAGTGACAATTATTGAACAACAATAATATAAAATATCAACGTAGCAATTATTGAATCAATAAAATAAAATATTAAACAGTAATTACTATAACAATTATTGAGTAGTGCCTTCCTCACGTAAGAATCAATAATTGAAAAAAATATGTGCAATACCGTGTGCTACTTTGCATAACCACGCGTATTCATCGTATTTTAACCACTGTAGGTATTCGAAGCAGTGTTAATTGTAATAACTACTACCGTTATTTATAAAAACTCAAATTTGTCATTTTCTTCATCCGAAGCGGTTATTCGTTATGGGGCCCTATTTGGTTGCTGTCAACTCATCGTACAAATATTCCCCGACAGAAAAAATATTCCACGACAACAATGAGTATTTTATAACCACTTACATATTTTGAAAAATTTCATATATTACCCTTAACTTTAACCTTTTATCAATTTAACCATTTACTAAATAGGAAAATTAAATAGTTTTATTTCATAAAATTTGGGGTCTTACATTTTACGACTTACTTCTTTCTAAGGAATACTTTCCTTTTTCAGTTCCATCTTGCAGAATAACAAGAATCCTCCATAATTGTTCAATAATTGGGAAGTAGTATGAATAACTCAGGAATTTAAAAGATTCCAAATCATGCTGAGGGTCACAAGACCATGAACTCTATTATCTAGGTTTAATAGTGCTTCACCCCCGGCTCTTCACACTTTAAACCCTCTTTGGCAGAATGTTTATCAATCACAAAGACTGAAAACACCCTCCGCAAGTACTCTAGGTGATCAACCTATTGTACATGTATTGTATACAAATATTTCAAATATGAAAGTATAAAACTAAGCATTAACCCCTAATAATAGGATTGTTCATCTCAAATTTTCAACATCTCGAATCGCACCAAAATAATTTGGTTTGGCATAACTTCTCAAGAAACTCTTGAATTTCATGAACATCTTTCAATATAATTCTAGCTGAATCAAATAGCATAGACCTCTACAAAAATTCGGACATCAACCAAAATATACGTATACATACATACATATGTATTCTCATATCTCAAAGAAATCTCAAAAATCTTTTTATGATGTCATGATACCGCACTGTATTTATAGTCCGTTGAGGATTCTATCATTTGGTGATTTTATCATACTACATCATACCATAGTGGGCTGACGATCCTTAGATCACATCCAACACTAGGTAATACTGCATTGATGACTCCATCATTTTTATCATCTTTGCACCAGGTTACATGATGCATTAATGATATAAAATACATTTTGATATATTGCAAATCATTTTTGTCTAAATTAAACAATTAGCATGAGACATACGAATAACAAGATTGTTGTTAAAACTCATTGGTTCCATCATTTGATCCAATGTTTTTCAAGAAAATAGAAGTGTAAACATCAGCACGAAGTCAATAAATTTCGAAAGTCTAGTATAGCTAGTAGATTTAGAATACCTATGCTTCCACCATCAACTCCACTTTCTGTAATGATCAATTGCTTAAAAGATATATCTATTCCTATCATCCTCAATATTCCATTCATAACTTAATTATACCCCAGTTCATCAAACTTACCATGCACATTGAAGTTCGGGACTTGCCACAATAATATGAGTTTAAGAACTTATCCTAGTCGGACCATAGCGTCCATTCATTTGAGGGTTCAAAAATATAACATATTATTATGAGTCACGAACTTACCATATGCATTAGTTTTAAGAACCGCGCCTAATCCTAATAATATAGGTATAATCTTAATAGTTTCTAACTATCAAACATACACATGAGAAAAAAATCACCTTTTCGCCATATATACATAGATAGCGCGACACCAACATTCCAATGATTATCAATATGATAAACTGAGTGCAAGCACAAAACCCTCGCCTATACAAAGATTTGTACAACTCAACCATCACATGAGTCCTCAATTGAAATCCCACCCAACTCTATCTTACTCTTAACTTGCTCTTTGCTCGATACGAATTCCTCGTATCACATTATCTATAACTCCTCATGAGTTATCTCGTACTTTTTCATAGTACACCATCTTAATAGCATTAAGCTATAATTATTCAAACATTATAAACCATCTTTCTTTTATAACTTAAATAGACCACGTCGTGATCTTATTCTATAATCATCTCCCTTAAAATTCTTTTCTTAACTCGTGATCGTTTTGTTTTACGATCCTCTTTCTTTCTCTTTTTCATCATTTACGACATTATTCATTATCTTGGCTTTTGGAGTTAGGAAACTCCCATTTCTTATCTTTATATCTCTTCAAGATTCTTCTTTGAATATTCTTGTTTATATAATAATTCTTCCTTTAAGAATTTCTAACTTCATTTACATTGCTCAACATTTCATTCAAGTTCTACACTTTCATCATACGTATCCACTTTCTATACTTGGTACACATCGAGTCTCTACCAGTTTCAATATGGTACGCTAAGTGGTTTCCCATAAACAACCAACAAACTAGGTTCCGAGTTGCTAGTTCGTATATACCTTCGCTCTATGAAGGAATCGTTTAGCCCAGATACCATACATCAACTACGAAAGAGTACAATTGCACCACTTAGATATAACTCTCTATAATTAACTTCTTTATCATTCTCTTTTTTATAGACATTGTCTATTTATTATCACCTTACATCCTTATTATTGGAGTTGGGTAACCCCACATTCATATTCCTTATAACTCTGCGAGATTCTTCTTTGAATCCTTTCACGCAAGTTTTAATCCCTTATTGTTCAAACTCTATTTGAGCTTATTCGTTCCTTATTTTCACCTCTCTTCTCTAAGGTTATAGCCTAAGGTACTCTTACCTAAGGTTTCTAACCTATCAGCTTTGATACCAACTGTAACGACCCCAAAAATCATACAATTTAATTCTCAATTTTGGTCGTTAATAACACATCTACCTTCTGATTTTACATCATTATTCGATGCTAAACATTATAAAATACGGAATAATTTAAACTTTTATGTCTTCTTACTTTAATTCCCTGAATCAAACCTTTATTATCTATATGTCTTTGAATCAATCTTATTTTATGATTCACTTTATCACTGTTATTATATAAAATTTTACATTTCAATCCGATAACCTTTACATATCAGATAACTCTAACTTTAGCTTTACAACTCAACATAAAATTATACATCATAAAACATTTAGTACATCTCATGAATCATAATCATGGTACAAAGAAATAACAACTTTTGTTAAAATATTAATCTCCGTGTATTATTTCTGATCCACGTCATTCAAGTAGCACATAGTGTTACCTTCAATCCTTGACCTGCAAAAATGGTTATTTGCAAGGTTGAGCTCGACAAAATTTAAAGAAAATCTAACGGTTTTCATGCATCACAAAGCACATAATAACATGCTCAACATATAAGAATAATCATAAAACAAACATAGCATACATGTTGTAGTTCACATAACAACTATAAAGATTGAGTTCCTTACTCAATCATCATTCATAGCTCAATCATCATAGTCATAGATTGACTTTCACATTTCATACTTTTGATATATACAATACATCATACACTAAAATTTTAAAGCAGTTCATCATCAAGTTCACATAGCAAAAAGGAACTGAAAGACTTGCCTTTACCGACGTTTTACCAACACGCTAATACTTCGTGTCCTTGTACAACCTACACTGTATGTGAGATTGATAATAAATAAAATCAATACTCAATCTCATGGTCAAATTTATTCTAAGACCTTAATTTATCTTATTTGTGACGACCCGGGGTCTTACATTATTATCCTTTATAATGTCGTTATAGACATCTAACTATTTTATATGCAACTCGATTTTATTTTTCATTTTCATCACCACACATGCTAGACTATCACACGTGTAGTTTAATGTGCGTATATCACACCATTTTATTATACCACTTTGGTTTCAAAAATGCATATTCAACACATTGTTTACATGTTTAATTTTACTTCAAAAATCAAAAATTGCCCTTTTGGATTTTTTTCCATTATTATTCTTGTATTATCATCTTTTCATACTTAGATATCCAATATTAGCCATTAGTTAGACACTTTGTATACCAAAGTTTAGAAAACACTATTACTCTTAGGCATTTTATTGAGCACGTTATGTGCACACATTAACTTATCTCAACTCTTGATCTTAAATGGTTAATTATGCATAGAATATGATAACACATATCTATACTCATTACATATGTCAAAACATATTTTTAATCATCAAAATATATCATCACCCAAAATCTTAATTCAAACAGAATTATAAAACTCATCTTCACAATTTCTTTAACAAAACGTTGTTTTTGTTTTTAACATAACTCCTTCGTTACATGTCCGTTTTTGTTACTTCTTATATAGAATTAACCCTTACTCAGTGTACTACAACCTCGTCTAGGCCTTAAAGTCAAACCCTTATCCATCTAAACCAGATTCTATAATTCATCAACTAGTCTAGGAAATTTCATTTTTTGGACATCCTTACTAAACAATTTATTTCAGACATGATCCGGTCCATAAAATGGCTCAATCTCGTGATCTAGCTAGTAAACTTCCATATCTACAACCGTTCAGTTTTAAGTTTCTTCAGATTCAAAACACATGAATTTATATGAATTTTTCAAAGTCAGAAACCGTAACAGTTTTGATTTTCGGATGATTATTTTCCTTCAACCAAATTTTAATAAAATGCATATTGCAAGAAATCTACAAAGAGTTTTCATGTGATTCCACTTTCGAATATAACTTACTTCCATATCTTCGATTTGATATAAGGCTCACTTTCTAACTCATTATACCTAAAGAGGTATGAATTTCACAAGATATGTCCACAATTACTAAAAACCTACGAATTTTGTTCTTCAAATTTTCTTTCCATTTCATTTTCTTTCTTGAATCCTCTTGTTTGATTCTTGATAATCCAAGATTAAACCAATACAAATAGATTAAGTATGATCTACTACCCTAGAACATAAATCTACCCAAAAAAAATCAAGGAGTAAATAAGAGTTTAGAAGTTACCTTCTTCTAGCTTTTTTTTTTTTCTTCTTCTTCTAGCTCATCTCAATTCCTCTATTTCTCTCTATCTCTCTCAATTTCTCAATACAACTTCTACATAACAATTATCTACATTATGAAGAACATAAAAATATAATTAAAATAAGGAATTTAGATTATAACTTTATTAGTATGAATTTAAGAGAGAGAGATGGAGATGATGATGATGGGGCATGTTTTGTCTTCTCAAAGCTTTCCTTCTTCTTCTTTTTTCTTCTTCTTCTTCTTCTCCTACAACTCTCTCTAACTCTCTTCTTTTTCTTTGGTTTATTTTCTAAAACTAACATACTAACTTGTAGTATATACATATAATATACAATACTAGTAATATATAATATATATAACTCCTAGTAATTATTAGATATACTAATTACTAGTTAATACATAAGTTACACCAATTTGAACTTGAAAAAGCCTAAAACCATGTTTGGAAAATACTCATTATTTTAATTAATCAATAGCTTAACATCAATCAATCTCATCAAATTGTCATATAATTATATTTACTTGTTAATTATAATTTTGTGTAACAATCATCACATAACTCATCTAATTTAATTATCTCAATTAAATTAGAACTATAATATAAAATTATTATATTAATTAAATTAAATACTAATTATTCATTTAATTAATCTACTACACTTAATTACATTACTCTATAATCAAAACCAAATTTATTTATTTAACTCAATAAATATTTCAATTAAATATTTATATATATTAAAATTAATATATAACATTCTCTTCACATCAATTCACATATTCTACAATATAAGAGATACACATACTCACACCAACATATCTCATAAATAATACTTTTATTTATAAAATTCTCATTTATAAATTCTAAAAATCTGGGATGTCACAAACTAAATCACTATTTTTATTTTCTTAAACTAATGCTTATAATTGTGAATTACTCTAAATGCAAATAATAATGTAATAAATCAAATCTGAAGATAATGGGATCCTAACTTCATTTAGTTGTTCATCTAACTGCCACCATTATGCACAACTATTCACGTATCACAGAAAAGTAGCCGAGAGCACTAATGTAGACATAACCATTTTTCAACGTATTATGACCTACTCACATAACATCCACATACGATAGACATCATGTAATCTTCAACAAAACCAACCCCACTATATTTCTATGTGAAATTGCAACCATATTGAATATAAGCACAAACTCTTATTTAACTCATACGGTGAAACAATATATGTCTATCTGAATCACGAAATACAAAGCTAAGCAAAATGAAATTATATATATGTGTTATCATGATTAAAATCCATACTGCATGTTATCTTTCAATTCCATACAAGCACCTAAAATGAATGGTGATCAATCATTCATGCATGCAAATCAACCATGATAGAAATTCCTTATGATACATAAAATAGTCCAAAGAATCAAAGCCATAAATTAGACTACATATTAAAATCCGTTAGAATCCCATAATGGAGTTTAGTTCATGACTAAACTGAAAGCCATTATGGGATCAAAGCAATACATGGATAATAAACAATTGAAAAAAAGAAGATAGAATCGATCAAACCCAATTGCTGATTACAATCAAAACGTAACGTTTAAATCCTCAATAAAATCCATTAAAATAACAGTAGTTTTTCCACAGTGATTAAAAATCCAAAGAAGAAGTAGAGAATAAGGAGTTTATGCTTGGTTCTCAAATGGAACTCTCTCAAAGTGTAAACCCTAGTTGCCAATATGAAAAACACGTAAAAACTGATAAAAAAAATATGTCTGGTACCAACCAGAATTGTTTTAACCAACTACAACTCTTCTAATTTAAAAATTAAAGTAAAACAGATCAGCAGCCTCAGATGTAGCACGCTTCCCCTTTGTATTCCTCGCGCGGGAGTGCGTCTTTAAAATCTGGTCAAGCCGGGTGATCGTATGCGGTAGCGATGTTTAAGCTTTATTTATTTGAATCGCGTTACCGCGACTACTCGCAGCTTTGATTACGTGTTACTGCTGCTTGCTCATCGCTCGCTTTTGTCCTGCTGCTATTGATTCTTTGTCATGCCACTCTTCCTTCATCCATCCTCAGTTGCATATCTCCAATTGTTCTTTGCGTTATGCTTCCATTACCCTCATGCCATCTACCATTGCCAAGCTATGTCATTTCCTGCACTTTTACACCAAAGGAGTTCTCAGTACATGCAATGCAAAATATTACGAAATGCAACTAAAAACACAATAAAATGTACTTGAGATGGGCATAGTTCGCGTGAATTGATATCCAATAAGTAGGTATAAAGCCTACTTATAAGAGTTACGCAATGGCATGGGATTAGAGGTTATACGAAGTCAGGAAGATGGGATGGTGCCCTCCGGTCTTCAAGCTTCAAATTCCATCCGTTACCCTGTGAAATAGTCACTCGGGATTGGTTTTCCTGGATTCTTGTGGGACATTGCTGTGTAGAAATGTATGTATGAGATGTTGAGACGACTTGATGTGGAATTACGTTGGTGAGATGATGACTTTTCCCCTCACCGGAGTTATCACCGGTTTGGGCTTATAAATCAAACATTGCTCAGGGTTATCGCTGAGATTGGCCTGCTGCAAGTGTTGAAGGTCCTAAGTGTCATCTCTGAGGTGTGCCTATTTCCCCGGGGTTATCTCCGGGTCTGGTCCTGAGTTCCTCGGTGTGAGTGCCGAGGTTGAAGCTGGTTGCATGCACTTGAAACAAGCATTTCCGGGGTTATCGCCGGAACTGCACTCCTTGGGGTTATCACCAAGGCTAGTAGCTACTATTCCCAGTGTTGGGACTGAGACTGGATACCTCGGGGTTGTCTCCGAGATTAATCGGTCTTCTCCGATGGAATTTTCGGTATTAGAACTGCATGCCTCGGGGTTATCTCCGAGGTTGGAATGGTTACTCCCGGTGTGTGTTCCGGGGTAGAGACTGAACTTCTGGTAGTATCCGCACTGGATGTGAGCTGTCTTCCAGGGTTATCTCTGAAAGATGAATCTGCATTCTTGCCATGTCAATGACAGGTGTGCAAAAAATTTCGAGTGTTTACAGGCGTCACAACACTTATACCCGGATGCTTTATCCTACAACCTCTAGCAAATGTTTTATTCCTACCATTTCCCTTACTTGTTGAATAACCTTCACATTTATTTCTTCTAACATAATTGTCAATCCTTTGGGATTTCACATTCACCCATTCTTCACAGAATTTCGTCCTTGAAATTTTAACATACCCTTCTTCTCAACTTCTCTTCAAAGAAATTCTTATCTTTTAAACATTCCCTAACCTTCATAACTTATCAAGAATTATGAAGTAGAAGGAATAAATAGGAATATAAAGATTTCTTTAAAACATTTCATACTTTGCTGAGGGGTCATATGAACCATGAACTCTTACTAGGTTTAACAACATTTCACCGTAAACCCTTCTATCACGACCAATTTTACAATTACCAAGAAAGTAAACTACCTCTTCCATACATAGGTGATCAACCTATTGTATAATCCCATTTCGAGATGTGTTCACCTCAGACTTTATCATTAGATTGCACACTAAAACAACTTGGTTTAGCATAACTTCTCAAAGAAAGCTCGATTTCCTTTCAAACATGACATACCATTTGTCTTAGCCAAATTAAATAGCTTAGATCATACCAATAAATTGGACATCAACTTGAAACATTCGTCTGGTCAAATTAATTGTCATCGACTACTCTTTAAATTCTTTTAATCATAACTTCAAAAGTTTTATGATGTCATTATATCTTTGTCTTAGTTACACGATCGTTGATGACTTCATCAGTTTATGAATTTGTCATTTATACATCATACCGTAGTGGGTTGTTGATCCTAAGATCACATCCAACACTAGGTTCAATTGCATTAATAACTCTATCTTTTTACCATCTTTGCATCAAATGTACTGATGATATAAAATTCATTTTGATATTTCAAATCAATTTTTGTCTAGCCGAAACAATTAGCATAGAGATACAAAGAATAGTTCTTTTAAAATCCGTTGGTTCCAAAATAATAACCAATTCTTTCCTTTTTCAAAACGCACATATAAGCATGATTTTAATAAACTTCAAAAATCTAGCATAGCTAGATGACTTGGAATAGCTTTTTCTCCATCTTCCTTCATTATCTAACTTGCGAAAATACTTAATCTTCTCTAGTACCTTCAATGCCAAGTCTACTGAAAATAACTCATTTTCAGTCTAAACATTCCTATACCTTAGAATAGTCCGTCAACTTACTACACCTTATGTGTTTAGGAACTTTCCACAACCATATGTGTTTAATAACTTATCTTCATAATATGTAATCCAAGAACAAATCAAGGACTAGTCATACACTCAGAGCTCAGAAATATATCATATAACTATGAGTCACTAACTTTCCATAAGTATGAGTTTCAAGAACTCGCACCTATCTTATCATTATCTACGTATCAAATATATACACAAAAAAGATTCACCTTCTCACCATATACATATTGATAGCGCGACGTTAC
Source organism: Panax ginseng (assembly GCA_020205605.1). Classification (NCBI taxonomy): domain Eukaryota; kingdom Viridiplantae; phylum Streptophyta; class Magnoliopsida; order Apiales; family Araliaceae; genus Panax; species Panax ginseng. Next base: position 26,181,905 of record CM035142.1, read on the forward strand.
TATTCCAATGACTATCACTGTAATAAACTGAGTGGTTGTTACCCCAAATCACAAACTCCTGCCCATAAGAAAAGTTCATACAACTTAGCTATCACATGAGTACACCAGTTGAAATTTCATAACATTCTAACTTTCTCTTTACTTAATACAAATTTTCTTTAATTCGTATGTTATTCTTCTGAGTTATTCTTCCCATACTAATTCATAGTACCATTCATTTATAGCATTAGCTATAAATCATCAATAATTTAACAAAACATCTGTTATTACGATTCAATATAATCACATAGTGATCTTCTTCCTTAATCGTTTCACTCAATGATCTTCTTATCATTCTCTCTCCGATTATAGTCTTAGATACTCATACGTAAGTTTTATAACCTATTAGCTCTGATACCAAATATAATGCCCCAAAATCCAATCTATTCTCACACCCAAATTCCGTACATTATAAAAACATCTCTTACCAAATATACATCATTATATAGATAAATATAACAACATACATTCTCAAATCCCAGGTTCTAATACCTTATAACCTCGTTCATTACAAATAATGATAATTATATTATTCTTTACATCTTACAAGAGTGACGTTTATCCGCCACCAAGGATACATTACAGTTCATTAAACTATTCTATAGTTTAATTAAATTATTCTACATTACAAGTCTTGGCTTGATCTTCGCGCTCATTCATATACTGAATGCTCATTCATATAATGAATGACACCTCGTCTGGATACCGATCAGCTTGATCTTTACGGGATCCTTAAGTAATTTCTAACATTATTCGCTGAAAATATTTTTATTTAAAGCAAGTATGAGCATTCAATTGCTCAGCAAGTCATAGCAGTTGAATAAACAACTTTAAGAATTTAAACATCCCTTCAAAACTTCAATAACCGAACAAAGGTTATGAAGCAACTTGAATAATAGGAATAATTTTTTATTCCTATCATTTAAAACATTAGTCACATTCACTTTGCAATACTTTTACATACTTTCATTCTTCTACCTTTTTCATATATGTTTTTTCTGGCTAGAAACATTAGCACAACCTTAACAATAATGGTTCATGTATAAACAAAACATTTTCATATTGAACAGTTCATCTCATAGAAACACCGAAGTGTTAAAATTGTGGCACAAGGCCTCATACATTCTACAACCTTGTATAAATATCACACATATGCACATAGATAAAACTTCTCATATTCAATATTTGAGAAAGTTTAAGAAACTAGCATTCATTTCAAATATGAATGAAGTTAGAAAACTTGCCTTATGCACAACTACAGCTTACAGTTTATGTTGAACTATTCATCACAATCCCTATATATCACATAAGGAAGAACATGTACCAATTAGTTGTATTATTGACTTATGCATTAGTTTAAACTAAACTCTATTCCTTATGGTTTATTTTTATAACCTAAGTTCACGTAACCATTTTGTTAGGAGAATGCATATTATGATTTGTTGTTTTAATGTATATGCTCATGATTATTTGTAAAGTCCTTCAGGAATATATGTACAGGACTTAGTGATAGATCAAATTTGTTAGGTTGATCTAAGCTCTTAACGATGTATCATTCTATAATTGAATGTATAGATAGAAAGATCAAAGTTGTTAGGTTGATCTTGAGATGTAATAGATAGGATTCGAAGATTTCGTAGCATATAAATATGATCAACATTGCAGAAGTCAAGGCAGAAATGTAGAGCTTCAAAGATCGTAGTGTGCTTTTGCCTTGAAGGGCCTCTTCGAAATCGTAGAGTGGTCCCAACGTTTGCACGAAGCCAACTCGTAGATCGTAGTGTGCTCTCGAAAACGTAGAGTTTACAACTCAAGCAAGAAAAGATCGTGAAGTGCAAATACTTAAGAAAATCATAGTGCTCTCGATATAGCATCGGACCAAGCACCAAGGCGACAAGTCACCCCGATCCGAATCAGTAAAAGTACCATGATCCGAATCGTAGAGAGTACTACGATCCGAATCGTAGAGTATCATCTGTCTTATGTCGAAAAAGCGGCAATCCTCATGATTTGTGTGGAGACAGATTCCAAAATATGAGGAATGGATTTTAAACGTTGCAGTACTCACCAGTCCTAAAGTCATAAGAAATATCCTTAGTATGCAACAAAGAAGCGTATTGAAGAAGCTAAGGAAAGTACCATTGGTAAGGGGGAAAACACCTTTTCAGGTGTTAGGTGAGAAAACAGTTTGTTGTGTCAGTGGGCCAAAATGCAATTCAGAAGATGTGCAGAAAAATCTCCATCAAAGAATAGAAAGGTCAACCGCATTTAATGCTTCAACAGATGGATCCAATGGATAGTTTTCAAGATCACATATATACAAAACAAGCAGATGAGAGAGACAAGCAAGCATTGAACAAAAATGTGAAGAACTCTCAAAGCTCAACTTTATGATCTGAGAAATAGAAAAGCTTGCTCAGCTACATAGTTCTTTCGAACAAGTGCTTAAACAACAACTGAGTAGCAACCATCAAGAACTCAACATCTACCAATCAACTGAAGAAAAGTACAAAGTCTGCTGGACTTGAAGAGTTCTAAGTGAACTGTAAGAGAGCCAAGTCTGCTGGACTTGAAGAGTTCAAGAGTGAACTAAGAAGTTCCTAGACTGCTGGTTTAGAAGGAATCTGTGTGATTCAGAAGTTGTAAAAGACATTAATGGATTTCCTACTCGAGGAGTAGAAGAGTGGACCAGGAGCTTTAAGTGCTCTGAACCACTTAAAACAACAGTGTCTTTTACTTTCATACGATAACTGCTATATCTGCCATAACTGCTATAACTGTGACGCCCCCAAAATAGGTATACATCACCTATTCTGAGTCGCCAAATACATGGTACAAAATTCAAATACAACTTAATTATATAACAGTCGTGTAAAATACGACTAACCATATGCTGTGAGTTTTAATACAAATATTGTCATCTAGACAATATACAAACTCAATGGGGTCCTCATTACATTTATTATCACACTATTTCACAGAATAGTGAGGACTACTAATGCACCATCTAGGACCATCACTCTGTTTCCCACGACTAGTCCTGCTACGTTCTCATTTCACGAAGAGAACAATGAAAGCAAAAGGGTGAGCTCAACTAGCCCGATAAAGAAATATTATGACTAAGATAATGCATAATAAATTATCATTTGCCTTGACATTGTTAAACCGATAAAATATAACAAACATCAAGTTTAAGCTGCGGTGAACAAGCAATCCATTAGAAGAGTCAAGTAGAGAATAAAATCTACTATCTTCTATGATTTAAAAGGTTTTTCATTACTTTTATCATTTGAGACTCGACAATAAATAATCCACATCATCCACCTTTTACTGATCGAGGATATTCATTAGTATCACGACCACAAATTATCCATGCACTACGGGCCAGGATATTCGTGTATTCATCAATGGTCATGATCATGCCAACAACTATCCATCAATGCACTACGGGCCAATGAGGACTTTTTCCACATCATTTGTAACATTACGGTCATGATTACACCAAATAATCCCTGGTCATAATCATACCAAGTCCATCTATGCACTTCTGAAGCCACGATGACTTTCAACATAATATAAGCATGAGGATGATGACAATGATATAACAAATCAATAAAACAAGTTCAAGAATTAATTTATCCATAAACTAAAATTGTCAACATGATACTTCTTTGTAGAGTAACACTCAAGAATGCTCAGAAGAATATTTCCATGAAAAGATACTGGATGAAGCGCAAATATCAAGAATATTCCACTAATTTCATGGAGTATAGAAGTCAAAACTTTAATCAACTGAGTATAATAAAGAATGAAATAACAAAAGAAATCACCAGACATGCGATAGACCGCACAGACAGGTTATTCCAATAGAATAATAAATAATGGAACCAGGTCATGCGTAAACGCACAGACAGGATATTCCAATAGAATAATAAATAATGGAACCAGGTCATGCGTAAACGCACAGACATGATGTTCCAACAGAATAATAAACAATGGAACCAGGTCATGCGTAAACGCACAGACAGGATGTTCCAACAGAATAATAAAGAATGGAGTAACAGAAGAATTTCACCAAGTATAGGGTAGCCCACGTATACAGGTTATTCCAACAGAATAATAAAGAATGGAATAACAGAAGTTCTCTTCATGAATAAGAAAGAAATAATACCCCTTACGAGTACAACAAATAACATCCCTTACCGTAAAAGAAGAGTGTTAAATTTGGTAGGGACGAGCATATTCTTGAAGAAAACTTACACTACGCTCAAAGCTTCTTACAACTCTAAAGAAATACGCTCAAGATTATAGAAAAATTCTCTGAACTTCTGGTGTGGTTTTCAATTCTAACTAAGCATCCTATTTATAGAAAAATAGAAAGGATACTATCTTTTATATAATAAAATATAATATATTCTAAATATATATATATATATATATATATATATATTATTTAAAATCTAATAAAACAAATAACTTTATAAAAATATTCTACATTTTATATAAAAAGATTTTACTATATGAAAACACTATCTGAGTACTATATGCAAACACTATGCATAATAAAATATAATATATTCTAATTATTCTCTAATAAAACAAATAACTTTATAAAAGTATTATGTTTTATATATAAAAAGATTTTACTATACAAAACACTATATGAATATATAATAGAATATTATATATTCTATTTATAGTCTAATAAAATGAATAACTTTATAAAAGTATTATGTTTTATATAAAAATCTTTTTTGTTTTATTAGATTAATAATTCCAATAAAACAGAACTCATCATCATTATTATAATTCACAATATTAATCGATCAGGTCGTTCCAAGGAAAGAGGGGCTTTCCGATAAGGATTTCTCCCCATTGGCGCGCAATTAGGTGACCAAACCTCTCCTTGACAGAACTTCTAGACATCGTTAATATTGCAAATAATAATATTAATAACTTTGTCATCTCAATTATTGATTTAATAATATATAAAATATTGACAATAATTGAATCAAATAACGTGAGATCTTATCAATAATTCTTGTATAGCAATAATTGAACAAAAGCGGTGACTTCTCACGTAAGCATCAATAATCAATCAGGTGTTACTTTCTTTGTGAAACTACAGCGTATTCATGTATTCTTTTTTTAACACCGGTGTTTCAACAATTAATGGTAAAACTTCCACCGTTATTTTCATAAAAGTATTTTTGTCGTTTTCTCAATCAAATGATAATTCCGTTGTGGGGTCCACCAATGATTGTCTTGGTTATGCGAATATTCCCCAAACGAATATTCCCAGACCAATCGAATATTATATAACAACTTGCGTACTTTGCAAAATTTATAAATATTACCTGACTATAACATTATATCAAATTCATTCCATAATATTCAAAAATGATATTTATAGAAAATTCATCTTTATTTATAAAAGTTGGGGTCTTACTGACCTCCCTTCTTATGAAATTTCACCCTCGAAATTAGAATGCGTTACTGGTATGTCGAAGAGGTAAGGATACCTTGATTTTATTTGATTCTAACTCCCATGTCATTTCCTCAACATCATGGTTTTTCCACAAAACTTTGACTTGAGGTATAACCTTGGAAGCGTAGAATATGTTCCTTCTTATCAAGATTTGAGCAGGGAACCTCTTCATACGTCAAATCTTCCGCTATTTCGTTTCGATTCTAACTCAATAATGTGGTTGGGTCTTCCACATATTTACGTAACATGGATATGTGAAAAACATTATGAACACGAGACATACTTGGCGATAAAATGAGAGTCTATAGGCCACGGTTCCTACTCGATCGAGGATTAAAATGGGGCGATGAATCGAGGATTGAGCTTTCCTCTCTTTCAAATCTAAGTAACTCCTTTCCATGGAGCAACACGTAACAACACATGATCTCCTATATCGAATTCCACGTCCTTTCGATGAAGATCGGCATAACTCTTTTGTCGATCTTGTGAGGTTTTTATCGTTGTCGGATCGTTTGAATCTTTTACGTAGTCATACGTACCAACTCCGGTCCCAACAACGTTGCTTCACCCACCTCGTCCCGACATCTTTGGAGAACGACACTTTCTTCCATACTGGCGCCTCAAATGGAGCCATGCCATACTTGCTTGATAACTATTGTTGTGGGAAAACTCCACCAATGGTAAGAACTTGTCCTAACTTCCCTTGAAGTCAAGGACATAGAGTCTTAATAGATCTTCAAGAGTTTGAATAGTCCTCTCCATTGCCCATCCATCTAGGGATGATATGCCGAGCTAAATCGTAAGTCCGTGCCCATAGCTTTTTGCAAACTAACCCAAAATCATGAAGTGAATCTTGGGTCTTGATCATAAACTATGGATACTGGCATACCATGCAACCTTACAACCTCATTTATGTACATACGAGCAAGACGTTCAAGTGTATAAGTTTCTCGTATAGGTAAGAAGTGAGCAGACTTGGTCAATCTATTAACAATGACCCAAATTGCATCTATGCCTTAAGAAACCTTGGGAAGACCGATAACGAAATCCATGGTAATGTGCTCTCACTTCCATTCTGGAATTTTAAGTGGTTGTAATGGACCTTTTGGTACTTGATGCTCTGCCTTGACTTGTTGACATTTTACACACCTTGAGATAAACAACGCTATCTCTCTCTTCATATTGCCCCACTAAAATGTATGTCGAAGATCATGATACATTTTGGTATTCCTAAGATGGATTACAAACGATGTGTTGTGCGCCTCCATCATGATTTTGTACTTTAAATTAGGGTCATTAGGAATACAAAGTGCAGAGTTGACTTTCAAAGTATTCCTTCTTCATCGATTCTTGCTTGGCGCGCTTTACCTTCTTGCACTTTCTTCCTCATATGCATCGGCTCCGAGTGCGTAGCTTGAGCGACTTTAACTTTATCAATTAAAGTTAGTTCTACTCGTATATTCGCCATCATCACATGGGTCCCTAGAGTCTTTAACTCTATCTCCATCCTTTGCAAGTCACACAAAATGGGCCTTTGCGTTGACAATATCGCTTTTCGTGCTTGCATATGATCTTCCACTCGATCGTTAGCTACCACGTTAAACTTTTCGGGGATGGTATTGGATGGTATAATCATAATCTTTCAACAATTCAAGCCAACGTCGTTGTCACATGTTGAGTTCCTTTTGAGTGAAAAAATATTTGAGGCTTTTATGATCCGTAAAGATCTCCACTTTCTCCCCATACAAGTAATGCCTCCAAATTTTAAGTGCGAAGACAACAGCTGCCAACTCTAGATCATGAGTAGGATAATTCCTCTCATATTCTTTGAGTTGTCCTGAGGCATAGGCTATGACTTTCCCATGTTGCATGAGAACGCATCCCAACCTTTTGCCCGAAGCATCATTGTAGATGACAAATCCCTCCGAGCCAGATGGTATTGTCAGAACAGGTGCTGAAATGAGTCTCCTCTTGAGTTCTTCAAAACTCTTCTCACATTCTTTGCTCCAATAGAACTTTGTATCTTTAAAGAGTCAATTTGAGTTAATGGAGTAGCGATTCGAGAAAACCTTCCACGAATCTCCGATAATAACCACTAATCCGAAAAGCTACGTGCTTGATCATTTGATTTAGGTTGCTCCCGACTTTGAATAGCTTCAATCTTTGTCGGGTCAACAGATATTCCATGACTTGATACTACATGCCCAAGGAATGCTACTTCCTCAAGCCAGAACTTACATTTCTTTAACTTGGCATAAAGCTTGTCTTCACGAAGCTTTTGGAGTATCAGCCTCAAGTGTTGCTCATGATCTTCACGGCTTTTGGAATATATGAGGATGTCATCAATAAAGACGACCACAAAGTGATCCAAATATTCCTTGAATACTCGGTTCATCATATCCATGAAGGCGGCGGGGAGCATTAGTCGATCAAAAGACATGACTAAGAATTCATAATGCACGTCTCCAGAGTTACGAAGGCGTCTTTGGAATATCCTCGGTTCTAACCTTTAGTGATGATATCCGAAATGAAGATCGATCTTTGAAAAGAATTGTGCTCCTTCAAGCTGGTCAAACGGGTCATCAATGCGAGGAAATGGGTACCTATTTTTGATGGTGACATGATTCAACTCCAGATAATCAATACAAAAGTCGCATACTTCCATCTTTCTTCTTCACGAATAAAATAGGAGCACCCCAGGAGGCGTACTTGGGATGAATGAAACCAATGTCTAACAATTCTTGTAATTGGGTCTTTAACTCCTGAAGTTCAATAGGAGCCATTCGATATGGGGCTTTTGAAATGGGTTTTGTCTTTGGGTTCGAGTCGATACAAAATTCAATTTCACGCTTTGGGGTAGGCCGGGAAGTTCTTGAGGAATATCGTCGGAAAATTATTAACAATAGAAATATCATTCAAATTTGGCGTATTTTTGTTTAAATCACGTGACGTGAGCTAAGAAAGCTTGACATCCGTTTTTCAATAAGCGAATAGCTTTATGGCTTGAGATAGCCGTGATTGATTTTAATGGTTTGGTTGCTTGAATTAGCATAATAGGTTGATTAGGAATATGAAAGCTAACAACCTTACGAAAAATAATCAATTTTAGCATGATGAGTAGTTAACCAATCAATCCCTAGAATCACATCAAATGCAAGTATTTTCAATGAAATAAGATCGACGAATTAATGTGAGAGTACCGATTTGAACCAAACAAGACTTATAAGCGATGGATGTAATGAAGGTTTCTCCCAACCTGGAGTTTCCACAGATAAGTCAAAGTCTAATTTCTCGGTCAAATTTAATCGTTGGCGCAAGTAGGAGAAATAAAAGAATGGGTAGAACCGGTATCAAATAAGGTATAGACTTCGCTAGAGTTTATGATAAGCTTATCCGTGATGACCTCGTTCGGGTTCCTTGCTTTCTGGGAGGTCACAACAAAAGCTCTCCCTTGAACTAATGGTTTTGACTTGTCTGGGATAGTATTTTGTGTCACCGTTCCAACTGGACTTGTCTTCGGTGCACGATAAAATCGGGCTAGATGACCTTCTCTTCCACAATTATAACACGCTTTGGATGGCATTGCGCAGTTTGGACTGATATGTCCCTCCCCTCTGCATTTGAAGCATATGATAGGTGGTCGTTCTCCTTCCTTAACAACGGGTGCTAATGCTGACGTCTTTCCATCATTGTTGAATCTCCTCTTCTTGAAATGTCCATTCTTATTGTCTTGGCCATGATTACCACCGAAGTTGTTACCATTTATGGCATGTTGATTCCCTCCACGTTTGTTGTCAAAACCGATGGCTATTACCCTTTAGTATTTTCATTTTTATTGGTTTTTTCTCTTGGTTGCATTGACTCGTTATCGCTCTCCAATAACTGAGCCCTATTTATAACATCTGAATACAAACATAGTTTATTAGAATTAAGATATTGACGTATCTCTGGTTTCAAACCTCTTAAAAACATTCGCGTCATTCTTTCCTCGTTATCAACCAAGTGAGATGCAAACCGGGACAACTCGGGAAACTTAACCCGTCTTTGTGACTCACGGTCATATTGTTCTGCTCTAATTTGATGAACTCTACCTCTTTTATGTGATGAATACTTTCGGGAAAGTACTTGTCGTTGAATAGTTCTTGGAACTTCTCCCAAGACATCTTATCTTTAGTCGGCGGGTTGAGTCGCTTTCTGAATTCCCACCGATGTCTGCCTCTCCTCATGACATAAAGGTGGCAAAGGAACCTTTTGCTCCTCGGAGCATCCCAAGACATCAAATATCTTGGTGATCTGCTTTATCCATGCTTCCGCCTTAAGTGGTTTTGGCTCTCCAATAAACTCCGGTGGTCCCAGCTCCTTGAACTGTTTAGCGGTGACCGTCAAGAGAGTTTCCAATGTTTCCACCTACATTTTGGGCGAGGGCCTCCGCTCTGCTTTGATGTTGCATGAATATCATAAAGCCTCTGAACAATCCATCATTCATCATTTGGTCAGTGTTGTTGTTTGCATGAGGATTGTTGCCTTCCTGATGCACATTATCCTAATTATTGATATGTGGAGACTCAACGGTCTCCTGTGCTCCATTGATATTCTCAACATTCTTGGATGTCATTTTCAGATACTGTCACAAAACAAGGATTAGTTATCATATCACATATTATCCCTATACTCTAACCGATCAATTAAATACCAAATAAACTTAGGTAGGTCATACTAGCGAAGGAATTCCCCGTCTCTCCCCTCCTAGTTCTAGTCTCACATTTTAGCCAGGGATCATATCCCTAAGATTTGATACCAACTGTGATGCCCCCAAAATAGGTATACATCACCTATTACGAGTGCATGCCAAATACATGGTACAAAATTCAAATACAACTTAATTATACAACGATTAAAATACGACTAAACATATGATGTGAGTTTTAATACAAATATTGTCATCTAGGCAATATACAAACTCAATGGGGTCCTCATTACATTTATTATCACACTATTTCACGAATAGTGAGGACTACTAATGCTATCATCTAGGACCATCACTTTGTTCCCAGACTAGTCCTCGCTACGTTCTCATTTCACAAGAGAACAATGAAAGCAAAAGGGTGAGCTCAACTAGCCCGATAAAATATTATGACTAAGATAATGCGAGAATAAATTATTATTAGCCTTCAACGTGTTAAAGCGATAAAATATAACAAACATCAAGTTTAAGCTGCGGTGAAACAAGCAATCCATTAGAAGAGTCAAGTAGAGAATAAAATCTACTATCTTACATGATTTAAAAGGTTTTTCATTACTTTTATCGATGAGACTTAGCAATAAATAATCCACATCATCCACCTTTTACGGATCGAGGATATTCATTAGTATCACGACCACAAATTATCCATGCACTACGGGCCAAGGATATTCGTGTATTCATCAATGGTCATGATCATGCCAACAACTATCCATCAATGCACTACGGGCCAATGAGGACTTTTTCCACATCATTTGTAACATTACGGTCATGAATACACCAAATAATCCCTGGTCATAATCATACCAAGTCCATCTATGCACTACAGGCCACAGATGACTTTCAACATAATATAAGCATGAGGATGATGACAATGATATAACAAATCAATAAAACAAGTTCAAAATTAATTTATCCATAAACTAAAATTCAAATTATCATGATGATACTTCTTTGTGAGTAACACTTCAAGAATGCTCGAAAGAATATTTCCATGAAAAGATCTTTGGATGAAGCGAAATATCGAGGATATTCCACTAATTTCATGGAGTATAGAAGTCAAAACTTTAATCAACTAAGTATAATAAAGAATGAAATAACAAAATAAATCACCGGACATGCGATAGGCCCACAGAATGAAGTATTCCAATGAGAATAATAAATAATGGAACCGGTCATGCGTAAATGCACTGACAAGATATTCAACAATAATAATAAATAATGAAACGGTCATGCGTAAACGCATAGACAGGATGTTCCAACAGAATAAATAACAACGAAACCAGGTCATGCGTAAACGCACAAATAGGATGTTCCAACATAATAATAAAGAATGGAGTAACAGAAGAATTTCACCAAGTATAGGGTAGCCCACGTATACAGGTTATTCCAACAGAATAATAATGAATGGAATAATAGAAGTTCTCTTCATGAATAAGAAAGAAATAATACCCCTTACGAGTATAACAAATAACATCCTTTACCGTAAAAGAAGAGTATTTCGACTGGTAGGGCGAGGATATTCTTGAAGAAAACTTATACTACGCTCAAAGCTTATTACAACTCTAAAGAAATACGCTCAAGATTATAGAAGAATTCTCGAAACTTACGGTGTGTGTTTTCAATTCTAACTAAAGCATCCTATTTATAGAAAAATAGAAAGGATACTTATCTTTGCACTATGCAATAAAATATAATATATTCTAAATATATATATATATATATATATATATTTATATATTTTATTTAAAATCTAATAAAACAAATAACTTTATAAAAGTATTACATTTTATAAAAAAAAGGTTTTATTATGCAAAAATACTATGCGAGGCACTTTATGCAACACTATCGCATAATAAAATATAATATATTCTAGTTATTCTCTAATAAAACAAATAACTTTATAAAAGTATTCTATTTTATATAAAAAAGATTTTACTATGCAAAACACTATATATAATAGAATATTATATATTCTATTTATAGTCTAATAAAACGAATAACTTTATAAAAGTATTACATTTTATATAAAAAAGCTTTTACTTTTTATTGCATTAATAATACCAATAAAACAAAACTCATCATCATTATTATAATTCACAATATTAATCGACCGAATTCGTTCCCGGAAAGAGGGCTTTCAATAAGGATTTCTCCCTATTGGTAGCGCGATTAGATGACCAAACCTCTCCTTGACGAACTTCTAGACATCGTTAATATTGCAAATAATAATATTAATAACTTTGTCATCTCAATTATTGATTTAATAATATATAAAATATTGACAATAATTGAATCAAATAATGTGAGATCTTATCACGGCAATTCTTGTAGCAATAATTGAACAATACTTGGTGACTTATCACGTAAGCATCAATAATCAATACCGTGTGCTATCTTTGTGAAACTACGGCATTATTCTTGTACTTTTTAACAAGGGTGTTTCAACGATTAATGGTAAAACTTCCGTAGTTAGTTTCATAAAAAAGTATTTTTGTCGTTTTCTCGATCAAACAATAATTCCGTTTATTAGGGTCCATCAATGATTGTCTTGTTATCACGAATATTCCATGTTAAAACGAATATTCCCCGACCAATCGAATATTATATAACAACTTGCGTACTTTTCAAAATTTATAAATATTACCCACAACTATAACATTATATCAAATTCATTTCATAATATTCAAAAATGATATTTATAGAAAATTCATCTTTATTTATAAAAGTTGGGGTCTTACAATAACTGCCTCACTCTCATAACTCCACTACTTTTTAAAGGAGATTAAAACAAACATTAATTCCGCTAAGTTTTAATCATCATCAATGAACAAGTTTAAAACGAAAAGATTTTTTAAATATCTATTCAACCCCCCCCCCCTTCTAGATAACTATTGTTCCAACTAGGAACTAACAATTAGTATCAGAGCAGGTTTTATTTTACAGCTTATAAGCTTTAGTAGATCCAATGGCACACGTACCATTGGAAGAGGCAGCAAGCCACCAATATGAAACAAGGATAAATTTGCAAACTGGAAAGTCAGGATGCAAGCATACATGGACTCAATAGATGAAGATCTATTTGAGACTGTTCAGAATGGGCCCTATGTTCCAACAAAGCTTGCACCAACCACTGACGATCCAAATAGAATACAAATTAAAGTTAAAGAAGAGTGGACAGACAACGAGAAGAGAGCTGCCCAACTTGACAAAAAGGTCAAGAACATCCTGTTTCAATCCTTAGAAGATGATCTGTTCGAAAACGTTGTCAACAACAAAACAGCTAAGGAGGTTTGGGAGGCACTGCTCATCATGCACGAAGGAACTGAAGAAGTAAGAGAAAATAAACAATCACTCCTGACACAGCAGTATGAAATGTTTGCTCATGTTCAGGGAGAAAATGTAACTGCCACCTATGAGAGATTCAACGTTCTGCTCAACTCTCTACGAGCATATGGAAAGATCTATCCAAACAAAGATCTGATCATAAAGTTCATGAGAGCCCTATCAAGAAGGTGGGATGCCAAAACTACTGCTATAAGAGAGTCAAAGAATCTTCACGAGATTACAGTTCAACAGCTATATGACAATCTCCTGACATACGAACTGAAGCTGACTCAATGAGCAGAAACCCTATCAGAAAGAAGAAGGAAGGATAAGGGTGTTGCTCTCAAGGTAACTGAAGGTGCATCTAAGGTCAACACTGAGATTGACTCTGATTATGATGAAGACGATGATGAAGACCTTGTTATGCTGGTAAAAAGACTAAGAAGGTTCATGCGTAAAGGAAAAACCAGCAAGCCAAAGAAGGTCAAAGAATTACGGTGACCGAGAGCAAATGAATGATCTATGCAACAACTGCAAGAAGCCTGGCCACTTCATTGCCAACTGCAACAAACCTCTCAGAGAAGAACTAAAGAAGAAATCACATGCAAAGAAGGAATACAAAGGCAACAAAAGGCCTCAGAAGAGAGACAAAGGCCTGGTAGCTGGAGGATCGTGGAGTGATTTAGATAATGACTCCAATATTGATTCCGGAGATGATGAAGAACCACAAATGGCTAATCTGTGCCTAATAGCCAAACATGCAAAGGACAAACAAAATTTCAATATACATGATGTAAGTCTCGATGAGGTATTTGACTTTAACTCTCCTGATGTAGACATAAATGATTTAAGAACTGCACTGCATGGCATAACCACTGATCTACATCAATACATGAAGTGGTTCAGAGTTTTGTCTAAAGATCATTCACTTCTTCAAGAGGAGAAAAAGAAAGTTCAAGAAGAGCTTGAAATAGCCCTTCTAAGTACTAACCTTCTCTCCAAGCTTGAGGTTGAGAATGAAATCTTAAAACAGACAAATAAACTCAATACACAAAGAGAGTCTAATCTAACCTCTAAAATTGAGGAACTAGAAAAGACTATCTCTACATGGAACAAATCCTCATCATCCATGGACTCCCTACTCTCTAGTCAGAGAAGTACATTCGACAGAACATGCCTAGACATTGGGGAATCCATCTCAGAGCCATGTGTGGAAAAGACAAAGGAAACTAGCAATAGTAATGCCTAAAGTTTTAGTAGAAGCATTATCTTTGTGAAATCCTCACAGAGGGAAGAACCAGTTCAACCTTGATCTACTGTTTCCATTCATACTCAAAGGAGTAAAGGATCTCATGCTGGCTTGGGCTTCATAAAAGAAAAGAGTAATCCAACCACTACTCACCAACCTTGAAGAATCGTAGAGTCAAATAAGACCAACTCTACGAATCAACTAGGAAGGTACAGTAGAGGTAAGACACACTCGTCACTATTTATGAAACCCAATGACACGTGGAAGAATGAGAATCAGTTTAACAAAACAATAACTAAAGAACCACACAATTCCAAATTGAGGATGAATTATCATACACACACATGCATGCATCATATTAGATGTTTTATATGCAATAAATTTGGTCACAAGGCTGCCAAGTGTTATTATTATTCCATGCATGTGAGACCCAAGATCAAATAGATTTGGGTCCCCAAGGGCACTAACAAAATAGGACCCATGCAAATATGGGTACAAAAATGAAGGTTAAACTTTATGACAGAAAAGAGCTCCATGTGACGCCCCCAAATTCGGGTCCCTTCAAACCTCAGATCTGATCCGCTACGATACTACTATCGTCAAACTATTTATATTTTTCATTCATAACTTAATGAATAAAACTTTACTTATTACAATTTAGAATATAAATTCATTCCATTTCCAGGATCTGCACAATGACCCCAAACTTTTATAAGTGTCTAATACTGATCATTCACTATTCGTGTATTACATCACCTTCGATATTATAAAAATGCGGAATAATTTAAACTTTCTCAATCTGTTGAATAAAATCTTTTATTGATTTCATAACTTTGAACCAATTATAATTCTTGAATCAACTATATAATATGGTTCAACTATTAGAATTATTGTATAAGATTTTACATCTTGATTCGATATCCTCTATGTATTAACTAATACATCCTTACAATACAAAAAGTATTTAACATCGTAAGTATATATCAAGTACACTCCTAGAACCTAAACATGGTTCAAGTAATAATCTAAATAGTATCCTTCGTCGTGAAACTATCTACTTTGTCAACTAAGAAGCACAAAATCTTTCTTGTGAGTCTTTAACTTTTGCAAAAGTGGTTATTTTCAAGGGTGAGCTCGACAGCCCAGCAATTCTAACAGTTTTCATGCAGCACATAGCATATAATATCATATTCAGTTCATGCATTCATAATCAATTAATATTAACTACGCATGTTACTTCACACATAACATGCATAGAAATTTACTTCACAAACATATCATCAAAGATCAACTTTCAAATTTCAACTTTATCTCATATGCATTTCATATATATCGTCAATATTATCATAGAAAAATATAGCTCAACTAACATTTATCGAATTCATATATCAAATAGGAACTGAAAGACTTGCCTGATTCGTAGTTTATCAATTACAACTTAACTACTTAAAGCTTATTTGCACTGCGTGTATTCCTACACAGTTATATAATCATGGATTCATATCCATTAGTCATACATTTCATACGCTTCTTAATATAATAATAAATATTACATCATTTCTAACTAGGTTTGTAAAACCTTCATTTCACTTTCTCATCATACTTTTAGAATTGCTAGGTATGTATAGGTATTCCTTAACCATCCGTTTCTTGACATCAACATTCATATACATTTATCACACACTTGACTCGCTATGTGTTCGACACATATTTAAAGTTTATAGATACGTGATCTACGTCGCTCATATTCAAACTACTTAGTTTTTCATAATGATTTATTTCAATCAATAAAGCTTAACAACTTACTTTAACAAGATTCGATGATATAAGCTTTTAAACCATATATACTAATAAGCCTCTACTAGTATGCTTCACATGTATATAGCATAGTTCATTATTTGAAAACGATTTTAAATCACACTTGAAACGTCCAATTCATGCTTAGCAAAAAAGATGAACATAATCGCCATGTCTAGGGGCATAAGGCCTTCACGTTCACTTTTAAAAGTTATTCTAGGCCAAGGTAAATCAACTAGGTGCAACTTTTAATCTCATTTCATAGCTAACTAATCCATGAATATATGTTATCATGTTTAGAACTTTAAGTACACAAATTACTTTAAGTTCGTTCTTAAAGTTTCAAGTTTTCTTTAGAAATCATTTTCAACTAAGCTATTGTAAGTTGATAATAAGTAAAGTAACTTTAAATCACTTCTCATTCTTAAGTATACTCATA
Source organism: Panax ginseng (assembly GCA_020205605.1). Taxonomy (NCBI): domain Eukaryota; kingdom Viridiplantae; phylum Streptophyta; class Magnoliopsida; order Apiales; family Araliaceae; genus Panax; species Panax ginseng. The sequence goes on from CM035142.1 coordinate 26,198,985, forward strand.
ACTCAACAAGATGTATGTGTTAAAATATCATAACTTCAAAGACTCAAGGTTCGTTAATATTTGTTTTCAAAATCTCTAAGTTTCTTTTCAAAACACATACTAAAGTCATGCTAAAGCATTCTATAATGAGTAAGGTAATCTTATATGTCATGTCTATTATCATGCATTTTCATGTTACATCACTTAGAATAACATATTCCATCGTCGGAGCACTATACTTTCGCATGTGCTCGCTCGACGCCTCCATGGCCTTCGATTTCGTAAATACCACACACAAATGACTATTTTGACCCTTCCTAATGACCTCAAATTGAAACACTTAAAGAACACAAGTTGTAGGTCTATTCATTCTCGTTCCGGATCATCTTGAATTTCCTCAATCGGAGTTTGTATGAAAACGTTAAGGCCGTTTTAGCAAAACATGTTCATCGATTTTTTTCAAGATCATGGACCGACCACCTTTCACCGGCGCGGGGTCTTGCCTTAAAAATAGCCCACCAGGGCGGGCATAGCTACTATAAGTGGAAATTTTCATGCCCTGTTACGAGCTAACAAGCCAAACTTCCCTTCTAACCTTCATAATTTGAGTTATACATGTCCAAATTAGTCCGCTTTTCGATCTATGGATTCGTAATTCATAGAACTACAATATACTAGATACCCATCAACTAACATAAACATTAACTAACCCAAATATGAATCTATAACTCATGTTCATACAAATTGTTCATGTTTTGACAATTTAGCGAAATCATTCACTACTGAATTCGCTTTCTAAACCAAATTAGTTCGTTTAACTTAGTTGATTTCATATTTGACCATATTAACAATGTCTAACATCAATTCATGGATTATAACAACCCTTAGCCATCAATTTTATAACTCAAAAGCTACTTTTTCATGATATTTCTAAGGAATTGTAAAACATATGAATCAAGAACATATAAGTTAATGTTATTACCTCTTGATTGCTTGAAGTTGCTAATTCTAGCTCTTCAATCCTCCCATTTCTCTCAATACTACTGAACTTCCAAGTTCTTAGAACACTTGTATGCTCTCAATCTCACACTTAGCAATTCTCAGCAATGGAAAATAGAAGGAGATGGGTTTCATTTATAGAGAAACAAAAACACAGATATTGTCATCTCCCACTAAATTAAACACATGGATTGAAGGATTGTATGAAGGTTAACAAGGAGTTGTTGGATGGTAGTTGATTCACATCATTATGCCCACTCCCCTTTTCATCATTTGGAAGCTATGGATTTTGGAGAAGAAGAAGAAGTAAGCTAGACTAGGCCAATGGTCTATTCACGTGATGGAGGAGATGAGACTAATAAAATGGGACAAAAGCTATAACTCAAAGATTCCATATTATTATTATTAGCATACTTAGGTTTATATGATATTTTCCCCCAAATGTGCATACATATACACCCACTCACAAAGAATTATATAATCCATGTACATCGGTTTATTCCAATTAATATTTTAATTGGGCTAATTATAAAATAGTTGGATATTCTCAATCCATCATTTTCCATAAAAGTTATCACTCAAATACACTCAATTATTATAATGATAATTAATATCAATTATTTATTTACTCACCATTTATTTTCTCTTAATACTTCCCATTAATTCTCTCTTGGATTTAACTTCCTAGTTATGTCACACAAGACCTAATTATATGAACTTAGTAATTAATAGTCCACAAGCTTATAATAATATAATCTCACAAAATAATATTATTCTTAACTTTACATCATATAATATGGTCATGGAAGTGGTCCATTGCACCATGTTACATTTTATTGTCTCACTTGTACATAATGCTAGCATACAAGCTTTTATATGTATGTATTCATACTTCCTATATTATATAGTTACTATTGAAGTGTTCACTTCATTTCATATCATATAGATGTAGCTACTATATAATATAAAAAATCATTGCACATACAATTTAATTCTTTCAATTATTCATTCATTAAATTATTTAATGAATGTTTATTCATCACTTTGCCACACTAGGCATATCTCACAAGCTTACATTAAGCTTATTTTACTTATTCTCATTACTTCATTTCCCACCATATATACTATAATCAAAATTATGTACTTCTCCATAACATAACATAAGATATTTTTATCATGTTTTCTCTAAATATAAAAACTAATCATAATAACACGATTTACTCATTTTCTCAAGATATTATTCTTAATATAATATCTTTGTATTATTAAAATATTAAATGCATGACACACGTACACACTATATATAGAAAATAAGTTTATTTCCTATTATGATAAATTGTTTCCATCAACTTATATAGCAAATATGTTTTAATATATTTACCACAATACTTAATCACACACATTTCCTCGTACAAAGCTATATAAGGTAATATCAAAATAATATTCCCCATTTTATTAAAATAATCAAATGATAGAATTTATTTTAATATCCTTTAGTAGAAATATACTATAATCATTTCTCTTTCTTTTCTATAGATTGTCTCAACACAATTTCTTTAATCTATACATTTAACCATACTCAATATTAATCAATAAATCTCTAACCAATATTTATCTAAAGATATATCGATTTCTTCTCTTGTCAACAACGTACATATATACAAGTCTAAACCTAGAACACATCGAGTCTTTAATAGTATTCAATATAGTACACTGAGTGGTTTCCCACAAACAACCAACAAATTAGTTTTCGTTTCGTCTACACTATTTTCATAATGAGTTAGATCACCACTAATTAGTATATACCTCCCTCCTCTCTCTGAAGGAATCGTTTAGCCCAAATTCCTATACATCCACCATTAAATGATATGGTTGCCTGCGCTTTAGACTTGATACTTACTTATACAATACTCAAGAAATTGGTGATTATCAAAGGTATTTAATGTCACCAACTTATTATGATAAATTAATTTCACATAAATTATTTAATATCAATAGATAATTTTATCCATCTTCTTAATAATTTATCTTTACAATTCATAATAAATATATAATAATGATATATTTATTAAACACATAAATCACTTATTGCATAGTTTATATTACTTTATGCAACACCATTCCACTTACCTCACTTAACACATATATATTCTTAATCGAACCCTTCTCATTCCTTAAGAATTTTATTTACTAAATTCTTATTTTAATATTTTCTGAAAATTTGGGTTCTTACAAAAGTAGCATATGTGGAAGGTCTCCAACACAACCTTCTAAGCATCAGCCAACTCTGCAACAAGGGTCATCAAGTAACATTCCTCAACAACCAATGTCAAGTCAGAGATTTGAAGACATCTGCTGTAAAGCTAACCGGGACAAGAGAAAGAAATGTCTACACAATGGATCTTGGTCAACTGAGCTCTGACGAGATAATATTCTTTCTGGAAAAAGCATCTGAAGAAATGAGCTGGCTATGGCATAGACTGTTATCTCACTTAAACTTCAAAAGCATGTCCAAACTGGCATCAAAAGATCTCGTTGCTGGCCTACCTAAATTCAACTTCGTAAAAGAAATGCCATTCAATGCTTGTCAGCTTTGAAAGAAAACCAGAAGCTCATTCAAGAGCGAAACTGCCAACTCTATCGACAAGCCCCTGCAATTGCTCCACATGGATCTATTTGGGCCAATTCCAACAACTAGTCTTGGAGGAAAAAGATACTCTCTAGTTATAGTCGACGACTACACCAGATTCACATGGGTATTCTTCCTAACTTCAAAGGATGAAACGAGCTCCCAATTAATCAAGATGTTCAGACTTGTGATGAACGAGAAAGGAGAGAAAATCAAGGCCATAAGGAGTGATCATGGAAGAGAATTCGACTTCTCAAAAATGGACCAGTTCTACACAGACAATGGCATCAGTTATAACTTCTCAGCTCCACGAACTCCTTAACAATGGAGTAGCTGAAAGAAAGAACAGAACCTTGATAGAGGCTGGAAGAACTCTACTAGCAGCAACTCATCTGCCTGAATACTTCTGGACAGAAGCCGTCAACACTGCATGCTACACGCAAAATAGATCACTGATACACTCTACGATCAAGAAGACGCCCTACGAACTGTGGAAAGGAAGAAAGCCAAGTGTTATCTACTTTCATGTTTTCTAACAGGCATGCTACATTCTCAACAATGAAAGCGATGACTGACAAAATTTCAAATTAAGTCGAATGAAGGAATCTTTCTTAGATATGCCACAGATAGTAAGGCCTATAGAGTGTTCAACAAGAAGACACTGAGTGTTAAAGTCTTAATTCACATCATCTTTGATGAAACAGACTTAGACAATACAGTGCTTCAAGACACTACGACCGATAATGCAGACACTACGAATGAAGTTGTTGAGCTCAACACTACGATCGTTGTGCCAGATAGTGAAATCGTTGATCAAGAAAATGAGATCGTAGAGAGGTCTATGCAAGACAAAGAACCTCCACACCAAGAAGAAGAAATAGATCTTGAAGACTTAAGACAAGAAGGCATCGGAGATGGATGCCCTAGCAAGGGAACAGATGGGCGGAGATCACACTCAAGATCTAATCATTGGAGATCCGAGTGCTAGAGTCAAAACAAGAGCTGCAACCCAAAATGAATGCTTTTATCTAAGCTTCCTGTCACAAATAGAACTAAAGAAGATAGAGGATGCTATGGAAGAGTCCAGTTGGATAGAAGCCATGTAGGAAGAACTCAACCAATTTGAACAAAGAAAAGTATGGAGATTGGTACCAAGACCAAAGAGTCATCCTGTCATTGGAACTAAGTGGTTCTTCAGAAACAAAATGGATGAAGATGGAGTTATAACCAGGAACAAGGCAAGATTAGTGGTAAAGGGCTACTCTCAAGAAGAAGGCATTGACTACGATGAGACATTTTCACCTGTTGCTAGACTAGAAGCCATCAAAATATTTCTTGCCTTTGCTACTCACATAAAGTTCAAAGTCTTTCAAATGGATGTCAAAAGTGCATTCCTAAATGGAGAACTCCAAGAAGAAGTCTATGTAGAGCAACCTCCAGGTTTTATCAATCCATCTCTTTCCAATTATGTTTATAGATTAGACAAAGCCTTATATGGTCTTAAACAAGCACCTAGAGCATGGTATGAAACACTAACTAACTTCTTGATTGAAAATGGGTTCACTAGAGGTAGAGTAGATACCACATTATTTCTTAGAAAGCATAAAGACAAAGTCTTATTGGTTCAAATATATGTTGATGATATTATTTTTTGGTTCTCTTGACGAAAAGTTATGCAAGAGATTCTCGAAGATAATGCGAGCAAGTTTTGAAATGAGCATGATGGGTGAGTTGAATTTCTTCCTTGAATCGCAAGTAAAGCGCATGATGAAGAAATTTTCATAAACCAAGCCAAGTACATCAAAGACTTACTCAAGAAGTATGGCATGGAATCAACATCTCCCATGAAAACCCCAATTGCTCCTGCAACCAAGCTTGACAAAGATGAAAAGGGTAAAAGTATTGATATAACTCAATACAGAAGTATGATAGGCTCTCTTTTATATCTAACTGCCAGTAGACCAGACATAATGTTTGCAACATGCATATGTGCTAGATTTTAGGCTAACCCTAAAGAATTACATTTATCAGCTGTAAAGAGGATCTTCAGGTATCTCAATGGTACACCTTACTTGGGGCTTTGGTACCCCAAGGAATCCTCATTTGAACTAACAGGATACACAGATGCTAATTTTGCAGGATGCAAAATAGATAGAAAGAGTACTAGTGGCACATGTCAATTACTAGGAAACAGACTTGTGTCCTGGTTTAGAAAAAAGCAAAGCTCAGTGTCTACTTCAATTGCAGAAGCTGAATACATTGATGCTGGCAGCTGTTGTGCTCATATTCTACGGATGAAAAATCAGCTAGCTGATTATGGGTTTGATTTCAAATCTATTCCCATTCACTGTGCTAACACAAGTGCCATAACAATAACTCATAATCATGTTATGCATTCTAGGACTAAGCATATAGAAATAAGGTATCACTTCATTAGGGATCATGTGCAAAATGGAACCATATCTGTAAGACCCCAACTTTTATGAATAAAGAATAATTTTCTCGAATTATATTTTTGAATATTATGGTGTTGATTTGATATAATGTTATAATTGTGGGTAATATTTACAAATTTTGCAAAGTAAGCAAGTGGTTATATAATATTCGATTGGTCGGGGAATATTCATTTTATAGGGAATATTAAATGCGACGCAAGACAATCATTAATGGACCCCCAATGGAAGTATTGTCGTAGTTAAAAATGACAAAATTATCTTTCTATAAAAATAACTACGGAGTGTTACCGTTAAAACTATTGAACTACCGGTAGTAAAAAATACGATGTCTGGCGTGGTTGCATAGTAGCACACCTGTATTGATTATTGATGCTTACGTGAGAAGTCACTTAGTTATACTCAATTATTGCTACAGTAGTTGCTGCATCATATCTCTCATAATATTGATTAAATTATTGTTAGAGTATCATCTGCATAATATGATATATTATTAAATCAATAATTGAGACGGCAAAGTTATTCATATTATTATTTGCAATATTAACAATGTCTAGAAGTTACATCGAGGAGGTTTGGTCACCTAATTGCGCGCCAATAAGGAGAAATCCTTATCGAAAAGCCCCTCTTTCACGGAACGACACGGTTGTTAAATATTGTGAATTATGATATTAATGATGAATAAGTTCGTGTTGATTAAAGATGAATTTTATAGTTCCATTGTGTTGGACTTATTTGTGTTAGCATAATTGATGTTTGGAGGATATATTATTCAATCGGGTATTTGGGACACTTTTCGTGTCGAAGTACTATTCATGAATTACTATTCACTAGTTACTATTCATGGGTTACTATTCATGGGTACTATTCACCCGTAAGATATATTTCTTTTCGGTCCAAATCATTTTTGGGTACAATATTATTCCATGAGGAGATGTGCTAATTTTTCAGACCGTTGGTTGAAGATATAATAATAAATTAATATGGATGGCATTTGTGGAAAGTTATAATAGTAAATCAATATGGATCATTTGGTTTAAAGTTTTAATAGTAAATCGGTATGGATGAATTGCTTTAAGTTTTAATAGTAAACCAATATGGACCGTCCGCTTAAAAGTAAATCAATCTGAATTTGTTCATGAATTAGTTTCTATTCAGATTCATTCTCCTATAAATAGAAGCTCATTCCTTCATTATTTCTTACGAATTCACTGAAATTCTAGAGAAAACTATAGAGAAAGAAGAAAAGTATTTTGTTACTTCACTTTTCCAATATCCAGTTTCTTCTAAGGTAGGGAATATTATTTGTTGTACCCGTAAGGGGTATTATTTCTTTTGTATTCATGAAGAGAACTTCTGTTATTCCATTATTTATTATTCTATTGGAATAACTTTTGTATCTGAGCTAAGCTACCCTATACTTGGTGAAATTCTTCTGTTATTTCATTATTTATTATTCTGTTGGAATAACCTGCTTGTGCGGTCTATCGCATGCATGGTGCTTTCTTTGGTTATTCCATTCTTTATTATACTCAGTTGGTTAAAACTTTGACTTCTATACTCCATGAAATTAGTGGAATATCCTTGATATTTGCGCTTCATCCAATATCTTTTCATGGAAATATTCTTTTGAGCATTCTTGAATTTTACTCTACAAAGCAGTATCATGTTGACAATTTGGACGTTATCAGTTCCTAGATAAATTAATTCTTGAACTTGTTTTATTGAATTCTTATATCATTGTCATCATCCTCATGTTTATATTTTGTTGAAAGTCATATGTATGGCACTGTAGTGCATAGATGGACTTGGTATGATTATGACCGAGGATTATTGATTGTAATCATGGCCCGTAATGTTACAAATGATGTGGTAAAAGTCCTCATTGGCCCGTAGTGCATTGATGTACAATTGTTGGCATGATCATGACCATTAATGAATACACGAATGTCCTTGGCCCGTAGTGCATGGATAATTTGTGGTCGTGATACTAAAGAATATCCTTGGCCGTAGTGCAGGGGTGATTCGATGATGTGGATTATTTATTAAGCTGAGTTCCAGCGATAAAAGTGATGAAAACCACTTTTAAATCATAGAAGATAGTAGATTTTATTCTCTACTTGACTCTTCTAATGGATTGCTTGTTCCGCTGCAGTTAAACTTGATATTTATTATATTTTATTAGTTTAACATTGTTGAAGGCTAACGACAAATTATTCTGCATTATCTTAGTCATAATATTTCTTACTGGGCTAGTTGAGCTCACCCTTTTGCTTTCATTGTTCTCTTCAAGAAATGAGAACGTAGCAGGGACTAGTCGGGAAACATAGTGATGGTCCTAGATGGTGCATTAGTAGTCCTCACTATTCTGTGAAATAGTGTGATAATAATTGTAATGAGGACTCCTTTTGAGTTTTTATACTCTTTAGTAGACAATATTTGTATTCAAACTCACAGGTTATGTTTTGTCGTAATGACGGTTGTATAATTAAGTTGTATTTGAATTCAGTACCTTGTATCTGGCGAACCAAGATGGGTGATGTATACCTATTTTGGGGGCATCACAGTTGGTATCAAAGCTTAGGGATATGATCACTGGCTAAGATGTGAGAATAGAACTAGGAGGGAGAGACAGAAATTCCTTAAGCTAGTATGACATACCTAAGTTTTTTTTTTGGTATTTAATTGGTCGGTCAGAATATAGGGATAATATGTTACATGTCAATTAACCTTTTGTTTTGTGGCAGTATCTAAAAATTACATATGAGAATGTTGAGAATAGCAATGGAGCATAGGCGACCATTGATTCACCACATATCAATAATCAGGATAATGTGCATCAGGAAGGCGACAATCCTAATGCAAACAACAACACTGACCAAATGATGAATGATCGAATGTTCAGAGGCTTTATGCAATTCATGCAACAGCAGGCGAGAGCGGCTCTTGTCCAAAATGTAGGTGGAAACACTAGAAACTCTTGGACGGTCACCGCTAAACAGTTCAAGGAGCTGGGACCACCGGAGTTTATTGGAGAGCCAAAATCACTTAAGGTGGAAGCATGTATAAAGTAGATCACCAAGATATTTGATGTTTTGGGATGCTCCGAGGAGCAAAAGGTTCCCTTTGCCGCCTTTATGTTGCGAGGAGAGGCAGATTCTTGGTGTGGAATCGGTAAAGCGTACTCAACTGCTCCGCATGGAAGATGTCTTGGGAGAAGTTCCAAGAACTATTCAACGACAAGTACTTTCCTGAAAGTATTCGTCACATAAAAGAGGTAGAATTCATCAAGTTGGAGCAAAATAATATGATCGTGTCACAGTACGAAGCCAAGTTTGCCGAGTTGTCGGTTTGCGTCCCACTTGGTGGATAATGAAGAGAGAATGAGCGGATGTTTTAAGAGGTTTGAAGCGGGAATCGTCAATATCTTATTTCTCATAAACTGTGTTTGTATTCAGATGTTATAAATAGGACTCAGTTAGTGGAGTGCGATAACGAGTCAACACAACCAAAAGAGAGTAGCCAGAAAAATGATAATACCAGTGAGAGCAGTCATCGAAGCGGTGACAACAAGCGTGGAGGGAATCAACAGGCCAGAAATGGTAACCACTTTGGTGGTAATCAGGGCCAAAACAATAAGAATGGCCATTTCAAGAAGAGGAGATTCAACATTGATGGAAGGACGTCAGCACCAGCACCCGTTGTTAAGGAAGGAGAACGACCACCTATCATATGCTTCAAATGCGGAGGGGAGGGACACATCAGTCCAAATTGCGCGATGCCATCCAAAGCATGTTATAATTGTGGAAGAGAAGGTCACTTAGCCCAATTTTGTCGTTCACCAAAGACAAGTTCAGCTAGGATGGAGGCACCAAAGGCCATCCCAGAAAAGTCAAAGCCGATAGTGCAAGGGAGAGCGTTTGTTGTGACCTTCCAAAAAGTAAGGAACCCAAATGAGGTTATCACGGGTAAGCTTATCATAAACTCTAGCGAAGTCTATACTTTATTTGATACTGGTTCTACCCATTCTTTTATTTCTCCTACTTGCGCTCAACGATTAAATTTGACTCCGGAGAAATTAGACTTTGACTTATCTGTGGAAACTCCGTTGGGAGAAACCTTCATTACATCCACTGTTTATAAGTCTTGTTTGGTTCAAATCGGTAACCTCACATTACACCAATCGATCTTATTTCTTTAAAAATACTTGCGTTTGACGTAATTCTAGGGATTGATTGGTTAACTACTCATCATGCAAAAATTGATTGTTTTTGTAAGGTTGTTAGTTTTCATATTTCTAATCAACCTATTATGCGAATTCAAGCGACCAAACCATTAAAATCAATCACGGTCATTTCAAGCCATAAAGCTATTCGTTTATTGAAAAACGGATGTCAAGCTTTCATAGCTCATGTCACAGATTTAAACAAAAATATGTCAGTTTTGAATGATATTTCTATTGTTAATAAATTTTCTGATGAATTTCTTGAAGAACTTCCTGGCCTACCCCCAGAGCGTGAAATTGAATTTTGTATAAACCTTGAACCTGGTACAAAATCAATTTCCAAAGCCCCATATCGAATGGCTCCTATTGAACTTCAGGAGTTAAAGACCCAATTGCAGGAATTGTTAGACATTGGTTTCATTCGTCCTAGTATGTCTCATTGGGGTGCTCATGTTCTATTCATGAAGAAGAAAGATGGGAGGATGTGACTTTGTATTGATTATCGGGAGTTGAATCATGTCACCATCAAAAATAGGTACCCATTGCCACGTATTGATGACCTGTTTGACCAGTTGCAAGGAACAAAATTCTTTTCAAAGATTGATCTTCGTTCCGGATATCACCAATTGAAGATTAGAACCGATGACATTCCAAAGATGGCTTTCAGAACTCGGTACGGGCATTATGAATTCCTAGTCATGTCCTTTGGATTGACTAATGCTCCTGCTGCCTTCATGGATATGATGAACCGAATATTCAAGGAATATTTGGATCAGTTTATGGTCGTCTTTATTGATGACATCCTTATTTATTCCAAAAGCCATGAAGATCATGAGCAACACTTGAGGCTGACACTCCAAAAGTTTTGTGAATACAATCTTTATACCAAGTTGAAGAAATGCGAGTTCTGGCTTGAGGAAGTAGCATTCCTTGGGCACGTAGTATCAAGTCATGGAATATCTGTTAACCCGGCAAAGATTGAAGCTATTCAAAGCTGGGAGCAACCTAAATCAGTGACCGAAGTACGTAGCTTTCTCGGTTTAGATGGTTATTATCGGAGATTCGTGGAAGGATTTTCTCGAATCGCTACTCCATTAACTCAGCTGACTCGAAAAGATACAAAGTTCAGTTGGAGCAAAGAATGTGAGAAGAGTTTTCAAGAACTCAAGAGGAGACTTATTTCAGCACCTGTTCTGACAATACCATCTGGCTCGGAGGGATTTGTTATCTATAGTGATGCTTCGGGCAAAGGGTTGGGATGTGTTCTCATGCAACATGGGAAAGTCATAGCCTATGCCTCAAGAAAACTCAAAGAATATGAGAGGAATTATCCTACTCATGATCTAGAGTTAGCAGCTGTTGTCTTCGCACTTAAAATTTGGAGGCATTACTTGTATGGGGAGAAAGTGGAGATCTTTACGGATCATAAAAGCCTCAAATATTTCTTCACTCAAAAGGAACTCAACATGCGATAACGACGTTGGCTTGAACTGTTGAAAGATTATGATCATACCATCCAATACCATCCTGGAAAAGCGAACGTGGTAGCTGACGCATTAAGTAGAAGATCATATGCAAGTACGAGTGTGATATTGTCAACGCAAAGGCCCATTTTGTGTGACTTGCAAAGGATGAAGATAGAATTAAAGACTCTAGGGAACCATGTGATGATGGCGAATATATGAGTAGAACCAACTTTAATTGATAAAGTTAAAGCTGCTCAAGCTACAGACCTGGAGCTGATGCGTATGAGGAAGAAAGTGCAAGAAGGTGCTATGCCGGAAGCAAGAATCGATGAAGAAGGAATACTTTGAGTCAACTCCAGACTTTGTGTTCCTAACGACCCTAGTAAGTTGATTGGCTCTGGAGCAGCCACTTTTAAAGGATTGTTGTTTCCTTTGAGTTGAATTGCTGGTATGGTGATTGATTTGTTAATCCCATCAGTTTCTGTGGATATGACTGCTACTGATCCCTTCCACTTAGTAGGACATGTATTCTCACTCTCACGTAGCACAGTATCATTGTCTGCTAGTTGCAGAACACCACTGTCAATTAGATTCTGGATAAGGTGGCGGAGTGCCCAGAATTCTTCTGTGTTGTGACCGTGAGAATGGGAGTGATATTGACATACTCCATCAGAATTGAACCGTCTGGAACGGGGATTAACTGGAGGAAGAAGGGAAGTGATTCTTCCTTCATTGATCAGCATCTGCAGGATTTCCTCCATAGGTTAGCCAAGGTATGTAAATTCCCTTTTATTGGCGAAATCCCGATGGGCTTTGGCATTTGCTCTCCTTATCACTTTGTCCTCCAGCATTTCATTTTCTGAAGGTGACAAGAGTATATTCGTGACAAGAGGGAGGAGACTAGCATGCTCCTGGTTAACCAACTGGCGTGTTACTTGATGTTGATAAGTTACCAGTTCTGCCAATTGTTCAATTTGTTTGCATAGAGCTTTCATCTTACGTTCCATTGCAAAATGGAATTTGGCATAATCCCATTTGTCAACCCCGTCTTTGGTGGTCTGAGATGACTCGCCATTGAAATTGGAACTCTATCCATTGCTCCAATTAATCATGTTGACCTCTTCTTCTTTGTGTTGAGGAAGAGGATTGTCTTGTACGTGAGGTTGATCTGGTTTGGTGACCACGATCTCACCATTGTCTATCAGGTCTTGGATCTTGTGTTTGAAGGCCCAACAATCTTGAGTATCATGTCCAGGTGCCCCGGCATGATAAACACATTTCTGAGCAACATTGAAACCCCGTCCATTAGGGCTGGCTGGTGAAAGAATATGCGTGATTTTCTTCTGTGTTGTCAGAAGAGTGAGAATATTCTCGAGTGAGTCCCCTTAGGGTGTGAACACTCGAGGGCGTTTGACTTCTCCACCTTTTGGTATTGGAGGGTTTGAAGATCGTAGCAAAAGGAGTGTAACTTCTCCTTTGAATAGGCATGTTCGATTACCTTTTTGACCACAGTAGTATCGTGGAAACATCTTCCTCTTTCTTTTTATGGACCCTCCGGGGGTTATTCCATAATTTCCGGATTGGATGTGCTCAGCAACAACTTTAAGGGCAGCTAGGTCTTGAATTTTTCCGGACTTCAATCCCATCTCAGCCATCTCCCCATGTTTTACCATTTCAGAAAAAGGTTTATCGATGCCGGCTAAAACTCTTTTATAGAAAGGAGCTTCTTGTATGTCTTTGAAAGTCATGACCATTTCTGATTCTGTCATAGAAGGAATAACTTGGGCAGCCAGGCGTCTCCACCTTTGAGCATACTCTCTGAAAGACTCGTTAGACTATTTCTTGACCTTGGTAATTTGATACTGGTCAGGATCCATCTGAGACTGGAAGATGTATTGTGTGAGGAAGGCGTGTGCTAGCTCTTCCCAGCTATAGATCTTTGAGTTTTATAATCTGGTATACCACGAACGGGCTTCTCCAGTCAGACTTTTCTGGAATAGCTGCATTCTGAGCTTCTCGTCCTCTGCATAAGATCCAAGTTCTCCAATAAACACCTTCAAATGTGTGTAAGGATCTCCTAACACGTCATATTTTTCGAAGTCAGGAGTCTTAAACTTTTCTGGATAATGAACACCAGGGAATATGCATAGGTCAGCATATGAAATACTCCTATGTGTTCCAATTCCTTTGATAGCACGAAGGGTCTCTTCCATTTGGAGGACTTTCTTTTTGATGTCACCGGTATCTGGATCTCCTGTGAGATGTGTGGCATCATGAATTTTGTTGGTCGTATCCAACTGCAGTTCAGGTATCGTAATGACCTTGGTTCCCCCTTGTGTAGAGGATTCAGCATGTATGGGTATCTTTGGACCCTGAGTAGACTAGTGTAGTTCTTTAAGCAGAACAACCAAATTTGTAATTTGTTTGCTTAATCCGTTGAATTCTTTGGGAGAAACTAGATTAAGGTCAATCTGGTCAGATGATGACATGATTGACTATAGGCTTGCAGCCTTTTTGGATTTTGCCCGGGTAGTAGGTTCGATTGGTTCCGTACGAAAGACTTGTATAGTTTAGTTTTTAGGGAATGTATAAAATAACATGCTATGTGATATTTCCGTTTTAGGAATTTTATCCTGCAACACAGATGTCAGCTGTTTGTAATACAGGATAACATGTTTAAATTAAATATGTATGTTTACACATTTCTTCGTATTTCTCATTACATGGAGATAGATATGGAATGAAATTAAAAGTAATTGTGTTTACAAGTAATTAAAATGAGAAAGCATGAAGAGACTTTCCTCCGTATTGGTTTATCAGAGGCTGACCTATGTTAGGTTACTCTCGCAGCTTTTTGGTATGAAGGTTCCCAAATCATCACAATTTACTCAACGGGAAATTAATTCGGTCTTTCAACTGGAGCGAATTTGGGTGGTGCCTTTCCTGAGCCTCGCAGGAATTAGTCTTCCTACGAGTCCAGTAATCAAACACCGACAGGATAGCCTCCTGGTGGAGGGACCACACAACATACATTCACATACATCGCGTCTCACCGTATGGAAATGATGACATGTGCGAAGCACTAATATCATAAGCAGATAAGGTGCGAAGCACTAAGTGCAATAAGTAAATGCATCCGTACACATTCATCATAAATGTAAATGCAACATCCATACACAAGCAGATAATATTTTTAAAAAAAATTGGAATAGCGGCTTAAGTCCTCTTACTGGAGTCCCCAGCAGAGTCACCACTTGTCGACGTCGGGATTTTTAGTTGTCCCTTTCCGTTACTTGTTCTTTGGTGTTCTCATGTTAGGTGAGATTTGTTTGAAAAAAAAAGTGAAAAAAGGTCCGACATGTATAATGTCGGCGATGGACTGTTAAGAGTCGCCAGTTAGTTTTTTTAAATGATTGTACCAACACAACCGAGAAAAGGTTTATACATTGACCCAGTGATGTGACACTGCTAAACGGGTCGGTGAAACCGAGATTCATTAGGGTCCGGGGACTTGATTATGCGGAGGGAAGGTGTTAGGCACCCCCCCGACATCTGTGTTACCACGGTGACCGCCTCTTTTCAAGAAACTATTATTTGAATGTGTATGTGTGTGTGGGTCAATGTGCTATTTATTTGAAAGTTGTGCTAGGCCTCGTTCGCACCTATATACACAGGGTTTGAATTTATGTAAAAATTCAATTTTAGCAAGATATGGCAGTGATGTTTTATAAAAGAGGTTTTCAAACCCTTGTGCTCAATAGTAATTGAGACCTTTTACACTTCCATTTTATTAAGTGTTCGGCTTGATTGATTTTATTTTTCAAGATGCGAAGCATCTATAAGAAAATAATGTACAAAATAATGCCGATTTCCTCGTGGGTATGAAAATCATCTGAGGAAATTCAGACATCGCAGAATAATTAACAAGCTGCTTACACCTGAAAATGTCCATCACGGGAACCGAATCTAGATCCAATAGACTTAATCTGTGATCACATGATTCCTAGGCTCACATGATACCGCAATTTGTATGAAAGTAGTAAGCAGGTATATATATAAAAGTTGTAAATATATATATACATACATGATCAGCCACCACGACGCACCTCCATGGGGGATCAGAAAATGTAAATAAAGCTATAAAAGTTATCAACCGCCACAGAGGAAACTCCAAAGTGACGAAACGTAAATAAAGTCAGAAGCGATCAACCGCCACAATTAAACTCCAGTGAGACGAAAAACATAAAGAAAGCTGTAAAAGCGATCAACTGCCATAAAGTAAACTCCAGGCATAACGAAACAAAAAGAAAGCTATAAAAGCGATCAACCACCACGAAGTAAACTCCAGGTGGGACGAATATATATATATATAAGCAGTTAAAAGCTCCAGACCGATGTCTAGGCTCAATCGAGGCATAAATCGATAATGTTAGTCCATATATATATATATATATATATATGTATATACAAACTGAAATAAAACCAAATAAAACCACGGACCAAAGAAGGGTGTATGCAAAGATGAAGAGAAAGGCTTTAAAGTGTGTGAGAAGGCTTACAGTGGGCTGCCAAAGTAGACTTCTATATCATTAAAGGGATGAACACTCGGCTCCCACCGGTGCAAAAGTAGCTATATGTGAGCTCACAAATGTATAAAATGATAAAGCACTCAGTATAGAGAGAGTACAGAGAAAATTTGACAGGGCTTCCTCGCCTTTCTTTTTACTTCAAATGGCCACCCCAATCCCTCTATTTATAGAGGGGGAGCCAGCAGTGTACTGCTGACCAACACAGTGTACTGAGGTTGCCCTTTAGTTGCCTTGGGTTTTGTGTGTCGCGTTGTCTCATAGTACGTGCACGTAAGCACTATAATGTCCGCTCGATCTTTCAGAATTGCAATCCGGGCATCCGACTGAGGTATATAGGACCTATTTCGGACCGCCGTTGTCGAGAGTTTGTTGCCTCTTTTTTAGTTTAACAAAAGAGCTCTAACTCATGCAAGCATACATGTGCCAACAAGCAATACAGAGTTAGTCGAGTATCTATCCACGGATAAAGCTGTCTAAATTAAACTATTATGCATCAACTATGTAACGACCCCAAAATTCATACAATTTAATTCTCAACTTTGATCGTTAATAACACATCTACCTTCTGATTTTACATCATTATTCGATGCTAAACATTATAAAATACGAAATAATTTTAACTTTTATGTCTTCTTACTTTAATTCCTTGAATCAAACCTTTATCATCTACATGTCTTTGAATCAATCTTATTTTATGATTCACTTTATCACTATTATTATATAAAATTTTACATTTCAATTCGATAACCTTTACATATCAGATAACTCTAACTTTAGCTTTACAACTCAACATAAAATTATACATCATAAAACATTTAGTACATCTCATGAATCTTAATCATGGTACAAAGAAATAACAACTTTTGTTAAAATATTAATCTCTGTGTATTATTTCTGATCCACGTCATTCAAGTAGCATATAGTGTTACCTTCAATCCTTGACTGCAAAAATGGTTATTTGCAAGGTTGAGCTCGACAACCCAGCAAAATCTAACAGTTTTCATGCATCACAAAGCACATAATAACATGCTCAACATATAAGAATAATCATAAAACAAACATAGCATACATGGTGTAGTTCACATAACAACTATAAAGATTGAGTTCCTTACTCAATCATCATTCATAGCTCAATCATCATAGTCATAGATTGACTTTCACATTTCATACTTTTGATATATACAATACATCATACACTAAAATTTTAAAGCAGTTCATCATCAAGTTTACATAGCAAAAAGGAACTGAAAGACTTGCCTTTACCGGCGTTTTACCAAAACGCTAATACTTCGCGTCCTTGCACAACCTACACTGTATGTGAGATTGATAATAAATAAAATCAATACTCAATCTCATTATCAAATTTATTCTAAGACCTTAATTTATCTTATTTGTGACGACCCGGGGTCTTACATTATTATCCTTTATAATGTCGTTATAGAGATCTAACTATTTTATATGCAACTCGATTTTATTTTTCATTTTCATCACCACACATGCTAGACTATCACACGTGTAGTTTAATGTGCGTATATCACACCATTTTATTATACCACTTTGGTTTCAAAAATGCATATTCAACACATTGTTTACATGTTTAATTTTACTTCAAAAATCAAAAATTGCCCTTTTGGATTTTTTTCCATTATTATTCTTGTATTATCATCTTTTCATACTTAGATATCTAATATTAGCCATTAGTTAGACACTTTTATACCAAAGTTTAGAAAATACTATTACTCTTAGGCATTTTATCGAGCACGTTATGTGCACACATTAACTTATCTCAACTCTTGATCTTAAATGGTTAATTATGCATAGAATATGATAACACATATCTATACTCATTACATATGTCAAAACATATTTTTAATCATCAAAATATATCATCACCCAAAATCTTAATTCAAACAGAATTATAAAACTCATCTTCACAATTTCTTTAACAAAACATTGTTTTTGTTTTTAACATAACTCCTTCGTTACATGTCCATTTTTGTTACTTCTTATATAGAATTAACCCTTACTCAGTGTACTACAACCTCATCTAGGCCTTAAAGTCAGACCCTTATCCATCTAAACCAGATTCTATAATTCATCAACTAGTCTAGAAAATTCTATTTTCTTCTAGCTTTTTTTCTTCTTCTTCTTCTTTTTCTAGCTCATCTCAATTCCTCTATTTCTCTATATCTCTCTCAATTTCTCAATACAACTTCTACATAAAAATTATCTACATTATGAAGAACATAAAAATATAATTAAAGCAAGGAATTTAGATTATAACTTTATTAGTATGAATTTAAGAGAGAGATGGAGATGATGATGATGGGGCATGTTTTGTCTTCTCAAAGCTTTCCCTTCTTCTTCTTTTTCTTCCTCTTCTTCTTCTCCTACAACTCTCTCTAACTCTCTTCTTCTTTCTTTGGTTTGTTTTCTAAAACTAACATACTAACTTGTAGTATATATATATAATATACAATACTAGTAATATATAATATATGTAACTCCTAGTAATTATTAGATATACTAATTACTAGTTAATATATAGGTTACACCAATTTGAACTTGAAAAGCCTAAAACCATGTTTGGCAAATACTCATTATTTTAATTAATCAATAGCTTAACATCAATCAATCTCATCAAATTGTCACATAATTATATTTACTTGTTAATTATAATTTTGTGTAACAATCATCACATAACTCATCTAATTTAATTATCTCATTTAAATTAGAACTATAACATAAAATTATTATATTAATTAAATTAAATACTAATTATTCATCTAATTAATCTACTACACTTAATTACATTACTCTATAATCAAAACCAAATTTATTTATTTAACTCAATAAATAATTCAATTAAATATTTATATATATTAAAATTAATATATAAAATTCTCTTCACATCAATTCACATATTCTACAATATAAGACATACATACTCACACCCTTTGAACATATCTCATAAATAATACTTTTATTTATAAAATTCTTATTTATAAATTCTAAAAATACAGGATGTCACATCCTTCCTCTCCTTATAAGGATTCCGTCCTCTAATCACCGAAAACCCTACCTTACTCGTGTTTTCCTCAAATCTATTCATTGAATAACTTCAACACATTACCTTAATATAGGTTTTATATTTTCTACTCTCACCATTCTTGTTAATAAATTCATATAAGTTTTATTTCATAATATTTACTTAGACTCAATTATATTTGAGTATTACATATTCTTTGACCCGTTCATTATCTTTCTCTAAGGATCATTATCATATATTATATGATCAAACTCTCGGGACATTATCATATATTAATCTTTATTCATTCAATCTATCAAAGTAGATTTTTACGTTACTACTTCATTATTTCATTGGTTTCTATAACCACTTTCTTTCCACAAGCATCATTCTACAATTATTAAACTTTTCTATTAAAAGTTTCACATTATTCTTTGATAACTCACATCCTTCTCACTTCAAAAAAAAATTTCTCACTTATTCAACATATCCATCATTCAGTGTCGCATTTTATGTGACAACCCCAAAATAGGTCCATTCCATCCAACCCATTCTGAGTCGCCAAATACATGGTACAGAAAACAACTACAACTTTATTACAACAATTGTCGTGCAAAATACAACAACATAAATGCTGTGAGTTTTGATACAAATATATACCAACTGTGACTCATGTCCCAACCTTGGATAGCACGTCACAATGACACCTTACATAAAGGTACAGTCAAAAACTGTTTTACAAATTAGAATCTTTGGACAGTGCTCAAGAAAACCTTCGTACATGGGAGGCCATGCGTCTAGGTTATGATAGATAACATATGCCCACAAAATTATCCTTGGTTGACCCAGTAGACCCCAAAGAAAAACGAGAAGATTACTATCATATTTTTTCCAATGGTGAGTCTTCTTTTGACATATAATTATCTCTACTGTCTCTAATTGAGAATTATACTTCAAATAAACTCCAAGATCATATAGGTAGTGCTCGTAGATATACTCAGTAAGTGGATGAGCTGAACACTATCTTATGATGACACGAGGTTGTATGTTATTAGACATCTTGTATGATAGTGGCAAAACACCCTTCCAACGTTGGGTTCGCCTCACCCTATTTGATTCACCAAATATAACTACTAAATATTGTATAGAATACAACACACTTTTTCTATACTATTTAGGGAGAACCTCCACAGCTAGAGACCACTGTTCTATTCCCCTATTATTCCCCACTCGACCCAGCTACACTTTTATTACCTGAAAGGAATTGTGAAGCAAAGGGGTGAGCACAACTAGCCCAGTAAAGAATATCATGACTAAAGATAATTAAATTATCAATAGCCTTCATCAATAATAAATTAGAGATTTAGAACATATGGTAGATGATAAAAATTTCAACCATAGTTGCAGCGGAACGAGCAATCCATTAGAAGAGTCAAATAAACCATAAAATCTATTATCTTCTCCACATTAAAAGTCCACCAACAATGTTTTATCCCTGTAACATTAATCAACAGTTCCTTTCCACAATTATATGAATAACTCATAATCATAATTGTGATTCTAAATTCCTCTTCGCATCCAGGACGAAGATAATTTTCATCATATGTCTTTACCTGAAACATCAAAGATCATGGTTATACCAAATCACAGTTCCTATTTATAATCATACTAATAAATTCATCTTTGCACTATGGGCCAAAGATATTCATCAACAGTTCATCTTTGCACTACAGGCCAAAGATATTCAACAACAGTTCATCTTTGCACTACGGGCCAAAGATATTCAACAACAGTTCATCTTTGCACTATAGGCCAAAGATATTCAACAACAGTTCATCTTTGCACTACGGCCAAAGATATTCAACAACAGTTCATCTTTGCAGTACAGGCAAAAGATATTCAACAACAGATCATCTTTTCACTACGGGCCAAAGATATTCAACAACAGGTCATCTTTGCACTACGGGCCAAAGATATTCATCAATAATTCATCTTTGCACTACAGGCCAAAGATATTCAACAACAGGTCATCTATGCACTATGGGCCAAAGATATTCATCAATAATTCATCTTTGCGCTACAGGCCAAAGATATTCCTCAACAGTTCATATTTGCACTACATGCCAAATATATTCATATCTCAAAGAAATATATAATCATTTCAGAATTTATATAAACAATAATTATAACCATGTTAATCAATTCATCTTTACACTTAAGCTAAAGATATTCAATTATAAATTCAATGGTCATGATCATACCAGTTAGCAATTCATCTTTGCAATACAGGCCAAAGATATTCCTCAGTCACGATCATACCAATTATTTACCCATCTTTACACTCAAGTGAAAGAGAAATTCAACATCTGGGTTATAAAAATGTTATATATGATAATAAAAATAATATGATCAACAACTGCATTTATTTTCAAGAGCAACAATCATAAATCAACGATAACTTGTGAATAGTAACTCGTGAATAGTAACTCATGAATAGTAACTCGTGAATAGTACTCCGTATTCGTACATAGTACCGTATACTTAAAATAATGTCATATACGTAAATAGTGCCATTAACATGAATAGTGCCGTATACGTGAATAGTAATCCCGACTCAAAAAGGTAGAAATTCCACAATAAAATCTATACCAATATTTCAGTATAATGATATTGAAAGAATAACATCATTAGAAAGAAAATAACATCCATTACTATCCCTTACCTCAAAAGAGCAGTACTTCTGACTGGATATCGGATATGACGCTGAAGAAAACTTGCACTGATGAATAGCAACTCACCAAGTATCTAAATACTCATAAAATACACTAGATAATCTAGAGAGAAAAAGAGAGAAAACTTATGAATTCTGGTGTGATTTTCAATTTTAACTTAGCCCTCTATTTATAGGAAAATGTTAGCACGCCGAAGCAGACTTGACCTGCTACTTGATGGCTTTACCTGCTATTATTCCACCCACCAAAAATCAGCCACCATCCCCAACAACCAAAAATGGGGCCCACCCATTTCTAGAATTTTTCACCAAAATTATTTATAAACCTAATTTCTGAATCAGTCACCTCTTTAAAATTCATAACAAATTATACGTTCATTTTAATTAGTTCAAAATTTATGAACATATACTCAACTTATATATGTATAACATATCCAAAAATCACAACGATCCAACTATTGATTAAAAATTATAACTCACACAATAAAAAAGTCATAAGAACAATCGATTTGATCTTTTAATACCTCCAATCCGACAAAATACTGATAAAATACCTCAACATTAATTCCTTCATTTATAACCACATAAATAAATCCATCATTTATATCCACATCAAATAAATATTTCATTATCATATAAATCAATAATTAATTATTCACAAATAATATTACAGAATCACAATAATGACAACCAGTGCGCCTTCTAGGAAAGAGGGGCTTTCCGATAAGGATTTCTCTCTACTTGGCGTGCAATTAGGTGACCAAACCTCTCCTTGATGAACTTTCTAGACATTGCCAATAATGCTATCTAATAATATTATTCAAATAATATGAATTATTGATCCGATAATGGAAAATACATCATGCAAAGACAATTATTGAACAACAATAATATAAAATATCAACGTAGCAATTATTGAATCAATAAAATAAAATATTGAACAAGAATTATCGTAATAATTATTGAGTAGTGCCTTCTCAATGTAAGAATCAATAATTGAAAAAATATTGTGCAATACTGCAGCTACTCTTGTCTAACCACGCCGTACATCAGTATTTTAACCACCGTGTATTCCAACAATGTTAATTCAGTAACAACTATCTTTGTTATTTATAAAACTCAAATTTGTCATTTTCTTCATCCGAGCGCTTTATTCAATTATGGGGCCCATAATCGGTCACTAGGCCGTCGTCTAAATATTCTCCGACAGAAAGAATATTCCACGACAACAATGAGTATTTTATAACCACTTGCGTATTTTGAAAAATTTCATATATTAACCTTAACTTTAACCTTTTATCAATTTAACCATTTACTAAATAGGAAAATTGAATACTTTTATTTCATAAAATTTGGGGTCTTACATTTTACGACTTACTTCTTTCTAAGGAATACTTTCTTTTTTCACTTCCATCTTGCAGAGTAACAAGAATCCTCCATAATTGTTCAATAATTGGGAAGTAGTATGAATAACTCAGGAATTTAAAAGATTCCAAATCATGCTGAGGGTCACAAGACCATGAACTCTATTCTCTAGGTTTAATAGTGCTTCACCCTCAGTTCTTCACACTTTAAACCCTCTTTGGCAGAATGTTTATCAATCACATAGACTGAAAACACCCTCCGCAAGTACTCTAGGTGATCAACCTATTGTACATGTATTGTATACAAATATTTCAGCGCAAAGTATAAAACTAAGCGTAACCCCTAATAATAGGGTTGTTCATCTCAGCTTTTCAACATCTGAATCCGCACCAAAATAATTTGGTTTGGCATAACTTCTCAAGAAACTCTTGAATTTCATGAACATCTTTCAATATTTTTCTAGCTGAATCAAATAGCATAGACCTCTACAAAAATTCGGACATCAACCAAAATATACGTATACATACATACATATGTATTCTCATATCTCAAAGAAATCTCAAAAATCTTTTTATGACGTCATGATACCATGCTTTGTATTTACAAATCAGCTTGAGGATTCCGGCTCATTTGGTGATTTTATCATACTACATCATACCATAGTGAAATTGACGATCCTTAGATCACATCCAACACTAGGTAATCTTGCATTGATGACTCCATCATTTTTATCATCTTTGCACGGTTACATGATGCATTAATGATATAAAATACATTTTGATATATTGCAAATTATTTTTGTCTAAATTAAAACAATTAGCATAGAACATACGAATAACGATATTGTTGTTAAAACTCATTGGTTCCATCATTTGATCCAATGTTTTTCAAGAAAATAGAAGTGTAAACATCAAAGATGAAGTCAATAAATTTTGAAAGTCTAGCATAGCTAGTAGATTTAGAATACCTATGCTTCCACCATCGCCTCCACTTTTTGTCTTGATCAATTGCTTAAAAGATCTATCTATTCCTATCATCCTCAATACTCCATTCATAACTTAATTATACCCTCAGTTCATCAAACTTACCGCACATTGGAAGTTCGGGACTTGCCACAATAATATGAGTTTAAGAACTTATCCTAGTCGGACCATAAAGCGTCCATTCATTTGAGGGTTCAAAACATAACATATTATTATGAGTCACGAACTTACCATATGCATTAGTTTTAAGAACCAGCGCTAATCCTAATAATATATGTATAATCTTAATAGTTTCTAACTATCAAACATACACATGAGAAAAGAATCACCTTTTCATACATATATACATAGATAATAAGGACACCAACATTCCAATGATTATCAATATGATAAACTGAGTGCAAGCACAAAACCCTCGCCCATACAAAGATTTGTACAACTCAGCCATCACATGAGTCCTCAATTGAAATCCCACCCAACTCTATCTTACTCTTAACTTGCTCTTTGCTCGATACGAGTTCCTCGTATCACATTATCTATAACTCCTCATGAGTTATCTCGTACTTTTTCATAGTACACCATCTTAATAGCATTAAGCTATAATTATTCAAACATTATAGACCCTCTTTCTTTTATAACTTAAATAGACCACGTCGTGATCTTATTCTATAATCATCTCACTTAAAATTCTTTTCTTAACTCGTGATCGTTTTGTTATACGATCCTCTTTCTTTCTCTTTTTCATCATTTACGACATTATTCGTTATCTTGGCTTTTGGAGTTAGGAAACTCCCATTTCTTATCTTTATATCTCTTCAAGATTCTTCTTTGAATATTCTTGTTTATATAACAATTCTTCCTTTAAGAATTTCTAACTTCATTTACATTGCTCAACATTTCATTCAAGTTCTACACTTTCATCATACGTATCCACTTTCTATACTTGGTACACATCGAGTCTCTACCAGTTTCAATATGGTACGTTGAGTGGTTTCCCACAAACAACCAACAAACTAGGTTCCGAGTTGCTTGTTCGTATATACCTTCGCTCTATGAAGGAATTGTTTAGCCCAGATACCATACATCAACTACGAAAGAGTACAATTGCACCACTTAGATATAACTCTCTATTCTTAACTTCTTTATCATTCTCTTTTTTATAGACATAGTCTATTTATTATCACCTTACATCCTTATTATTGGAGTTGGGTAACCCCACATTCATATTCCTTATAACTCTGCGAGATTCTTCTTTGAATCCTTTCACGCAAGTTTTAATCCCTTATTGTTCAAACTCTATTTGAGCTTATTCGTTCCTTATTTTCACCTCTCTTCTCTAAGGTTATAGCCTAAGGTACTCTTACCTAAGGTTTCTAACCTATCAGCTTTGATACCAACTGTAATGACCCCAAAATTCATACAATTTAATTCTCAATTTTGGTCGTTAATAACACATCTACCTTCTGATTTTACATCATTATTCGATGCTAAACATTATAAAATACGGAATAATTTAAACTTTTGTGTCTTCTTACTTTAATTCCCTGAATCAAACCTTTATTATCTACATGTCTTTGAATCAATCTTATTTTATGATTCACTTTATCACTGTTATTATATAAAATTTTACATTTCAATCCGATAACCTTTATATATCAGATAACTCTAACTTTAGCTTTACAACTCAACATAAAATTATACATCATAAAACATTTAGTACATCTCATGAATCATAATCATGGTACAAAGAAATAACAACTTTTGTTAAAATATTAATCTCCGTGTATTATTTCCTCGATCCACGCTATTCAAGTAGCACATAGTGTTACCTTCAATCCTTGACACCAAGAAATGGTTATTTGCAAGGTTGAGCTCGACATCCCAGCAAAATCTAACAGTTTTCATGCATCACAAAGCACATAATAATATGCTCAACATATAAGAATAATCATAAAACAAACATAGCATACATGTTGTAGTTCACATAACAACTATAAAGATTGAGTTCCTTACTCAATCATCATTCATAGCTCAATCATCATAGTCATAGATTGACTTTCACATTTCATACTTTTGATATATACAATACATCATACACTAAAATTTTAAAGCGCTTTCATCATCAAGTTCACATAGCAAAAAGGAACTGAAAGACTTGTCTTTACCGGCGTTTTACCAACACGCTAATACTTCGCGTCCTTGTACAACCTACACTGTATGTGAGATTGATAATAAATAAAATCAATACTCAATCTCATGGTCAAATTTATTCTAAGTCCTTACTTTATCTTATTTGTGACGACCCGGGGTCTTACATTATTATCCTTTATAATGTCGTTATAGACATCTAACTATTTTATATGCAACTCGATTTTATTTTTCATTTTCATCACCACACATGCTAGACTATCACACGTGTAGTTTAATAATGCGATATCACACCATTTTATTATACCACTTTGGTTTCAAAATGCATATTCAACACATTGTTTACATGTTTAATTTTACTTCAAAAATCAAAAATTGCCCTTTTGGATTTTTTTCCATTATTATTCTTGTATTATCATCTTTTCATACTTAGATATCCAATATTAGCCATTAGTTAGACACTTTGTATACCAAAGTTTAGAAAACACTATTACTCTTAGGCATTTTATCGAGCACGTTATGTGCACACATTAACTTATCTCAACTCTTGATCTTAAATGGTTAATTATGCATAGAATATGATAACACATATCTATACTCATTACATATGTCAAAACATATTTTTAATCATCAAAATATATCATCACCCAAAATTTTAATTCAAACAGAATTATAAAACTCATCTTCACAATTTCTTTAACAAAACGTTGTTTTTGTTTTTAACATAACTCCTTCGCTACATGTTCATTTTTGTTCATTCTTATATAGAATTAACCATTACTCAGTGTACTACAACCTCGTCTAGGCCTTAAAGTCAGACCCTTATCCATCTAAACCAGATTCTGTAATTCATCAACTAGTCTAGAAATTTTCATTTTCTGGACATCCTTACTAAACAATTTATTTCGGACATGATCCGGTCCATAAAATGGCTCAATCTCTCATGTCTAGCTAGTAAACTTCCATATCTACAACCTTTCAGTTTTAAGTTTCTTCAGATTCAAAACACACGAATTTATATGAATTTTTCAAAGTCAGAAATCGTAACAGTTTTGATTTTCGAATGATTATTTTCCTTCGTATCAAATTTCCTTACTAAAACAGACATTGCAAGAAATATACAAAGAGTTTTCATGTGATTCCACTTTCAAAATATAACTTACTTCCATATCTTCGATTTGATATAAGGCTCACTTTTTAACTCATTATACCCAAAGAGGTATGAATTTCACAAGATATGTCCACATTTACTAAAAACCTACGAATTTTGTTCTTTAAATTTTCTTTCCATTTCATTTTTTTTCTTGAATCCTCTTGTTTGATTCTTGATAATCCAAGATTAAACCAATACAAACAGATTAAGTATGATCTACTACCCTAGATCATAAATCTACCCAAAAAAATCAAGGATTAAATAAGAGTTTAGAAGTTACCTTCTTCTAGCTTTTTTTCTTTTTCTTCTTCTTCTTCTTCTTCTAGCTCATCTCAATTCCTCTATTTCTCTCTATCTCTCTCAATTTCTCAATACAACTTCTACAAAACAATTATCTACATTATGAAGAATATAAAAATATAATTAAAACAAGGAATTTAGATTATAACTTCATTAGTATGAATTTAAGAGAGAGATGGAGATGATGATGATGGGGCATGTTTTTATCTTCTCAAAGCTTTCCCTTCTTCTTCTTTTTCTTCCTCTTCTTCTTCTCCTACAACTCTCTCTAACTCTCTTCTTCTTTCTTTGGTTTGTTTTCTAAAACTAACATACTAACTTGTAGTATATACATATAACATACAATACTAGTAATATATAATATATGTAACTCATAGTAATTATTAGATATACTAATTACTAGTTAATACATAGGTTACACCAATTTGAAATTGAAAAAGCCTAAAACCATGTTTGGCAAATACTCATTATTTTAATTAATCAATAGCTTAACATCAATCAATCTCATCAAATTGTCACATAATTATATTTACTTGTTAATTATAATTTTGTGTAACAATCATCACATAACTCATCTAATTTAATTATCTCAATTAAATTAGAACTATAACATAAAATTATTATATTAATTAAATTAAATACTAATTATTCATTTAATTAATCTACTACACTTAATTACATTACTCTATAATCAAAACCAAATTTATTTATTTAACTCAATAAATATTTCAATTAAATATTTATATTTATTAAAATTAATATATAACATTGTCTTCACATCAATTCACATATTCTACAATATAAGACATACACATACTCACACCCAACATATCTCATAAATAATACTTTTATTTATAAAATTCTCATTTATAAATTCTAAAAATCTGGGATGTCACAAACTAAATCACTATTTTTATTTTCTTAAACTAATGCTTATAATTGTGAATTACTCTAAATGCAAATAATAATGTAATAAATCAAATCTGGAGATAATGGGATCCTAACTTCATTTAATAGTTCATCTAACTGCCACCATCATGCATAACTATTCACGTATCACAGAAAGTAGCCAAGAGCATTAATGTAGACATAACCATTTTTCAACGTATTATGACCTACTCACATAACATCCACATACGATAGACATCATGGAATCTTCAACAAAACCAACCCCACTATCTTTCTATGTGAAATTGCAACCATATTGAATATAAGCACAAACTCTTATTTAACTCATACGGTGAAACAATATATGTCTATCTGAATCACGAAATACAAAGCTAAGCAAAACAGCCCCATATACGCATGTTATCATGATTAAAATCCATACTCGCATGTTATCTTTCAATTCCATACAAGCACCTAAAATGAATGGTGATCAATCATTCATGCATGCAAATCAACCATGATAGAAATTCCTTATGATACATAAAACAGTCCAGCAATCAGGCCATAAATTAGACTACATATTAAAATCCGTTAGAATCCCATAATGGAGTTTAGTTCATGACTAAACTAAAAGCCATTATGGGATCAAAGCAATACATGGATAATAAACAATTGAAAAAGAGAAGATAGAATCGATCAAACCCAATTGCTCATTACAATCCAAACGTAACGTTTAAATCCTCAATAAAATCCAGCAAAATAACAGTAGTTTTTCCACAGTGATTGAAAATCCAAAGAAGAAGTAGAGAATAAGGAGTTTATGCTTGGTTCTCCAATGGAACTCTCTCAAAGTGTAAACCCTAGTTGCCAATATGAAAAACACGTAAAAACTGATGAAAAAATATGTCTGGTACTAACCCGAATTGTTTTAACCAACTACAACTCTTCTAATTTAAAAATTAAAATAAAACAGATCAGCGACCTCAGATGTAGCGCGCTTCCCCTTTGTATTCCTCGCGCGGTAGTGCGTCTTTAAAATCTGGTCAAGCCGGGTGATCGTGCGGGCACGCGTGTTTAAACCTATTTAGTCGTGCGGCCGCGCGACTTCTGCAGTTTTGATTATGTGTTCTGCTGCTGCTACTGCTACTGCTTTGTCCTGCTGCTATTAATTCTTT
Source organism: Panax ginseng (assembly GCA_020205605.1). Lineage (NCBI taxonomy): Eukaryota > Viridiplantae > Streptophyta > Magnoliopsida > Apiales > Araliaceae > Panax > Panax ginseng. The sequence continues at coordinate 26,229,096 of CM035142.1, forward strand.
GTCATGCCACTCTTCCTTCATCCATCCTCAGTTGCATATCTCCAATTGTTCTTTGCGTTATGCTTCCATTACCCTCATGCCATCTACCATTGCCAAGCTATGTCATTTCCTGCACTTTTACACCAAAGGAGTTCTCAGTACATGCAATGCAAAATATTACGAAATGCAACTAAAAACACACTAAAATGTACTTGAGATGGGCATAGTTCGCGTGAATTGATATCCAATAAGTAGGTACAAAGCCTACTTATAAGAGTTACGTAATGGCATGGGATTAGAGGTTATACGAAGTCAGGAAGATGGGATGGTGCCCTCCGGTCTTCAAGCTTCAAATTCCATCCGTTACCCTGCGAAATAGTCACTCGGGATTGGTTTTCCTGGATTCTTGTGGGACATTGTTGTGTAGAAATGTATGTATGAGATGTTGAGACGACTTGATGTGGCATTACGTTGGCGAGATGACGACTTTGCCCCTCACCGGAGTTATCACCCCTTTTGGGCTTGTCAAATCGAACATTGTTCGTGGTTATCACGAGATTGGCTCGCTTGCAAGTGTTGAAGGTCCTCAGTGTCATCTCTGAGGTGTGCCTGTTTCCCCGGGGTTATCTCCGGGTCTGGTCCTGAGTTCCTCGGTGTGAGTGCCGAGGTTGAAGCTGGTTGCATGCACTTGAAACAAGCATTTCTGGGGTTATCTCCAGAACTGCACTCCTTGGGGTTATCACCAAGGTTGGTAGCTTCTATTCCCAGTGTTGGGACTGAGACTGGATAACTCGGGGTTGTCTCCAAGATTAATCGGTCTTCTCCGATGGAATTTTCGGTATTAGAACTGCATGCCTCGGGGTTATCTCTGAGGTTGGAATGGTTACTCCCGGTGTGTGTTCCGGGGTTGAGACTGAACTTCTGGTAGTATCCGCACTGGATGTGAGCTGTCTTCTAGGGTTATCTTTGAAAGATGAATCTACATTCCTGCCATGTCAGTGACAGGTGTGCAGAAAATTTCGAGTGTCTACAGGCGTCACAACACTTATACCCGGATGCTTTATCCTACAACCTCTAGCAAAGGTTTTATTCCTACCATTTCCCTTACTTGTTGAATAACCTCAACATTTATTTCTTCTAACATAATTGTCAATCCTTTGGGATTTCACATTCACCCATTCTTCACAGAATTTCATCCTTGAAATTTTAACATACCCTTCTTCTCAACTTCTCTTCAAAGAAATTCTTATCTTTCAAACATTCCCTAACCTTCATAACTTATCAAGAATTATGAAGTAGAAGGAATAAATAGGAATATAAAGATTTCTTTAAAACATTTCATACTTTGCTGAGGGGTCATATGAACCATGAACTCTTACTAGGTTTAACAGCATTTCACCGTAAACCCTTCTATCACGACCAATTTTACAATTACCAAGAAAGTAAACTACCTCTTCCATAAATAGGTGATCAACCTATTGTATAATCCCATTTCGAGGTGTGTTCACCTCAGACTTTATCATTAGATTCCACACTAAAACAACTTGGTTTAGCATAACTTCTCAAAGAAAGCTCGATTTCCTTTCAAACATGACATACCATTTGTCTTAGCCAAATTAAATAGCTTAGATCATACTAATAAATTGGACATCAACTTGAAACATTCGTCTGGTCAAATTAATTGTCATCGACTACTCTTTAAATTCTTTTAATCATAACTTCAAAAGTTTTATGATGTCATTATACTGTACCGTTACATAGTACGTTGATGACTTCATCAGTTTATGAATTTGTCATTTATACATCATACCGTAGTGGGTTGTTGATCCTAAGATCACATCCAACACTAAGTTCAATTGCATTAATAACTCCATCTTTTTACCATCTTTGCATCAAATGTACTGATGATATAAAATTCATTTTGATATTTCAAATCGATTTTTGTCTAGCCGAAACAATTAGCATAGAGATATAAAGAATAGTTCTTTTAAAATCCGTTGGTTCCAAAATAATAACCAATTCTTTCCTTTTTCAAAACGCACATATAAGCATGATTTTAATAAACTTCAAAAATCTAGCATAGCTAGATGACTTGGAATAGCTTTTTCTCCATCTTCCTTCATTATCTAACTTGCGAAAATACTTAATCTTCTCTAGTACCTTCAATGCCAAGTCTACTGAAAATAACTCATTTTCAGTCTAAACATTCCTATACCTTAGAATAGTCCGTCAACTTACTACACCTTATGTGTTTAGGAACTTTCCACAACCATATGTGTTTAATAACTCAGCTTCATAATATGTAATCCAAGAACAAATCAAGGACTAGTCATAAACTCAGAGCTCAGAAATATATCATATAACTATGAGTCACTAACTTTCCATAAGTATGAGTTTCAAGAACTCGCACCTATCTTATCATTATCTACGTATCAAATATATACACAAAAAAGATTCACCTTCTCACCATATACATATTGATAGCGCGACGTTACTATTCCAATGACTATCACTGTAATAAACTGAGTGGTTGTTACCCCAAATCACAAACTCCTGCCCATAAGAAAAGTTCATACAACTTAGCTATCACATGAGTACACCAGTTGAAATTTCATAACATTCTAACTTTCTCTTTACTTAATACAAATTTTCTTTAATTCGTATGTTATTCTTCTGAGTTATTCTTCCCATACTAATTCATAGTACCATTCATTTATAGCATTAGCTATAAATCATCAATAATTTAACAAAACATCTGTTATTACGATTCAATATAATCACATAGTGATCTTCTTCCTTAATCGTTTCACTCAATGATCTTCTTATCATTCTCTCTCCGATTATAGTCTTAGATACTCATACCTAAGTTTTATAACCTATTAGCTCTGATACCAAATATAATGCCCCAAAATCCAATCTATTCTCACACCCAGATTCCGTACATTATAAAAACATCTCTTACCAAATATACATCATTATATAGATAAATATAACAACATACATTCTCAAATCCCAGGTTCTAATACCTTATAACCTCGTTCATTACAAATAATGATAATTATATTATTCTTTACATCTTACAAGAGTGACGTTTATCCGCCACCAAGGATACATTACAGTTCATTAAACTATTCTATAGTTTAATTAAATTATTCTACATTACAAGTCTTGGCTTGATCTTCGCGCTCATTCATATACTGAATGCTCATTCATATAATGAATGACACCTCGTCTGGATACCGATCAGCTTGATCTTTACGGGATCCTTAAGTAATTTCTAACATTATTCGCTGAAAATATTTTTATTTAAAGCAAGTATGAGCATTCAATTGCTCAGCAAGTCATAGCAGTTGAATAAACAACTTTAAGAATTTAAACATCCCTTCAAAACTTCAATAACCAATAACAAAGGTTATGAAGTTAACTTGAATAATAGGAATAATTTTTATTCCTATCATTTAAAAACATTAGTCACATTCACTTTGCAATACTTTTACATACTTTCATTCTTCTACCTTTTCATATATGTTTTTCCAAGCTAGAAACATTAGCACAACCTTAACAATAATGGTTCATGTATAAACAAAACATTTTCATATTGAACAGTTCATCTCATAGAAACACCGAAGTGTTAAAATTGTGGCACAAGGCCTCATACATTCTACAACCTTGTATAAATATCACACATATGCACATAGATAAAACTTCTCATATTCAATATTTGAGAAAGTTTAAGAAACTAGCATTCATTTCAAATATGAATGAAGTTAGAAAACTTGCCTTATGCACAACTACAGCTTACAGTTTATGTTGAACTATTCATCACAATCCCTATATATCACATAAGGAAGAACATGTACCAATTAGTTGTATTATTGACTTATGCATTAGTTTAAACTAAACTCTATTCCTTATGGTTTATTTTTATAACCTAAGTTCACGTAACCATTTTGTTAGGAGAATGCATATTATGATTTGTTGTTTTAATGTATATGCTCATGATTATTTGTAAAGTCCTTCAAGGAATATATGTACAAGGACTTAGTGATAGATCAAATTTGTTAGGTTGATCTAAGCTCTTAACGTGTATCATTCTATAATTGAATGTATAGATAGAAAGATCAAAGTTGTTAGGTTGATCTTGAGATGTAATAGATAGGATTCGAAGATTTCGTAGCATATAAATATGATCAACATTGCAGAAGTCAAGGCAGAAATGTAGAGCTTCAAAGATCGTAGTGTGCCTGCCTTGAAGGGCCTCTTCGGAAATCGTAGAGTGGTCCCAACGTTTGCCGAGCCAACTCAGAGATCGTAGTGTGCTCTCAGAAACGTAGAGTTTACAACTCAAGCAAGAAAAGATCGTAGTGTGCAAATACTTAAGAAAAATCATAGTGCTCTCGACTGATAGCATCAGACCAAGCACCAAGGCGACAAGTCACCCCGATCTGAATCGTAAAGTACCATGATCTGAATCGTAGAGTACTACGATCTGAATCGTAGAGTATCATCTGTCTTATGTCAGAAAACGGCAATCCTCATGATTTGTGTGGAGACAGATTCCAAAATATGAGGAATGGATTTTAAACGTTGCAGTACTCACCAGTCCTAAAGTCATAAGAAATATCCTTAGTATGCAACAAAGAAGCGTATTGAAGAAGCTAAGGAAAGTACCATTGGTAAGGGGGAAAACACCTTTTCAGGTGTTAGGTGAGAAAACAGTTTGTTGTGTCAGTGGGCCAGAATGCAATTCAGAAGATGTGCAGAAAAATCTCAATCAAAGAATAGAAAGGTCAACCGCATTTAATGCTTCAACAGATGGATCCAATGGATAGTTTTCAAGATCACATATATACAAAACAAGCAGATGAGAGAGACAAGCAAGCATTGAACAAAAATGTGAAGAACTCTCAAAGCTCAACTTTATGATCTGAGAAATAGAAAAGCTTGCTTTCATTACATAGTTCTTTCAACAAGTGCTTAAACAACAACCGAAGTAGAACCATCAAGAACTCAACATCTACCAATCAACTGAAGAAAAGTACAAAGTCTGCTGGACTTGAAGAGTTCTAAGTGAACTGTAAGAGAGCCAAGTCTGCTGGACTTGAAGAGTTCAAGAGTGAACTAAGAAGTTCCTAGACTGCTGGTTTAGAAGGAATCATGTGATTCGAAGTTGTAAAAGACATTAATGGATTTCCTACTCGAGGAGTAGAAGAGTGGACGGGGAGCTTTAAGTGCTCTAACCACTTAAAACAACAGTGTCTTTTACTTTCATACGATAACTGCTATATCTGCCATAACTGCTATAACTGTGACACCCCCAAAATAGGTATACATCACCTATTCTGAGTCGCCAAATACATGGTACAAAATTCAAATACAACTTAATTATACAACAATGTGTAAAAATATACGACTAACCATATCTTTGTGAGTTTTAATACAAATATTGTCATCTAGACAATATACAAACTCAATGGGGTCCTCATTACATTTATTATCACACTATTTCACGCAATATAGTGAGGACTACTATTGCACCATCTAGGACCATCACTGCTTACGCCGACTAGTCCCTGCTACGTTCTCATTTCCTGAAGAGAACAATGAAAGCAAAAGGGTGAGCTCAACTAGCCCAGTAAGAAATATTATGACTAAGATAATGCATAATAAATTATCATTTGCCTTCAACATTGTTAAACTGATAAAATATAACAAACATCAAGTTTAACTACAGCGGAACAAGCAATCCATTAGAAGAGTCAAGTAGAGAATAAAATCTACTATCTTCTATGATTTAAAAGGTTTTTCATTACTTTTATCGCTGAGACTCAGCTTAATAAATAATCCACATCATCCCTGCACTACGGTCAAGGATATTCATTAGTATCACGACCACAAATTATCCATGCACTACGGGCCAAGGATATTTGTGTATTCATCAATGGTCATGATCATGCCAACAACTATCCATCAATGCACTACGGGCCAATGAGGACTTTTTCCACATCATTTGTAACATTACTATTCGTGATTACACCAAATAATCCTCGGTCATAATCATACCAAGTCCATCTATGCACCACTGAATACACAGATGACTTTCAACATAATATAAGCATGAGGATGATGACAATGATATAACAAATCAATAAAACAAGTTCAAGAATTAATTTATCCATAAACTAAAATTGTCAACATGATACTTCTTTGTAGAGTAACACTCAAGAATGCTCAGAAGAATATTTCCATGAAAAGATACTGGATGAAGCGCAAATATCAAGAATATTCCACTAATTTCATGGAGTATAGAAGTCAAAACTTTAATCAACTGAGTATAATAAAGAATGAAATAACAAAAGAAATCACCAGACATGCGATAGACCGCACAGACAGGTTATTCCAATAGAATAATAAATAATGGAACCAGGTCATGCGTAAACGCATGCATGTGATATTCCAATAGAATAATAAATAATGGAACGGTCATGCGTAAACGCATGCATACATGATGTTCCAACGTAATAATAAACAACGGAACCCGTGTCATGCGTAAACGCATGCATGTGATGTTCCAACAGTAATAATAAAGAATGGAGTAATGTAAGAATTTCACCAAGTATAGGGTAGCCCACGTTATCAAAGTTTATTCCAATGAGAATAATAAAGAATGGAATAACAGAAGTTCTCTTCATGAATAAGAAAGAAATAATACCCCTTACGAGTACAACAAATAACATCCCTTACCGTAAAAGAAGAGTGTTCCGACTGGTAGGACGAGCATATTCTTGAAGAATACTTACACTACGCTCAAAGCTTCTTACAACTCTAAAGAAATACGCTCAAGATTATAGAAAAATTCTCTGAACTTCTGGTGTGGTTTTCAATTCTAACTAAGCATCCTATTTATAGAAAAATAGAAAGGATACTATGCTGCACTATATAATAAAATATAATATATTCTAAATATATATATATATATATATTATTTAAAATCTAATAAAACAAATAACTTTATAAAAATATTCTGTTTTATATAAAAAGATTTTACTATGCAAAACACTATGCAGGTACTATGCAAACACTATGCATAATAAAATATAATATATTCTAATTATTCTCTAATAAAACAAATAACTTTATAAAAGTATTATGTTTTATATAAAAAGATTTTACTATACAAAACACTATGAATATATAATAGAATATTATATATTCTATTTATAATCTAATAAAATGAATAACTTTATAAAAGTATTATGTTTTATATAAAATCTTTTTGTTTTATTAGATTAATAATTCCAATAAAATGAACTCATCATCATTATTATAATTCACAATATTAATCGATCGTGTCGCTCCAAGGAAAGAGGGCTTTCAGATAAGGATTTCTCCCATTGGTAGCCGCAATTAGGTGACCAAACCTCTCCTTGATGTAACTTCTAGACATCGTTAATATTGCAAATAATAATATTAATAACTTTGTCATCTCAATTATTGATTTAATAATATATAAAATATTGACAATAATAGAATCAAATAACGTGAGATACTATGCAAAGAATTATCGTAGCAATAATTGAACAAAACCGGTGACTTCTCACGTAAGCATCAATAATCAATACTGCAGTACTCTCTTGTGAAACTACGCGACATCGCACTTTTAACACCGGGATGTTTCAACAATTAATGGTAAAACTTCCACCGTTATTTTCATAAAAGTATTTTTGTCGCTTTCTCAATCCGACAATAATTCCGTTAGGGGGGTCCACCAATGATTGTGCCGCATACCGAATATTCCCCAACCAATCGAATATTATATAACAACTTGCGTACTTTGCAAAATTTATAAATATTACCCACAACTATAACATTATATCAAATTCATTCCATAATATTCAAAAATGATATTTATAGAAAATTCATCTTTATTTATAAAAGTTGGGGTCTTACAACCTCCCCTTCTTATGAAATTTCACCCTCGAAATTAGGGTACGTACCTGGTATGTCGAAGAGGTAAGGATACCTTGATTTTATTTCAGATTCTAACTCCCATGTCATTTCCTCAACATCATGGTTTTTCCACAAAACTTTGACTTGAGGTATAACCTTGGAGCGTAGAATATGTTCCTTCTTATCCAAGATTTGAACAGGAACCTCTTCATACGTCAAATCTTCTGCTATTTCGTTCGATTCTAACTCAATAATGTGGTTCGGGTCTTCCACATATTTACGTAACATGGATATGAGAAAAACATTATGAACATGAGACATACTTGGCAGTAAAATGAGTCTATAGGCCACAGTTCCTACTCGATCGAGGATTAAAAATGGGCCGATGAATCGAGGATTGAGCTTTTCTCTCTTTTCAAATCTCGTAACTCCTTTCCATGGAGCAACACGTAACAACACATGATCTCCTATATCGAATTCCACGTCCTTTCGATGAAGATCAGCATAACTCTTTTGTCGATCTTGTGAGGTTTTTATACGTTGTCGGATCGTTTGAATCTTTTCTGTAGTCATACGTACCAACTCCGGTCCCAACAACGTTGCTTCACCCACATCGTCCCAGCATACTATGATTTGATGTTTTAATGTATATTATGCTCATGATTATTTGTAAAGTCCTTCAAGGAATATAAGTACAAGGACTTAGTGATAGATCAAATTTGTTAGGTTGATCTAAGCTCTTAACGTGTATCATTCTATAATTGAATGTATAGATAGAAAGATGAAAGTTGTTAGGTTGATCTTGAGATTTAATAGATAGGATTCAAAGAATTCGTAGCATATAAATCTGATCTACATTGCAGAAGTCAAGGCAGAAATGTAGAGCTTCAAAGATCGTAGTGTGCCTGCCTTGAAGGGCCTCTTCAAAAATCGTAGAGTGGTCCCAACGTTTGCCGAGCCAACTCAGAGATCGTAGTGTGCTCTCAGAAACGTAGAGTTTACAACTCAAGCAAGAAAAGATCGTAGTGTGCAAATATTTAAGAGAAATCGTAGTGCTCTCGACTGATAGCATCAGACCAAGCACCAAGGTGACAAGTCACCCCGATCTGAATCGTAAAGTACCATGATCTGAATCGTAGAGTACTACGATCTGAATCGTAGAGTATCACCTGTCTTATGTCAGAAAACGTCAATCCTCATGATTTGTGTGGAGACAGATTCCAAAATATGAAGAATGGATTTTAAACGTTGCAGTACTCACCAGTCCTAAAGTCATAAGAAATATCCTTAGTATGCAACAAAGAAGCGTATTGAAGAAGCTAAGGAAAGTACCATTGGTAAGGGGGAAAACACCTTTTCAGGTGTTAGGTGAGAAAACAGTTTGCTGTGTCAGTGGGCCAGAATCCAATTCAGAAGATGTGCAGAAAAGTCTCCATCAAAGAATAGAAAGGTCAACCGCATTTAATGCTTCAACGGATGGATCCAACGGATAGTTTTCAAGATCACATATATACAAAACAAGCAGATGAGAGAGACAAGCAAGCATTGAACAAAAACGTGAAGAACTCTCAAAGCACAACTCTATGATCTGAGAAATAGAAAAGCTTGCTCAGCTACTTAGTTCTTTCGAACAAGTGCTTAAACAACAACTGAGTAGCAACCATCAAGAACTCAACATCTACCAATCAACTGAAGAAAAGTACCAAGTCTGCTGGACTTGAAGAGTTCTAAGTGAATCAAGAGAGCCAAGTCTGCTTTGGACTTGAAGAGTTCAAGAGTGAACTAAGAAGTTCCTAGATCATTGGTTTAGAATGAATCATGTGATTCGGAAGTTGTTAAAGACATTAATGGATTTCTACCGAGGAGTAGAAGAGTGGACCAGAGCTTTAAGTGCTCAACCACTTAAAACAACAAAGGTCTTTTACTTTCATACGATAACTGCTATATATCCGCCATAATCAAGTTATAATCATGGCGCCCCCAAAATAGGTATACATCACCTATTCTGAGTCGCCAAATACATGGTACAAAATTCAAATACAACTTAATTATACAACAGTCGTATAAAATACGACTAACCATATGCTGTGAGTTTTAATACAAATATTGTCATCTAGACAATATACAAACTCAATGGGGTCCTCATTACATTTATTATCACACTATTTCATAGAATAGTGAGGACTACTACTGCACCATCTAGGACCATCACTCTGTTCCCCGACTAGTCCCTGCTACGTTCTCATTTCCTAAAGAGAACAATGAAAGCAAAAGGGTGAGCTCAACTAGCCCAGTAAGAAATATTATGACTAAGATAATGCAGAATAAATTATCATTTGCCTTCAACAGTGTTAAACTGATAAAATATAACAAACATCAAGTTTAACTGCAACGGAACAAGCAATCCATTAGAAGAGTCAAGTAGAGAATAAAATCTACTATCTTCTATGATTTAAAAGGTTTTTCATTACTTTTATCAATCGAGACTCGACAATAAATAATCCACATCATCCCCACTACTTTCTACTATTGAGGATATTCATTAGTATCACGACCACAAATTATCCATGCACTACGGGCCAAAGATATTCGTGTATTCATCAATGGTCATGATCATGCCAACAACTATCCATCAATGCACTACGGGCTAATGAGGACTTTTTCCACATCATTTGTAACATTACTATTTGTGATAACCCGGATTTGAATAATCAAAATTTTACTTAATAAATTTTTTTTATATTGACAAATGATCATTAATAGTGTCTTCGAGAATTTGTGAGACGAGTCTCGAGAAGTAGTCAATTTGTGTATTGACTGAGAAAATAGAGTAAAGTTGAGCTTAACAGCTTTAGAAACCCTAACCCTAAATTTCGGATAGGGATTCGATAGAAAATACAATTAAAATAGTTGTATTAATAATTGCGTGTTTTGTTCTTGTATGACCTTAATGATCAAAAATTAATTGGATAAGGTTTAATTTTATTAAAACCCTAATAAGGGATTAGAAACCCTAATCTCGAGTTGTAGAAAACCCTAATGTGTTGTAGAAAAACCCAATTTCAAAAATTGGGATTTGTAAATCTTAAATTAGAAACCCCAATTCTAATTGGTAGACCTAATGGATTAATTAAACATAAATATGATTAGAAATCACTAATTATATTTTTGTAATTTAAATTTCTATTTTAGAAACCCTAATTTTATTTTAGAAAATTATTTTTCTAATTAAACCCTAAATTTGAAAATTGTGGGAGCTAGAAATTTTAAAACCTAAAGGGTTCAATTTCTAAACCCTAATCCAAGTTCCAAACCCTAAGGATTTGTACAAATTCCATGTTTGCCATTAGAATAAATTTGCTAATGTCAAAAATGCCCTTTATGGATATTTTATTAGATTACTTGTATATTTTGCCAAATCATGAGTTGGTGAACAACTTTGTTGACCTTGTGAGCACAAATCATCTCGCCTCAAATTAAAAATGCCAAATACATACATGTATCTAAGTGATTATATATGGATTCAAGAAAGAAAATCACAAAATTTGGTCATTTGTCCAACCTAGCTCTCACCAACTCTTATATATCTTTCAACCTCCGAAAATTTCTAAGTATTCAAATTCCTAACTCAAATTTCTAGATCAATCATAAAATGATTGAGAGCCAAGAATCAAAATCAAAGTTCAAAAGAGGTATAAACCCTAATTTTGAAATCCTTCAATTCCTTGTTAAATGTTGTAATTGATTGTTCAAAGATGTGTAATAAGGTGTCAATTGATGTTCTGGGTTGTTAAATCCATGACCCATAACATCAAAGTTCACGAATTTAGAGTTTTTCAAAATCTGGAAATTTGGAAAACTGTGTTTTTCAGTCAAATGTCAGATCTTATTACTCCATGTGTGTTCAAGTTTGACCGGATATATCTAGCTCCTGTTTTGATGTTTTAGTGTTATTATGCTTTATAGTTGTAGTACTACATATTGTCTACAAACCGGAGTTGATAGATCACGTAAATCATGGCTGTAACATAGATTAATTTAAGTTTGAAAGTGACCACTCGAATGCTTTTTGGCCCGTAAACCGTCTCCAAGCAAAGAACTTTGGAGGCTTTGATCTTCTTGTTGTGATGTTGTTTAACCAAAGTGTTGGTTGAATGTTGTAGTGTGACATATTGTCTACATACTCAAAGTTTTAGATAAAGATAGAACATGCCGTATTGAGAGATAAAGTTTGGTCAAATCTAGACACCTCATGCAATGCTTTTAAAATTAAGGTTTGGCTTTCAAGAACACCTATAAATGACGTAAAGTGTCACTATAGGCTTTTAGCGACAGATTATTTATTTTATTTTCTCTAATATTCCTAAATTAATAAAATTAGAAATAAATTCTAAAAATTACCAAAATGGTTTTAAAAATTATTTTAAATTATGAAAATAATTTCTAATTAATTGAATATTTTTCTTTAATATTTATAATTATTTAAATATTAAAGGTATTTAATTTATTTAATTAGTGTATTAAATAAATTAGAGAAAAATGATTTAATATTAAAAAAAATCATTTTAAATAGGAAAATGTATTTAAAAATATTTTGAGTTATAAAATGTAACTTTTGATATTTTTGGAGAATTTTCATTAATAATTTAATATTAATGATATTAGATTTATTTGATTTTTAAATTAAATAAATAGGATAAAAATGGTTTAAATGATTTAAAAATCATTTTAATTGAGAATAAAGTGTTAGAAAATATTTTAAATTATAAAATATAATTTTCAATATTTTTGGAGAATTTTCATTAATAAATTAATATTAATGATAATTGATTTATTTAATTATGATATTAAATAAATGAATTAAAAATGATTTTATTGATTTAAAAATCATTTAAAAATGAGAGAAATAGTTTAAAAATATTTTAAGTTATAATTAATGACTTTTAATATTTAGATGATAGTTTCATTAATATTTATATATTAATGGTGGTGATTTAAAAATGATTTTAATTACTTTAAAAATCATTTAAGTGGAATATTGTTGATTTAAAATATTTTAAGTTATTGATAATAACTTTAATATTTTGATAAGTATGTTATTAATATTTTAATATTATTAAATATTAATAATGATAAGATTATTTGATAATTAAATCATTTAAAAATGATTCCGATGTTTGAAAAATTATTATAAATTATAATAATTGCTTGATAATTATTAAAAGCTTCCTAAAAATATTATAATTGATAATTGACTTATCTAAATTAATATTGAAGCTTAGAGACCAAGTTTAATGGACAATCAATGTGTTAATTGTTTGATATGGTGACCGAACACCGAGAATGGACCAAGTCCAACCAGATGATATAGTTAGACTTGTTATGTGTTTTATATAGGTTATAAACACCGATGTGGCTATGTGGTAATGTGCTGGAGAAGTTTGACCGTGAACTACAAAGTGTTACGTGTCATGAATAATTGTGCTAATTGTAAGACCGATATTATTGGTTATAGGTCTTTCGAAAGCGTATAAGTATTTTGTGTAGTTTAATCGGTGGAAGAGGCAAGTTTCTAACTCAACCTTGAGTTAAATTTATTCAATTATTATAGTGGTTAATTATTGCTAATTACACCACATCCGTGGAATTTATTGTTGATTATTCGCAGTTAGTGCATGCTTAATAATTCAAATTGAATTATTGATTCGTAAATATATATTTGTAGAATAACTGTTGTTGGATATTCATATCTCAGAGAAGTTAGAATTGACAATACGAGATAATTCCCTGCTTATTGTCAAATTATACCGAGAAATGTCTTAGCTAATTATTCTGCTAGATTTAATATTAGTTAGAACTTGATAAGTTCGAGAAGAGAATTCAATTATTATTGATAGATCGATGCCAATTATTTCGGCTAAGATTGAGAAGTAAATAGAATTTGAAATCACAAGATTTCGTTGTTAAATCAAAATCTTGATTCGAGGCCCAGGAAGAACAACCTTTGATAAAAAAGGGAATATCATTAAATCGTATATTCGATCATTCTTGCGACTTAAGTATTATGCATAATATATGGTATAATAAGCTGATCACTTGTTATACTTGCAGAGGGGTATGATTTAATCTTTACTATTTCTCGATACACTAGGTATATCAAAGTATAACTTTGATAGTTACTCGAGAAGAGAAGTTCAAGATCCAATGGATCGCTTCGATATAAATCGAAAAACATTCCACTTTGATATTTCGTAGAATTGATTCTTGATTATTCATTAAAATATCGTAGAAACTTTGAAAGCGTTGTACTCTTTCATTATTGAATTATTATGTTGTATAGAATACGAGAAGACTTGTTATTGAATAACAATTTGTTCAGTTATTTCAAAGTTCCCCAAACTTTGGTTTCATTCTATCAAAATAGATAGTCTGGTGATTTGAATACTTATACATTTATTGTATGTATTAACTTGCGGGGCAAATTTGTTGCTCACCCTTGCTAAATAAAACATTTCAGCTAGGGACGAAGTGGCAGGAGGTGCTGCGAAGAATAAAGGCAAAGGCGTTGTAATAAACTAGTTATGATTAACATATTTATTATATTGTATTTGTAAACCCTTTTTGTATATCTAAAGGGTATGTTTGTAAAGTTAAGGTTAGAAAACCTGGATGATGTATTATAAAACTCTGATAAAAACTTATGTAAGATACTATCTATATAGATTATGGGTAGTTAAATGTTATTTATATTGTGGATCGTGAACACCAAACTCGGGAGTCAGGTAACCCGAATTTGGGGGCGTCACAGGTTGGTATCAGAGCTGTAGGTTATAAACCTTAAGTGGGGTGGGGAAAAACCCTAGGATTATAACCAAAAGCGAGATAGAGAATACTCAAATAGAGTACTAAGTGAGAGATTGCCAAAAGTGCAACGATAGTGAGAAAAGTGGACACATAGTGTGAGAAGTTTGTACTAGTGAAGTACTAATCAAGTTGTTCAAAATGATTATAGGATGTCTGAAGAAGGTAAAAAGAGTGCGGAGATGCTTAGCGGTTTTGCACCCAAAGCCGATGTGAGTCGGGTGCCAAAGACAAAGCGAATCGATTGAGAAGTTGGAGAAGATGAACCAATGGTTAATCTTGGGAGTGATCATGACGATTATCCTGAGATGTATCTAAGTGGAGATGAGGAGGCAGAGTCTGAGCCAATTAAGGTGGAACTGAAGAATAAGATCAAGGTTGGTGAACAAGATCATTTATCTGTGGAAGTCCGGAACTCCAAGCAAGGTATTTCTCTTGGAGGAGTTGTGGAAGACGGAGGCGGGGCATTACGTGAAATGACCAAGAACGGAACGAGTTGAAGGCACAAGTGGACAAGATGAAGGTCAAGGTGGTGTATCGTCTCAAGGAACCTGCAAGAAGGACAAGAAGAAGAAAAAAAGGGACAATGGCGGTAATGATTACGAAAAAGTCAACCCAAAGAAGAGACAAGCTTGCGATAAGTGTGGCAAGACTCACGTGGGGAATGCATGATGTGGAAGAATGTCTCGCTTAAACTATGGCGGAAAGGACATATCTCGCTGCATTGTCCTAAGCCGAATATGAGGAAGTGTTTTTCCAGCAGGGCAAACAGGGCACGGATTCAATAAGTGTCCTAGCAAGAAGAAAAGACTGGGAAAGGCGTTAGGTCGATAGATAATTAAGATATAAGTGTAGTATCTTTTGGTAGAAGCTTTTGATATTAAGCGTTGTAATATCGAGGACAATGTGTAAACATATGTAAATATATGTTTTATGAATAAAATCTTTATTTTCTATATGAATATAAGATTAAGATAAATTTGTGAGTTCTTAAAACTCATACTTATGATAAATTAATGACTCATAATTATATGAAATGTTTTGAACCCTCAAATGAATGGACGCCTTGAAAGGTCCAAGCTAGGATAAGTTCATACACTAATATAATTGTGGCAAGTTAATGAACTCATAAGTGTAGTAAGTTTGATGAACTGGAAATGGTAATTTGAAAATGGAGAATGTCAACTTTTGTGTAAAGTTGGAGAATTGCAACTTTTGTAAAGTTGTGAACGTAATCCTAAAATATTTTAACAGGATAGTAAAATGTATTTAGGTACTTATAAGTACTATGTGCTATTTGAATAAATATGCGAATACTTGAAAATTATGTGTTGAATTCTTATTGTGTTAAGAATTTGTATAGAGAAAGAATATTAATATAAGATTTTCATTTAAATCAGATCATGCCGCTTGGCAGACGGCGAATCGAAACCAAAGAGAAGAACAGTCGTTGAATAATGAAGGAGGTCAAGTTCAATGACGATGCAAAATTTTGCAAATATGATAGCCGCTATGGAAAATGAACTCCTGCTTCAAGGGAAGAGTAAGGAATCACCCAAATAAGCAGTTGGCTAATTTCAAGGATTTTAAAGCGGTGGGACCGCCAGAATTCAAGGGGACTACGGATCCGATCGAAGCCCAAACTTGGGTGAAAGAAATGGAGAAAGCGTTTGTGATTGCGCGTGTGGCAGAAGAGCAAAAGACGGCTTTTGCGACTTATCTAATAGGGAGAAGCCGATTATTGGTGGAAACCAATCAAGCAAGAGCGAATGCACGGTAGTAGTAACATGGACCAGATTTAAAGAATTATTCTTTGAGAACTACTTCTCGACGAGTATGCAAGCTCGGATGGAAGTTAAGTTCTTAGAACTTAAGCAGGAGAATTTGTCTGTTTCGGAGTATGCTACTAAATTCAATGAATTGACGCGATTTGCACCTCATCAGGTGGATACAGAAGCAAGAAAAGCGAGAAGGTTTGAGAATGGGTTGAAGCCGGGGATTTATAACAAAGTAGCTATGCTACAAATCAACACTTTTGTGGCTCTATTGGAGAAAGCATTAATTGCGGAAGGAGGAAGCGAGGCTGCATCTCGTTTTCATCAGGAGAAGAAGAAGAAGACCAATGAAGGTGGAAGCAGTGGTGGTAGTAATCCAAACAAGAGGAAGTGGAGCGAGAATACCCAATCGGGTAGTAAAACTGAAGGGAATAGGAAGGGGGGAGAACCATGCTCGAATTGTGGAAAGAACCACGCCGGTGTTTGTCTGAAGAGGAAGGGGGTTTGTTATAACTGCGGACAAGAGGGCCACATGTCACCCAATTGTCCCAACCCAAAGAAGATACAAGGTTGTTATGCCTGTGGATCAACTGATCATTTGGTAAGGAATTGTCCGAAGAGAAATGCTGAGAAGGAAAGCGCCAATAAGGGACCCGGTAGTGGAACCTTGGCAATCCGAGGACCTGCACAGTCAGGAAGACCAACAGCCCGTACATTCAACATGACGGCGCTAGATGCGGTAGCTACTCAGGAGGTTGCAGCAGGTAACGATTTCGCTTAATATTTAAATTACGCGATTGATATTGGATAAATATGACTGTGAATTGTTTTCTTATATAGAATCTACTAACAGGTTAGAATTTATGACACAAATGAATATTGTGTTGATAAAAATAAATTGATGATACAACTTTAAAAGATTGTAGAGAATAAGAAAGCGGTGATTCCGAGGACGGAATCCTTTTAAGGAGGGGTGAATGTGATAACCCGGGATTTCGAATAATCAAAATTTTACGAATAAATTTTTTTTATATTGATGATGATATTATTAATAGTGTCTTTGAGAATTTGTGAGACGAGTCTCGAGAAGTAGTCAATTTGTGTATTGGCTGAGAAAATAGAGTAAAGTTGAGCTTAACAGCTTTAGAAACCCTAACCCTAAATTTCGGATAGGGATTCGATAGAAAATACAATTAAAATAGTTGTATTAATAATTGCGTGTTTGTTCTGTATGACCTTAATGATTAAAAATTAATTGGATAAGGTTTAATTTTATTAAAACCCTAATAAGGGATTAGAAACCCTAATCTCGGGTTGTAGAAAACCTAATGTGTTGTAGAAAAACCTAATTTCAAAAATCGAGGATTTGTAAATCTTAAATTAGGAAACCCTAATTCTAATTGGTAGACCTAATGGATTAATTAAACATAAATATGATTAGAAATCACTAATTATATTTTTGTAATTTAAATTTCTATTTTAGAAACCCTAATTTTATTTTAGAAAATTATTTTTCTAATTAAACCCTAAATTTGATAATTGTGGGAGCTAGAAATTTTAAAACCTAAAGGGTTCAATTTCTAAACCCTAATCCAAGTTCAAACCCTAAGTTTGTACAAATTCCATGTTTGCCATTAGAATAAATTTGCTAATGTCAAAAATGCCCTTTATGGATATTTTATTAGATTACTTGTATATTTTGCCAAATCATGAGTTGGTGAACAACTTTATTGACCTTGTGAGCACAAATCATACGCCTTGGTAGAAAATGCCGACCCATACATGTATCTAAGTGATTATATATGGATTCAAGAGAGAAAAATCACAAAATTTGGTCATTTGTCCAACCTAGCTCTCACCAACTCTTATCTCTCTTTCAACCTCCGAAAATTTCTAAGTATTGGGTCCACTAACTTTCATTTCTAGATCAATCATAAGCAGTTGGAGAGCGGAGAATCAAAATCAAAGTTCAAAAGAGGTATAAACCCTAATTTTGAAATCCTTGATTCCTTGTTAAATGTTGTAATTGATTGTTCAAAGATGTGTAATAAGGTGTCAATTGATGTTACGGGTTGTTAAATCCATGACCCATAACATCAAAGTTCACAAATTTAGAGTTTTTCAAAATCAGGAAATTTGAAAAGCTGTGTTTTCGATCGAATGTCGGATCTTATTACTCAAATTGTGTGTTAAGTGTTTTTGATGTTTAAAACTTGTAACATGTATCCCGATGTTTTTTCTTTAAGTTGCAAAAGAATCGGACCGGATATATTATAGATCAAAAGTTATAGGCAATTGAAACTTGGTTGGCCAAAAATCTGTTAAGAACACGAACCCAGAAATTTTGAGCCTAACTTCCGTGTTCAAGTTTGACCGGATATATCTAGCTCCTGTTTTGATGTTTTAGTGTTATTATGCTTTATAGTTGTAGTACTACATATTGTCTACAAACTGGAGTTGATAGATCACGTAAATCATGGCCAGAACATAGATTAATTTAAGTTTGAAAGTGACCACTCGAATCTGTTTTGGCCCAGAAACCGTCTGACAGCAACTTTGGAGGCTTTGATCTTCTTGTTGTGATGTTGTTTAACCAAAGTGTTGGTTGAATGTTGTAGTGTGACATATTGTCTACATGCTCAAAGTTTTAGATAGCATAGAACATGCTCAGATTGAGAGATAAAGCTGGTCAAACTAGACACCTCGCAGCTGCCGGAAAATTCTGGGTTTGGCTCAAGAACACCTATAGCGACAGAAAGTGTCACTATAGGCTTTTAGCGACGGATTATTTATTTTATTTTCTGAATATTCCGGAAATTAATAAAAATTAGAAATAAATTCTAAAAATTACCAAAAATGGTTTTAAAAATTATTTTAAATTATGAAAAATAATTTCTGACCAATTGGAATATTTTTCTTTAATATTTATAATTATTTAAATATTAAAGGTATTTAATTTATTTTAATTAGTGTATTAAATAAATTAGAGAAAAATGATTTAATATTAAAAAAATCATTTTAAATAAGAAAAATGTATTTAAAAATATTTTGAGTTATAAAATGTAACTTTTGATATTTTTGTAGAATTTTCATTAATAATTTAATATTAATGATATTAGATTTATTTGATTTTTAAATTAAATAAATAAGATAAAATGATTTAAATGATTTAAAAATCATTTTAATTGAGAATAAAGTGTTAGAAAATATTTTAAATTATAAAATATAATTTTCAATATTTTTGGAGAATTTTCATTAATAAATTAATATTAATGATATTTGATTTATTTAATTATGATATTAAATAAATGAATTAAAAATGATTTTATTGATTTAAAATCATTTAAAAATGAGAAAAATGGTTTAAAAATATTTTAAGTTATAATTAATGACTTTTAATATTTAGATGATAATTTCATTAATATTTATATATTAATGGTGGTGATTTAAAAATGATTTTAATTACTTTAAAAATCATTTAAGTGGAATATTGTTGATTTAAAAATATTTTAAGTTATTGATAATAACTTTAATATTTTGACAAGTATATTATTAATATTTTAATATTATTAAATATTAATAATGATAAGATTATTTGATAATTAAATTATTTAAAAATGATTAGATGTTTGAAAAATTATTATAAATTATAATAATTGCTTGATAATTATTAAAAGCTTAGAAAAATATTATAATTGATAATTGACTTATCTAAATTAATATTGAAGCTTAGAGACCAAGTTTAATGGACAATCAATGTGTTAATTGTGTCGGATATGGTGACGAACAATCGAGAATGGATAGAAGTCCAACGGTGATATAGTTAGACTTGTTATGTGTTTATATAGGTTATAAACACGATGTGGCTATATATGGTAATGTGCTGGGAGAAGTTTGACCGTGAACTACGATTATTACGTGTTATGAATAATTGTGCTAATTGTAAGGCCGATATTATTGGTTATAGGTCTTTCGAAAGCGATAAGTATTTTGTGTAGTTGTAATCGGTGGAAGAGGCAAGTTTCTAACTCGACCTTGAGTTAAATTTATTCAATTATTATAGTGGTTAATTATTGCTAATTACACCACATCCGAAAATTATTGTTGATTATTCGCATTAGTGCATGCTTAATAATTCAAATTGAATTATTGATTCGAAATATATATTTGTAGAATAAGCATTTGTTGGATATTCATATCATGTAGAAGTTAGAATTGACAATCTGAGATAATTCTGTTTATTGTCAAATTATCTTTGAGAAATGTCTTAGCTAATTATTACGGCTGAGGCGAATATTAGTTAGAACTTGATAAGTTCGAAGAGAATTCAATTATTATTGATAGATCGATGCCAATTATTTGGCTAAGATCGAAAGTAAATAAATTTGAAATCACGATATTTAGTTGTTAAATCAAAATCTTGATTACGAGATCTGAGAAGAACAACCTTTTATAAAAGGAATATCATTAAATCGTATATTCGATCATTCTTGTGACTTAAGTATTATGCATAATATAGGGTATAATAAAGTGATCACTTATTATACTTGCGGAGAGGTATGATTTAATCTTTACGGTTATCTCGATACACTAGGTATATCAAAGTATAACTTTGATAGTTACTCGAGAAGAAGTTCAAGATCGATGGATCGCTTCGATTATAAATCTGGAAAACATTCCACTTTGATATTTAAGAGAATTGATTCTTGATTATTCATTAAAATATCGTAGAAACTTTGAAAGCATTGTACTCTTTTCATTATTGAATTATTATGTTTGTATAGAATACGAGAAGACTTGTTATTGAATAATGATTTGTTCGATTATTTCAAAGTTCCCCTAACTTTGGTTTCATTCTATCAAAATAGATAGTCGGTGATTTGAATACTTATACATTTATTGTATGTATTAACTTATGAGGCAAATTTGTTGCTCACCCTTGCTAAATAAAACATTTCACTAGGGGTGAAGTGGCGAGGAGGTCTTTGCTGCGAAGAATAAAAGCAAAAAAGCGTTGTAATAAACTAGTTATGATTAACATATTTATTATATTGTATTTGTAAAGTTAAGGTTAGAAAACCTGGGTGATGTATTATAAAACTCTGATAAAAACTTATGTAAGATACTATCTATATAGATTATGGGTAGTTAAATGTTATTTATATTGTGGATCGTGAACACCAAACTCTCGGGAGTCGGGTAACTTAGAATTTGGGGCGTCCTGTGACCATCGTGATTACACGTAATAATCCTCGGTCATAATCATACCAAGTCCATCTATACACTCTGAGGCCACAGATGACTTTCAACATAATATAAGCATGAGGATGATGACAATGATATAACAAATCAATAAAACAAGTTCAAGAATTAATTTATCCATAAACTAAAATTGTCAACATGATACTTCTTTGTAGAGTAACACTCATGAATACTCAGAAGAATATTTCCATGAAACGATACTGGATGAAGCGCAAATATCAAGGATATTCCACTAATTTCATGGAGTATAGAAGTCAAAACTTTAATCAACTAAGCATAATAAAGAATGAAATAACAAAATAAATCACCAGACATGCGATAGACCGCACAGACAGGTTATTCCAACAGAATAATAAATAATGGAACCAGGTCATGCGTAAATGCACGGACAAGATATTCCAACAGAATAATAAATAATGAAACCAGGTCATGCGTAAACGCATAGAGAGGATGTTCCAACAGAATAAATAACAACGAAACTAGGTCATGCGTAAACGCACAGACAGGATGTTCCAACATAATAATAAAGAATGGAGTAACAGAAGAATTTCACCAAGTATAGGGTAGCCCACGTATACAGGTTATTCCAACAGAATAATAATGAATGGAATAACAGAAGTTCTCTTCATGAATAAGAAAGAAATAATACCCCTTACGAGTACAACAAATAACATCCCTTACCGTAAAAGAAGAGTATTCGGACTGGTAGGGCGAGGATATTCTTGAAGAAAACTTATACTACGCTCAAAGCTTATTACAACTCTAAAGAAATACGCTCAAGATTATAGAAGAATTCTCTGAACTTCTGGTGTGATTTTCAATTCTAACTAAGCATCCTATTTATAGGAAAATAGAAATGATACTATGCTGCACTATGTAATAAAATATAATATATTCTTAATATATATATATATATATTTTATTTAAAATCTAATAAAACAAATAACTTTATAAAAATATTCTGTTTTATATAAAAAGATTTTACTATGCAAAACACTATACAGGCACTATGCAACACTATGCATAATAAAATATAATATATTCTAATTATTCTCTAATAAAACAAATAACTTTATAAAAGTATTCTGTTTTATATAAAAAGATTTTACTATACAAAACACTATGCATATATAATTGAATATTATATATTCTATTTATAGTCTAATAAAACGAATAACTTTATAAAAGTATTATGTTTTATATAAAAATCTTTTTTGTTTTCTTACATTAATAATTCCAATAAAACAGAACTCATCATCATTATTATAATTCACAATATTAATCGACCAGGTCGTTCCAAGGAAAGAGGGGCTTTCCGATAAGGATTTCTCCCCATTGGCATGTAATTAGGTGACCAAACCTCTCCGTGACAGAACTTCTAGACATCGTTAATATTACAAATAATAATATTAATAACTTTGTCATCTCAATTATTGATTTAATAATATATAAAATATTGACAATAATTGAATCAAATAACATGAGATCTTATCAAAGATTCTTCGTAGCAATAATTGATCAAAATGAGTGACTTCTCACGTAAGCATCAATAATCAATACCGTGGTAATACTCTTTTGTGAAACTACACGCGACATCTTGTACTTTTAACACCGGTGTTTCAACGATTAACGGTAAAACTTCCGCCGTTATTTTCATAAAGTATTTTGTCGTTTTCTCAATCGACAATAATTCCGTTGTAGGGTCCACTAATGATTGTGCCATTGTATGCGAATATTCCCCACCAATCGAATATTATATAACAACTTGCGTACTTTGCAAAATTTATAAATATTACCCACAACTATAACATTATATCAAATTCATTCCATAATATTCAAAAATGATATTTATAGAAAATTCATCTTTATTTATAAAAGTTGGGGTCTTACAACCTCCCCATCTTATGAAATTTCACCCACGAAATTAGGGTACGTACCTGGTATGTCGAAGAGGTAAGGATACCTTGATTTCATTTCAGATTCTAACTCCCTTGTCATTTCCTCAACATCGTGGTTTTTCCACAAAACTTTGACTTGAGGTATAACCTTGGAGCGTAGAATATGTTCCTTCTTATCCAAGATTTGAACAGAAACCTCTTCATATGTCAAATCTTCCGCTATTTCGTTCGGTTCTAACTCAATAATGTGGTTCGGGTCTTCCACATATTTACGTAACATGGATATGTGAAAAACGTTATGAACATGAGACATACTTAGCAGTAAAGCGAGTCTATAGGCCACAGTTCTTACTCGATCGAGGATTAAAAATGGGCCGATGAATCGAGGATTGAGCTTTCCTCTCTTTTCAAATCTCGTAACTCCTTTCCATGGAGCAACACATAACAACACATGATCTCCTATATCGAATTCCACGTCCTTTCGATGAAGATCAGCATAACTCTTTTCTCGATCTTGTGAGGTTTTTATACGTTGTCGGATCGTTTGAATCTTTTATGTAGTCATACGTACCAACTCCGGTCCCAACAACGTTGCTTCACCCACATCATCCCAGATACTAGAGAACGACACTTTCTTCCATACCAACGCCTCAAATGGAGCCATGTCAATACTTGCTTGATAACTGTTGTTGTAGGAAAACTCCACCAATGGTAAGAACTTGTCCCAACTTCCCTTGAAGTCAAGGACACAGAGTCTTACCAGATCTTCAAGAGTTTGAATAGTCCTCTCCGACTGCCCGTCCATCTAAGGATGATATGCCGAGCTAAATCGTAAGTCCGTGCCCATAGCTTTTTGCAAACTAACCCAAAATCGTGAAGTGAATCTTGGGTCTCGATCATAAACTATGGATACTAGCATACCATGCAATCTTACAACCTCGTTTATGTATATACGAGCAAGACGTTCACGTGTATAAGTTTCTCGTATAGGTAAGAAGTGAGCAGACTTGGTCAATCTATTAACAATGACCCAAATTGCATCTATGCCTTGAGAAACTTTGGGAAGACCGATAACGAAATCCATGGTAATGTGCTCCCACTTCCATTCTGGAATTTTAAGTGGTTGTAATGGACCTTTTGGTACTTGATGCTCCGCCTTGACTCGTTGACATGTTACACACCTTGAGATAAACAGCGCTATCTCTCTCTTCATATTGCCCCACCAAAATGTATGTCGAAGATCATGATACATTTTGGTATTCCTACGATGGATTACAAACGGTGTGTTGTGCGCCTCCATCATGATTTTATACTTTAAATCAGGGTCATTAGGAATACAAAGTCTGGAGTTGACTCGAAGTATTCCTTCTTCATCGATTCTTGCTTCCGGCATAGCACCTTCTTGCACTTTTTTCCTCATACCCATCAACTCCAGGTCTGTAGCTTGAGCAGCTTTAACTTTATCAATTAAAGTCGGTTCTACTCGTATATTCGCCATCATCACATGGGTCCCTAGAGTCTTTAACTCTATCTCCATCCTTTGCAAGTCACACAAAATGGGCCTTTGCCTTGACAATACCGCACTCGTACTTGCATATGATCTTCTACTCAATGCGTTAGCTACCACGTTCGCTTTTCCAGGATGGTATTGGATGGTATAATCATAATCTTTCAACAATTCAAGCCAACGTCGTTGTCTGAGTTCCTTTTGAGTGAAAAAATATTTGAGGCTTTTATGATCCGTAAAGATCTCCACTTTCTCCCCATACAAGTAATGCCTCCAAATTTTAAGTGCGAAGATAACAAATGCTTAACTCTAGATCATGAGTAGGATAATTCCTCTCATATTCTTTGAGTTGTCTCGAGGCATAGGCTATGACTTTCCCATGTTACATGAGAACGCATCCCAACCCTTTTGCTCAAGCATCATCAGATGACAAATCCTCCGGCCGGATGGTATTGTCGAAGCAAAAGCTAAATGAGTCTCCTCTTGAGTTCTTAAAAACTCTTCTCACATTCTTTGCTCCAACCAAACTTTGTATCTTTCCGAGTCAGCTGAGTTAATGGAGTAGCGATTCGAGAAAACCCTTCCACGAATCTCCGATAATAACCAGCTAATCCGAGAAAGCTACGTACTTCAGTCACTGATTCAGGTTGCTCCCAGCTTTGAATAGCTTCAATCTTTGTCGGGTCAACAGATATTCCATGACTTGATACTACGTGCCCAAGGAATGCTACTTCCTCAAGCCAGAACTCACATTTCTTCAACTTCGCATAAAGCTTGTTTTCACGAAGCTTTTGGAGTATCAGCCTCAAGTGTTGCTCATGATCTTCACGGCTTTTGGAATATATGAGGATGTCATCAATAAAGACGACCACAAAGTGATCCAAATATTCCTTGAATAATCGGTTCATCATATCCATGAAGGCAGCAGGAGCATTAGTCAATCCAAAAGACATGACTAAGAATTCATAATGCCCATACCGAGTTCTGAAGGCAGTCTTTGGAATATCCTCAGTTCTAACTATTAGCTGATGATATCCAGAACAAAGATCGATCTTTGAAAAGAATTGTGCTCTTTGCAACTGGTCAAACAGGTCATCAATGCAAGGAAATGGGTACCTATTTTTGATGGTGACATGATTTAACTCCCGATAATCAATACAAAGTCGCATACTTCCATCTTTCTTCTTCACGAGTAAAACAGGAGCACCCCAAGGAGACGTACTTGGATGAATGAAACCAATGTCTAACAATTCTTGTATTTGGGTCTTTAACTCCTGAAGTTCAATAGGAGCCATTCGATATGGGGCTTTTGAAATGGGTTTTGTACTGGGTTCCAGGTCGATACAAAATTCAATTTCACGCTCTGGGGGTAGGCCAGGAAGTTCTTCAGGGAATACGTCAGGAAAATTATTAACAATAGAAATATCATTCAAATCTGACGTATTTTTGTTTAAATCTGTGACATGAGCTAAGAAAGCTTGACATCCGTTTTTCAATAAACGAATAGCTTTATGGCTTGAGATGACCATGATTGATTTTAATGGTTTGGTCTGAATTCGCATAATAGGTTGATTAGGAATATGAAAGCTAACAACCTTACGAAAATAATCAATTTTAGCATGATGAGTAGTTAACCAATCAATCCCTAGAATCACATCACATGCAAGTATTTTCAATGACATAAAATCGACAGGTAATGTGAGGGTACCGATTTGAACCAAACAAGACTTATAAACAATGGATGTAATGAAGGTTTCTCCCAACGGAGTTTCCACAGATAAGTCAAAGTCTAATTTCTCCAGAGTCAAATTTAATCGTTGAGCGCAAGTAGGATAAATAAAAGAATGGGTAGAACCGGTATCAAATAAGGTATAGACTTCGCTAGAGTTTATGATAAGCTTATCCGTGATGACCTCGTTCGGGTTCCTTGCTTTACGGGAGGTCACAACAAAAGCTCTCCTTGAACTAATGGTTTTGACTTGTGCGGGACGGTATTTTTGTGTCACCGTTCCAACCGGACTTGTCTTGATTGCGATAAAATCGGGCTAGGTGACCTTCTCTTCCACAATTATAACACGCTTTGGATGGCATCGCGCACTTGATCGATATGTCCTCCCTCCTGCATTTGAAGCATATGATAGGTGGTCGCTTCTCCTTCCTTAACAACGGGTGTCGATCTTCGACGTCTTTCCATCATTGTTGAATCTCCTCTTCTTGAAATGTCCATTCTTATTGTCTTGGCCATGATTACCAATCTAAGTGGTTACCATTTATGGCATGTTGATTCCTCCACGTTTGTTGTCACCGCCCGATGATCTGTTACTAATTTATATTTTCATTACGTAAACCGCTTTCTCTTGGTTGCATTGACTCGTTATCGCTCTCCAATAACTGAGCTCGACTAGCCCAGTAAGAAATATTATGACTAAGATAATGCAGAATAAATTATTATTAGCCTTCAACAGTGTTAAACTGATAAAATATAACAAACATCAAGTTTAACTGCAGCGGAACAAGCAATCCATTAGAAGAGTCAAGTAGAGAATAAAATCTACTATCTTTTATGATTTAAAAGGTTTTTCATTACTTTTATCGCTGAGACTTAGCTTAATAAATAATCCACATCATCCCTGCACTACAGTCAAGGATATTCATTAGTATCACGGCCACAAATTATCCATGCACTACGGGCCAAGGATATTCGTGTATTCATCAATGGTCATGATCATGCCAACAACTATCCATCAATGCACTACGGGCTAATGAGGACTTTTTCCACATCATTTGTAACATTACGGTCATAATTACACAGAATAATCCATGGTCATAATCATACCAAGTCCATCTATGCACTACAGGCCACAGATGACTTTCAACATAATATAAGCATGAGGATGATGACAATGATATAACAAATCAATAAAACAAGTTCAAGAATTAATTTATCCATAAACTAAAATTGTCAACATGATACTTTTTTGTAGAGTAACACTCATGAATACTCAGAAGAATATTTCCATGAAACGATACTGGATGAAGCACAAATATCAAGGATATTCCACTAATTTCATGGAGTATAGAAGTCAAAACTTTAATCAACTAAGTATAATAAAGAATGAAATAACAAAATAAATCACCAGACATGCGATAGACCGCACAGACAGGTTATTCCAACAGAATAATAAATAATGGAACCAGGTCATGCGTAAATGCACGGACAAGATATTCCAACAGAATAATAAATAATTGAACCAGGTCATGCGTAAACGCATAGAGAGGATGTACCAACAGAATAAATAACAACGAAACCAGGTCATGCGTAAACGCACAGACAGGATGTTCCAACATAATAATAAAGAATGGAGTAACAGAAGAATTTCACCAAGTATAGGGTAGCCCACGTATACAGGTTATTCCAACAGAATAATAATGAATGGAATAACAGAAGTTCTCTTCATGAATAAGAAAGAAATAATACCCCTTACGAGTACAACAAATAACATCCCTTACCGTAAAAGAAGAGTATTCGGACTGGTAGGGCGAGGATATTCTTGAAGAAAACTTATACTACGCTCAAAGCTTATTACAACTCTAAAGAAATACGCTCAAGATTATAGAAGAATTCTCTGAACTTCTGGTGTGGTTTTCAATTCTAACTAAGCACCTATTTATAGAAAAATAGAAAGGATACTATGCTGCACTATGCAATAAAATATAATATATTCTAAATATATATATATATATATATATATATATATATATATATATTTATTTAAAATCTAATAAAACAAATAACTTTATAAAAGTATTATGTTTTATAAAAAAAGTTTTACTTATGCAAAAAATACTATGCAGCACTATGCAACACTATGCATAATAAAATATAATATATTCTAATTATTCTCTAATAAAACAAATAACTTTATAAAAGTATTCTATTTTATATAAAAATATTTTACTATGAAAAACACTATGTATAATAGAATATTATATATTCTATTTATAGTCTAATAAAACAAATAACTTTATAAAAGTATTCTGCTTTTCCAAAATGCTTTTACGTTTATTGCATTAATAATACCAATAAAACAAAACTCATCATCATTATTATAATTCACAATATTAATCGACCAAATGTCGTTCCTGGAGGAAAGAGGGCTTTCAATAAGGATTTCTCCCCATTGGCCAAGCAATTAGATGACCAAACCTCTCCTTGATGTAACTTCTAGACATCGTTAATATTGCAAATAATAATAATAATAACTTTGTCATCTCAATTATTGATTTAATAATATATAAAATATTGACAATAATTGAATCAAATAATGTGAGATACTATGCAAATTCTTATAGTAGCAATAATTGAACAAAACCGAGTGACTTCTCACGTAAGCATCAATAATCAATACCGTAAAGCTCTCGTGAAACTACGCGTATTCTTGTACTTTTAACACCGGTGTTTCAACGGTTAATGGTAAAACTTCCGCCGTTATTTTCATAAAGTATTTTTGTCGCTTTCTCAATCCGACAATAATTCCGTTAGGGTCCATCAATGATTGTGCCGTTATACTGAATATTCCATGTTAAAACGAATATTCCCCACCAATCGAATATTATATAACAACTTATGTACTTTTCAAAATTTATAAATATTACCTGAACTATAACATTATATCAAATTCATTCCATAATATTCAAAAATGATATTTATAAAAAATTCATCTTTATTTATAAAAGTTGGGGTCTTACAATAATTGCCTCACTCTTATAACTCCACTACTTTATAAAGGAGATTAAAACAAACATTAATTCCGCTAAGTTTTAATCATCATCAACGAACAAGTTTAAAACGAAAAGATTTTTTAAATATCTATTCAACCCCCCCCCCCTTCTAGATAACTATTGTTCCAACTAGGAACTAACAGTTAGTATCAGAGCAGGTTCTATTTTACAGCTTACAAGCTTTAGTAGATCCAATGGCACACGTACCTAGCGAATCAAGGACTGGAAGAGGCAGCAAGCCACCAATGTGAAACAAGGATAAATTTGCAAACTGGAAAGTCAGGATGCAAGCATACATGGACTCAATAGATGAAGATCTATTTGAGACTGTTCAGAATGGGCACTATGTTCCAACAAAGCTTGCACCAACCACTGATGATCCAAACAGAATACAAATTAAAGTTAAAGAAGAGTGGACAGACAACGAGAAGAGAGCTGTCCAACTTGACAAAAAGGTCAAGAACATCCTGTTTCAATCCTTAGAAGACGATCTGTTCGAAAACGTTGTCAACAACAAAACAGCTAAGGAGGTTTGGGAGGCACTGCTCATCATGCACGGAAGAAGGCCCAAGAAGTAAGAGAAAACAAACAATCACTCCCGACACGGCGATGTGATGAAATGTTTGCTCATGTTCAGGGAGAAAATGTAACTGCCACCTATGAGAGATTCAACGTTCTGCTCAACTCTCTACGAGCATATGGAAAGATCTATCCAAACAAAGATCTGATCATAAAGTTCATGAGAGCCCTACCGAGAAGGTGGGATGCCAAAACTACTGCTATAAGAGAGTTAAAGAATCTTCACGAGATGACAGTTCAATAGCTATATGAAAATCTCTTGACATACGAACTGAAGCTGACTCAACGAGCAGAAACCCTATCAAAAAGAAGAAGGAAGGATAAGGGTGTTGCTCTCAAGGTAACTGAAGGTGCATCTAAGGTCAACACTGAGATTGACTCCGATTATGATGAAGACGATGATGAAGACCTTGTTATGCTGGTAAAAAGACTAAGAAGGTTCATGCGTAAAGGAAAAACCAGCAAGCCAAAGAAGGTCAGCAATTACAGCAGCCAGGAGCAAATGAATGATCTATGCTACAACTGCAAGAAGCCTGGCCACTTCATTACCAACTGCAACAAACCTCTCAGAGAAGAACTAAAGAAGAAATCACATGCAAAGAAGGAATACAAAGGCAACAAAAGGCCTCAGAAGAGAGACAAAGGCCTGGTAGCTGGAGGATCGTGGAGTGATTCAGATAATGACTCCAATATTGAGTCCGGAGATGATGAAGAACCACAAATGGCTAATCTGTGCCTAATGGCCAAACATGCAAAGGACAAACAAAATTTCAACATACATGATGTAAGTCTCGATGAGGTATTTGACTTCAACTCTCCTGATGTAGACATAAATGATTTAAGAACTGCACTGCATGGCATAACCACTGATCTACATCAATACATGAAGTGGTTCAGAGTTTTGTCTAAGGATCATTCACTTCTTCAAGAGGAGAAAAAGAAAGTTCAAGAAGAGCTTGAAACAGCCCTTCTAAGTACTAACCTTCTCTCCAAGCTTGAGGCTGAGAATGAAATCTTAAAATAGACAAATAAACTCAATACACAAAGAGAGTCTAATCTAA
Organism: Panax ginseng; assembly: GCA_020205605.1. NCBI lineage: Eukaryota > Viridiplantae > Streptophyta > Magnoliopsida > Apiales > Araliaceae > Panax > Panax ginseng. Next base: position 26,260,750 of record CM035142.1, read on the forward strand.
CCTCTAAAATTGAGGAACTAGAAAAGACTATCTCTACATGGAACAAATCCTCATCATCCATGGACTCCCTGCTCTCTAGTCAGAGAAGTACATTCTACAGAACAGGCCTAGGCATTGGGGAATCCATCTCAGAGCCATGTGTGGAAAAGACAAAGGAAACTAGCACTAGTAATGCCTCAAGTTCTAGTAGAAGCATTATCTTTGTGAAATCCTCACAGAGGGAAGAACCAGTTCAACCTTGATCTACTGTTTCCATTCATACTCAAAGGAGTAAAGGATCTCATGCTGGCTTGGGCTTCATAAAAGAAAAGAGTAATCCAACCTCTACTCACCAACCTTGAAGAATCGTAGAGTCAAACAAGACCAACTCTACGAATCAACTAGGAAGGTACAGTAGAGGTAAGACACACTCGTAACTATTTATGAAACCCAATGACACGTGGAAGAATGAGAATCAGTTTAAGAGAACAATAACTAAAGAACCACACAATTCCAAATTGAGGATGAATTATCATACACACACATGCATGCATCATATTAGATGTTTTATATGCAATAAATTTGGTCACAAGGCTGCCAAGTGTTATTATTATTCCATGCATGTGAGACCCAAGATCAAATAGATTTGGGTCCCCAAGGGCACTAACAAAATAGGACCCATGCAAATATGGGTACAAAAATGAAGGTTAAACTTTATGACAGGAAAAGAGCTCCACGATCACAACCTGGTATCTGGACAGTGGATATTATCATAGCAAAATATAGCTCAACTAACATTTATCGAATTCATATATCAAATAGGAACTGAAAGACTTGCCTGATTCGTAGTTTATCAATTACAACTTAACTACTTAAAGCTTATTTGCACTGCGTGTATTCCTACACAGTTATATAATCATGGATTCATATCCATTAGTCATACATTTCATACGTTCTTAATATAATAATAAATATTACATCGTTTCCTAACTAGGTTTGTAAAGCCTTCATTTCACTTTCTCATCGTACTTTTAGAATTGCTATGTATGTATAGGTATTCCTTAACCATCCGTACTTGACATCAACTTCACATACATTTATCACACACTTGACTCGCTATGTGTTCGACACATATTTGAAGTTTATAGATACGTGATCTACGTCGTTCATATTCAAACTACTTAGTTCCATAATGATTTATTTCAATCAATAAAGCTTAACAACTTACTTTAACAAGATTCAATGATATAAGCTTTTAAACCATATATTGGTACTAATAAGCCTCTACTAGTATGCTTCACATAGACATAGCATAGTTCATTATTTGAAAACGTGTTTTAAACCACACTTGAAACGTCCAATTCATGCTTAGCAAAAAGATGAACATAATCGTCATGTCTAGGGGCATAAGGCCTTCACGTTCACCTTTATAAGTTATTCTAGGACAAGGTAAATCAACTAGGTGCAACTTTTAATCTCATTTCATAGCTAACTAATCCATGAATATATGTTATCATGTTTAGAATCTTAAGTACACAAATTACTTTAAGTTCGTTCTTAAAGTTTCAAGTTTTCTTTAGAAATCATTTTCAACTAAGCTATTGTAAGTTGATAATAAGTAAAGTAACTTTAAATCACTTCTCATTCTTAAGTATACTCATAACTCAACAAGATGTATGTGTTAAAATATCATAACTTCAAAGACTCAAGCTTCGTTAATATTCGTTTTTCAAAACTCTAAGTTTCTTTTCAAAACACATACTAAGCCATGCTAAAGTATTCTATAATGAGTAAGGTAATCTTATATGTCATGTCTATTATAATGCATTTTCACGTTACATCACTTAGAATAACATATTCCATCGTCGGGAGCACTATACTTTCGCATGTGCTCGCTCGACGCCCTCCAATGGCCTTCGATTTCGTAACGGTCACACAAATGACGATTTTGACCCTTCCTAATGACCTCAAATTGAAACACTTAAAGAACACAAGTTGTAGGTCTATTCGGTCTATTCATGCCCTGTTACGAGTTAACAAGCCAAACTTCCCTTCTAACCTTCATAATTTGAGTTATACATGTCCAAATTAGTCTGTTTTCGATTCTATGGATTCGTAATTCATAGGACTACAATATACTAGATATCCATCAATTAACATAAACATTAACTAACACAAATATGAATCTATAACTCATGTTCATACTAATTATTCATGTTTTGACAAATTAGCGAATTCGTTCACTACGAATTCGTTTCTAAACCAAATTGGTTCGTTTAACTTCCATTGATTTCGTATTTGATTATATTAACAATATCTAACAATAATTCATGGATTATAACAGTCCTTAGCCATCAATTTTATAACTCAAAAGCTACTTTTTCATGATATTTCTAAGGAATTATTAAACATATGAATCAAGAACATATAAGTTAATGTTATTACCTCTTGATTGCTTGAAGTTGCTAATTCTAGCTCTTCAATCCTCCCATTGCTCTCAATACTACTGAACTTCCAAGTTCTTAGAACACTTGTATGCTCTCAATCTCACACTTAGCAATTCTCAGCAATGGAAAATAGAAGGAGATGGGTTTCATTTATAGAGAAACAAAAACACAGATATTGTCATCTCCCACTAAATTAAACACATGGATTGAAGGATTGTATGAAGGTTAACAAGGAGTTGTTGGATGGTAGTTGATTCACATCATTATGCCCACTCCTCTTTTCATCATTTGGAAGCTATGGATTTTGGAGAAGAAGAAGTAAGCTAGACTAGGCCAATGGTCTATTCACGTGATGGAGGAGATGAGACTCATAAAATGGGACAAAAGCTATAACTCAACATTCCATATTATTATTATTAGCATACTTAGGTTTATATGATATTTTCCCCCAAATGTGCATACATATACACCCACTCACAAAGAATTATATAATTCATGTACATTGGTTTATTCCAATTAATATTTTAATTGGGCTAATTATAAAATAGTTGGATATTCTCAATCCATCATTTTCCATAAAAGTTATCATCTCAAATACACTCAATTATTATAATGATAATTAATATCAATTATTTATTTACTCACCATTTATTTTCTCTTAATACTTCCCATTAATTCTCTATTGGATTTAACTTCCCTAATTATGTCACACAAGACCTAATTATATGAACTTAGTAATTAATAGTCCACAAGCTTATAATAATATAATCTCACAAAATAATATTATTCTTAACTTTACATCATATAATATGGTCATGGAAGTGGTCCATTGCACCATGTTACATTTTATTGTCTCACTTGTACATAATGCTAGCATACAAGCTTTTATATGTATGTATTCATACTTCATATATTATATAGTTACTATTGAAGTGTCACACTTCAATTCATATCATATAGATGTAGCTACTATATAATATAAAATCATTGCACATACAAATTAATTCCTTCAATCATTCATTCATTAAATTATTTAATGAATGTTTATTCCATCACTTTGCCACACTAGGCATATCTCACAAGCTTACCTTAAGCTTATTTTCATTCTCATTACTTATTCATTTCCCACCATATATTACTATAATCAAAATTTATGTATTTCGTCGTAACATAACATAAGATATTTTTATCATATTTTCTCTAAATATAAAAACTAATCATAATAACATGATTTACTCATTTTCTCAAGATATTATTCTTAATATAATATCTTTGTATTATTAAAATATTAAATGCACGACACACGTACACACTATATATAGAAAATAAGTTTATTTCCTATTATGATAAATTGTTTCCATCAACTTATATAGCAAATATGTTTTAATATATTTACCACAATACTTAATCACACACATTTCCTCGTACAAAGCTATATAAGGTAATATCAAAATAATATTCCCCCTTTTATTAAAATAATCAAATGCTAGAATTTATTTTAATATCCTTTAGTAGAAATATACTATAATCATTTCTCTTTCTTTTCTATAGATTGCCTCAACACAATTTCTTTAATCTATACATTTAACCATACTCAATATTAATCAATAAATCTCTAACCAATATTTATCTAAAGATATATCGATTTCGTTCTCTTGTCAACAACGTACATATATACAAGTCTAAACCTAGAACACATCGAGTCTTTAATAGTATTCAATATAGTACACTGAGTGGTTTCCCACAAACAACCAACAAATTAGTTTTCGTCTCGTCTACACTGTTTTCATAGCGAGTTAGATCAGTCACTAATTCGTATATACCTCCGCTCTCTGAAGGAATCGTTTAGCCCAGCTCCTATACATCCACCATTAAATGATACTATTGCACTGCCTTAGACTTGATACTTACTCGTACCAATACTCAAGAAATTGGTGATTATCACAGATATTTAATGTCACCAACTTACTATGATAAATTAATTTCACATAAATTATTTAATATCAATAGATAATTTTTATCCATCTTCTTAATAATTTATCTCTACAATTCATAATAAATATATAATAATGATATATTTATTAAACACATAAATCACTTATTGCATAGTTTATATTACTTTATGCAACACCATTCAACATACCTCGCAACACATATATATTCTTAATCGAACCATTCTCATGCCTTAGAATTTTATTTACTAAATTCTTATTTTAATATTTTCTGAAAATTTGGGTTCTTACAAAAGTAGCATATGTGGAAGGTCTCCAACACAACCTTCTAAGCATCAGCCAACTCTACAACAAGGGTCATCAAGTAACATTCCTCAACAACCAATGTCAAGTCAGAGATTTGAAGACATCTGCTGTAAAGCTAACCGGGACAAGAGAAGGAAATGTCTAGACAATGGATCTTGGTCAACTGAGCTCAGACGAGACAATATGCTTTCTGGAAAAAGCATCTGAAGAAATGAGCTGCCTATGGCATAGACTGTTATCTCACTTAAACTTCAAAAGCATGTCCAAACTGGCATCAAAAGATCTCGTTGCTGGCCTACCTAAATTCAACTTCGTAAAAGAAATGCCATTCAATGCTTGTCAGCTTTGAAAGAAAACCAGAAGCTCATTTAGGAGCGAAACTGCCAAATCTATCGACAAGCCCCTGCAATTGCTCCACATGGATCTATTTGGGCCAATTCCAACAACTAGTCTTGGAGGAAAAAGATACTCTCTAGTTATAGTCGACGACTACACCAGATTCACATGGGTATTCTTCCTAACTTCAAAGGATGAAACGAGCTTCCAATTAATCAAGATGTTCAGACTTGTGATGAACGAGAAAGGAGAGAAAATCAAGGCCATAAGGAGTGATCATGGAAGAGAATTCGACTTCTCAAAAATGGACCAGTTCTACACAGACAATGGCATCAGTTATAACTTCTCAGCTCCACGAACTCCTTAACAATGGAGTAGCTGAAAGAAAGAATGTAACCTTGATAGAAATTTGGAAGAACTCTACTAGCAAAGAACTCATCCGCTCAAATACTTACGGACGAAGCCGTCAACACTGCATGCTACACGCAGAATAGATCACTGATACACTCTACGATCAAGAAGACGCCCTACGAACTGTGGAAAGGAAGAAAGCCAAGTGTCAGCTACTTTCATGTTTTCGGCTGTGCATGCTACATTCTCAACAATGAAAAGCAGTACCTGACAAAATTTCAGCCCAAGTCAGACGAAGGAATCTTTCTTAGATATGCCACAGATAGTAAGGCCTACAGATTGTTCAATTAGAAGACACTGAGTGTTAAAGTCTTGATTCACATCATCTTTGATGAAACAGACTTAGACAATACAGTGCTTCAAGACACTACGACCGATAATGCAGACACTACGAATGAAGTCGTTGAGCTCAACACTACGATCGTAGTGCCAGATAGTGAAATCGTTGAGCAAGAAAATGAGATCGTAGAGAGGTCTATGCAAGACAACGAACCTCCACACCAAGAAGAAGAAATAGATCTTGAAGACTTAAGACAAGAAGGCATCAGGACAGATGCCCCAACCGGAAACAGATGGGCCAGAGATCACACTCAAGATCTAATCATTGGAGATCCGAGTGCTAAAGTCAAAACAAGAGCTGCAACCCAAAATGAATGCTTTTATCTAAGCTTCCTGTCACAAATAGAACTAAAGAAGATAGAGGATGCTATGGAAGACTCCAGTTGGATAGAAGCCATGTAGGAAGAACTCAACTAATTTGAACAAAGCAAAGTATGGAGATTGGTACCAAGACCAAAGAGTCATCCTGTCATTGGAACCAAGTGGTTCTTCAGAAACAAAATGGATGAAGATGGAGTTATAACCAGGAACAAGGCAAGATTAGTGGAAAAGGGCTACTCTCAAGAAGAAGGTATTGACTATGATGAGACATTTGCACCTGTTGCCAGACTAGAAGCCATCAAAATATTTCTTGCCTTTGCTGCTCACATGAAGTTCAAAGTCTTTCAAATGGATGTCAAAAGTGCATTCCTAAATGGAGAACTCCAAGAAGAAGTCTATGTAAAGCAACCTCCAGGTTTTATCAATCCATCTCTTTCCAATTATGTTTATAGATTAGACAAAGCCTTATATGGTCTTAAACAAGCACCTAGAGCATGGTATGAAATACTAACTAACTTCTTGATTGAAAATGGGTTCACTAGAGGTAGAGTAGATACCACATTATTTCTTAGAAAGCATAAAGACAAAGTCTTATTGGTTCAAATATATGTTGATGATATTATTTTTGGTTCTACTGACGAAAAGTTATGCAAGAGATTCTCCAAGATAATGCAGAGCAAGTTTGAAATGAGCATGATGGGTGAGCTGAATTTCTTCCTTGGACTGCAAGTAAAGCAGACTGATGAAGAAATTTTCATAAACCAAGCCAAGTACATCAAAGACTTACTCAAGAAGTATGGCATGGAATCAACATCTCCCATGAAAACCCCAATTGCTCCTGCAACCAAGCTTGACAAAGATGAAAAGGGTAAAAGTATTGATATAACTCAATACAGAAGTATGATAGGCTCTCTTTTATATCTAACTGCCAGTAGACCAGATATAATGTTTGCAACATGCATATGTACTAGATTTCAGGCTAACCCTAAAGAATTACATTTATCAGCTGTAAAGAGGATCTTCAGGTATCTCAATGGTAAACCTTACTTGGGGCTTTGGTACCCCAAGGAATCCTCATTTGAACTAACAGATATTATTAGATGCTAATTTTGCGGGATGCAAAATAGATAGAAAAAGTACCAAAGGACACCGTCAATTGCTAGAAATGACTTGTGTCCCGGTTTAGAAAAAGCTAAACTCAAAGGTTCTACTTCAATTGCGCGTGTTTAATACATTGATCTTTGGCAAATTCTTTGTGCTCATATTCTATGGATGAAAAATCAGCTAGCTGATTATGGGTTTGATTTCAAATCTATTCCTATTCACTGTGATAACACAAGTGCCATAACAATAACTGATAATCATGTTATGCATTCTAGGACTAAGCATATAGAAATAAGGTATCACTTCATTAGGGATCATGTGCAAAATGGAACCATATCTGTAAGACCCCAACTTTTATGAATAAAGAATAATTTTCTTGAATTATATTTTTGAATATTACGGTGTTGATTTGATATAATGTTATAATTGTGGGTAATATTTACAAATTTTGCAAAGTAAAAAAGTGGTTATATAATATTCGATTGGTCGGGGAATATTCATTTTTACAGGGAATATTCGTACGATGGCATAATCATTGGTGGACCCCCCCCAATGGAAGTATTGTCGTAGTTAAAAAATGACAAAATTATCTTTCTATAAAAATAACTACGAGGTGTTACCGTTAAAAAAGCGTTGAACTACCAAAGAGTAAAGTAATGCGATGTCTGGCGTGGTTGCATAGTAGTACACCAGATTGATTATTGATGCTTACGTGAGAAGTCACTTAGTTATACTCAATTATTGCTACGATGAGTTGTTGCATCATATCTCTCTCATAATATTGATTAAATTATTGTTAGAGTATCATCTCAGATAATATGATATATTATTAAATCAATAATTGAGACTAGCAAAGTTATTCATATTATTATTTGCAATATTGACAATGTCTAGAAGTTCTCATCAAGGAGAGGTTTGGTCACCTAATTGCGGCTGCCATGATAAGGAGAAATCCTATCTAAAAGCCCCTATTTCTTGGGAACGACCTGGTTGTTAAATATTGTGAATTATGATATTAATGATGAATAAGTTCGTGTTGATTAAAGATGAATTTTATAGTTCCATTGTGTTGGAATTATTTGTGTTAGCATAATTGATGTCTGGAGGATATATTATTCAATCGGGTATTCGGGACACTTTTCGTGTCGGAGTACTATTCACGAGTTACTATTCATGAGTTACTATTCATGAGTTACTATTCACGAGTTACTATTCACGGGTTACTATTCATGGGTACTATTCACCCGTAAGATATATTTCTTTTCGGTCCAAATTATTTTTGGATACAATATTATTCCATGAGGAGATGTGCTAATTTTTCAGACCGTTGGTTGAAGATATAATAATAAATCAATATGGACCGCTGGTGGAAAGTTATAATAGTAAATTAATATGGATCGCTGGTTTAAAGTTTTAATAGTAAATCAGTATGGATCGTTGCTTTAAGTTTTAATAATAAACCAATATGGACCGTCCGTTTAAAAGTAAATCAATCTGGACTGTTCATGAATTAGTTTCTATTCAGTTCATTCTCCTATAAATAGAAGCTCATTCCTTCATTATTTCTTACGAATTCACTAAAATTCTAGAGAGAGAAACTATAGAGAGAAAGAAGAAAAGTATTTTGTTACTTCACTTTTCCAATATCCAGTTTCTTCTAAGGTAGGAATATTATTTGTTGTACCTGTAAGGGGTATTATTTCTTTTGTATTCATGAAGAGAACTTCTGTTATTCCATTATTTATTATTCTATTGGAATAACCTGTATACGCGGGCTACCCTATACTTGGTGAAATTCTTCTGTTATTTCATTATTTATTATTCTGTTGGAATAACCTGCTTGTGCGGTCTATCGCATGAATGGTGATTTCTTTTGTTATTCCATTCTTTATTATACTCAGTTGGTTAAAACTTTGACTTCTATACTCCATGAAATTAATGGAATATCCTTGATATTTGCGCTTCATCCAATATCTTTTCATGGAAATATTCTTCCGAGCATTCTTGAATTTTACTCTACAAAGCAAAGATCGTGTTGACAATTTGGACGTTATCGGTTCCTAGATAAATTAATTCTTGAACTTGTTTTATTGAATTCTTATATCATTGTCATCATCCTCATGTTTATATTTTGTTGAAAGTCATATGTGGCCTGTAGTGCATAGATGGACTTGGTATGATTATGACCAGGGATTATTCGGTGTAATCATAACCGTAATGTTACAAATGATGTGGTAAAAGTCCTCATTGGCCCGTAGTGCATTGATGGACAATTGTTGGTATGATCATGACCATTAATGAATACACGAATGTCCTTAGCCCGTAGTGCATGGATAATTTGTGGTCGTGATACTAAAGAATATCCTTGGCCGTAGTGCAGGGGTGATTCGATGATGTGGATTATTTATTAAGCTGAGTCCCAGCGATAAAAGTGATGAAAACCCCTTTTAAATCATAGAATATAGTAGATTTTATTCTCTACTTGACTCTTCTAATGGATTGCTTGTTCTGCTGCAGTTAAACTTGATATTTATTATATTTTATCAGTTTAACATTGTTGAAGGCTAACGACAAATTATTCTGCATTATTCTCTTCATTGTTCTCTTCAAGAAATGAGAACGTAGCAGGGACTAGTTGAGCTCACCCTTTTGCTTTCATTGTTCTCTTCAAGAAATGAGAACGTAGCAGGGACTAGTAGGGAAACATAGTGATGGTCCTAGATGGTGCATTAGTAGTCCTCACTATTCTGTGAAATAGTGTGATAATAATTGTAATGAGGACTCCTTTTGAGTTTTTATACTCTCTAGTAGACAATATTTGTATTCAAACTCACAGGTTATGTTTTGTCGTAATGACGGTTGTATAATTAAGTTGTATTTGAATTCAAAGACCTTATAAATGAACCAAGATGGGTGATGTATACCGCTTTTGGGGCGTCACAGCTTGGTATCAAAGCTTAGGATATGATCCACAGCTAAGATGTGAGAATAGAACTAGGAGGGAGAGTCTGGGAATTCCTTCGCTAGTATGACATACCTAAGTTTTTTTTTGGTATTTAATTGGTCGGACAGAATATAGGGATAATATGTTACATGTCAATTAACCTTTTGTTTTGTGGCAGTATCTAAAAATTACATATGAGAATGTTGAGAATAGCAATGGAGCATAGGCGACCGTTGATTCACATGTTAGATGTTATTTTTTGTGTTAAATATGTAGTATGGAGTCTAACAAAGTGATCTAGGTTGCTAGATGTTAGATCCATAACATCTAGAGGCTCGAATTTGTCATTTTTCAAAATCTGGGAATAAACTTATTTTGTGTCTAACAAGCAAAAGTCAGAGGCTGTAGATCTCTCTTTGTTTATGATTTGGTGTGTTTTCTGTTTTGGAGTTGTAGTATGCTGTGAGATCTTGAATCTAGAACTTGATTCAGAGTCAGATCTGTTGTAGAGTGAAAGTTATTGATGGTCAAAGTCGGTTAACTGACCATAACAAAGCCAATTTGGGTAACCTAGATGCCACCCAGAACGTTCTAACAATATGTTCAAGTCTACAGATCTTTCGTATGTTAGCTGTTTTGATTCTGTTATGGTAACTGAGTTGTAGCTAGTTATGTTTACTATGGATATATGACTTTAGATCCCTTATATCATCATTGTATTGAACACAGTGGAAGGTCAAACTAGCTTACTAGTTCACAAAATCTGTTTCGGGAAATTCCAAAAAATTCAAGAATATGTCTTCTAACATGGTTTGGCCGGCCTATATTTGCATGATCTGTTGTGGTTATACTATTTTTATGTAATAGATATGTGGTCTTGCATGCTAGCTACAAACTAGAACTCTTAGATCATGAAAATATTACAAGACTAGCATGTAGTGGAAGCCCAAACATGCACTCTCGATCTATTCTTCATTTCTGGAAAACCCAGAAATGAAGAACAGTCTCTGACACGATTTTCTGAGCCTTAGCTCGTTTTGATTATTTATGTTTAGACTTGACCATGGCTTGAAACATGTTCTCTGATAGTTTGTCTAGATGCGGACGGCGAAGCGAAAAAAACTTAACATGAAAAGTTAATGATTTAATGTCAACAAAAGCGTTGACCGAATTAATGACTAAAATTTTCAGGCAAATTTAAAATATGATGAACACGCGTGACAGTGATTTCAAAGATTTTTAACTTTCAATTGTGATGTAGTATGACCTTATTAATTGTTGTTTCATGTAGTGTTACATTAACACTACAAGATCTGACCATTAGTTAGCCTTGAAACATAGTGAACCTTTGAATTAAGCTTGGTCAAAGTAGGTTACTCAAAATGACTTTGAAGATTACGGGTTTCTCAAGAACACAATAATAGCGACACTTTCTCGTAATGCAAAGGGCTTTAATGACAGACTTAGTAAAATTAATTAGTTTAAATTCTAAAAATCATTTAAAATAGTAAATAAATTCGAAAATTAGAAAATAGTATTAAAATTATTTGAAGTTATAAAAATTAACTTTTAATAATTTGACATATTTTTCATAAATATTAATATTTATTTGGATATTATTGGTATTTAAATTATTTAATATATGCATTAAATAAATTAATTTAAAATGATTTTATTGTATTAAAAATCATTTTAAATAATAATAAGGTATTTAATAATATTTTAAGTTATAAAACATAACTTTAATATTTTAAGATAAGTTTCATTAATTATTAAATATTAATGATATTAGATTTATTTAGTAATTATATTAAATAAATAAATTAAAATGATTTTAATATTATAAAATCATTTTAAATGAAAATAAATAGTTTAAAAATATTTTAAGTTATAAAATACAACTTTTGATATTTAAAGGTAAATTTCATTAATAATTTAATATTAATGATATTAAGTTTATTTAATAATTATATTAAATAAATAGTTTTAAAATGGTTTTATTGAATTAAAAATCATTTAAAAATAAAATAAATGAATTAAAATTATTTTAAGTTATAACTAATTTCTTTTATTATTTTGATAAATAATAAATTAATATTCTAATATTAATAGTAATTATTTAAAAATGATTTTAAATATTTTAAAAATCATTTAAGGGTAATATTAATACTTTAAAAATATTTTGAGTTATTATAAATAACTTTAATATTTTTGCAATGGTTTTATTAATAGTTTAATATTAATTAAATATTAATAATAATAGAATTAGTTAATATTTAAATCATTTAATAATGATTTGAGTTTGAACATTCATGATAAAGTATAATAATTATTTAAAAATTATTATAAGGCTATGAAAAATAATGTGACTGATATTTAAAATATCTAAACGACTATTGAACTACAGGATAGAGTCTTAGACTCGATATTTACCCGATAAAGCCGTAGGTACACCGAAATATTTCAGAAATTGATTTGGACTTAGATAATTTGACTAGATACGTGTTTTTTTATGATGTAATGACTGTTAAACAAATATGACAATGTGATTAGGTTATGTGATGACTGCAATTAGCAGTACTATGTGATATGATATATTATTCTAATCGAACGAATGATCTTATTAATGATAGGTTTTGATATAAAAGATAGAACTAAGTTGCGTTATTGTAAGCAACAACTTAGGCAAGTATCTAAACCTTATGCACTACTTTTATTTCGTGCAAACAAGTATATCATGTTATGCAAGTTTCCTAAACTTACTCCAATTATTATTGAGCAAGTATATGATCTATTATTTACATTGTGCAAGTATCCTACTTTTGTATTTACTTTATGCAATGGACATGTGTAAGAAAGTATCAGAATCATATTATTATTGTGCCCGATTATTAACTTTATTATTATTGATTATGTATCCAATCTTTGTATTCATACAAGTTCTTACATTATCCAATCATTGTATTATTGTATAATTCAAATATTTATTCTGTTCGCTAATTCGTATATAGGGTTAGACAAGTGTCCCCACTTGGATAACCATTGTATTTAATCATATGTTGATACATACTTATTGATTTCAAGTATGTATATGTTGACTTAAAAGTCGTCTAAGCTATTTGATTCAACTAGACATAAAAATATTGTTGAACAAGATAGAATGTTATTGTATCCAACCGGATTGTTTTGGTTTGGATTCCCGACTAAGTATGAACATCCCGAATATGGGAAAACTTTTGTGCACCTAAGGTGGATAGAGTGAACGATAATATCGTTCTTGCATGTAGTATTGATCAATACAGGGCGCATTGGGATGATCACCCTCGTGCCCGTAAGTTATGACGATTTGCGGATGAAGTTCTGCTAAACCCTAGCAAAAATAAAAAAACAATGTTCATAGTCTGTCGACTAATCTCCAGTTATAGTCAGTACGTAGTTTCAAAATTTTGAGATAGATTTGATATGTTGTTATTATTGGTTCAGCTTACTTCACAATTGTTGATTCGTTGTAGAAGAGTTATTCAAATAAAATATTTAATCCTTTCAGCTTATATTTATTGTTGCTATTACTTGTTTGAAAGCGATCAAATGTTCATCCTTGCTTTAAATTTAAATGTTTTCGATTAAGCATGATCAACCGGAATGTTCGAGGCGAAACAAGGAAAAGGAAAGCAATCGAAATAATCTTATGTTATCTTTTGTAATAGTTAGACAGTATTAAGACAATGATATTTATTATCTATCATATAATGTATTGTAGTAAAGGTTGCGTACTTGGGATTAAACTTTGATATATGTAAATTAAGTTTGATATTTATATTATTGTTATTATTATTTGTATTATTCCGCTCATAGAAATGGTATCGTAAAGCACCGAGTTCGGGTTTCAAGTACCCGAGTTTGGGGGCATTACATAATTAGCATTGATCTTTCAATAACAATTGAGTTCAAATACTAGAACGTATCAAGTTTCAACAATTAGCTAAGACATAGCTCAAAAATTGTTCAATAATAGGCATAAATCAATTGCCCTATTTGTAATCAACAATACTATTTATAGATATAAATAACCCACAATAGTTATTCACCAGTCACGCTTTTGAAATTTAAAGCTCAATTTGAGTTAATGAACTTGCACTAATTACGAATGATCAATAATAATCCTAGATGCGGTATAATCAACAATAATTACTCACTTAATATGATGGTAAATAATAATTTGAATTTTAGTTAAAGAAATTGCAATATATACGAATATCCAATAACAATCTTAGATGCGCAATAATCATCAATAATTATCCATTAACATATTTTAAAAAAAATAACTCAAGTTTTACTTAGGAAACTTGCCTGATTCGTTGAATACTGCTACGCAATTTAAGCTAACTTCTTTTGTAAGACCTATTATTAATAAGATCGATCTATCAATTAGCACCATATATCTCACTTATTATACCATTATTCCATAATAATTTATCTAACATGTTATAACATAATCAAACACCTTAAATCTTTAATAATATTATTATCCTTTGATAATATTTCAGTCATTAAATCATATACATTAAGAATTAACACTTACTCTTTCATTTTATAAGTTTTTTAAAATCTAATAAGTCAAATACTAATCCAGCAACCTGGATTATTCAACCTGACCAATCCAACAACCTGGATTATCCAAACATACCAATTCAGTAACCCAACTTGCAATCCAACAAACCAAATTGCCAATCCAATAAACTGGATTCAACTGATTTTCAATCCAGCAAGCTGGATTCACTAATCATTCAAATTAGTAAACTGTTTTTCAATCCAGCAAGCTGAATTTATCAGATTTTCAATCCAGCAAACTGGATTAATTAATTCTTTTCAAGAAAATACCAAATTAATTTATTATTTTTCTATCCTTTGGCCAAACATATATACATATATTACATACACAAAAATTGTTTTTTTGAAAATTTTTAACTCCATTAAATATTTTTCAAAAATCATTTTTAGTTCGTAGCTTAAGAAATTATCCCTATCACGCTCAACTCCAGAAATTCCCATCTCTTGGCATAATCTTATACGTGTTAACGTGACCCTCTACTTTAAATGTTGTGGTCATTGGAGTTATAGAACTCCGGTTATAACAGGTTTCGTTAGAAAACCCCAAATATTAAAATGACCATAACTTGGTCAATTTAAGTCGGAATGAGCTCATTTTTGGACAGGAGATACTTTATATCATATGTTTTCATGTCCCAAAAGGCCAAAATGTATTTCAAAAATTAAGTTTCTGAAACTGCCTTTGCATAAGCTTGGGCAGTTTGTGTTTGTCATTTTCCACTTTTGCCTACTTTTCCAAAAATAGCTCATAAAATAATCTACAACTCCTTTTTCAGTGATTCCACTTGGAAATGTTAGAAAACTCATAGATCTAACTCTATGACTTGACCACACTCAAAAATTCGAAATATAATAAGAGATATGGTCGTTTAAATTTCATGTTTTGTTTTAAAAAAAAATCTGATTTTCAACCCTTGGTGATTTTTAAGAAAACTTCTAGGTTCTTACATAATAACTAATATAACTCATCATGATTCATACTAATACTTCATATACCCATGGATTTACCATGATGCATGATCTTTTTCACCAAAGAATCATCAAACATAAGATAAACACAATCAAGGCTAAGAAAATTTAAGGTTTTCTATATTTTGAAATACCTAGTTTCCATTTCATACTTTAGATCTAACTTTTGACCCTCAAAAGGGTTAGATCTAAACATAAAAAACTTATATACACATAGATCTAAGGTTTTAAGCCTCAAGATCATAACTTCATATTATTAAAAATCAAATCAAACCAAAAAGGAAATTAGACTACATAAATAGAAATTTTGTTATACCTTAGCTTTTCCTTCTTCTCATTCTTCCTAAACCTTGATTAGGAACTATGAAACTTGCTATAGTCTCCCTCTCTCTCTCTCTTCTTCTCTCTTGTCTGAAATCTCTATTTGCTCTCTCTCTCTCTCTCTTGATTTGTTTTGTTAGCTAACTTAGGAAATAAAATGAAAGAGAAAATAGTAAGGTTTTGTGTATAGATATATTGTATATATCTATATACATTTCACCACTCATGCTTTCTCTTTCTCTCTCTCTCTCTTATCTAGTTGTTACTTGTGGTCTTGGTGAAATAAGGTGGCTTGGGAGATATGGTGACAACTAAGGGAGTAGGTAAGAGTTGGTAACAAGTAGATAAATTTCATGATTACATCCATTCCCCTTCCTTTTCTCTCTATATGGCCGAGCATCATGGCCCATTTTGCCCCAAATTTTGTTAAATTTTAATGTTATAATGAGCTTACTAAATGTCCAAAATATCCCTCTCAATTGTGCTAAAAGTTGGACCACTCATTTAATTCTTTTGGGCTTTCCATTAATTACTTGGGACATGTAAATAACCATGGTTCCAACACTTTAATTTTATCTTACCCTAATTATCTAATTAGGATTTCCACGCACTCATTTGTAATTTAAATCCTTACTCATGTATCTTTAATTTCATAACACAATTAAACTTACTATTCTTAGGTTATATAATTAATTAGTTGAGATATATATAAAATAAATCTCTTAAGGTTAGTATATATTTTTAAATACCATCATTCTCTTATATTTATAACCTATTAGGTTTTTAATTACCATACCTAATATATGTATTAGGTTACATAACTTTATTCTTAATTCTCTTTATATACAAAATAAATGTATACACATTATATAATGTATATTTATTCAATCACGTACATACTCACATAAGTCATAACATATTCCACTAGTGTATTAACTTAATAGCCCTAATTAGCTTTAATAAGTTATAAACACTCACATATTCATATCAATAATTAATTACATAAAGATTGTAAATCTTTTTAATTTAATAATCAAAGCTAACATTCAAGCTATGTTAATTTTTAACATAACTTATCTTACTCATCCCTAATCAAATTGATTAAGTATTCATCTTAGTTAACTTAAAATAAATAAATCAACTATCTTGCTTAATTTACATATACACTTATATGGTTCAAATACTTCCTAAAAAAATTTATTCGTAAAAATTTACATATATAATCATGTAAAAAAATCTCGGTCCTTACATTCTCCCCTCCTTATAAGGATTTCGTCTCCGGAATCACTATTTCCTTACGTTCAAATTATGTTTATTACTTCATCTATTCTTTTCGTTCCCAATTCAGAGTAAAAAAATATGAAACCTCTATGGTTTACCATAGACCCCATGATAATACTTACGTTCTAATATCTTTTAAAGTTGTATCATCAATTTCTCTATATATACACAATACTAATTTGTGACTCATATATTAACTTGTGACTCGGATCCGTAAATGGAAACAACCCACACCAATATCTATCAAACAATACGTATGTAATTATATTACTAGAAAAAATCTTTACCTGTCACCACCTCCTGTGCAGCCACTACATCTAGAACCGTCAGGTTAAAAGTGAATGTCGTTGGTCTTCCCTACTAAGCTGATTCTTTAATCATTAGTGTTTCGATTCTGGTTCCCTTGTTGTTACTTCTCCTATTCACATTCTTTTTGAGGAAGTTCCGGATCTAATGGTCTAATTATCCACAATAAAAACAATTTGGCAATTTCTTTGGACTAGGACAATTGGGAGAAATATGTCCCTCTTGTCCACTGTTAAAACATACTCATTTTCCCTTTAAACAAACTCCTTGATGGTTCTTCCCATAAACTGGACACGACTCACCTCTCTTCCTACTCTCTCCTGGATTATTTCCCGAGTTAACATTGTCATTCCTCTTACGTTTGTTAAAATTACTTCTTCCACTATCATCTACCATATTATCTTCTTCAGTCTCCTTTCTTTGCTCTTGAATATTCTTCGATACGACTTCAATTTCTCCCTCATTGATAATTGCTTGCTCCAACAAAGTTGAAAATGAATCAATTTATAGCACGTCTAACTTCTTGAGTACCAATGGTTTCAATCCATTCCTAAAACGTCGCGCTTTGAGTTCCTCGGTGTCCACTCGATGTGGAGCGAATTTAGCTAACTCGTTGAACTTAACAAAATATTATGTTACTGTCATATCCTTTTAGTTTAGATTCAAAAATTGTACTTCCATATTTTCCTTTATATTTCTCTTCCTTGGCGGCATTATCTTTTTAAATAAAAACTTACATTAATCCTTTATCTCTACACTACATCTTATTATTAGTGTAATAAGAATTTAACACAAAATTTTAAACTCAGAACAATTCATCTTGTTGGATTAACAAATTCAGCTTACTGAATTAATAACTTATTAGATAGACAAAGTACTATCTTTCCCTCTAAATTTATTTACTTAATCAAATATATAATCATATCATTGCATATTCATTCAAATAAAACATTGAATTACTATCAAGTCTTATTTTATTTAATTATATGTATTTCGACTCTTAAATGCACAACTCCAAATAATGCAAATTAGAAACTCCTTTCTAATTTCTTTCTGCCTTGGCCAAGGACTACTGGGTTGTCATTTATCGAATCACATAGGACATTTCTCTTCTTTTACTAGAAGCGGTAGATTCTTTATTGATCATACATTATCTCTATGTACGACTTATTATACCCAAGCATACCATTTGATATATCCTAAGGGTCTTAAGGAATAAGTCAAAGTATAACTCATCATACACAAGATACTATGATGATCTCAAGTCCAAGGATCACTTGTACTACTATCACTATAGGAATTCCTATTGACATGCAAGTAAAACTCCATTAGGTATTCCTTAGCGAGCCACGTTCAGTGAACTTATTCTCTAATAAGCACATACATACTTGCTTTAGTTTCTCCACACAAATGATCATAAGATCCATCATCCTCATCCAATGAGAAAGCAACGTATGTACCAATCTATTCGGATTCACTAATCCCCAATTTTAGTAATCCAACGATTGAGAACTATTTTAGTTTTAAGCTTTCTAAGAATTTAGATCTCATTAGAATGATCATCATCATTATTCTAAAAGCATTGCTTAAAACTATGGGTTTATCACATATTATAAAGCAGCATCATGTAGATAATTGAAATCCTTTAATAAATTAATACTTTTTATTAATAAATAAATAAGATTGTTACAAAGTATACACTTTATCATCAAACATGATTGGCTTGTGTGCATACTACTTTCAATCGTCCACGTGCACTAAAGTCAATCGCCATGGTATCTCATACCCTTCTTCTGTAAGTGACGATTATCCTGCTGTTGGATAAGCTTTAGTTAATGGATATGTAATTTTGTTCTTGAGAGTCCACCATCTCTATAGTGATTTCCAATCTTTCAATGATTCCTATAATCAAATTAAAGTGCTACAACACATGTTTAGATCCAAGATGAGACTTAAGAACTATTCCCAGTTTTGTAATGAACTTTTCATCCAAACAATCAACTTACAACTTCATTTATAGCTATATACTTTCTCTTTATCACTAAACCAACAACTCTTTGCTATTTGAAACCTTTCCAATTCACTGCACCACTGTTCAAGGTAACCCTTTACCTTAAAGTGGATTTTCTGTCGTCTTGGTCTGTCTGAAAAACTTGAGTCTGTTAAGCCCTCTAGTTTTAATTTAAACCCACCATAAATTTTAATCACATTCTTAGATCCGGTTAAGTACTTTAAGATGTTTTTTATTGTCTTACAGTGATCTTCTCCAGAATATGACCGATCATCATCAGGTCTTGTATATTTCATTGTATACATGATTGTTACTCATGCGATCTCTCTTTTAGGATTCTTTAGGGACTATTAAGAGAGATGAACTGAAGGGCTCATCAACATGAGAAATCTCTTGAAGTTTGTCATGCTAAACAACTTTAGCATCAAATAAATATACGGTCCTTGGGTTAAGCCGAACATCCTTTTAAATCTATCTATATAGATTTTTATCCCCAATTACGATACTCTTCCCAAATCATTCATGGAGGAATGTTTAGACAACTTTATCTTTACTAATTGTAGCATTGGTATGTCATTCCTTATCCATAGTATATCAACATATAATATTAGGAATGTCACGGCGTTCCCACTGACCCTTTTGTACACACTAGGTTCATTCTTGTTTTTGATAAAATCAAACTCTTTTGATTGTCTCATCAAAGCGAATGTTCCATTTTTGAGAAGCTTGCTTCAATCCATTTCTCTAAGTGTCTAGAACTCTTACCTCATCGTATGTAATTGGATCATCATCTTTATGACATGTACCTCATCATCATCACCATGATGAATCCATACCTCCCAGGTATCTTCAGTACTATTCCAAATTTACGATTCGGTTGTGGTACAATAGGTCTATCTACAGGTTCTTCTTATTTGATATATATTATTTTTTGGTTCTTGAACTCTTCAAGACCTATTATCCTCCCATTAGCCCCTTTAATGATAAACACATTTATCTTAGAAGGTAGTGTGTTTCACAACAAACACTTTTTGCTAAGTAGGATTATAGAACATATACCCTAAACTTACTTTAAGATGTCTCACAAATCTGTACTTGTCAAATCTTATCCCAAGCTTATCCTTTGAAACCTTTTTCATATAAGTTGGACAACCCCTTATCTTAACATACTTAAGATTAGGAATCCTCCCTGTCCATAACTCTTATAGAGTCTTGGGGCTGGATTTTGAGGTTACCTTTTCGTAGATTTGTAGCCATTTATAGGACATTATCCCAGAAGGATACTAGAATGTCGGTAAAATCATTATGGACCGCACCATGTCCAACAAGGTACGATTTTTCCTTTCAGATACATTAATCAATTATTGCGTATCAGGAGACATCTATTGTGAGAAAACCATTTGAAATGATCTAGAAACTCATTGCACAAGTATTCCTTCCTTGATCTGATCAAAGAATCTTAATACTTTGCCAATTTGTTTCACTTCTGAATTCTTTGAACCTTTCAAATAATTCATACTTGTATTTCATCAAATATAAACATTCAACTCTTTGAATGATCATCTCCTTTTCTTATACTAGTTTGTTCAATTTATAAAATAATTTTTCACGTAAGTCAAGTATACAAAATCCATTAAGTAATATTCCAGTTACAAAATCCATTAAGTAATATTTCAGTTCTATACAAAACATTATTATTATAAATAGAACAACAATTGTTCTTAAATATAATACCAAAGTTTTCATTATCTAACAACAAAAATGGAAATAATGTTTCTAATGAGAGCTAGAATACAATAACAACTTATTGACTTAATAGATTTTCCCGTAGGTTGTGCTAAACAATAAGTTCATATGGCTAATATAGCAACCTTTGCTTCATTTCCATACATAGGATTACTTATCTTTGTTTAGCTTTCTACTTCTGCTTGGTCCCTTCATAAATCTATATTTATGATAACCAAAGTCGGTATCCAATACCCAGGTAGAACCTTGACTTAAAGAAAAATTTATTTCAATATGAACAAAAACTATATTTGTAACTATGACACTCCCAAATCCGGGTACTTCATTTCCACCGAATTTGGTGCTCACTATCAAAATAATTACATCTAACTACCCATAATAAAGGATAAAACATTAAATAACTTTAAATAGTAATCTTTCCCATTAAAGGGTTACATCATCTCATAAACAATCCGAGGTAATCTAACCTTAAATTATTACATCAATTTGCGGAATACATTATAAAATAAAACAAGACTTATAACTTATAAACTTTAACTAATTCTTCAACACTTGGACATCTTTCCCTTTCCCTTTCTAGTAGATGGCTCATCACCTCTTTAGACTTTAGCTGCATTGTTTAATTTCAAGAGTGAGCAAACAATTGCTCACTGACATAAAGATAGTATAATAACAACATGAGAGTGAACAATGAATACTGAACAATAAAGAACTTGTTCTATGAATCAAAATAGAAAACAAGTTCGAACTTTAATTATCTGAGGGTCTTAAGACCACAAACTATGTCTTTGGTATTTTGGTATTATTACCTCAACCTTAACAGTCATTTAGACTATACAGACTCTTCTCAACGTACTTAGGGGGATCAGCCCTTTGTACCATGTATTGTGCACAAACATCTAAACGTTACACGTACAAAATCCCCTATGTTAGGGTTGTTCGTCTCAGTTTGAAATTAGAATTTCCGCACTAAAGAAAGTTTAGTTTGGAACTAGCTTATCAGTGTTTCTATTTCCATCAATAAAGGTTAATACAAGAATGTATAATTGAACAAGGCTATCAAAGTCAAAGATCGGATATTAACAATATATAACTGAATAAACATGATACACATACAAAGTACTA
This sequence comes from Panax ginseng, assembly GCA_020205605.1. Taxonomy (NCBI): domain Eukaryota; kingdom Viridiplantae; phylum Streptophyta; class Magnoliopsida; order Apiales; family Araliaceae; genus Panax; species Panax ginseng. The sequence continues at coordinate 26,283,259 of CM035142.1, forward strand.
TGTTCAAAAGAGTTCGAACAATCTCATTTGAATCGACGTATTAGACCAATATATGCTTTGTATAATAATTAGAAAAGTGAAACTTGCTCGATGTAACGAATTAGGTTACAAGAGCTTAATCATTCGTATATAAGAATAGAATCAATAATATTACTCAATAGAATTTAGGAACTTGCATTCATTAATAAAATAATGAAGTTAGAAAGCTTGGTCAATGTAAAGAGTTAAAGTTTAGAAACTTGCACAATTATGAAAGTAGAGTTAGAGAACTTGCCTTGTTTGTAAGCTACACAAAATGTACTATAATCTTCAATTACCCTACATACATCATTACAATCGCAACAACAATTAGTTGTATGAATATTAACACTAAGGGTATTAAACCATCATTTAGGTCATAACCCTAACCTAGTAACTAACCATTTAGGTTAACACTTAAAAAATCTGAAATCGCATTACGAGCCAACATAATTTACTCGTTCATTTCTAATTTTTGAAAACATCACTTTTAGTTTCATTATATAACTCAATTAACAATCACCTAAAACTCTTTTACACTTTATATTACAACACCTTACAATCTGTTATTATAGTCCACTTTATGTTTTAATATCCTTAACATACATGCTAAACTAACCCAAGTCCAATTCTGCACCTACAATTAAGCGAGACTTCTTTATGCATCATGGCTACTTCTTGCACCTTGATAATAATACATCAGTAATCACAAGATCTTGTCTTGAATACCTTACTTTTAAATGTTAGTCTTGCCTCATGCGCGAGATCACATGCGCACAAGGCCTGCCATGTGATACCTCGATTCGAGCTTTTTGCGAAGCTCAAATCAAACTCTCTGCTTTGGCCAAAAAATTCCAATTCAGAGAAAATCTCCCAACTTCAACATCTAAAACTTTGTCATATTATAGTTATACATGATAAACACCATTCTTTATACAAAAACATTACATAAACATCATTTTGAAGAATCAAAACTATAATTTTCCAAATTTCTTCATTTTTATACTTTTAACGAATTTGATCACCACGAATTCGTGTCTTAATCATTTGACACGATTCGAACTACCCCGCTTTCGTTTCTTAACATATTATCACAATCCAACTTCAACTCGCATATTACAACTCATATAAGGCATCAAATTTGGTACTTTCTAAGGCTATGTTCAAATATAAACACTGTTCTTTATTTAATTTTCTTTACACAAACCAAATTCATGAATTTGGTCACTAAAGATTACTTATGTATGAAAATTATCAGATTATATATCCATATAATCAACAATCCAAACCCTAATCTAACAAAATTCCAAGTCACAGAGAATAGATATTACAAAACTTAGAGTTAGAATTAGGAATAGATTATACCTTTAATCCTTGATTTAGCAAAGATGATATCTCCAAAGCTTGTTCCCTTGATTCCCAATTCACAGAGAACTCTCAATTTCCTCTCTAGCTCCCTCAATTTCTTTCTAACACGCTGTGTTTTCTTCCTCTCTAAACTCTCTGTTCTTTAGCCTTAGGAAAATAATACGCATAATATACACTGACTCCCTTTTCCCCACGTATGTCAGGTTAAAAAACAAAAAGACTCACATCAGTTAAAATAAACCAAAAGCCATAAGGCTACGTTTGGTTACACACTAATTCCCATACTAGATTATTTAAATAATATTTATATTATATAGTTACTACTTGTCACACATGTAACCATTTTAATAACTTATAATTATAATAATTATATTCTTATTATAATTATGCTTATAGTAAATAATTAAATAATTATATATTTAATTTTATTAATAAGTTAGAAACATCACTTTATTTATTTTATTTATTTCCATTAAATTAAATAATTTATTTAATTTAATTGTCTACTTAAATATTAAGCAATTGATTTAATTTAATTATTTTCTTAAATTAAATCCTTCAAATAAAATTATTATTATTCAATTCAATTAATTAATTTAGTTACTAAATTAATTCATCACAATCCATCAATTATTTATTTTCTCAATAAATAAATTATTTAAAATATTTATTTAATTCAATAAATATTTAAATTAAATTACAAATTTCTCGATCGTTACATCCTTCCCTCCTTAAAAGGATTATGTCCCCAGAATCACAACTCGAAAAAATTCATTCGTTACATTCTTCCCTCCTTAACAAGATTATGTCCCCAGAATCGCTATACAAGATCAAGCAAACAACTGAGGATAATTCTTCATCATAACGCTTTCAAGTTCTCACGTAGCTTCCTCAGCATTGTGGTTCCTCTAGATTACCTTAACAGAAGGTATTACCTTATTCTTCAGTACTTGCTCTTTTCTGTCAACAATTTGAACAGGGACTTCTTCATACATTAAGTCTTTCTCAAACTGTAAGGGCTCGTATTCTATTACATGCTTATAATCAGGTTTATATAGTCTTAATACTGATATATGAAAAATATTATGAATATGCTCCAACTCTGGAGGTAAAGCTACCTCGTACGCCACTTCACCAACTCTTCGAAACACTTCAAAAGGTCCTATAAACCTAGGGCTTAATTTCCTTTTCTTGCCAAATCGAATTTTCCCTTTCCAGGGAGATACTTTCAAAAAGACATAACTTCCGACATCAAATTCACGATTCTGTCGATGCTGATCGGCATATTTCTACTGTCTATCTTGTGCAGCTATCAACCTTGCTCGAATCACTATGATGATCTCGACGGTTTGTTGCACCAACTCTGGACCCAATAGCTGACGTTCACCTACCTCATCCCAGCATAACGAAGTTCTGCATTTTCTACCGTATAACGCTTTGTAAGGCGGCATGCCAATACTCGCATGATAACTATTATCATAAGCAAATTCCACTAATGGCAGAAGGTCATCCCAATTTCCTTTGAAATCCATTATACATGCTCTGAGCATATATTCTAGTGTTTGGATGGTTCTCTCGCTTTGTCCGTCGGTTTGAGGATGGTAAGCTGTGCTCATTCTCAGTTGTGTTCCCAAACATTCTTGTAATCGTTTCCAAAAATTAGATTTAAAAGTGGATCTCTGTCTGACACAATGGACACAGGTATACCGTGTCTTGACACAATTTCCTTCACGTACAATTTTGCTACCCAATCAAGTGTAAATCGAAGCTTGATTGGTAAAAAGTGGGCCGACTTCGTCAGTCGATCGACAATCACCCAGATGGCATCGTAACCTTGTTGGGTCGTTGGAAGACCTACCACAAAATCCATTGTGATATGCTCCCATTTCCATTCTGGTATCTCCAACGATTTGTAATAATCCTTTGGCCTTTGATGTTCGAAACTTTAACTTTCGACATGTTAAGCATTTAGCCACACACTCGTACCACTTCCTTTTTCATATTCGTACCAAAAATGATGTCTAAGATCCTGGTACATTTTTGTACTTCTAGGGTGAATCGAATATCTTGAGTTGTGAGCTTCACTCAGAACTTCCTCTTTAACTTCCAGTACTAGTGGAACCCAAATTCTCTCTTCGAATCGAAGTAACCCTTCTGAATCGATTTTGAATTTGTTTTCCTCACCTTCAGTTATCTTCTGTTTTATCTTTTTCCAGTCTTCATCCTGAAGTTATGCATTTTTGACCTTATCGACCAATGTTGAATTGTTTCCCATCTAGAACAACTTCTCGTCGAATTTTGTCGGATATTAAATTTCCAATTCCATCTTAGCCATTTCCGACACTAACTTATCCTGAGCAGTCTACAACATTAACTTTTCTCGTCCCTTCCTACTTAAAGCATCAGCAACAACATTCGCCTTTCCTGGATGGTAGAAAATCTTGCAATCATACTCTTTGATCAGCATCAACCATCTTCTTTGTCGCATGTTCAAATCTTTTTGTGTAAAGATATACTTCAGACTTTATGGTTATTATATATCTCACACCTCTCTCCGTAAAGATAATGTCTCCAAATCTTCAGGGAAAACACCACCGCAGCCAACTCTAAGTCATGAGTCGGATACCCTTTCTCATACTCTTATAATTGACGTGATGCATACGCAATAACTCTGCCGTTCTGCATAAGCACACAACCTAGTCCTTTATGCGATGCGTCACTATATACTATAAAATTCCCTGTATCATCAAGTAATGACAACACAGGTGATGAACTCAACCTCTTCTTCAATTCTCCAAAACTTTCCTCACACTTTTCTGTCCAAACAAACTTAACCGCTTTCCTAGTTAAATTCGTCAATGGAGTCACGATCTTAGAAAAGTCTTGAATAAAACGCCTATAGTAACCTGCCAACCCTAGGAAACTCCTTATCTCTGACTGTGTCTTCGGCTGATCCCAGTTTACTATAGCTTCAACTTTTGATGGATCTACCGAAATTTTGTCTTTATCAATAACATGCCCGAGAAACTGTACACGTTCCAACCAAAACTCACATTTTGAAAATTGTGCGTACAACTTCTCCTTTCTCAATGTTTCCAACATCACTCTTAAGTGTTCTACATGTTCCTCCTTGGTCTTAGAATACACCAGGATATCATCAATAAACACCACCACAAATTTATCTAAGAATGGTTTAAACACCCTGTTCATCAAATCCATGAACGCTGCAGGTGCATTAGTTAAACCAAATGATATAACCAGAAACTCGTAATGACCATACCAAGTTCTGAATGTCATCTTCGGTACATCTTCTGGCCTCACCTTCAGTTGATGATAACCACTCCTCAAATCTATCTTTGAAAAATACCTCGCACCCTTCAGTTGATCAAACAGGTCGTCGATTCTTGGTAACGGATACTTATTTTTAATCGTGATCTTATTCAATTCTCTATAATCAATGCAGAGCCGCATCGATCCATCCTTCTTCTTAACAAATAACACTGGCGCTCCCCACGGCGATACGCTCGGCTGGATATACTTCTTGTCGAGCAATTCTTGCAGTTGCACCATCGACTCTTTCATCTCCACCGGGGCCATTCTGTATAGTGCCTTAGATATCGGGCATGTTCCTGGTACTAAATCAATCACGAACTCGATTTGTTGATATGGCAGAAGACCCAGAAAATCGTCTGGAAATACGTCTGCAAAAATCTCTTATGATCGGTATCTCTTCTAGCTTCGCACTTTTCTTTTGTGTATCAACAATGTAAGCTAAGTATCATACACATCCCTGTCTTAACAACTTTTTGAATATTATGGTGTGGATTTGATATAATGTTATAGTTGTGGGTAGTATTTATAAATTTTTCAAAGTATGCAAGTTGTTATAAAATATTCGATTGGTCGGGAAATATTCTTTTTGTCGGGGAATATTAAATGCGACGGCACAATTATTAGTGGACCCCATGGCGGAAGTATTGTCGTAATTAGAAAACAATGAAATTATCTTTTATAAAAATAACGGCGGAAGTGTTACCGTTAAAAGCTGTTGAACTACTCGGTTAGTAAAAGTATAATGTCTGGCGTGATTGCATAGTAGCACACGGTATTGATTATTGATGCTTATGTGAGAAGTCACTCGCTTATACTCAATTATTACTTTCAGATAATTGTTGCATCGTATCTCTCATATTATTGATTCAATTATTGTCACGATATCATCATCGCATAATATGTTATATTATTAAATCAATAATTGAGGCGACAAAGTTATTCATATTATTATTTGCAATATTGACAATGTCTAGAAGTTACATCGAGGAGAGATTTGGTCACCTAATTGCGGCGCCAATAAGGAGAAATCCTTATCGGAAAGCCCCTCTTTCACGGAGCGACTTTGGTTGTTAAATATTGTGAGTTATAATATTAATGATGAATAAGTTGTGTTGATTAAAGATGAAATTGATTGTTCCATTGTATTGGGATTATTAGTGTTAGTAGAAATTAACATTTATTTCGATGATAATTGATGTCTGGAGGTTATATTGTTCACTCAGGTATTCGGAGCACTTTTCGTGTCAGAGTACTATTCACGAGTTACTATTCACGAGTTATTATTCACGAGGTACTATTGATTCACATTCTTATACTATTATGGGTGGTGGTACAAGATTGATAATACTTGCATGACTAAGTTAAAAATGGAGGTATAGTTGAAGGTACTATACTGTAATTAATTTTTTCACATGATTATACTATTTATTCACATGATGGTACTATTGATTCACATGATTATACTATTAGGGGTGGTGGTGCAAGATTGATAATACTTGCATGACTAAGTTAAAAATGGAGGTATAGTTGAAGGTACTATACTGTAATTAATTTTTTCACATGATTATACTATTTATTCACATGATTGTACTATTGATTCACATGATTTACTATTAGGGGAGTTGGTGCAAGATTGATAATACTTGCAGGACTAAATTAAAAATGAAAGAAAAGTTGGAGGTATTGTACTGTAATTTTTTGAGCCCCAAAACATGCAATTATCAAAACTATATTTTCCTATAAATAGAAGCTCATTCTTCCTTCATTTCTCACCAATTCACTAAAGCTATAGAGCAATTATTATAGAGAGAAATTATAGAGAGAAAGAAGAAAAGTATTCTGCTATTTCACTACTTCTATATCCAGTTTCTTCTAAGGTAGGGAGTATTATTTCTTTCTTATCCATGAAGAAAACTTCTATTATTCCATTCTTTATTATTCTATTGGAATAATCTGTATACGCGGGCTACCCTATACTTGGTGAAATTCTTACATTATTCCATTCTTTATCATTACATTGGAAACATCACATGTATTGCATTTACGCCGGACCTAGTTCCATTATTTATCATTCTGTTGGAACATCATGTCTGTGTGTTCTACGCCGGACCTGGTTCTGTCTTTATTATTCTGTTAGAATATCATGTTTGTATGTTTTACGTCGGACCTGATTTCGTCTTTATTATTCTGTTGGAATATCTTGTATGTGCGTTTTACGCCGGACCTGATTCCGTTATTTATTATTCTGTTGCAATAACCTGCCTGTGAGGTCTATCGCATGCCTGGTGATTTCTTTTGTTATTCCATTCCTTGTTATACTCAGTTGGTTAAAGTTTTGACTTCTATACTCCATGAAATTAGTGGAATATCCTTGATATTTGCGCTTTATCCAATATCTTTTCATTGAAATATTCTTCTGAGCATTCTTGAATTTTACTCCACAAAGCAGTATCATGTTGACAATTTGGACGTTATTGATTCCTGGATAAAATAATTCTTGAACTTGTTTTATTGAATTCTTATATCATTGTCATCATCTTCATGTTTATATTTTTTTGAAAGTCATCTGTGGCCTGTAGTGCATAGATGGACTTGGTATGATTATGACTAGGGATTATTCGGTGTAATCAGGACCGTAATGTTACAAATGATGTGGTAAAAGTCTCCATTGGCCCGTAGTGCATTGATGGACAGTTGTTGGCATGATCATGACCATTAATGAATACACGAATGTCCTTGGCCCGTAGTGCATGGATAATTTGTGGTCATGATACTAAAGAATATCATTGGCCATAGTGCAGGGGTGATTCGATGATGTGGATTATTTATTAAGCTGAGTCCCAGCGATAAAAGTGATGAAAAACCTTTTAAATCATAGAAGATAATAGATTTTATTCTCTACTTGACTCTTCTAATGGATTGCTTATTCCGCTGCAGTTTTTGATCTAAAACTTGTTGTCTATTATATTCTATCAGTTGTTATACTGTTGAAGGCTATTGATAATTTATTATGCATTATCTTAGTCATAATATTTCTTCTTGGGCTAGTTGAGCTCACCTTTTCTTTTCTTTGTTCTCTTTAGGAAATGAGAACGTAGTTTGGGACTAGTCGGGAGCAGAGTGATGGTCCTAAATGTTTGCATTAGTAGTCCTCACTATTACGTGAAATAGTGTGATAATAATTGTAATGAGGACTCCTTTTGAGTTTGTATACTCTCTAGTAGACAATATTTGTATTCAAACTCACGATTTATGTTTTGTCGTTATTGTACCTACAGTTGTATTATTAAGTTGTATTTGAATTATGTACCATGTATCTGGCGACTCAAGGATAGGTGATGTATTCCTATTTTGGGGGCGTCACAGTTGGTATCAAAGCTTAGGGATATGATCCCTGGCTAAGATGTGAGACTAGAACTAGGAGGGAGGCAGAATTCCTTCGCTAGTATGACCAACCTAAGTTTATTTGATATTTAATTGGTCGGTCAGAGTATAGGGATAATATGTGATGTTAATTAACCCTTATTTTGTGGCAGTATTTGAAAATGACATCCGAGAATGTTGAGAATAGCAATGGAGCCACGAGAGACCGTTGAGTCTCCACGGATCAATAATCGGGACAATGTGCAACAGGATGGTGATAATCCTCTTGTAAACACCAACACTGATCAATTGACGAACAACGGTACGTTTAGGAGCTTTTTAGAATTCATGCAACATCAGGCGAAGGCCACTCCTATTCATAATACAGGAGGAAACAATGGCAACCCACGGTTGGTCACCGCTAAGCAATTCAAGGAGCTGGGACCACCGGAGTTTTTGGGAAAACCAGAACCACTTAAGGCAGGGACATGGATAAAGTAGATCACCAAGATATTTGATGTCTTGGGATGCTCTGAGGAGCAAAAGGTTCCCTTTCCCACCTTTATGTTGCGTGAAGAGGCAGATCACTGGTGGGAATCTATAAAATGTACCCAGCCTGACGCACTCAAGATGTCTTGGGAGAAGTTCCAAGAACTGTTCAACAACAAGTACTTTCCCGAAAGTATTCGTCACATGAAGGAGGTGGAGTTTATCAAGTTAGAACAAAACAATATGACCGTGTCGCAATACGAGGCTAAATTTGCGGAGTTATCCCGGTTTGCATCCCATTTGGTCGATAATGAGGAGCGAATGGCGCAAATGTTTTTAAGAGGTTTGAAGCGGGAGATACGCCAATATCTTATTTCTCATAAAGCGTGTTTGTATTGAGATGTTGTAAATAGGGCTCGATTAGTGGAGGCGATAACGAGTCAACGCAACCAAAAGAGAAGCAAGTAAGCAAAATGATAATCTTTGGTGATAACAAATCATCAAAGCGGTGACAATAAGCATGGAGGAATCAACATGCGAAAATGGTAACCACTTGGGTGGTAATCATGGTCAAAACAATAAGAATGGACATTTCAAGAAGAGGAGATTCAACAATGATGGAAAGACGTCTTTTTGACCCGTTGTTAAGAAAGGAGAACGACCACCTATCATTTGCTTCAAATGCGGAGGGAGGGACACATCGATCAAAGCTGCGATGCCGTCCAAAGCATGTTATAATTGTGGAAGAGAAGGTCACTTAGCCCGATTTTGTCGGTTCACCAAAGACAAGTTCAATTAGGATGGAGGCACCAAAGGTAGTCTAGAAAAGTCAAAAGTCGGTAGTTTAAGAGAACACATTTTTTTCGTGTGACAAGGAACACGAATAAAATTATCACGGGTATGTTAGTCATAAACTCTTGTGAAGTCTATACCGTGTTGAATACCTCTGTTCTACTCACTCTTTTATTTCACCTAGTTGTGTTCAATGTTTGAAGTTAACTCAAGAAGTTAGACTTTGATATATCTGTTTAAACTTCGGTTGGGAGAAACCTTCGTTACCTCCACTATTTATAAATCTTGTTCAAATCAACACTTTCACGTTACGTTAATCGATCTTGTCTCTTTAAAAATACTTGCCTTTGATGCGATTTTAGGAATTGATTGGTTAACTACTCATCATGCTTTTCGTAAGGTTGTTAGCTTTCATATTCCTAACCAATCATTATCTTGAATTCAGGCAACCAAACCACTAAAGTCAATCATTGTCATATCAAGCCATAAGTAAAGAGCCCCGGTCCTTTCGTTGTTGACTTTCTTGTGTGGAATGCACCGAAGCCAGACTTTCTGTAGGCGACGTCGTGAATGACGATGTCAAGTTGATAGGTATCAATGTGACGTATTATCCAAGTCTTGGATGAGAGTCACAGTTTTGAATGATATTTCTATTGTTAATAAATTTTCTGACGTATTCTTGAAGACTTCTTAGCCTACCCTAGAATGTGAAATCGAATTTTGTATTGACCCCAGTACAAAACCCATTTCTTAAACCCTCAAATATTTTCTTCACCTAAAACGAACGTAACATGTGCCAAAGACGTTGGCTCGAGCTGTTGAAGATTATGATCATATCATTCAATACCATCGTGGAAAAGCGAACGTGGTAGCTGACACGTTGAGTAGAAGATCGTATGCGTTTACAAGTGCGAATATACAAACCCCCATGAAGATAACGAATATCTGAGTAGAATCGAACTTTAATCGATAAAGTTAAAAATCGCTCAAGCTACACACACACAGAGGTGGTGAATGTGAAGAATTAAGAAGGTTCAAGAGGCGTTATTCTAGAAGCAAGAATCGACGAAGAGAAGAAATCTCAACCCTCGATTTAATTGGCCCATTTGAAATCCTCGATAAAGTAGGAACTGTGGCTTATAAACTCATTTTACCGCCAAGTATGTCGCGTGTTCATAACGTTTTTAATGTATCAACGTTACGTAAATATGGGGATGACCCAAACCACATTATTAAATTAGAACTAGATGATATAGCAGAAGATTTAACGTATGAGGAGATACGTGTTAAATCTTGGATAAGAAGGATCGTATTCAACACTCAAAGGTTATACCCCAAGAGTTAGAATCTGAAATGAAGTCAAGGTATCCTCACCTCTTTGGCATATCAAGTGCGTACGTAAATTTCGAGGGCGAAATTTCATAAGGAGGGGAGATTGTGAAATCCCAGATTTTATGAATAAAGATTTAAATTTATCGAAATATTTTTTTGAATATTATGGTGTGGATTTGATATAATGTTATAGTTGTGGGTAGTATTTATAAATTTTTCAAAATATGCAAGTTGTTATAAAATATTCGATTGGTCGAGGAATATTCTTTTTGTCGGGGAATATTCGTACGATGGCACAATTATTGGTGGACCCCACAACGGAAGTATTGTCGTAGTTAGAAAACAACAGAATTATCTTTTTATAAAAATAACGGCGGAAGTGTTACCGTTAAAACTGTTGAACTACTCGGTAGTAAAAATACAATAATACGCGTGGTTGCATAGTAGCACACGGTATTGATTATTGATGCTTACGTGAGAAGCCACTCAGTTATACTCAATTATTGCTACAATAATTGTTGCATCATATTTCTCATATTATTGATTCAATTATTGTCACAGTATCATCTGCATAATATATTATATTATTAAATCAATAATTGAGACGACAAAGTTATTCATATTATTATTTGCAATATTGACAATGTCTAGAAGTTCTGTCAAGGAGAGGTTTGGTCACCTAATTGCGCACCAATAAGGAAAACCCTTATCGGAAACCCCCTCTTTCCTGGGAATGACCTGGTTGTTAAATATTGTGAGTTATAATATTAATGATGAATAAGTTGTGTTGATTAAAGATGAAATTGATTGTTCCATTGTATTGGGATTATTAGTGTTAGTAGAAATTAACATTTATTTCGATGATAATTGATGTCTGGAGGTTATATTGTTCACTCAGGTATTCGGAGCACTTTTCGTGTCAGAGTACTATTCACGAGTTACTATTCACGAGTTATTATTCACGAGTTACTATTCACGAGTTATTATTCACGGGGTACTATTGATTCACATTCTTATACTATTAGGGGTGGTGGTGCAAGATTGATAATACTTGCATGACTAAGTTAAAAATGGAGGTATAGTTGAAGGTACTATACTGTAATTAATTTTTTCACATGATTATACTATTTATTTCCATGATGGTACTATTGATTCACATTCTTATACTATTAGGGGTGGTGGTACAAGATTGATAATACTTGCATGACTAAGTTAAAAATGGAGGTATAGTTGAAGGTACTATACTGTAATTAATTTTTTCACATGATTATACTATTTATTCACATGATTATACTATTTATTCTCATGATTGTACTATTGATTCACATGATTTACTATTAGGGGAGTTGGTGCAAGATTGATAATACTTGCAGGACTAAATTAAAAATGAAAGAAAAGTTGGAGGTATTGTACTGTAATTTTTTGAGCCCCAAAACGTGCAATTATCGAAACTATATATTCCTATAAATAGAAGCTCATTCTTCCTTCATTTCTCACCAATTCACTAAAGCTATAGAACAATTATTATAGAAAGAAATTATAGAGAGAAAGAAGAAAAGTATTCTGCTACTTCACTACTTCTATATCCAGTTTCTTCTAAGGTAAGGAGTATTATTTCTTTCTTATCCATGAAGAGAACTTCAGTTATTCCATTCTTTATTATTCTATTGGAATAACTTTGATATCTGAACTACCCTATACTTGGTGAAATTCTTCTATTATTCCATTCTTTATCATTCCGTTAGAACATCACATGCATGCGTTTACGCCTTTGACTGGTTCCATTATTTATCATTACGTTGGAATATCCTTTCTGCGCGTTCTCGCCGGGACCGAGTTCCGCCTCTTTATTATTACATTGGAATATCACATCACATCGTGCGTTTTTACGCCTGACTGATTCCGTCTTTATTATTCTCATTGGAATATCATCATGCATGCGTTTCTGCCGGACCTAATTTCGTTATTTATTATTCTATTGGAATAACTTTTGCTGTGCGATCTATAGCATGCACGGTGATTTCTTTTGTTATTCCATTCCTTGTTATACTCGATTGGTTAAAGTTTTGACTTCTATACTCCATGAAATTAGTGGAATATCCTTGATATTTGCGCTTCATCCAATATCTCTTTTCATTGAAATATTCTTCCGAGCATTCTTGAATTTTACTCCTAAAAGCGATATCATGTTGACAATTTGGGCGTTATTGATTCTGGATAAAATAATTCTTGAACTTGTTTTATTGAATTCTTATATCATTGTCATCATCCTCATGTTTATATTTTTTTGAAAGTCATCCGAGGCTGTGAGTGTGCATAGATGGACTTGGTATGATTATGACCAGGGATTATTCGGTGTAATCATGACCGTAATGTTACAAATGATGTGGTAAAGGTCTTCATTGGCCCGTAGTGCATTGATGGACAGTTGTTGGCATGATCATAACCATTAATGAATACACGAATGTCCTTGGCCCATAGTGCGTGGATAATTTGTGGTCGTGATACTAAAGAATATCCTTGGCTGTAGTGCAGGGGTGATTCGATGATGTGGATTATTTATTAAGCTGAGTCCCAGCGATAAAAGTGATGAAAAACCTTTTAAATCATAGAAGATAGTAGATGTTATTCTCTACTTGACTCTTCTAATGGATTGCTTATTCCGCTGCAATTTTTGATCTAAAACTTGTTGTCTATTATATTATATCAGTTGTTATACTGTTGAAGGCTATTGATAATTTGTTCTGCATTATCTTAGTCATAATATTTCTTACTGAGCTAGTTGAGCTCACCCTTTTCTTTTACTGTTCTCTTAAGGAAATGAGAACGTAGCTGGGACTAGTCGGGGAACAGAGTGATGGTCCTAGATGTTTGCATTAGTAGTCCTCACTATTCTGTGAAATAGTGTGATAATAATTGTAATGAGGACCCCTTTTGAGTTTGTATAGTCTCTAGTAGACAATATTTGTATTCAAACTCACAGTTTATGTTTTGTCGTATTGTACACGACAGTTGTATTATTAAGTTGTATTTGAATTATGTACCATGTATCTGGCGACTCAAGAATAGGTGATGTATTCCTATTTTAGGGGCGTCACATAACCAATCCATTCCCAGTATAACATCAAACTCGCCCAGTCTAATTGGTATCAAGTCTACCCTCATCTCTTGACCCTTTATAACCACTCTACAATTCTTATATATGAACCTAACAGGAATCACTTCCTTATTTGCAATCTCTATGCCCAAGGGATAATCTAATTCTTCCTGAGGCAAATCTAAGTTTTGACCAAATTCATCAGATATAAATTAATAAGTAGCACTCGAACGAAATAGTACATAAGCATTAATACCATTAATCAGAATAATACCTAACACCACATCCTTAGATCGAACGACATCCCGCATTTAAATATCTTTGAAAGTTCTCGCAGATGGGTTGGCTTGGTAAATTGGTCCAGTGATAGTCAATGCACCACCACCGTTGTTGTTTCCCTTTCCTCCACTTGCACTCCCCGCTGGCTTTTTAGGGCAATCACGAGCCATGTGATCCTTCAAACCAAAGGTAAAACATGCTTCTTTCTTTGGGCTAAAATAGTTCGGTGCAATGTGTCCCTCCTGACCACAATTGAAACACACCCTCTTTCCCTTCAAACATACCCCAATATGGTTCTTTCCACAAGTAGCACAAGTTTCAAACTTTTTCTTTTGCTGACTTCCTTGTTGTCCTCCCGTAGTTGAATTCTCGTTCCACTTCCTCTTCTGATTGTTACTTCCAATATTACTTCCACCAGCCTTATTCTCATTATCATTCTTCCTCTTCTTCTGCTCTTGGTTGTACTTGGTAAAGGCATCGCTTCCACCTTTCGCGATAATTGCCTTTTCCAAAGATCTGTTATAAATGTATTTAATCGAACATTGAAACCTTGCTATACTGACGAGGTTTCAACTTGTTCGAACCTTCTCAACAGACGCTCATCCGTATTGACTTGATAAGTGGCGAACCTTTGCAACTCATTAAACTTCGCATCATATTCTGGCACCGTCATAGTTCCTTGCTTAAGCTCCAGAAATTGCACTTCCAACTGATTCCGAGAACTCGCTGGAAAGTACATTTCAAAGAACATCTCTTTGAATCTCTTCCACGCTATCACTCCTTGTCCTCCACGAACCTTATTTGCTTGCCACCAGTAGCTAGCTTCGGACTTTAGCATGAACGTTTCGAACGCAGTCTTTTGATCTTCGTTAACTCTAGCAACGTCAAACACCTTCTCCATTTCCATGATCCAGGTTTAGGCTTCCACTGGATTCATAGACCCTTGAAACTCTAGCGGTCCAACCGCTTTGAATTCTTTGAAAGTCATAACTTGAGCTTGCGGATGATTCGTAAGTGCTCCCGTCAACAAAGTTACCAACTGCTGAACTGGATTAGCGTTGGCCTTATTGTTATTATTAGTAGACGCCTTAGGAGGTTGTTGTTGACGTGGTTGTCTTCTTCTAGGAGGCATTTTCTGCTAGAACATACGCTTATTAGTTCATCACTCCACTTCTTGGGTATTTGAAGTTTAACTTAAACATTCCAAGATTAAAGCTATACCACATAATATTTCAAATAAACTCTAATATTTTATTCATTCATAATGTTTTAAAACATACTAAAGATATCATAACCGCTAAAAACATCCACTTTCCTGAACTAGATAAGTTTCAGGATTACATACTCATATTATCCCTTTATTTATCTCAAAATAAGGGATTCACAATTTATTTATTCACATAATTAACCACATATTATTATCACCCTTATTCTATCTAGGCATATTCGAGACGTCAAGGCTTCTCGCGCTCCTACTCCATGATACGATAAGCCGCTTCTACGATCCATCACGTATTACGTGACGAAGTCTTCAAACCGAGGTGGGTAATAATGGACTCGATCCTGGGCCCTATCAATCGCAGAATTAAAAGCATAATCCATCTCCTTCATCTTGGCTTTCTTCACTTGGACTTTAGCCTCAGCATGGTCCGTACGTTGAGTTGCCTTCATCCAAGCATCCTCTACTCTTGTACGCTTAGCTGATTCCTCTTTGAAGTCATCTTTCAACTTCTCCATGCCAGTCTTCATCTTCTCGTTCACTGCCAACAGGTCTTCATGCTGACCCTTGGTATGAACTAAATCCCATTCTGTGTTTTCGAGTTTTGAATCAAGATTCTGAATCTCTACATCCTTCTGTTCCAACGCAACGTGATGCATATCAACCATCTCCTTCAGTTCCTCTACATTATCCTGTAACTCTATGTTACGATCGTACAAAGCATCATACATCTCAGCCGATATGGATTTTGATGGAAACTCCACAAGATCCTCTTCATCATCATCCTCCTATATCTCATCAGGACTATCCTCCTCGGGATCGGTCACAGGCTCATCCTCCTGGATCAACTGTTCCCGCACTACATGAATATCCCGAGGTTCATCGTCTATAGGTACCTGAGGTATCACCTCTCTAGATGGACTGGATCCTCCTTCGTCAGACATCCTGACAACAAAATATTTAAAATTTTACTTAACAGTTTTTGATACTCGCGAGCACATAAATTATTAACACATAACACATAATGTCTTTTATTGTTTAGTTTCAATGGATGCCTTAATCCATTCATTAAAACCCGATAAGAGTTAAACACCTCTATGTTTTCTGACTTCTAAAAGGCTACTTCCTAAGGTTTTCCCCACCTAAGGTTCATAACCTAAAGCTTTGATACCAACCTGTGACACCCCCAAATCCGGGTACTTCATTTCCACCGAATTTGGTGCTCACTATCAAAATAATTACATCTAACTACCCATAATAAAGGATAAAACATTAAATAACTTTAAACGGTAATCTTTCCCATTAAAGGGTTACAACATCTCATAAACAATCCTAGGTAATCTAACCTTAAATTATTACATCAGTTTGCGGAATACATTATAAAATAAAACAAGTCTTATAACTTCATGCATTTAAATAAACTTTAACTAATTCTTCAACACTTGGACATCTTGCCCTTTTCTTATCTAGTAGATGGTTCATCACCTCTTTCGACTTTAGTTGCATTGTTCAATTTCAAGAATGAGCAAACAATTGCTCACTGACATAAAGATAGTATAATAACAACATGAGAGTGAACAACGAATACTGAACAATAAAGAACTTGTTCTACGAATCAAAATAGAAAACAAGTTCGAACTTTAATTATCTGAGGGCCTTAAGACCACGAACTATGTCTTCGGTATTTATGTATTATTACCTCAACCTTAATAGTCATTTAGACTATACAGACTCTTCTCAACGTACTTAGGGGGATCAGCCCTTTGTACCATGTATTGTGCACAAACATCTAAATTCATCTCAGTTTGAATTTAGAATTTCCGCACTAAAGAAAGTTTAGTTTGGAAATAGGTTATCAGTGTTTCTAGAATTTTAGAACACTTATTCAATTTCCATTAATAAAGGTTTAATACAAGAATGTATAACTAAACAAGGCTATCAAAGTCAAAGATCGGATATTAACAATATATAACTGAATAAACATGATACACATGCAAAGTACTATGTTCAAAAGAGTTAGAACAATCTCATTTGAATCGACGTATTAGAACAATATATGATTTGTATAATAATTAGAAAAGTGAAACTTGCTCGATGTAACGAATTAGGTTACAAGAGCTTAATAAATCGTATATAAGAATAGAATCAATAATATTGCTCAATAGAATTTAGGAACTTGCATTCATTAATAAAAGAATGAAGTTAGAAAGCTTGCTCAATGTAAAGAGTTAAAGTTTAGAAACTTGCACAATTATGAAAGTAGAGTTAGAGAACTTGTCTTGCTTGTAAGCTACAAAAAATGTACTATAATCTTCAATTACCCTATATACATTATTACAATCGCAACAACAATTAGTTGTATGAATATTAACACTATGGGTATTAAACCATCATTTAGGTCATAACCCTAATCTAGTAACTAACCATTTAGGTTAACACTTAATAAATCTGAAATTGCATTACGAGCCAAAATAACTTACTCGTTCATTTCAAACTTTTGAAAACATCACTTTTAGTTTCATTATATAACTCAATTAACAATCACCTAAAACTCTTTTACACTTTGTATTACAACACCTTACAATTTGTTATTGTAGTCCACTTTATGTTTTAATATCCTTAATGTGACGCCCCCAAAATTAGGTATACATCACCCATTCTGAGTCGCCAATATATGGTACAAAATTCAAATACAATTTCTTTTATATTAATCGTTGAGTTGTCGTAGTATAATAATCGACCACGATTAATCGTGAGTTTTAATACAAATGTATGTAACTCTCATGGTACCTCGACCCACAACCTTACAATGATACTTTACATAAAAGTATAGTTAAAAACTGCTTTTAGAAATTAAAATCTTTGGGAAGTGCTCAAGAAACCTTCGTACATGGGAGGCCATGCGCTCAGGTTATGATAGATATCATATGTCCACAAAATTATCCTTGGTTGACCCAAAAGTCCCCAAAGAAAAATAAGAAGATTACTATCATCTTCTTTCCAATGGTGAGTCTTCTCTTGACATATAAATATCTCCATTGTCTCTAAGTGAAAATTATGTTTCAAATAAACTCCAAGATCATACTGAGTAATGCTCAGAGATATATTGACAGAAGTGGATGTGCACAACCATGTCTTATGAGAACACGAGGTTGTATTCATTAGACATCTTGTATGATAGTGGCAAAACACCCTTCCAAAGTTGGGTTCGCCTCACCCTATTTGATTCACCAAATATAACTACTAAATGATGTATAGAATACAACACACTTTTCTATATTGTTTAGGGAGAACCTCCACAGCTAGAGACCACCGCTTTCTATTCCTTATTATCCCCACTTTAATTCACGTGACACTCTTTACGGCAACACTCTTATTACCCCGAAAGGAATTGTGAAGCAGAAAGGGTGAGCACAACTAGCCCAGTAAAGAATATCATGACTAAAGATAATTAAATTATCAATAGCTTTCATCAATAATAAATAAGAGATTTAGAACATATAGTAGATGATAAAACTTTTCAACCATAGTTGCAGCGGAACGAGCAATCCATTAGAAGAGTCAAATAGACCATCAGGTCTATTATCTTCTCCATGTTAAAAGTCATCCAATAATGTTTTATCCTTGTAACATCAATCAACAATTCATGTCCACAATCATATGAATAACGCATAATCATAATTGTGATACTGAATTCCTTTTCGCACCCAGGACGAAGATAATTTTCATCACCTGTCTTCATCTGAAACATCAAAAATCATAGTTATACCAAATCAAAATTCCTGCTCGTAATCATTAAATCATCTTTGCACTACGGCCAAAGATATTCATTATTAGCACATCCATGAATTAATATTTCATTGCTGAAACTTAGCTCAATAATTAATCCACATCATCGAATCATCCATGCACTACAGGCCAAGGATATTTTTTAGTATCACGACCACGAATTATCCATGCACTACGGCCAAAGATAATCGTGTTTTCATCAACGGTCCTGATCATGCCATAAAACAATTCATCTTTGCACTACGGCCAAAGAAAATCCATAGTCATAATCATACCAAAAACTATCCATCAATGCACTACGGGCCAATGAGGACATTTTCCACATCATTTGTAGCATTACGGTTATGATTATACCGAATAATCCCTGATCATAATCATACCAAGTCCATCTATGCACTACAGGCCACAGATGACTTTCAACATAATATAAGCATGAGGATGATGACAATATTATAAGCATTAGTCAAACTAAATCAAGGATAAATATTAAAGACTTTAAATTTATCCAAACATTATCAATCACTTAATAAAATCATAATCTAATATTGTTAATATTATAACAATATTTTAATCACTTCTTAAACTTATAAACAATTTAATTTAATTCTTTACATTTTTCCAAATAATGCATTTAATCATTCTAAATGCCATACTCATAAGATTTCATCACCAATAATCAAATTACTCATCAAAAATCTGTATATACCTTATATAGGATTTTCAAGCCATAAAATCATATTTACCAATTTTTCAACTTCACATAACATATTTAATTCATATGTTCGTAACTAAATTATTTTCATGAAAAATACTAAATCAATCCCAAAAATTATTCTTTTCTGGGATTTAGCATAATATAATCTCATATTGAACATATATTTTTCTTGACATTTTTAAAATTCATTTACTATTTTTCAAAAATCAATTTCTAATTAATTCCTTAAGAAATTAGCTACCTTGCGGTTAACTCCAGAAATTCCCAAATCTTGGCAGGATCTTACACATGTTAACGTGAGCTTCCAGTTTAAATTTCATGGTCATCGAAGTTATAGAACTCCGGTTATAGCATTTTTCGTCGGAAAGACCTAAATATTGAAATGGTCATAACTTGCTCATTTTAAGTCGGAATGAGCTCATTTTTGGACAGGGGGTACTTTATACCATATACTTTCCATGTTCCAAAAGGCCAGAATTTTTCTCACAAATTAAATTGCCGAAACAGGCCTTTTAAAATCGTGGCAGCAGCCTTTTTCATATTTTGCAATTTTTCGTACTTTGCTAAAATCAGTCCACACAAAAATCTACAACACCTTTTCCAGTGATTCCACTTGGATAAGTTACAAAACTCATAGACTTAACTCTAGAACTTGACCACACTCAAAAATTCAAAATATAATAGGAGATATGGTCAATTGAATTTCATTTTCCATTTTCACCAAAATCTGATTTTTCAACCCTTTGTGATTTTTAAGAAACTTTCATGTTTTCATATAATAACCAATATAACTCATCATAACACTTACTAATACCACATATACCCATGATTTTCATTAGTCCAATGCTTTTATTATGACTTTCATCATAATCCACGTAAACAGGTCATTTCCACAATTTAACAAGGAATGAAATACAACGGATCGTTCACCATGCATGTGGTAATCTACATAGACAGGTTATTCCAACAGAATAATAAAGAATGGAATAGCATAAGGATTCACCATGCATGCGATAGAGACCGCACAGACAGGTTATTCCCAACAGAATAATAAATACGGAACCAGTCCCACGTAAAACACATGAGCATGGATATTCTGCGGAATACTAAAGATGAAACCAGTCCCACAGTAAAATGCACAGAGATGTGATGTTCCAACGAGTAATAAAAAAGAAGAATAACAGGAGAATTTCACCAAGTATAGGGAAGTCCGCGTATACAGGTTATTCCAACAGAATAATAAAGAATGGAATAACAGAAGTTTTCTTCATGAATACAAAAGAAATAATACCCCCTACGAGTATAACAAATAATATCCCCTACCTTAAGAAGAAGAGTACTGGATATATAAGTAGTGAAGTAGCAAAATACTTTTCTTCTTTTTCTATATAGTTTCTCTCTCTAGAGTTTTAGTGAATTCGTAAGAAATAATGAAGGAATGAGCTTCTATTTATAGAAAAATGGACTTCATAGTAACTAACTCATGAACGGTCCAGATTGATTTACTTTAATCTGACGGTCCATATTTAAAGCAAAATCTTTTAAATAAAATATAATATATTCTATTTATAATCTAATAAAACGAATAACTTTATAAAAGATTTTACTATGCAAATACTATGCAAACACTATGCAGGCACTATGCAAATACAAAGCATAATAAAATATAATATATTCTAATTATTGTCTAATAAAACAGATAACTTTATAAAAGTATTCTATTTTATATAAAAAGATTTTACTATTAGCCTAATAAAACGAATAACTTTATAAAAGTATTATGTTTTATATAAAAGTTTTTCTATTTTATTACATTAATAATACTAATAAAACAAAACCGGAGTGACTTTATTACGTAAGCATCAATAATCAATACTTGTGTACTATCTACAACCAATGCCAGACATCGTACTTTTAACACCGGTGTTTCAACGATTAATCAGTCAAACTTTCGCCGTTATTTTCATAAAAATATTTTTTATCGTTTTCTCAATCCGATAATAATTCCATTGTAGGGTCCACTAATGATTGTACCGTCGTCATTTAATATTCCCCGACAAAAAAAATATTCCCCGACTAATCGAATATTCCCCGATACAACGAATATTTTATATCAATTTGCTTACTTTACAAAAAAAAATTCACATATTACCCTTAACTTTAAACTTTTATCAATTTAACTATTTACCAAAATAGAAAAATTGAATACTTTTATTTCATAAAATTCGGGGTCTCACAATCACCCCTCCTTATGAAATTTCGCCCTTGAAATTTACGTACGTACCTGATATTCGAAGAGATGAGAATACCTTTCTTTCTTTTCGGATTATACCTTCCCGGTTATATCCTTTGTATCATGATTTTTTCATTGCTCATCTCCTGTATTTCAAATATCATTCTAGAATATATGTTCAAAACAAAGGTTAATTGACATATCATAATTTGTCAACTTATCAAGTAAACAATTTCAGCTTAGGTAAGTCACTCACTAGCGAAGTATATAACTCGTCTCTCCCCTCCTAGTTCTAGACTCTTATCTCCGCCAGCGACCATATCCCTAAGCTCTGATACCAAATGTGACACCCCCAAAATTAGGTATACATCACCCATTCTAAGTCGCCAGATACATGGTACAAAATTCAAATACAACTTCATTTATACAATCATTGAGTGTCAGTATAGAATACGACCACAGTTAACTGTGAGTTTTAATACAAATGTATGTAACTCTCATGGTACCTCGACCACAACCTTACAATGATACTTTACATAAAAGTATAGTTAAAAACTGTTTTAGAAATTAAAATCATTGGGAAGTGCTCAAGGAAACCTTCGTACATGGGAGGCCATGTGTCTAGGTTATGATAGATATCATATGTCCACAGATTATACTTGGTTGACCCAAAATTCCCTAAAGAAAAATAAGAAGATTACTAACATCTTCTTTCCAATGGTGAGTCTTCTCTTGACATATAAATATCTTCGTTGTCTCCAAGTGAAAATTATGTTTCAAATAAACTCCAAGATCATACAGGTAATGCTCGTAGATATATTCAACAAGTGGATGTTCACAACCATGTCTTATGAGAACACGAGGTTGTATGTCATTAGACATCTTGTATGATAGTGGCAAAACACCCTTCCAAAGTTGGGTTACGCTCACCCTATTTGATTCACCAAATATAACTACTAAATGATGTATAGAATACAACACACTTTTCTATCTTTGTTTAGGGAGAACCTCCACGACTAGAGACCACCGCTCTATTCCCCTATTATCCCCACTCGATTCGACAACACTCTTACTAAGAACACTCTTATTACACTCAAGGGAATTGTGAAGCGAAAGGGTGAGCACAACTAGCCCAATAAAGAATATCATGACTAAAGATAATTAAATTATCAATAGCTTTCATCAATAATAAATCAGAGATTTAGAACATATTGTAGATGATAAAACTTTTCAACCATAGTTGCAGCGAATAATGACAATATTATAAGCATTAGTCAAACTAAATCAAGGATAAATATTAAAGACTTTAAATTTATCCAAACATTATCAATCACTTAATAAAATCATAATCTAATATTGTTAATATTATATTAATATTTTAATCACTTCTTAAACTTATAAACAATTTAATTTAATTGTTTATATTTTTCCAAATAATACATTTAATCATTCTAAATTCCATACTCATAAGATTTCATCACCAATAATCAAATTACTCATAAAAAATTTGTATATACCTTAAATAGGATTTTCAAGCCATAAAATCCTATTTACCAATTTTTCAACTTCACATAACATATTTAATTCATATGTTCGTAACTAAATCATTTTCATGAAAAATACTAAATCAGTCCCAAAAATTATTCTTTTCTGGGATTTTGCATAATATAGTCTCATATTGAACATATATTTTTCTTGACATTTTTAAAATTCATTTACTATTTTTCAAAAATCAATTTCTAATTAATTCCTTAAGAAACTAGCTACCACACGGTTAACTCCAGAAATTCTCAAATCTTGGCAGGATCTTACACATGTTAACATGAGCTTCCAGTTTAAATTTCATGGTCATCGGAGTTATAGAACTCCGGTTATAGCATTTTTCGTCGGAAAGACCTAAATATTGAAATGGTCATAACTTGCTCATTTTAAGTCGGAATGAGCTCATTTTTGGACAGGAGGTACTTTATACCATATACTTTCATGTTCCAAAACGGCCAAAATTTTTCTCACAAATTAAGTGGCCGAAACAGCCCTTTTAAAATCGTGGCAGCAACCTTTTTCTTATTTTGCAATTTTTCGTACTTTGCTAAAATCAGTCCATACAAAAATCTACAACACCTTTTCCAGTGATTCCACTTGGATAAGTTACAAAACTCATAGACCTAACTCTAGAACTTGACCACACTCAAAAATTCAAAATATAATAGGAGATATGGTCAATTGAATTTCATGTTCCATTTTTACCAAAATCTGATTTTTCAACCCTTTGTAATTTCTAAGAAAGTTTCATGTTTTCACATAATAACCAACATAACTCATCATAACACTTACTACTACCACATATACCCATGATTTTCATTAATCCAATGCTTTTATTATGGCTTTCATCATAATCCACGTAAATAGGTCATTTCCACAATTTAACAAGGAATGAAATACAATGGATCGTTCACCATGCATGTGGTAATCCACATAGACGAGTTATTCCAATGAATAATAAAGAATGGAATAACATAAGGATTCACCATGCATGCGATAGAGACCGCATGACATGTGTTATTCCCAATGTAATAATAAATCTGAAACCAGTCCCACGTAAAACGCATGCAGACGTGATATTCCAGTGAGAATAGTAAAGATGAGAACCAAGTCCGTGCGTAAAACGCATGCATGATATTCCAGTAGAATAGTAAAGACGAAACCAGGTCCGGCGTAGAATGCACATACAGGGTGTTCCAACAGAGTAATAAAAAATAGAATAACAGGAGACTTTCACCAAGTATAGGGAAGTCCGCGTATACAGGTTATTCCAACAGAATAATAAAGAATGAAATAACAGAAGTTCTCTTCATGAATACAAAAAAATAATACCCCCTACGAGTATAACAAATAATATCCCCTACCATAAGAAGAAGAGTACTGGATATATGAGTAGTGAAGTAGCAGAATACTTTTCTTCTTTCTCTCTATAGTTTCTCTCTCTAGAGTTTCATGAAATTAAGTAAGAAATAATGGCGGAATGAGCTTCTATTTATAGAAAAATGGATTACATAAGTAACTAACTCATGAACGGTCCAGATTGATTTACTTTAATCTGACGGTCCATATTTAAAGCAAAATCTTTTAAATAAAATAATAATATATTCTATTTATAATCTAATAAAATGAATAACTTTATAAAAGATTTTACTATGAAAACACTATCTTGAGCACTATCACGAGACACTATATGTGTACTATGCAAATACTATGCATAATAAAATATAATATATTCTAATTATTGTCTAATAAAATAGATAACTTTATAAAAGTATTATGTTTTATATAAAAAGATTTTACTATTAGCCTAATAAAACGAATAACTTTATAAAAGTATTCATTTTTATATAAAAAGCTTTTCTATTTTATTACATTAATAATACTAATAAAACAAAACCGAGTGACTTATTACGTAAGCATCAATAATCAATATCGTGTGCTACTATATCAACCACGCCAGACATCGTATTTTTTTAACACCGGTGTTTCAACGATTAACAGTGAAAACTTCCGTCGTTATTTTCATAAAAATATTTTTGTCGCTTTTCTCAATCCGGCAATAATTTCGTTAATGGGGTCCACTAATGATTGTACTGTTAAATCACGGATATTCCCCGACAAAAAAAATATTCCCCGACTATTTACTTTGCAAAAAAAAAAGAAATTTATCAATTTATATCAACTTGCTTACTTTGCAAAAAAAAAAAAAATTCACATATTACCCTTAACTGTAAACTTTTATCAATTTAACTATTTACCAAAATAGAAAAATTAAATACTTTTATTTCATAAAATTCTGGGTCTCACACTTAACATACATGCTAAACTAACCCAAGTCCAATTCTGGCATGACCTCTGAATTAAGCGATATCATCATCATGCATGCGGCTACTCGTAAGTCTTCGTCTTGATAATGAATAATACACTAGGTAATCATACATGACTTTGCGCGATTCAACAATCACACCCAAATCTCAAGCACAAGACGCTTGAGAATCGCTAGCGTCGGATCAAGGGCCCACGCGATGCCTCAGTTCCAATTTTTGCAGAAGCTCGAAATCAAACTCTAATTTGGCCAAAAATTCCAATTCTATAGAAAATCTCCCAAATTCAACATCTAACACTTTGTCATATTATAGTTATACATGCTAAACACCATTCTTTATACAAAAACATTACATAAACATCATTTTGAAGAATCAAAACAATAATTTTCCAAATTTCTTCATTTTTATACTTTTAACGAATTTGATCACCACGAATTCGTTTCTTAATCATTTGACACGATTTGAACTACGCCGCTTTCGTTTCTTAACATATTATCACAATCCAACTTCAATTCGTAGATTACAACTCGTATAAGGCATCAAATTTGGTACTTTCTAAGGCTATGTTCAAATATAAACACTGTTCTTTATTTAATTTTCTTTCCACAAATCAAATTCATGAATTTGATCACTAAAGATTACTTATGTATGAAAATTATCAGATTATATATCCATATAAATAACAATCTAAACCCTAATCCAACAAAATTCCAAGTCACAAAGAATAGATATTACAAAACTAAGAGTTAGAATTAGGAATAGATTATACTTTTAATCCTTGATTTAGCAAAGATGATATCTCCAAAGCTTGTTCCCTTGATTCCCAATTCACAGAGAACTCTCAATTTCCTCTCTAGCTCCCTCAATTTCTTTCTAACACTCTGTGTTTTGTTCCTCTCTAAACTCTTTGTTCTTTAGCCTTAGGAAAATAATACGCATAATATACACGGACTCCCTTTTCCCCACATACGTCAGGTTAAAAAACAAAAAGACTCACATCAGTTAAAATAAACCAAAAGCCATAAGGCTACGTTAATTTTGTTACACACTAATTCTCATACTAGATTATTTAAATAATATTTATATTATATAGTTACTACTTGTCACACATATAACCATTTTAATAACTTATAATTTATAATTATAATAATTATATTCTTATTATAATTATGCTTATAGTAAATAATCATATAATTATATATCTAATTTAATTAATAAATTAGAAACATCACTTTATTTATTTTATTTATTTCTATTAAATTAAAAAATTCATTTAATTTAATTGTCTACTTAAATATTAAGCAATTGATTTAATTTAATTATTTTCTTAAATTAAATCTTTCAAATAAAATTATCATTATTCAATTCAATTAATTAATTTAGTTACTAAATTAATTCATCACAATCCATCAATTATTTATTTTCTCAATAAATAAATTATTTAAAATATTTATTTAATTTAATAAATATTTAAATTAAATTACAAATTTCTCGATCGTTACAGTAACCGAAGCTTCACTAAGCTTCTTCTGGTTAGCCTCAACAAGATGTTTTTTGTAGTTTTATTTCCAGTGTCCAGGCTATTGAAGTGGAAGCAAACTCCTTTGCTATCCGTATCCGTTTTGTTCTTATTAACCTTTATTTTTGCCTTTCTATTTGCCTTCATTGAATCGTTCTTCTTTTTAGAAGATCATTTGGCCCCTACCAGTAAGACTTGGTCTTTCTTGGTTGGAAAGTGACTCTCAACATTTTTTAACATGTTAAGCAAATCAGCGAGGCTGATATCTAGCTTGTTCATATGAAAAATTCACAACAATTGTGAAAGGAGTCCGGGAGTGAGTGCAAGATCAAATCTTGGCTCAACTCTCCATCCATGACAAAACCTGTTGTCCTAATTGATCAATCAAATTGATCATGTTTAGGACATGTGTCTGTACTTTAGTGTCGTTGGTCATTCTAGATCGGAAGAGCTCTTTAGATATCTGAAATCTATTAGTCCTACTTTCCTCACCATCAACTACTTGATGTGCAGGAGTATAGTAGGAGTATCCATAGTTTCAGGCTGACGTTGAAGCTTGTTACTTAAGGATACGAACATGATGCATTGAGCCAACTGTGCATCATCTTGCCACTTTCTAAAAGTTGTAATCTCTTCCTCAGAGGCACTGTCTGCAACCATTGTAGGGATAAGCGTATTAAGGACATAAGATAGCTTTCCAGCTGTGAGAACTATTCTCAAATTCCTTAACCAATCCGTTTAATTCAGTACGGTTAAATAGCATCTAATATGCTTCGTAGTGATAGTAATTTAGACATTGTAAAATTCTGTAAATGAATTTGTAATTAACAACATTTTATCATAAATTCTTTAATTAATTACCAAAATAAATTAGGTCTTGT
This sequence comes from Panax ginseng, assembly GCA_020205605.1. NCBI lineage: Eukaryota > Viridiplantae > Streptophyta > Magnoliopsida > Apiales > Araliaceae > Panax > Panax ginseng. The sequence continues at coordinate 26,311,555 of CM035142.1, forward strand.
TTTAAATTGGTATCTCCCACTATTTTCTTCAAACTATATTACCCTCAATATATATAGTTCGATAATATCTAATTAAAGATATGCTAGTGAGAATAAGGATCCCATTTCAAATGTATATAGCCTTGTGTGTGCACAACAAACTATATATAAATAAATAGGTAGACAACTCTTGTCAATTACATCAACTATGCAACTCCTTGTATTTTGCCTCATAGATCATAATGGTCAAGTGTGTGCACATCCAAACTAAAATGATTTAAGTTAAGTCAGACCCAACATTTCCATATAAGTGAAGAGAAAACTATAGCCCTTGTGTGTGCACAACAAAGCAGTAATGTTCAATTCCTTATAAACATCATATGTAATAAAAATAACATCTTAAATATTTAATACTTGCCTTGTGTGTGCACAACAAACTCATATTAAATATTTAATACTCTATTGTTTCTATCATGCTAGAAGGCGACGTTCGATATTCTAAATATCTTTGAACGTTACAACTTAATATAAAATATTTGAGGGATTTGTTATTAATTATCTCATATTGTTTAGTGTGCATGCACATATATATATAAAATATGCGTCATATTAATTAACATGCGAAGCATGTTTGCATAATATAATATATATATATATATATAGTATAAGCATGCAAATATAGAATACTATATTCTACCCAGATTGATTATGGACTTTTATTCTAGTTTGGTTCACTAGAGCCACCAAGTGAACCAAAAGGTCAAACCCTAGGGGTGCAAGAATTAATATTTAAATATAACTATTACATTTAAACTCGGGCTCCATTACAAACGGGTCTTCACGCGCTCCTTGCTCCTTGATCTCCAATTCTTCAAAATTAATTCTAACTATTCATATTACAAAACTATTTAAAATAAATAGAAACCTTGATCAGCAGTCAAAGGAAAGTACATGGAAGGGAGTTATAATTTATATTAAGAAAAAAATTAGAGAATACGAGGTACGCAGACCCCATTTAATAAAACTCATACATTCATGCATCCAACTAAAATAAAATTCAATCACATTGGTCAATAGTCCATAATTAATCCTATTTATTATTATACACATCTACATATGCATCAATAAATAACATTTATCTCATGAATAATAAATATTCAATATATATATTGATATCATTTAATGGGCAAATTTAGTTAGCATAAAATCTAATTTTGAATCAAAATAAACCTCTTTTATTTTAATTTATCTAATTTTGAATAAAATAAAATATTTTATTTTAATCAAATTCTTTAATCAAAATAAACTCATTTATTTTAATTAATTATGGAATCCAATTCGAAGTCAAAATAAACTTTTTTTATTTTGGATAATATGAAACCTTATTACATATCTAAATAAACTTTTTTATTTAAGGAAACACGGATTTTCTTTCCTATTCACAAATAAACTCTTTTATTTTGAATAATATGAAATCTTATTTCATATTTAAATAAACTCTTTTATTTAAGAAAATACGGATTCTCTTTCCTATTCACAAATAAACTCCTTTATTTTGAATAATATGAAATCTTATTTTATATCTAAATAAACTCTTTTATTTAAGGAAACATGGAATCCTTTTTCAACTCTAATTAATTATCATGGAATCCAATTCCAACTCTAATTAGTTAGCATGAAATCTAATTTTAAAATTAAAATAAATCTTTTTATTTTAAAATTAAAATAAAATTTTTATTTTAAGATTAAAATAAACTTTTATTTTAATTATAAAATAATTAAGAATATTATATATATATATATATATATATAAATTCATGCTCACTTGATATAAGAAATCAATGGCCTGAATCATGTTTTTTTTTCTTGGTTCACGTGAATCCCCATATAAGAAATCATGGTTCACGTGAATCTCCACTCTCCCTTGAATTCACGGGTCACAAAACAGTATGGAGATTTCGGGATTTTTTTTTATTAATAAATTTTATACAATAAATTATGCTCAATTAAATTGTTCTAAACACATATCAATATACATATCAAATTAAAATAATTAATAATTCGTATAAAGGTTTGGCTCTGATACCACTGTTAGGTTTGTAATATTCATTGACGCAATCAAATTGCACAAATTTAGCGGAAGCATAAAAATCAGAGTTTAAAAATTTTACAAACCATATACCCCGATCATCCTTATGCATAATTATTAATTAAACGAAAAGATAAAGAACAAAAATCATACCCTTGAAGATTCGAGCTTCCTCAAGTACAAGTTCACCTCCAAATCCTTTCGCGTTCAACTTGAATCCACCGGGTTTGGTTCCTTCATTTGATCAACGTTAGCCACCCAAGTGTTTGGCCTCTAGAGGTGATCCACCAAGGAAGAAGAAAGATTCAAGAAGATCGGTGTTTGGCAAAACCCTAGTTTTTCTATCTCTATAGAAAAAGAGCGTACTCTCGAACAATTAGAATCACGTATTTCGATATCTGATATAAGACTCCTCTTATAAAGATATCAGTTAACCCTTCTAATCTAATTAGAAAATAGAATATTATTTAATTAATGAAATTTCTTTAATTAATTAAGCTTCCCTAATCTTATTAGGAATATATGAGAGTACTTTTATTAATTAATTCTCAAACTCCTTTAGGAATTTAAATAATAATAATAATAGTAATAATAATAATAAGACTACTCTTATTAATTTATATTTAATATTTCTAAAATATTAAATAATAAATATTAAGCTATTTAATTTATTCTATCACCATAGATTAAATTAAATATACTTAACTTATTATTACGATTATGTCATTAATTTCTTAAATAATTATTCTTTCTTTTATAAAGTGTGACCCTTTTAGGTTCTCCATATTAAACCTATTGTGAATAAATCAATTAGAATAATTCTAATCTTATTTAAATAAATAAATTAAACTATTAATTTATTTAAATAAATAATATTTATTCTACAATAGAGATAAGCCCGCTTTAGCGATCAACGACTTTCCGGATAATATAGATTTCAACATTAATCATAAGAGAACCTTTGAGTTAATAGTTCTTTGCACAATTCAATCCTTCCACCATAAAATGTCCCAATTAAATATAAGACATGGAATTACTGTCAAGTCTTATTTTATTTAATTATATGTATTTCGACTCTTAAATGCACAACTCCAAATAATGCAAATTAGAAACTCTTTTCTAATTTCATTCTGCCTTGGCCAAGGACTACTGGGTTATCATTTATCGAATCACATAGGGCATGTGACGCCCCCAAATCCGGGTATCTTCCAACCCGACAGATGGTGTTCCACGATACTACAATCCATACAATCATTCCATCGAAATAACAACAAAATGAGTGTAATTACTATCTTTGTATTACATTTGTAATAAATCCTTTCCCAGGTTCATTAACCGAATACATTCGTTATTCTTCATAAGTATATTACATACAAATACACTAATCTATTATAGGACGATTAATTGTCCATCTTAGCCTTGCCTTTATCTCTCTTAGAACTCTCAGTTCGTTCGGCTTTAGCTGCAAACATATGGTTCAAGTAAGAATGAGGATAACTAGCTCAGTAAGTCTTAACAAAGAATCATATGAATATCACATTATCAATTACATGCTTTATTTCCACATGCGAATAATTATCTATGAAGCACTATGAAACATTTGACTAGTACTTCTCATGTCATAATAACAATTCCAACGTATATATAATAGCTTAGGAATTATTAACCGGTCAATAGACCATAAACATACTCTTTTCGTTTTCATACTTGAAAAGGATATCCGAAACTAAGGCCATCCACCCGTCTTTACTTACGAGCACTTTTAGGTGATCAGCCTATTGTACTCTATGTTGATCAACACTCTTACGTTAAACGTATTTACGTTCAACATTTGGCAACCTCGCGTGCCCATCGAATAATCAATGAAAAATATTTTTGTTTGTACATAGACAAACTTACCTTTACATCCATACCAAATACTTGGCATAGGATAGCGTTAACAGTTATATATCGAAAAACTTGTAAACAAATCAATCAACTCTTCAGTATTAGTCTAGCCGAGTTAAAACAGGCATCGACTCTTTCTTTAAAATCATTCATGCATTGTATAACATGCATCACATAAAACTTGGTTAACACGAAGGTTAGACAAGCATTCAGAAAGACTTGCCTTCAAGCGTGTTCGAATAAACAATTGAACTATTCTCAGTCTTTACAGGATCTACATGATACATTCACATATCACACTACAATTAGTTATCAAACAAACTAACTTTACGGAGCTAACCAACTTCTTTCTCTTCTATGTCTTAATTGAATTAACTCGTTATTAAAGTCAATTTGACTTTCTATACTTCGTCACGTCCCATTAACATTCTTATGCCATTAACCGTCATTCGATCATTATTGGTTAAATACCAACGTTGAACGTCATTCACGGTTTACTTATTACGTCTTCGCGTTCTTTGTTTAATCTCTATTAAACCGTACCAAAACTTCTTACATTATCACCTTATAAGTGATTTAAGTTCAATCTTATTATGTACTTTAAGTACCTTCAATGTCTTACCTTAAGTCTACATTCAAATGGAACAAAACTTAACATGGTCAACATTTTTCCACTGCCGGCGCTGCGACGCGACATCTTATGTATTCTAGTGGGCATGGCCATGCGAGTTAGCAGGTACTGGTACTGAACGAGTCTCATTGCATGCCACCACCACTTTGTAATCGGTTTTGGCATGAGCCGAAGTCTCAGGCACCAGCCAATAAAATAGTTTGGTTTCTAAATTAAACTCCCAGCTTCCTAATTTATTCATTTTACATCCGAATTGACCCATTCGAAAGCCTACAAGTCACAAATCACATCCTTTACGTGTTCGTATAAGAATTTCACATTCTCGAATTCGTTAACTCATAATTCACCTTTAAGTTCATTTTTAAGCGCTCGCTTAACGCTTTCGGCCGCTCAATACTGCGCTTTCTTCGTTATAAGTCTAATGCGATTCTTTCTTTTGCCCACGACTCTTAATTACCTTATCTCACGTGTTGACATTGGAAACCAACATTTTTAAATCACACGACAACTTTTGACCTTTAATCCGGGCTTTTTATGTTTTCGACGTTTAACGTCTATTTTTGCAAAATTCGCCATAACTTCGTTACTCGTGTTCTATAAGCCAAATCAAATGAAAAACTCCATTGATTCATCATAGTCATCCTAACCAAACAATAGGCACATTCCTTAGCTATAATGGTCTTTCAAATGTTCATTCAAAACTAAGTTCACGTTCAAGACTTTCTATGGTTTTTAACTTACGTAAATACTTACGATTTCTATTTGGTCATGACCTATCAATTATTTGGTCATTATTAGGCATCCTTATATCTCCTCAATAATCATGCTCCACCAATCTACGATTCTTCTACGAGAAAGAAATCGAAAAAGATGAAGATTGTGGTTTATGAGAATTTACCTTTGAAACAATTATCGTTCTTGATAAACACCTATTGGTTTTCTTGGAAGTAGAAGGATTTAGTGTTTCTAGCTCTTTCTCTCTCTCAATATATATTGACAAGCTTTGTAAAAACCTCAAATGACCAACTCTTTCTTTGTATTTATAGGCGACCAACATGAGGGTAAAATTATCCAACTCCCCACCTCCTTATTATTCACTTCTAGATCACCAAGCAAAGTACTTGGTGATCAAGTATTGCCTTTACTTGTCCACCAAGTGGCCGGCCCACTCCTTAATGGATCATCCCATGGGTTGGCCCATGGGTTTTACCCATCCCATGACCCACCAGTTCGACCCGCGGTTTAATTTTTGGATTGGGCTTGACATTAATTTAACGTTGGGCCTTAACTTGGGTTTTCTCATATAATTTATTGGGCTTTCTATTGGTTTAAGTCCAATTAGATTATACCAACCCTTAACTCATACTCCATTAATACGACTCGTATTCTGCGCGTATTACTCACGTATTCTCTTCGTCTAATACTCACATAATAATCATATTATACATCTAACTATTCTTCATACCATACTCGTATTCATACTAATATAATACTCGTATTTCATACGTATAATATCCGAAACAACTATACGCATTGCATTTCCCTTTCGGAAACCTCTTTCACAAACCCTTAGGTTTTACGTCCGCAAGCAAAAACTTCGTTTGCCATAACAGAATTATTATTGGATATTCAATACTATCTTCGTATTCTATCATTACGTGTTTCTTGAAATTTCAAACCCTAGCTCCGAACGAAATCGGATGAATAGTGTTTTTACGCAAACATTCTTGGAAAACCTTCATTTTCGTCTTGATAATTCACAACCATTAATACTAGCACAAAACCAGAATACTAACCACATCTGTATATTCTAGGTCATAGAATGACCTTCGAACATCTTACTCACATAATAACTCAATTAAATTCATTTAATTCACATAATCAAATAGAAATTTAATTCATTCAAAATTTGAAATTCTCGGGCGTTACATTCTTCCCTTCTTATAAGGATTCCGTCCCCAGAATCTCGCTATTCTTACATAAACAAATGAGGAAACTTTTCCTTCATTTTACTTTCGAGCTCCCACGTTGCTTCTTCAGCATCATGGTTGCTCCAAATTACCTTTACTGAAGGTATTACTTTATTTCTCAAGACTTGTTCCTTCCTATCAATAATCTGAATTGGAAATTCTTTATATGTTAAGTCTTTTTCTACATGAATAGATTCATATTCTATTACATGTTTGTAGTCCAGTTTATAAGGACGCAACACAGACACGCGAAACACATTGTGTATTCTTTCCATTTCTGGAGGTAAGGCTACTTCATAAGCTACCTCTCCTACCCTTCTTAAAATCTCAAAAGGTCCTACAAACCTTGGACTCAACTTCCCTTTCTTTCCAAAACGTATCTTCCTTTTCCAAGGAAATACTTTTAGAAAAACATATGAACCTACTTCAAACTCCCTCTTCTCTCGATGAGGATCTTCATACTTCTGTTGTCTATCTTGAGCTGCTACTAATCGAGCTCTTATCAGCTTCACCATGTCTGCCGTTTGTTGTACCATCTCAGGTCCCAACATTTGACGTTCACCTACGTCATCCCAACAAAGTGGTGTTCTGCACTTCCTCCCATACAACGCTTCGTAAGGCGGCATGCCTATACTAGCGTGAAAACTATTGTTGTAAGCGAATTCTACCAAAGGCAGATGTTCGTCCCAACTCCCCTTGAATCCATAATGCATGATCTTAACATATCTTGTAGCATTTAAATCGTTCGTTCACTTTGTCCATCCATCTATGGATGATACACCGTACTCAATCTCAAATGCGTTCCCATTTGCTCTTGCAAACTCCTTCAAAAGTTCGACGTGAATCGTGGATCACGATCGGACATAATCGAAACAGGTACTCCATATCTGGAAATGATTTCCTTGACATAAATCTTAGCTAATTGTTCTAGGTTATACCTAACTCCTATTGGTAGAAAATGAGCCGAATTAGTTAACCGATCCACTATTACCCAAATAGCATCGTATCCTTTTCTCGTCGTTGGAAGCCCCACCACAAAGTCCATGGTGATATGCTCCCATTTTCACTCTAGAATCTCTAGTGGTTGTATCAATCCACTCGGTCTTTGGTGTTCAGCCTTAACTTTCTGACAAGTTAAGCACTTACTAATGTATTATGCGATCTCCCTCTTCATGTTCGGCCACCAAAAGTTCTGACGAAGGTCTTGATACATCTTAGTACTACCGGGATGTATCGAGTACCTCGAACTATGAGCCTCACACACAATCTCTTCTTTCAACTCGGAATTATTTGGAACCCAAATTCTTCCTTCAACACGAAGTAAACCTTCTTTATCAAGGTTATACTTAGTCTTACCTAGCTGTACTTCCTTAACCCGTTCCACTATCGTTGGTCGAGTCTCTATTGAGAATAACATCTCCCCCGTTTCACTTGGTAACTTAACTTCTAACTCCATCCTTGCCATCTCCGTTATTAACTCATTCTGAGTCGTTAACATTGACAGTTTTTCTCTACCCTTCCGACTTAACGCGTCGGCTACTACATTCGCCTTCCCCGGATGATATAAGATATCACAATCATAATCTTTTATCAACTCTAACCACCTTCTCTGCCTCATATTCAACTCCTTCCGTGTGAAGATATATTTCACACTTTTATGGTCCGTGTATATATCTAACATTTTTCCCCATATAAATAATGTCTCCATATTTTTAAAGTAAACACTACAGTTGCCAATTCTAGGTCATGAGTAGGATAGACCTTCTCATAATCCTTTAACTGACGTGATGCATACGCAATGACCTTGCCATGCTGCATAAGCACGCAACCTAGTCCTCTATGTGAAGCATCGCTATAAACTACAAAATTCCCCATATCATCTGGTAAGGATAATACATGTGCCTCACTCAACCTCCTTTTTAGTTCTTGAAAACTATGCTCACACTTTTCTGTCCATACATACTTCACCGACTTCCTTGTCAGATTTGTCAACGGAGTAGCTAATTTAGAAAAGTCCTGAATGAACCTTCTATAGTAGCTCGCTAACCCCAGAAAACTCCTAACTTCGGTTGGCGTTTTCGGTTGCTCCCACTCATTCACCGCTTCCACCTTCGCTGGATCTACGGATATGCCATCTTTGTCTATAACATGTCCTAGAAACTGCACTTGTTCGAGCCAAAATTCACACTTAGTGTATTTCGCATACAACTTCTCCTTCCATAATGTTTCCAACACTATTCTTAGATGTTCAGCATGATCTTCTAGCATCTTAGAATAGACTAGAATATCATCAATGAACACTACGATGAACTTATCCAAATAATGTTTGAACACTCTGTTCATCATATCCATGAATGTAGCTGGCGCATTCGTCAACCCAAATGACATAACCAAAAACTCGTAATGCCTATAATGAGTTCTGAACGCTGTTTTTGGTATATCTTCCTTCCCCACTTTCAATTGATGATACCCCGTGCGCAAAGCTATTTTAGAAAAATACTTTGCCCCTTTCAACTGATCAAATAGATCATCGATCCTGGGCAACGGGTATTTATTCTTAATCGTTAACTTGTTCAACTCTCGATAGTCGATACAAAGTCGTAACGATCCATCCTTTTTCTTTACAAACAATACCGGTGCTCCCCACGTAGACACACTCGGTTGAATGTACTTTATATCTAATAGTTCCTGTAACTGAACCATTAACTCCTTCATCTCAACTGGCGCCATCCTATATGGTGCCTTTAAAATTGGTACCGTACCCGGCAATAAATCAATCACAAATTCTACATCCCTATCTGGCGGAATACCGGGTAACTCCTCCGAAAACACATCTGCGAATTCTTGAACTACCACTATCTGTTCCAATGATGTTCCCACTCTTTGGGTATCCACCACATGACACAGATAACCCTTACACCCCTTTCTTCAAAGATCTTCCTAGCTTGTGTCATGGTTAGACAACAAGAACGTCCCCCAAAGATTTATTTCCATAAAACACCACCTCGTGTTTCTTAGGAAGCCTTAGGTTTACACTCTTTCTATAACATTCTATTATCGCTCTATGGTTAATTAACCAATCCATACCGAGAATCACATCGAATTCTCTTAACCTTATCAGTAAAAGATCTACCGATAATCTATTACCCTTGATATCTATGAAACAATTCCTATGAATATGTTCATTGTGAATTATATCCTCGTTTGCTACCTTAACGTCTAAAGGTATTTCTAACTTTTTAGGATTTAATCCCAATTGCTGAGCAAATCCACATGCTATAAAAGAACAATTAGCACCCGAGTCAAATAACACGTAAGCATTTATTTCGTTAACTGGAATGATACCTGCTACTACATCCGTTGATGCAACCGCATCTTGGACGATCATATTAAATGTCGGGCTGAGGGTCTACCCAATGATGGTGTTGGTCCAGTAATGGCCAAATTGCCACTACCAGAACCTTTACTACCCTCCGCCCCTTTCTTCGGGCAATTTCTTGCCATGTGGTCCACCGACCCACAAACAAAACATCCCCAACTTTTCTTAGGATTAGGACAGTTGGAGATATATGACCCTCCTGCCCACAGTTATAACAACCAGTCTTCCCCTTCAGACAGACTCCTAGATGAGTCTTACCGCATGTCTTGTATGCCTCCATCCTTCGCTTAAGATCCCTTGTTTTGCCCCAAAGATTCCTGTGGTTAAAATTCTTCCTCTTAGGCATATTGCCACTACCACCGCAACCTCCTCGCCTTATTTCCTCCCTCTCCTTACTCTTATTCTTTCTATCCTTGTGGTATTGGGTCAACGCCTCACTACCACCCTTCGCTATTATCGCCTTTTCTAGAATGGTCCCGTAGGAAGCACTCTAAAAAACCGATATCCTACTATAGAGCCAGGGTTTTAGGCCCTGCTCAAACCTATGAGCCTTCCTTTCCTCCGTGTCCACTTGGTGTGGAACAAACCTTGCCAGTTCATTGAATTTATAAACAGATTGGGAACAAATATGTCCCCCTCGCTTAAGTTCTAGAACTTAATCTCCATTCTCCCTTGCATGCTAGTAGGGAAATAGTTCTCGAAGAATACCTTCTTAAATTGTTCCCATGTAAGAGCTTCCGCTCCAGCCCCACCCTGGTGAGCCTCCCACCAGTAGTTGGCTTCCCCCTTCATCATATAGGTCGAAAAAAAAGTCTTTTGCACCTCAGCTACGTTTGTAATAACAAACGCCTTCTCTATTTCCTTGACCCAGGTCTGGGCCTCCATTGGGTCCGTTGTTCCCTTAAATTTGGGTGGACCTACACTCTTAAATTCCTTAAAGGTAGTCGTTCGGGATACCCTAGGTCTCATGGTGCTCTACCCCTCACTTTTGGTTAAATGCAAATCAGTTAATAAATTAACGAACTCTTGCATTGGGTTATTAGGACCCCCCCTCGTTATCATTATGTGATTCGGCCTCTTTGTTACGTTGCCTTCTTCTTGGCCGCATTTCTGATTAAATAAATAAATTTCCGTTATTACTTACTTGCTTATTTCTTTATTAGTCGTCAAACAACTGAACAATAACTCATACACAGCAAAGCAATTTAAAATAAAAACTTCCTTATATTAAAATGCTTCTTTATAGATCAAAACTATTTACAAGTTGCTTTCCATAGCCCAAAAGCTATTACATATTTATCCCGCGATTGACTTTTACACAAATTGGGATTTACAAAAAGACTACCCTTTAATTATACAAAAGAGGGTTTTACGTCACTATACAAAAGTATGTACCATACTACTCCTAATACTGCCTAACAACATTCTCATGCTTCTAGTTCGCCAGAATCGACACAATATCTCGACTTATAGTATGTCGAGTCTGTCCCGACTCAATAGAATAACAAGCTATCTTAAGCTTGAAATCCTCGTGCGCACTGTCATTTATATACGACATTCGTATATCTTCCCGGTCTTTTTCAACTAGCTTTCACGGTTCTACGACCTCGTTCTTCTTATTATCTCTAGCCTTGTCACCATGAGCACTTTCTCATCATGTTTCATCTCATAGTCCCACTCTGCAGACTTCTTTCACCCATAGAGATCGGTGATCTCTTCTTTCCGTGTCGCACCATATCAGGTAATCGCATGCTACTTCTTAAGCAATCGAGAGGTACATTGCCCTCATAGTCTCTATAGGTGTCGACTTGTAGGCAAAAGGCCACCGCATTAATCGATGTCACCTCCATATCATCCTCCACATCTATCATCATATTCAGACATGATGATATTCCCATGGTCTCCTCGTAGAAAAGTTCTCCTCCGAGTAATATTCCTGCCTCACTCTTCTAGAATCACTACTGGGGATGTCTCGCTATAGGTACATAGTATCTGTCTCAACTCGGTTCACACGGACTCCTCACGATCACATGTATATCCCTATACATCAAGCTATCGAATCGACATCTACAATAACATATAACAAATTGATTAGTACATAATACACAATAATATAAGCACAAATCAAATTTAATCCATTTAGGGTTACTTTCCACCTTTTAAATCTTTCGGTACTGAGTTTTCTCAATACCTTTTTAACTCATTAGACTCGAGTTAACTTTCTTCGGACTCTTCCTTTCTTAACGAGGTTATTAGCCTCAGGTTCTTCCCTCCTTAAGTTTTATAACCTAATGCTCTGATACCAACCTGTAATGCCCCCAAATCCGGGTATCTTCCAACCCGACAGATGGTGCTCCACGATACTACAATACATACAATCATTCCATCGAAATAACAACAAAATGAGTGTAATTACTATCTTTGTATTACATTTGTAATAAATCCTTTCCCATGTTCATTAACCGAATACATTCGTTGTTCTTCATAAGTATATTACATACAAATACACTAATCTATTACAGGACGATTAATTGTCCATCTTCGTCTTGCCTTTATCTCTCTTAGAACTCTCATTGCTTTTAAACTTTTAGCTGCAAACATATGGTTCAAGCAAGAATGAGCATAACTAGCTCAACAAGTCTTAACAAAGAATCATATGAATATCACATTATCAATTACATGCTTTATTTCCACATCCGAAAAATTATCTATGAAGCACTATGAAACATTTGACTAGTACTTCTCATGTCATAATAACAATTCCAACATATATATAATAGCTTAGGAATGATGAACTGGTCAATAGACCATGAACATACTCTTTTCGTTTTCATACTTGAAAAGGATATCCGGCACTAAGGCCATCCACCTGTCTTTACTTACAAGCACTTCTAGGTGATCAGCCTATTATACTCTATGTTGATAAATACTCTTACGTTAAACGTATTTACGTTCAACATTTGGCAACCTCGCGTGCCCATCGAATAATAGATGAAAAATATTTTTGTTTGTACATAGACAAACTTACCTTTACATCCGTACCAAATACTTGGCATAGGATAGCGTTAAAAGTTCTAATATCAAAAGACTTGTAATCAAATCAATCAACTCTTCAAAGATTAGTCTAAGCAGTGGTTAAAACAAACATCGACTCTTTCTTTAAAATCATTCATGCATTGTATAATATGCATCACGTAAAACTTGGCTAACACGAAGGTTAGATGTTGTTCGTAAAGACTTGCCTTTAAGCGTGTTCGAATAAACAATTCAACTATTCTCAGTCTTTACAGGATCTACATGATACATTCACATATCACACTACAATTAGTTATCAAACAAACTAACTTTACAGATCTAACCAACTTCTTTCTCTTCTAGGTCTTAATTGAATTAACTTCGTTATTAAAGTCAATTCGACTTTCTAAACTTCATCACGTCCCATTAACATTCTTATGCCATTAACCGTCATTCGATCATTATTGATTAAATACCAACGTTGAACGTCATTCACGGTTTACTTATTACGTCTTCGCGTTCTTTGTTTAATCTCTATTAAACCGTACCAAAACTTCTTACATTATCACCTTATAAGTGATTTAAGTTCAATCTTATTATGTACTTTAAGTACCTTCAATGTCTTACCTTAAGTCTACATTCAAATGGAATAAAACTTAACATGGTCAATATTTTTCTACTGCCGGCGTTGTGGCGCGACATTCTATGTATTCTAGTGGTATTGCCATTTGAATGAGTTAGCGGTGGTACTTTCGATTGAAAGTCCGCGTCTGCGAGCCACCACTTTGTATCTTGGTTTTGGTATTTTGCATATACCTAGTCTCGTCAGGCACCAGTTGGCCAAAATAGTTTGGTTTCCTAACGAAACTCCCGGCTTCCTAATTTGTTCATTTTACATCCGAATTGACCTATTCAAAAGCTTATAAGCCACAAATCACATCCTTTACGTGTTCGTATAAGAATTTCACATTCTCAAATCCGTTAACTCGGAATTCAACTTTAAGTTCATTTCTAAGCGTTCGTTTAACGTTTTTCGACCGTTCAATACTCGTTTTCTTCGTTATAAGTCAGAATGCGACGATTCTTTCGCCCATGACTCTTAATTACCTTATCTAACGTGTTGACATTGGAAACCAACATTTTCAAGTCACACGGCAACTTTTGACCTTTAAACCGGGCTTTTTACGTTTTCGACGTTTAACGTCTATTTTCGCAAAATTCGCCATAACTTCGTTACTCGTGTTCTATAAGCCAAATCAAATGGAAAACTCCATTGATTCATCATAGTCATCCTAACCAAACAATAGGCACATTCCTTAGCTATAATGGTCTTTCAAACGTTCATTCAAAACAAAGTTCACGTTCAAGACTTTCTATGGTTTTTAACTTACGTAAATACTTACGATTTCTCTTTGGTCATGACCTATCAATGATTTCGTCATTAATAGGCATCCTTATATCTCCTCAATAATCATGCTCCACCAATCTACGATTCTTCTACGAGAAATAAATCAAAAAAAATGAAGATTGTGGTTTATGAGAATTTACCTTTGAAGCAATTATCGTTCTTGATAAACGCCTATTGGTTTGCTTGGAAGTAGAAGGATTTAGTGTTTCTAGCTCTCTCTCTCTCTCAATATATATTAACAAGCTTTGTAAAAACCTCAAATGACCAACTCTTGCTTTGTATTAATAGGCAACCAACATGAAGGTAAAATTGTAAAAACCTCAAAGTACTTGGTGATCAAGTATTGCCTTTACTTGTCCACCAAGTGGCCAGCCCACTCCTTGATGGATCATCCCATGGGTTGCCCCATGGGTTTTATTCATCCCATGACCCACCGGTTCGACCCGCGGTTTACTTTTTGGATTGGGCTTGACATTAATTTAACGTTGGGCCTTAACTTGGGCTTTCTTATATAATTTATTGGGCTTGCTATTGGTTTAAGTCCAATTTCATACTCCATTAATACGACTCGTATTCTACGTGTATTACTCACGTATTCTCTTCGTCTAATACTCACATAATAATCGTATTATACGTCGTACTATTCTTCATACCATACTCATATTCATACTAATATAATACTCGTATTTCATACGTATAATATCCGAAACAACTATACGTATTGCATTTCCCTTTCGATAACCTCTTTCACAAACCCTTAGGTTTTACGTCCGCAAGCGAACACTTCGTTTGCCATAACGGAATTATTATTGGATATTCCATACTATCTTCATATTCTATCATTACGCGTTTCTCAAAATTTCAAACCCTAGCTCCGAACGAAATCGGATGAATAGTGTTTTTACGCAAACATTCTCGGAAAACCTTCGTTTTTGTCTTGATAATTCACAACCATTAATACTAGCACAAAACCAGAATACTAACCACATCCGTATATTCTAGGTCATAGAACGACCTTCAAACATCCTACTCAACTAATAACTCAATTAAATTCATTTAATTCACATAATCAAAAAAAAAATTTAATTCATTCAAAATTCAAAATTCTCGGGCGTTACAGGACATTTCTCTTCTTTTACTAGAAGCGGTAGATTCTTTATTGATCATACATTATCTCCATGTACAACTTATTATACCCAATCATACCCTTTGATATACCCTAAGGGTCTTAAGGAATAAGTCAAAATATAACTCATCATACATAAGATACTATGATGATCTCAAGTCCAAGGATCACTAGTACTACTATCACTACATGAATTCCTATTGACAGGCAAGTAAAACTCCATTAGGTATTCCTTAGCGAGCCAATGCTCAGTTGAACTTATTCTCTAATAAGCACCTACATACTTGCTTTAGTGTCTCCACACAAATGATCATGAGATCAATCATCCTCATCCAATGAGAAAGCAACGTATGTACCAATCTATTCGGATTCACTAATCCCCAATTTTAGTAATCCAATGATTGGGAACTATTTTAGTTTTAAGCTTTCTAAGAATTTAGATCTCATTAGAATGATCATCATCATTATTCTAAAAGCATTGCTTAAAACTATGGGTTTATCACATATTATAAAGCAGCATCATGTAGATAATTGAAATCCTTTAATAAATTAATACTTTTTATTAATAAATGAATAAGATTGTTACAAAGTATACGCTTTATCATCAAACATGATTGGCTTGTGTGCATACTACTTTCATTAATTGCTATTAATTCTTATGCTTATTACTATTTGTTCACATGTGTGTACTATTGATTCAAATGCATGTACTATTAGGGGAGTTGGTGCAAGATTGATAATACTTGCATAACTAAATTTAAAATGGAGGTATAGATGAAGGTACTATACTTTAATTATTTTTTCACATGTATAGTACTATTGAATCACATGAATGTACAATTGATTCACATGATGTACTATTAGGGGAGGTGGTGCAAGTTTGATAATACTTGCAGGACTAAATTAAAAATGAAGGAAAAGATGAAGGTATTATACTGTAATATTTTGAGCCCCAAAATGTGCAATTATCGAAACTATGTTTTCCTATAAATAGAAGCTCATTCTTCTTTCATTCTCACCAATTCACTAAGACTCACAAGAGCAATTATAGAGATAGAAGCTATAGAGAGAAAGAAGAGGAGAAATCTGCTACCTCACTATTCCAGTATCCAGTCTTCTTCTGAGGTAAGGGATATTTTTTTTCCAGTATTCATAAGGTATAATATTTTCTTCTATACTCTATAGTATTGAGTAATATTATTTCGTCTCGTATTCCTGATTATACCCTCATTTTGTTAAAGTATTGCTTCTATACTCTGTGAAATTAGTGAAATATCCTTGAAATTTGCGCTTCATCTAGTATCGTTTCACAAGGATATTTTATACACATTCTTGTTAAATTTTAAGCTTTTCATGTCAGAGTACTGTCCATGAGTACAATTCATTTATACGGTACTATTCACAAAGTACTATTCACGGGATACTATTCACAAAGTACTATTCACGGGTACTATTCATAAAGTACTATTCATGGGATACTATTCCTGATGTACTATTCACGGGGTACTATTCACCCGGGGAATTATTCATGACAAAAATTGATTTCTTTGCTGTCCAAATCATTTTTAATACAATATTAATCTTGAATTTTACTCCACAAAGCAGTATCATGTTGATAATTTGGATATTATTGAATTCTGGATAAATTAAATTATAAATCTTAAAAAATTTATCATTTGCTTTCTTTTAATTGAATTCTTATATCATTGTCATCATCCTCATGTTTATATTGTGATAAAAGTCACTGTGGCTTACGTGCATAGATGTACTATTGATTGGTATGACTATGACCAGGGATTATTCTGTATAATCATAACCGTAATATTACAGATGATGTGGTAAAAGTCCTCATTGGCCCGTAGTGCATTGATGGACAGTTATTGGTATGATCATGACCATTGATGATTACATGAATATCCTTGGCCCATAGTGCGAGGATGATTCGATGATGTGATTTATTTATTAATCGAGTCTCGTTGATAAAGTTGATGAAAAACTTTTTAAATCATAGAAGATAGTAGATATCATGCTCTCTACTTGACTCTTCTAATGGATTGCTTGTTCATTGCAGCTTAAACTTGATGTTTATTGTATTTTATCGGTTTAACATCATTGAAGGCTAACGATAATTTATTCTGCATTATCTTAGTCATAATATTTCTTACTGGGCTAGTTGAGCTCACCCTTTTGCTTTCATTGTTCTCTTCAGGAAATGAGAACGTAGATGAGACTAGTCGGGGAACAGAGTGACGGTCCGAGATGGTGGCTATAGTTGTCCTCACTATTTTATAAAATAGTGTGATAATAAATGTAATGAGTACTTCATTTGAGTTTGAATATTGTCTATGAGATAATATTCATGTAAAAACTCTAATCTACGCTTTTGTCGTATTGTATAAAAGAAGTTTGTATTTGATTTATATACCATGTATTTGGTGACTCAAAATGGGTGATGTATACCTATTTTTGGGGCGTCACAATTGGTATCAAAGCTTAGGGATATGATCCCTGGTTGAGATGTGAGACTAGAACTAGGATGGGAGAGACGGTAAATTCCTTCGCTAGTATGACCTACCTAAGTTTATTTGGTATTTATTTGGTCGAACAGAGTGTTAGTACCCAGTAGGCACAATAGATCTAGAGGGGGGGGGGGGTTGAATAGATCCTTTTTAATTTCAAATACTTTTCTCTTTTTATTTTGTATTGCTATTAAATTAGCATATGACAAACATAAGAATCTTTTCAAGCACAAATGTAAGTAAAAGATCCCCTTCATTGATATATTCATAATCATACATACATTGTTCGTAGAGTTAGTTTGGTTGTAAGCAGTTAAAACATACATAGTAGTTATAGCAGTTAAATAGACATAATGTAAATAACATAATGTAAAAGACACAAGGGGTTTTAAGTGGTTCAGAGACTCAAGCTCCTAATCCACTCTTCTGCTTTCAACTAGCAGGATTTCAACTAAGGAAGGGCAGCACCCTGAATCACTAATATTCCTTCAAGGCCAGCAGCCTTGGGACTTCAGTTCACTAAGAACTCTTCAAGGCTAGTAGCCTTGGAACGTCTTTAGTTCCCTAGGAACTCTTCAAGCCCAGTAGGCTTGGAACTTCATTTAGTCCCTCCGGACAAGGGCCCCTTAGGCCCTGGCTTCTTCTTCTTATTGTTGTTGTAGTTGGTGCTGAGCTGCTAAGATGTCTTTAAGCTTGATCATCTTTTGTACTTAGCAGCTTGGTGTGGTCCTCTTTTGCTTTCTGCTTTGAGACTGGACCACATCATCTTTAGTACAGTTGATCTTCTTACGTTCTGCTCATCTTTGTATATTGTCAGCTATGCACCATCACCATTTCCTGAACCCTTCTCAACATGTTGGCAGACATGGTTCTGCACTTGCTCTGCTTCAGCTTTGGGTTCATGGTGAGTCGTAGAGTGGCTCTTGGGATTTACCTTGTGTTTTGCCACTCTTTTGAATGCTATCTTCTTGTCCTTCTCGGCTCTCATCTTAGATAGCAATTCAGAGGGCATTCTTATCTTTGTTGAGTGAAGCTTTGATCCGTTCAAGTCCATCTTCAAAGTTGCTTCACTTCCACCTTCGTAGTCTCACTGTCATTGAGACTTATTCTATTTGAGCTCAGGTGGAACTCGTAGAGTCAACATTAGCATTTTAACTAACTCAACAATTCTGCAACATTTCATTCATCAGCACTCTTGATCGTTGAAGCTCTGGCATATTTATATTCCTTCCCAATCTTCCCGTTGAGAAGTAGCCATTAGAATCTCTTTGAAATGCTTCGCATATCTTGAGTTATTTGATGTAGACTGCAGATGTGACATGTCTTACTTTTATGACACTGCAGTCTACTGTTTCACCTACCCCGTTAGAGATGTCACTTTAATGTCTTGGGCAGGTTGAAGACTTTGTTTCCTCATTCTGATTTCTTGATCAGAGGTTACTGTGACGCCCCCAAAATTAGGTATACATCACCCATCTTGGATCGCCAGATACATGGTACAGAATTCACATACAACTTATTAATACCACTGTCGTGTACAATACGACAAAACATAAAGTGTGAGTTTGAATGCAAATATTGTCTACTAAAGATTATACAAACTCAAAAGGAGTCCTCATTACAATTATTATCACACTATTTCACATAATAGTGAGGACTACTAATGCACCATCTAGGACCATCACTCTGTTCCACGACTAGTCCCAGCCTACGTTCTCATTTCACAAGAGAAACGGTGAAAGAAAGGTGAGCTCAATTAGCCCAAAGAAGAAATATTATGACTAAGATAATGCAGAATAATTTATCGTTAGCCTTCAACAATGTTAAACTCATAAAATATAATAAATATCAAGTTTAACTGCAGCGGAACAAGCAATCCATTAAAAGAGTCAAGTAGAGAATGAAATCTACTATCTTTTATGATTTAAAAAGTTTTTCATCACTTTTATCGTTGAGACTCAACTCAATAAATAATCCACATCATTAAATCATCCCTGCACTACAAGCCAAGGATATTCTTTAGTATCACGACCACGAATTATCCATGCACTACGGGCCAAAGATAATAGTGTTTTCATCAATCTATTCCCCGATCATGCCATAAAAAAATTCATCATTGCTCCTTGGTCAAGAGAATCCATAGCCATAATCATACCAAAAGCTGTCCATCAATGCACTACGCAGCCAATGAGGACTTTTAATTTTCACATCATTTGTAACATTACTACCATGATTACACCGCATAATCCCCGGTCATAATCATACCAAGTCCATCTATGCACTACGGTGCCACAGATGACTTTCAACATAATATAAACATGAGGATGATGACAATGATATAAGAATTCAATAAAACAAGTTCAAGAATTAATTTATCCATGAACCAATAACGTCCAAATTGTCAACATGATACTGCTTTGTAGAGTAAAATTCAAGAATGCTCAGAAGAATATTTCCATGGAAAGATACTGGATGAAGCGCAAATATCAAGGATATTCCACTAATTTCATGGAGTATAGAAGTCAAAATTTTAATCAACTATATAATACCGAATGGAATAACAAAAGATATCACCATGCATGCGGTGCTTGCATGAATAGTTATTCCAATGTAATAATAATAACGGAACCAGTCGGTGAAATTCACAATCGGCTGATGTTCTAACGAATAATAAATGCGTAATAATAAATGATGGAACCAGTCCCAAGCATATAGCGATGATGGATATTACGATGAGAATAATAAAGACGGAATAATAAAAAAATGGAACCAGTGTCCCATGTATAGCATGCATGTGAGATTTTGGTGAGAATAATAAAGACAGACTAATAGAAAGAATGCCACCAAGTATAGGGTAGCCAGCGATACAAAAGTTATTCCAAAGAGAACAATAAAGAAATGGAATAATGAAGTTCTCTTCTTGAATACAAAAGAATAATATCCCTTACTGTAAAATAATACTTGAGTAGTAGAAAACTTTTCTTCTATCTCTCTATAGTTCAGAGAATTCGTAAGAAAATAATGAAGGAATGAGCTTCTATTTATAGGAAAATGGAATGCATAGTAACTAATCCATGAACGGTCCAGATTGATTTACTTTAATCTGACGGTCCATATTTAAAGAAAAATCTTTTAAATAAAATATAATATATTCTATTTATATAAAAAATTTTTACTATGCAAACACTATGCAGGCACTATGCAAACACTATGCATAATAAAATATAATATATTCTATTTATAGAATAACTTTAATAAAGTATTCTATTTTATATAAAAAGATTTTACTATACAAAACACTATGCATAATAGAATATAATATATTCTATTTATAGAATAACTTTAATAAAGTATTCTGTTTTATATAAAAAGATGTTTCTATTTTATTACGTTAATAATACGAATAAAACAAAACTTCTAAATCAACAATAATTGAATCAAATAATGTGAGATACTATGCAGCAACTATTGTAGCAATAATTGAACAAAATTGAGTGACTTCTCACATAAATATCAATAATCAATACTGCAGTGCTACTACGCGACAACGCCAGACATCGTTCTTTGTACTTTTACTACCTGAGTAGTTCAACAAGATCAACGGTGAAAACTTCTGCGTTATTTTCAATAAAATATTTTTGTCGTTTTCTCAATCCGACAATAATTACATTATGGGGTCCACTAATGATTGTCTTGGTCGTCTGAATATTTCCTGCTTAAAACGAATATTCCCCGGCCAATCGAATATAATATGACAACTTGCATACTTTGCAAAATTTATAAATATTACCCACAACTATAACATTATCTCAAATTCAC
This sequence comes from Panax ginseng, assembly GCA_020205605.1. Lineage (NCBI taxonomy): Eukaryota > Viridiplantae > Streptophyta > Magnoliopsida > Apiales > Araliaceae > Panax > Panax ginseng. The sequence goes on from CM035142.1 coordinate 26,333,377, forward strand.
ACCATAATATAAAAAAAAATTAATTCGAGAAAATTAATTCTTTATTCATAAAATCTGGGGTTTCACAGTTGTCCTTTTACATCGATGCTCTCAATAAGCTTTTGTACAAATATCAACCTTCAGATTGAACCGTCGTCAATGCTTCAATCTTCAGCCATTCGTACTCTACGATTCTGATGCATGTCTTCAAGGACCTGATCGTAGTGTGTTGTTGACTGGTAGAGACAACACTACGATCTTGAAGGGTGTTGATTGGATCTTCAATGTAGAACACCTTTTCCTTCTTTTGTGCAGTGATTCAATACTTCTGTTTGCCTCAACAGCTCTCAAATACTGATGACTTGACTTCTTTGTTCTGGCCCCTTCGGAATCACAAGACACTTCAGATTTGTGGCGTGTCCAGCTCGCTTTCTCCTTGTGATCTCTCGTTCACTTATCATCAATGGACTGACCCAATGCTTAATCACTTTAGCCTTATTCTTCAGAAGTTGTCCAGTGTTTCTGTATGCACTTCATCAGTTCTTTCTTTGTTTGGCAAACACTACGATCCTAGTTGCTTCCAAGATCGTCGTCTTTTGTTCATTTGACAGCTACTGCACTTGCTGACTTTCCTTAGTCAGTTACTGAAGTCTTCTTCTGATTTCCTTGTGGAAGAGTTCATCCTGAATGGCTTCACAATTCAATCTGGATGCTGATTGGGTTGGTGCTTAGATCTTCTGTTAGATTGAATGCCATTCGTTGAGTGCTCTCTAGTTTCCTTTATGATGGGATGTATCTTTGCAGTGCCAACCAGAGGCTTCATTCCTTTGGATATTCTGGGAGTGCTCATTTGTTGAGAATCGTATTTGCTCTACAATTCTGCCTTGGCATTGTGAACATATCTATTGAGGTCGTAGTTCTGCACTCTACAATTCTGCTTTGGTTGTGCAGACACTACGACTCCTAGATCAGATCTTAACACTCTACAATTTCTGCCTTGTGCTTGTTGTTTTCATCTGATCTTTCTCGACTACGATCTCTGTATGTAATCAATAGACTCTACGACTCAGAGTGTAGTCTACGATCCTTGACTTGACTTCGGCATTAGTAGACTCTACGACTCCGAGTCTAGTCTACGTTTCTGACTTTGCTTCGGCAGATGTTCGGTCGGCTCGTAAGCAGGCTGTCTCTACGATTCTGAACATGACTTCCTCAGCAGACTTCGGCTCCGAGGAAGTTCTACTCGATACACTACTATCCTTCATCGTTTCTCCTGGCAGTCTACGAACTCCGAGATCTACTATCTTGCAGACTACGATTCTGCCTCGACAGTTCTCAAGTTTTCCTTGACTCTCATGGAAGACTCCAATTTCTGGTGCAGTGCTCGACGATCAGACAAGCCTATCTATTACATCATAAGATCAACCTAACATGCTTGATCTTTCTATGTTTATAGTCCTTGCACATCATTTCTTTTTAAGGACTTTACAATGTTGTTTTGCTTATGTAGGATCAACCTAACATACTTGATCAATTCATTCTAAGTCCTTGTACACATGTTTCTATTATCTATCAAAGGACTTTACATCTTTTCTTAATGCAATCACACTTTCATATTCATTCATATATATCATAATCAAATCATATATAAATAGAAATAACATTCACATGATTATTCCTGACACAGAGTATAGGGATAATATGTGGTATGTCAATTAACCCTTGTTTTATGGCAGTATTGGAAAATGACATCCAAAAATGTTGAGACAAACAATGAAGCACATGAGACCGTTGAGTCACCAACGATCAATACCCAGGATAATGTGCATCAGGATGGCAATAATCCTCAGGAAAACAACAACGCTAACCAAATGATGAACGCTGGGATGTTCAGAGGCTTTATGCAATTCATGCAACATCAGGCGAGAACGACTCCTATTCAAAATGCAGGTGGAAACACTGACAACTCTTGGACGGTCACCGCTAAACAATTCAAGGAGCTGGGAACACCAGAGTTTATTGGAGAGCGAAAACCACTTACGGCAGAGACGTGTATAAAGCAGATCACCAAGATATTTGATGTCTTGGGATGCTCTGAGGAGTAAAAGGTTCCCTTTGCCACCTTTATGTTGCGAGGAGAGGCAGATTACTGGTGGGGATCGATAAAACGTACTCAACCTGCCGCACTGAAGATATCTTGGGAGAAATTCCAAGAACTTTTTAACGATAAGTACTTTCCCAAATGTATTCATCACATGAAGGAGGTAGAGTTTATCAAGCTGGAACAAAACAATATGATCATGTCGCAGTACGAAGCTAAGTTTCCCAAGTTGTCCCTGTTTGCGTCCCACTTGGTTGATAATGAGGAGAGAATGACGCGGATGTTTCTAAGAGGTTTGAAGCCCGAGATACGTTAATATCTATTTTCTTACAAACTGTATTTGTATTCAGATGTTGTAAATAGGGCTCAGTTTTTGGAGCACGATAACGAGTCAACCCAACCAAGAGAGAGCAGCCGTCAAAATGATAATACCAGTGGTAGCAGTCATTGAAGTGATGACAACAAACGTGGTGGAAGTCGACATGCCAGAAATAGTAACCACTTCGGTGGTAATCATGGCCAAGACAATAAAAGTGGGAATTTTAAGAAGAGGATATTCAATAATGATGGAAGGACGTCAGCACCAGCACCTGTAGTTAAGGGAGGAGAACGACCGCAAATCGTATGTTATAAATGCGGAGGGGAGGGACACATCAGTCCAAACTATACGCAGCAGTCCAAAGCATGTTACAATTATGGAAGAGAAGGTCACCTAGCCCGATTTTTTCATGCACCCAAGTCAAGTCCAGCTGGGATGGAGGCATCAAAGGCCGTCCTAGATAAGACAAAACCGATAGATAAAAGAAGAGCGTTTGTCGTAACCTTCCAAAAAGCGAGGAATCTGAACGAGGTGATCACAGGTAAGATAATCATAAACTCTAGAGAAGTCTATACCTTATTTAGTACCGGTTCTACCCATTCTTTTATTTCTCCTACTTACGCTCAACGTTTAAATTTAACTCCAGAGAAATTAGACTTTGATTTATCTGTTAAAACTCCGTTGGGAGAAACCTTCATTACATCCACTATTTATAAGTCTTGTTTGATTCAAATCGGTAACCGCACGTTACCTTTTGATCTTATCTCTTTGAAAATACTTGCATTTGATGTGATTTTAGGGATTGATTGGTTAACTACTCATCATGCTAAAATCGATTGTTTTCGTAAGGTTATTAGCTTTCATATTCCTAACCAACCTATTATGCGAATTCAAGCAACCAAATCACTAAAGTCAAACACTGTCATATCAAGCCATAAAGCTATTCGTTTATTGAAAAATTGATGTCAAGCTTTCTTAGCCCATGTCACAGATTTAAATAAAAATACGTCAGATTTGAATGATATTTCTATTGTTAATAAATTTCCTGACATATTCCCTGAAGAACTTCCTGGCCTACCCCCAGAGCGTGAAATTGAATTTTGTATCGACCTTGAACCCGGAACAAAACCCATTTCTAAAGCCCCATATCGAATGGCTCCTATTGAACTTCAGGAGTTAAAAACACAACTATAGGAATTGTTAGACATCGGTTTTATTAGACCTAGTACGTCTCCTTGGGGTGCTCATGTTCTATTCGTAAAGAAGAAAGATGGAAGTATGCGACTTTGTATTGATTATTGGGAGTTGAATCATGTCACCATCAAAAATAAGTACCCGTTACCTCGCATTGATGACCTGTTTGACCAGTTGCAAGGCGCTAAATTCTTTTCAAAGATCGATCTTCGTTTTGGATATCATCAGTTGAAGATTAAAACTGATGACATTCCAAAGACTTCTTTCAGAACTCGGTACGGGCATTACGAATTCCTAGTCATGTCTTTTGGATTGACTAATGCTCTTACTGCCTTCATGGATATGATGAACCGAGTATTCAAGGAATATTTGGATCACTTTGTGGTCGTCTTTATTGATGGCATCCTCATTTACTCCAAAAGCCGTGAAGATCATGAGCAACACTTGAGGCTGATACTCCAAAAGTTTTGTGAAAATAAGTTATATGCCAAGTTGAAGAAATGTGAGTTCTGGCTTGAGGAAGTAGCATTCCTTGGGCACATGATATCAAATCACGGAATATCTATTGACTCGTCAAAGATTAAAGCAATTCAAAGCTGGGAGCAACCTAAGTCAGTGACCGAAGTACGTAGCTTTCTCGGCTTAGCTGGTTATTATCGGAGATTCGTAGAAGGGTTTTCTCGAATCACTACTCCATTAACTCAGTTGACTCGGAAAGATACAAAATTTAGTTGGAGCGAGGAATGTGAGAAGGGTTTTCAAGAACTCAAGAGGAGGCTCATTTATTTTTGTTACGATAATACTAGGCTGTTCTTGAGGATTTGTCATATCTGAGGATGTTTCAGGCAAAGGTTTAGGGTGTACATATTCATATGAATCAATAGTTCTATACATGTGAAAAAATAATTACAGTATAGTACCTTCATCTATACCTCCATTTTAAATTTAGTCATGCAAGTATTATCAATCTTGCACCACCTCCCCTAATAGTACATGCATGTGAATCAATAGTACACACATGTGAACAAATAGTTATAAGCATGTGAATTAATAGCAATTAATTGCTCACTTATCCGATTAATTACCCGATTGGTCAATATAACCTCTAGACATCAATTATTATCGAAATAGATGTTGATTTCCATTAACACTAATAATCCCAACATAATGAAAATATAAGTTTCATTTTTAATCAATATGAACTTATTCATCATTAATATTATAACTCACAATATTTAACAACCAGATCATTCCCAGGAAAGAGGGGGCTTTCCGATAAGGATTTCTCCCTATTGGCGCGCAATTAGGTGACCAAACCTCTCCTTGATAGAACTTTCTAGACATTGTCAATATTGCAAATAATAATATGAATAACTTTGTCGTCTCAATTATTGATTTAATAATAATAAATATTATCTGAGATGATCTTTGTGACAATACTTGAATCAATAATATGAGAGATATTATGCGACAATTCTTCGTAGTAATAATTGAGTATAATGAGTGACTTCTCACGTAAGTATCAATAATCAATACCGTGTGCTACTATGCAACCACGCGTATTACTGTACTTTTACCACCGGATAGTTCAACAGTTTAACGGTAAAGCTTTCACCGTTCTTTTTATAAAAAGATAATTCTGTCGTTTTCTAACTACAATAATACTTTCGTTGTGAGGTCCACCAATGATTGTGCCGTCATACGAATATTCCCTGTTAAAATGAATATTCCCTGACCAATCGTATATTATATAACCACTTGCTTACTTTGCAAATTTTGTAAATAATACCCACAACTATAACATTATATCAAATCCACACCATAATATTCAAAAATATATTTCGAGAAAAATTAATCTTTATTCATAAAAGTTGGGGTCTTACAACCTCTCCTTCTTATGAAATTTCGTCCTCGAAATTAGGGTGCATACCTGTTGTGTCAAAGAGGTGAGGATACCTTGACTTCATTTCTGATTCTAACTCCCAGGTCATTTTCTCAACATCATGGTTTCTCCACAAAACTTTGACTTGAGGTATAACCTTGGAGCGTAGAATATGATCCTTCTTATCCAAGATTTTAATAGGTACCTCCTCATACGTTAAATCTTCTACTATCTCATCCTTTTCTAATTCAATAATGTGGTTCGAGTCTTTCACATATTTACGTAACATAGATATGTGAAAAACGTTATGAACACGAGACATACTTGGCGGTAAGGCGAGTCTATAGGCCATAGTTCCTACTCGATCGAAGATTAAAAATGGGCCAATGAATCGAGGATTGAGCAACACGTAACAACACATGATCTCCAATATTTAATTCCACGTCCTTTCGATGAAAATCATCATAACTCTTTTGTCGATCTTGTGAGGTTTTTATACGTTGTCGGATCATTTGAATCTTTTCCGTAGTCATACGTACCAACTCTGGTCCCAACAACATTGCTTCACCCACCTCATCCCAGCATACTGGAGAACGACACTTTCTTCCATACAACGCCTCAAATGGAGCCATGCCAATACTTGTTTGATAACTGTTGTTGTAGGAAAACTCCACCAATGGTAAGAACTTGTCCCAACTTCCTTTGAAGTCAAGGACACAGAGTCTTAATAAATCTTCAAGGGTTTGAATAGTCCTCTCTGACTGCCCGTCCGTTTGAGGATGATATGCCGAACTAAATCGTAAATTCGTGCCCATAGCTTTTTATAAACTAACCCAAAATTGTGAAGTGAATCTTGAGTCTCAATCAAAAAATATGGATACTAGCATACCATGTAATCTTACAATCTTGTTTATGTACATACGAGCAAGACATTCAAGTGTATAAGTTTCTCGTATCGATAAAAAATGAGCAGACTTGGTCAATCTATCAATAATGACCCAAATCGCATCTATGCCTTATGAAACCTTGGGAAGACCAGTAACGAAATCCATGATAATGTGCTCCCACTTCCATTCTGGAATTTCAAGTGGTTGCAATGGACCTTTTGGCACTTGATGCTCCACCTTGACTCGTTGACAAGTTAGACACCTTGAGATAAACCTTGCTATCTCTCTCTTTATATTGCTCCACCAAAATGTATGTCGAAGATCACGATACATTTTGGTACTCCCAGGATGGATTGCGAACGGTGTGTTGTGCGCCTCCATTATGATTTTATACTTCAAGTCAGAATCGTTAGGAACATAAAGTCTGGAGTTGACTCGAAGTATTCCTTCTTCATCGATTCTTGCTTCCAGAATGGCACCTTCTTTCACTTTCTTCCTCATACGCATCAGCTCCAGGTCTGAAGCTTGAGAAGCTTTAACTTTATCGATTATAGTCGGTTATACTCGTATATTCTCCATCATCACATGGGTCCCTGGAGTCTTTAACTCTATCTTCATCCTTTGTAAGTCATACAAAATGGGACTTTGTGTTGACAATATCGCACTCGTACCCACATATGATCTTCTACTCAATGCGTCAGCTACTACATTCGCTTTTCCAGGATGGTATTGAATGGTATGATCGTAATCGTTCAATAGCTCAAGCCATCATCGTTGTCGCATGTTGAGTTCCTTTTGAGTGAAAAAATATTTGAGGCTTTTATAATCCGTATAGATCTCCACCTTCTCTCCATACAGGTAATGCCTCCAAATCTTAAGTGTAAAAACAACAGCTGCCAACTCTAGATCATGAGTAGGATAATTCCTCTCATATTCTTTGAGTTGTCGTGAGGCATAAGCTATGACTTTCCCATGTTGCATGAGAACACACCCTAAACCTTTACCTGAAACATCCCTGTATATGACAAATCCCTCCGAACCATTAGTATTGTCGAGCAGTCTTTGAAATGAGCCTCCTCTTGAGTTCTTGAAAACTCTTCTCACATTCCTCGCTCCAACCGAATTTTATATCTTTCCGAGTCACCTGAGTTAATGGAGTAGTGATTTGAGAAACCCTTCTACCGAATCTCCGATAATAACCCAATTTAAGGCGAAAAAGCTACGTCTTGGTCAATGACTTAGGTTGCTCCCAGCTTTGAATTGCTTTAATCTTTGACGGGTCAACAGATATTCCGTGATTTGATATTACGTGCCCAAGGAATGCTACTTCCCCAAGCTAGAACTCGCATTTCTTCAACTTGGCATATAACTTGTTTTCATGAAGCTTTTTGAGTATCAGCCTCAAGTGTTGCTCATGATCTTCACGGCTTTTGGAGTAAATGAGGATATCATCAATAAAGATGACCACAAAGTGATCCAAATATTCCTTGAATACTCGGTTCATCATATCTATGAAGGCAGTAGGAGCATTAGTCAATCCTAAAGACATGACTAGGAATTCGTAATGCCCGTACCGAGTTCTGAAAGCAGTCTTTGGAATGTCATCAGTTTTAATCTTCAACTGATGATATCCAGAACGAAGATCGATCTTTGAAAAGAATTTGGCGCCTTGTGGGAGCTGTCGTTGACACTCCTAAATTAACCTCACTTTCACTCCACAATTTACAATAATTAGCACAGTAGCAAGTAAAGATCGATCCCACAGAGAGTAAAGTTGTTTTAGAATTATTCTACTATTTTAACAGAAAATAAAGATGGGGGTTTTGAAAATTATTTTTTAAACTAAGAGAACAAGAATTAACGATAAAATTAACCAAATATATAAAACTTCAGTTCTGCAGTTCAGTTTCACCAAGTACAACAATCAATTAATCAAGTAATTATTATTTTTCCTTCAATGAAATTATTAGCCCTAGATAACAATAAGCTCTTGCTATCCAAAATTCTCCTTAGATTATCCTTTGTATGAAACAAGCTCTCCACGATTCTAACTAGCATATAACCTAGAATAAGCTCTCTAGATTTAATTATGATAGAAGCATTAAGAAATAGAAAATTAGGCTAATCCAAGCAACAAACACATAAGCTCGATTTATTTAACTTGTTTTCTAATAATCTTAGCAATAAACAAAAGTTTGTCCACAATTATTATTACCAAGTTGCTACTTGTGATGAAGAGAGATATCAATTACGTAATACCAATCTTAATCTAGCATATGATAATGATCAAATTAACTCAATTGGCCATATTAAATTAATTAGATCAATTAGCATGCAATCAATGAAAACAGTTATCGGAAGAAATTTCACACAAGAAGGAATAAATAATAATACTCAATTAATTAATTACTTGTAACAAGGATTCACCTCCTTTAGAACTGAATAAAAAGAACTAGCCTGACATGCTCTTGAGCCTTCACTCCAACAGAGGATACTTGAATGTTGAATATTGAATGAATAAAACCTTGACCCTCATCCTCTATTTATAGTGCTAGACAAAGTCCTAAATCCTATAGGATGTAGAAATCCAAATCCTAAAAGGATTTACAAATCATAACTAGTTTCCATAAAGAAATAGAATTCAATTTGGAAATAAATCTTAGTCTAAAGGAAATCCTAAAGCTAATAGAAATATCAATCCAATTCCATGTAGAAGTCTACCAAAATCAGATTTAGAAACTTTCCAAAAATCCAAGATTTCTTGATTTTCCCTTCTCAAATTCGGCGGGGTGAATTTTCATTTCCTCTTTATGACGTCCTTTGGTAAAACGAGCATAACTTTTGATCTGGGGAGGAGTTACGGGGCCTGCTACCTATCAAAATGAAGATATCGACGAGATCTACAACTTTCATTCTTTGAGAATCGACAGAATCGCTCTGCATCAAGGTCGAAATCGGCCTCCAAGTGACTCTTGTGTTAATTACAACTTCCAAACTTTGAGGTTCAACGTTCGTTTAGTAAGAATATCATAACTTTTCATATGAACTCCGATTGGGGACGATTCAAGATGTCCTAAAAGCTAAAGAAGAGCTCTACAATAAAATTCAAGTCCTAAGCTAAGAACATGCATCCAACTTAATGCTAAAAATTCTGCAATTTTCTCTTTTTCCTCATTTCAGCTCCAATTCTTCTTGAAATCATTAAATACCTTAATAAGCTCATATACCCATGAAACATGCAATAAAACTAAATATAATGGAATCAAAATAAATGAATAATATGCACTCATCACCTTGCAACTGGTCAAACAGGTCATCAATGCGAGGCAACGGGTACTTATTTTTTATGGTGACATGATTCAACTCCCGATAATCAATACAAAGTCGCATACTTCCATCTTTCTTCTTCACGAATAGAACAGGAGCACCCCAAGGAGATGTACTAGGTCTAATGAAACTGATGTCTAACAATTCCTACAGTTGGGTTTTTAACTCCTGAAGTTCAATAGGAGCCATTCGATATAGGGCTTTAGAAATGGGTTTTTTGCTGGGTTCAAGGTCGATACAAAATTTAATTTCACGCTCTGGGGGTAGGCCAGGAAGTTCTTCAGGGAATACGTCAGGAAATTTATTAACAATTAAAATATCATTCAAAATTGACGTACTTTTGTTAAAATCCGTGACATGAGCTAAGAAAGCTTGACATCCGTTTTTTAATAAATGGATAGCTTTATAGCTTGAGATGACAGTGATTGATTTTAATGGTTTGGTTGCTTGAATTCGCATAATAGGTTAGTTAGGAATATGAAAGCTAACAACCTTACGAAAACAATCAATTTTTGCATGATGAGTAGTTAACCAATCAATCCCTAGAATTACGTCAAATGCAAGTATTTTCAATGAAATAAGATTGATAGGTAATGTGAGGGTACTGATTTGAAGTAAATAAGATTTATAAACAGTGGATGGAATGAAGGTTTCTCCCAACGGAGTTTCAACAGATAAGTCAAAGTCTAATTTCTCTAGAGTCAAATTTAAACGTTGAGCGCAAGTAGGAGAAATAAAAGAATGGGTAGAACCGGTATCAAATAAGGTATATACTTTGCTAGAGTTTATGATAAGCTTACCCGTGATGACCTCGTTCGGGTTCCTTGCGTTCTGGGAGGTCACAACAAACGCTCTCCCTTGAACTACTGGTTTTGACTTGTTTGGGATGGCATTTGGTGTCACCGTTCCAACTAGACTTGGCTTCCCAGTACGACAAAATCTAGCTAGCTAGGTGACCTTCTCTTCCCTAATTGTAACACGTTTTGGACTGCTGCGCTTTCTTACGATTTGGGTGATGTGTCCCCCTCCCTCGCATTTGAAGCATATGATGGGTGGTCGTTCTCCTTCCTTAACAACTGGGTCTTTGGTGATGACGTCTTTCCATCATTGTTGAATCTCCTCTTCTTGAAATGTCCACTTTTATTGTTTTGGCCATGATTACCACCGAAGTGGTTACCATTTCTGGCATGTTGATTCCCTCCACGTTTGTTGTCACTGCTTCGATGCCTGTTACCACTGGTATTATCATTTTGTCGGTTGCTCTCTCTTGGTTGGGTTGACTCGTTATCGCGCTCCAATAACTGAGCCCTATTTACAACATCTGAATACAAACACAGTTTGTGAGAAATTAAGTATTGACATATCTCGGGTTTCAAACCTCTTAGAAACATCTGCGTCATTCTCTTCTCATTATCAACCAAGTGGGGCGTAACCAGGACAACTTCGGCAAACTTAGCCCGTCTTTGCGACACGGTCATATTGTTTTGCTCGACTTGATAAACTCTACCTCCTTCATGTGATGAATACTTTTGGGAAAGTACTTATCGTTGAACAGTTCTTGTAACTTCTCCCAAGACATCTTCAGTGCGGCAGGTTGAGTACGCTTTACTGATTCCCAACAATAATTTGCCTCTCCTAGCAACATAAAGGTGGCAAAAGGAACCTTTTGCTCCTCGGAGCATCCCAAGACATCAAATATCTTGGTTATCTGCTTTATCCACGTCTCCGCCTTAAGTGGTTTTGGTTCTCCAATAAACTCTGGTGGTCCTAGCTCCTTGAACTGTTTAGCGGTGATCGTCCGAGAGTTGCCAGTGTTTCCACCTACATTTTGAACAGGAGCCGCTCTCGCCTGATGTTGTATGAATTGCATAAAGCCTCTGAAAATCCCATCGTTCATCATTTGGTCAGCGTTGTTATTTTCTTGAGGATTATTGCCATCCTGATGCACATTATCCTGGGTATTGATCGTTGGTGACTCAACGATCTCATGTGCTTCATTGCTTATCTCAACATTTTTGGATGCCATTTTCAAATACTTCCACAAAACAAGGGTTAGTTGACATGTCACATATTATCCCTATACTCTGACCGACCAAATAAATACCAAATAAACTTAGGTAGGTCATACTAGCGAAGGAATTTTCCGTCTCTCCCCTCCTAGTTCTAGTCTCACATCTCAGCCAGGGATCATATCCCTAAGCTTTGATACCAACTATGACGCCCCAAAAATAGGTATATATCACCCATCTTGAGTCGCCAAATACATGGTACAAAATTCAAATACAACTTAATAATACAACTGTCGTGTAAAATATGACAAAACATAAACTGAGAGTTTTAATACGAATATTGTCTTCTAGATAGTATTCAACTCAAATGGAGTCCTCAATTCATTTATTATCACACTATTTCATAGAATAGTGAGGACTACTAATGTTATCATCTGGACCGTCACTCCGTTCCCTGACTAGTCTCAGCTACGTTCTCATTTCCTGAAGAGAACAATGAAAGCAAAAGGGTGAGCTCAACTAGCCCGGTAAGAAATATTATGACTAAGATAATGCGAGAATAATTTATCGTTAGCCTTGATAGTGTTAAGCGATAAAATATAACAAACATCAAGTTTAAGCTGCGGTGAACAAGCAATTCATTAGAAAAGTCAAGTAAAGCATAAAATCTACTATCTTCTATGATTTAAAAGGTTTTCCATCACTTTTATCGCTCGAGACTCACCTTAATAAATAATCCACATCATTGAATCACCACCTTTTCTGACGAGGATATTCTTTAGTATCACGACCACAAATTATCCATGCACTACTGGGCCAAAGATATTCGTGTATTCATCAATGGTCATGATCATGCCAACAATGGTCCATCAACCTACTACGGGCCAATGAGGACTTTTACCACATCATTTGTAACATTACGGTCATGATTATCTTATAGAATAATCCACAGTCATAATCATACCAAGTCCATCTATGCATACTTTCTGAACACGGATGACTTTCAACATAATATAAACATGAGGATGATGACAATGATATAAGAATTCAATAAAACAAGTTCAAGGATAAATTTTTTAAGATTTATAATTTAATTTATCAAGAATTCAATATTATCCAAATTGTCAACATGATACTGCTTTGTGGAGTAAAATTCAAGAATGATAATATATCAAAAATGATTTGGACCGAAAAGAAATCAATTTTTGTTATGAATAGTACTCCAGGTGAATAGTACCCGAGCGAATAGTACTTCATGAATAGTACTTTATGAATAGTACTCGTGAATAGTACTTTATGAATAGTACTTTCTGAATAGTACTCGTGAATAGTACTTTTGTGAATAATACTGTATAAATGAATAGTACTCATGGACAGTACTCCGGCATGAAAAACTTAAAAATTTAACAAGAATGTGCAAAAAATATCCTTGTGAAGCGATACTAGATGAAGCACAAATTTCAAGGATATTCTACTAATTTCACGAAATATAGAAGTAATACTTTAACCGAATGATGGTATAATCAGGAATACGAGACGAAATAATATTACTCACATACTACAGAGTATGGAAGAAAATATTATTCCTATGAATACTGAACAAAATAATATCCCTTACCTCAGAAAAAGATTGGATACTAGAATAGTGAGGTAGCAGACTTCTCTTTTACTTTCTCTGTAATGCTTCTCTCTCTATAAATCTCTTGTGAGTCTTAGTGAATTGGTGAGAATGAAAGAATAATGAGCTTCTATTTATAGGAAAATATAGTTTCGATAATTGCACGTTTTGGGGCTCGAAATTTTACAGTATAATACCTTCATCTTTTTCTTCATTTTTAATTTAGTCATGCGAGTATTATCAAACTTGCACCACCTCCCCTAATAGTACATCTTGTGAATCAATAGTACAATCATATGAAAAAAATAATTACAATATAGTACCTTCATCTATTCCTCTATTTTTAATTTAGTCATGCAAGTATTATCAATCTTGCACCACCTCCCCTAATAGTACATGCATGTGAATCAATAGTACACACATGTGAACAAATAGTTATAAGCATGTGAATTAATAATAATTAATTACTCATTTATCCGATTAATTACCCTATTGGTCAATATAACCTCCAGACATCCATTATTATCGAAATAGATGTCGATTTCCACTAACACTAATAATCCCAACACAATGAAAATATCAATTTCATCTTTAATCAACACGAACTTATTCATCATTAATATTATAACTCACAATATTTAACAACTAGATAATTCCCAGGAAATAGGGGGCTTTCCGATAAGAATTTCTCCCTATTGGCGCGCAATTAGGTGACCAAACCTCTCATTGACATAACTTTCTAGACATTGTCAATATTGTAAATAATAATATGAATAAATTTATCGTCTCAATTATTGATTTAATAATACAAAATATTATGCAGATGATACTGTGACAATAATTGAATCAATAATATGAAAGATATTATGCAATAATTACTGTAGCAATAATTGAGTATAACTGAGTGACTTCTCACGTAAGCATCAATAAACAATACCATGGGCTACTATGTAACCACACGTATTACTGTACTTTTACCACTGAGTAGTTCAACAATTTAACGGTAAAACTTTCGCCGTTATTTTTATAAAAAGATAATTTTGTCATTTTCTAACTACGACAATACTTTCGTTGTGGGGTCCACCAATGATTGTGCTGTCGTATGAATATTCCCTGTTAAAACGAATATTCCCCGACCAATCAAATATTATATAACCACTTACTTACTTTGCAAAATTTATAAATAATACCCACAACTATAACATTATATCAAATCCACACCATAATATTCAAAAATATATTTCAAGAAAAATTAATCTTTATTCATAAAAGTTGGGGTCTTACACACTCTCTCTCTCTCTCTCTCTAAAACCTCCTAATTCCATTGCTAATATCAGTCACTAACCAAACCCCACTAATACCCATAACCAAATCAGAAGTCAGAATCAAGATTTTCTTAGAAAGGTACAAAACCCTAATTTATAATTTGATCTTGAAGGCCATGTCAGATGTTAGATTTTTGTGTTAAAATATGTTGTAGGTAGTGTATAATGATGATCTGGGTTGCTAGATGTTAGATCCATAACATCTAGATGCTCGGATTTGAAGTTTTACAAAATTTGGAAATATGGAAAATGAAGTCTGACAACCGAATGTCAGACCTCATAGATCCGTGCTCGTTAATGATTTGTATGTGTTAAAGGTTTGTACTTGTAGTATGTCATGTGGGCTTTACTCTAAAACTTGAATCAAGATCAGATCTGCTATAAATTGAAAGTTATTAATGGTCAAAGTCGGTTGACCGACCATGACCAATCCTTTCTTGGTAACCCAGAACTTACCCAGATGGATCTGACAAGAAGTTCATATCCTCATATCTTTCTCATGTTTGTTGTTTTGATTCTTTTGTTGTAACCAAATTATTTTATGTTAGATGGACTACGTTCTTATACTCTTAGTTCACTAAAACATCAAGCAGGTTGTATTTGGTGGACGGTCAAACCAGGCAGGATGTTCACGAAATGTGTTTTCTAGGTAACCCATAAAACATATGAGCGTGACTTCTGACATGGTTTGACCAAACGATATCTTGTGATTTTGTTGTTGTTAATCTGATTTTGTGTAATGAATCTGTTCATTGGTATACTTACTACAACCTAAAACCCTTAGATCACTAAAACCTCACCTATACAACAAGTAATGGAAGCCAAAATATGACCAGCCGAACTGTTCTTCATTTCTAGGTAACCCAGAAATAAAGAACAGTCTCTGACAGGATTTTTTATAGCTTAGATCTTTCTTGTTGTTGATGTTTAGGCTTGCACAGTGATCAAAATAGATACCCTGTTAATTAGTCTACAAGGCCCGACGTCTAACACAACTATAACATGAACTGATTGACTGTAATGAGGCCACAAATGGCGTTGACCGGCCATGATCAGATTTTATGGTAAGCCCAGAAACACGATGAACACGTCTGACAGCTAGTTCAAAGCTTAATAACTTTCGATTGTGAAGATGTATAACCTGGTTATTGGTTGTTACATGTAGTGTTACACAAATTCTACAAGATTAAATCATTAGCTAGCCCAAAAAAAACACATTTCACACTGATTTATTGATGGTCAAACATGGTCACTCGGAATTGACTTTTGAGTGTTCTAGGTTTCTCAAGAACACCTAAGGCGACACTTACTGTCGCCAAAGGACTTTAGCGACAGACTTATTACAATTAATTAATTTCATTTCTAAAAATCATTCAAAAATAGAAAATAATTTCTAAAAATTACAAAAATTATTTGAAGTTATAAAAATTAACTTTTAATAATTTGACATATTTTTCATAAATATTAATATTTATTTAGATATTATTGGTATTTAATTTATTTAATAAATCCATTAAATAAATTAATTAAAATCATTTTATTGTATTAAAAATCATTTTAAATGATAATAAGGTATTTAATAATATTTTAAGTTATAAAACACAACTTTTAATATTTTAAGATAAGTTTCATTAATTATTTAATATTAATGATATAAGATTTATTTAATAATTATATTAAATAAATAAATTAAAAATGATTTTAATATTATAAAATTATTTTAAATGAAAATAAATAGTTTAAAAATATTTTAAGTTGTAAAATATAATTTTTGATATTTAAAGGTAAATTTCATTAATAATTTTATATTAATGATATTTAATTTATTTAATAATTATATTGAATAAATGAAATAAAATGGTTTTATTAATTTAAAAATCATTTAAAAAGGATATAAATAAATTAAAAATATTTTAAGTTATAATAAATGACTTTTAATATTTTGATGAATGATACATTAATATTTAAATATTAATGGTAATTATTTAAAAATGATTTTAAGCTGTTTTAAAAAATCATTTAAGGGTAATATTAATACCTTAAAAATATTTTGAGTTATTATAGATAACTTTAATATTTTGGCAATGGTTTCATTAATAATTTAATATTAATTAAATATTAATGATAATAGAATTAGTTAATATTTAAATCATTTAATAATGATTCCGATGTTTGAAAAATCATTATAAATTATAATAATTATTTAAAAATTATTATAAGTTAATTAAAAATAATATGACTGATATTTTCAGTTATTGAACTATAGGATAGAGTTTTAGACTCGATAAATACCTGATAAAGCCGTCGTTACACCGAAATATTTCAGAAATTGATTTAGACTTAGATAATTGGACTAGATAAGTGTTTGTTTGTGAACCAATGACTGTTAAAATATGTGACAATGTGATTAGGTTATGTGCTGACTGCAAAAAGCAGTACTATGTGTTATGATACATTATTCTAATCGAACGAATGATCTTATTAATGATAGGTTTCAATATAAAAGATTAATCTAAGTTGCGTTATTGTAAGCAGCAACTCAGGCAAGTATCCTAACTTTGTATTTCCTTTATGCAATGGACATGAGTAAGAAAGTTTCAGAATCATATTATTGTGCCAGATTATTAACTCTATTGTTATTGATTTTGTATCCAATTATTCATATTCATACAAGTTGTTAAATTATTCGATCATTGTTTATCAATACAATATTAGTGCATAATTCAGATATTTATTATGTTCGTTAGTTTCTAAATATGGTTATACAAGTGTCCCCACTTGGAAAATTTTTGTATTTAATCACATGTTGATACATACTTATTGATTTCGAGTATGTATACGTTGACTTAAAAGCCATCTAAGCTATTTGATTTGGCTAGACATAAACTTAAAAATATTGTTAAGCAAGATAAAACTTTATTGTATCCAACCAGATTGTTTTAGTTCGGATTCTCGACTAAGTATGAACATCCCAAACAGGGGAAAACTTTTGTGCACCTAAGGTGGATAAGATGAACGATAATATTGTTCTTGCATGTAGTATTGATCAATACTGAGGACATAGCAAATGATCATCCCCGTGCTTGTAAGTTATGGCGGTTTCCATGAAGAAGTTACATTTAACATTTTCGAAAATAGAAAACAATGTTCATTGTCATTGGTGATCTCCGATTATAGTCGATCACGTAGTTTCAAAAATTTTATATAGAAGTGATATGTTGTTATTATTGCTCCAGCTTACTTCGCAACTGTTGAGTCGTTGTAGAAGTGTCATTCAAAGAAAACATTTAATTCTTTCAACTAATATATATTGTTGTTATTACTTGCTGGGCAATCCAATGCTCATTCTTGCTTTAAATTTAAATGTTTTCAGCTAAATATGATCAACCAGAAGGTTCAGGTAAGAACAAAGGGAAAGGAAAGTTGTTCGAATAAGTTTTATAATATTTTATGTAATAGTTAAGGTTATTAAGACAATGATATTTATTATCTATGATGTAAAGAATGTTTAAAGGTCGCGTACCTGGGATTTAGACTTTGATATATGTAAATTAAGTTTGATATTTATATTATTGTTATTATTATTAGTATTATTCCGCTCATAGAAATGGTATCGTGAAGCACCGAGTTCGGGTTTCAAGTACCTAGATTTGGAGGCGTTACAGGTTGGTATAAAAGCTTTAGGGTTAGAAACCTTAGGTGGGATAAGACCTTAGGCTATAACCTTAGAACAGAGGAAAATGTTGAAAATACAAGTAACTCGTATAGAGTTTAAAAGGAGATGAATTGAATAAATTCATCGTTAAACAAATAAAAGATAACTATTATAAAACTATTGTTTGCTATATGTATATACTATTTACTAATCAAGATAAGTTGTGTGTAGATGTCAAGTGGAAAATAATTAGGATACCCTCATATCGTAAAGAAGGAGCCAATATCAAAGCCAAAAGCTGAAATAGAGGCTCATAGTGCAGACAACCTTAATGAAGTGGTGGTATTGGAAAAGCGTAGTACGGATATAGAAATGGTGGGCGGACGGATAGTGATTCGGACACACTAAAGTTGGGTGATCAAGCATCAATGAAGTCGAAATCTGAAGAACAAGGTTTCTTCTCTAGAAAAGCTATAGGAAATAGAAAAGCTACTAAATAACCAATTGCGAAAGGTGTTAATAGAAACTATGGAAGAACAAGATAGGCTTAAAATCAAAATTGATCAAATGGGAGCGGAAGCAACAAATGATTAAATGCTTGTGACTCAGAGTAAGAAAGGGAAAAAGAAAGATGAAAGACCGTGACTTAGGAAATAAGTAGGATTAGTAGTTGATTATGTATGTTTGATAATGTGCGTGTGTAAATGCAATATTCTCCAACTTTTGTGTAAGTTATTACGACAATTCCAGACTTTTGTGGTCCTGAAAGGGATAGCAGTATGTGCTATGTTATGTAAAGTACTTTGAATTGATGAATACGAATCTATGTTTGATTAATGGAATAAGTTTTGTATAAAACTTCATGTTACATGTTAAACTTATACAATAAGGTTTAGAATTTAAGTTAAATTTATGATTTTATGTAATCAGATAATGCCTCCAAGACGTCGAACATGAAATCAAAGGCGAAGGATCATCAACAACAACTTTGAGGACAACAACGAAAGACTCGATGCAAAACTTTGCAAACATGGTAGCTCAGGCTATGCAGCAGGGAATACCAGCCGTAGGGAACCAACCAGACAATCGCTTGGCAAATTTTAAAGACTTCAAGGCTGTAGGACCACCAAAATTCAGGGGAACAGCTGACCCTATAGAAGCCCAGACATGGGTTAACAAGATAGTAAAAGCGTTCGTAGTTGCTAGGGTAGATGAGGGGCAAAAGACCTCTTTTGCCACCTATATGATGAAAGGGGAGGCGAACTTTTGGTGGGAAACAAATCAAGCGAGGGCAGGAGAAGGAGTAGTTACTTGGGCTAGGTTTAAGACTTTGTTTTTTGAAAACTACCTCTCAGCTAGCATGCAGGCTAGGATGGAGGTGAAATTTCTGTAGTTAAAGTAGGATAACATGACTATAGCGGAGTATGCCGCAAAGTTTAATGAGTTGGCTAGGTTCGCTCCGCATCAAGTTGATACGGAGGCTAGGAAGACAAGAAGGTTCGAGCTGGGATTAAAACCCTAGCTCTACAACAAGGTGGCAATGTTGCAAATCAATACTTTTGCAGTACTCATGGAAAAGGCTATCATAGCTGAGGAGGGGAGTGAGGCCTTAAGCCTCTACAACAAGGAGAAGAAGAACAAAGGCAAGGCCGTAGGAGCTGTGAAGGTGGAAACTAATAGTGGGAATAGGGGTGAGAAAAGAAAGGTGAATTATTTTGGGAATATTCAGGTGAAACAAGAAGGTGTGAAGAAGCAGGTAGTTCAGTGTGGGAACTGTGGGAAGAATCACTCTGGTGAGTGTCTTAAGGGTAAGTTTGTATGTTACAAGTGCGGGCCGGAGGGTTATATTTCTCCCAACTGCCCCAACCAAAGGATGAACAATGGGTGTTTTCTGTGTGGGTCTATGGAACATAAGGTGATGGATTGTCCAAAGAGGAAAATGGAGGCAGGGAGTGTAACCACGGGAAAAGGCAGTGGGACTATGGCGATCACATGACCGACTTCAACCAATAAACCAACAAAAGCAACCGCGCGAGTCTTCAATATAACGATCCGAGATCTCGCGGGCATTTGGAATGGAACTCTAGGTATTATTCGAATAACTTTTATTTTCGTATATATATGATTTTCCTATATATAGCAAATTATGTTATAAAAAAATTTTGAAGGAGGAATTTGAGTTATTTTAGAAATCAAACTTTCGTTTAAGCAGATAGACAAGATTTATATGAATAGTTAAAGATTTGTTCGATCAATTATGATCGAGACCTAGTTGAAATAATTGTGTAGGCTATGTACCATTGTATGTATGAGTTTTTAAACGGTGATTCTGAGGACGGAATCTTTATAAGGGAGGGTGAATGTAATAACCCGATATTTTCTATATAAATAGATGAGAATTTTTGCATATAATTTTTTTTTATTTTTTTTAAAGGTGGGAATATGTGCCAAGTAATGTGTATGTATATATGTGATAAATAAAATTTATTTATTACATGAATAATTTCAAATAATTTTATTTTAGAATTATTGATCATTATAAAGTATATATTTATAATAATTAATTTTATAGTAGAAATGTCTTTATTATTTATTTTCTATGAAAATATGATTTTATATTATTTAAATAATATATGAAATGATTATTGAAATTATTATAATTACTATTTTATTATATGAATTTTAGTTCAGATTATTAAGTTAATTATTTTAACTTAATTAATGATGTTATATATGAAAGATAAATCAGATATGGAATCCAAACCCTAATTTTGGATTTTGAGCAATGAATGAGAATAATACTATTATATTAGTTATAATATTATTTTTCAGTGTTATAAATATATACTGTATATGTGTAGACTGGTATTTGTTAGTTAATTATGGTGTATCACGACAAACCTTAGTATTACTGTCATAAACCATAATTAGAAACTCAAAACTGGAGTTTAAGGTCGATCAGAAATGGTGTTATATGAATTAAGTAGCATATTATAGAATTTCTGTTAATTAGGAAAAACCCTAATTAATATTTGAAATACCCTAATTAAAATTAGAAACTCTAATTGCTAATTAGGAACCCTAATTGCTAAAATTATAAACCCTAATTATTATTTTAGTAAATTTAATTATTAATTTGGGAACCCTAATGATATTAAGGAACACTAATTATTTAAGCCCTAATTTCTATTAAAAACCCTAAATTTAATTAGTGCATTTTAATTAAAATTTTATTACACTTGAATTTTAATTTTTTAAACCCTAGAAATTATTTGGGAAACTTTAATGTTTAAAATCTAGTGAGTAAACCCTAGATTCAAGTACCATGGACAAGAATACCATTAAATTGATAACCAAATTACCATTATACCTTTTTTGTCCCATTTGGTGAATTATTGCTAAAAAATCTAGCAAGATCATGGCAAGCCACCCTAGTCTAAGCTATAAGCCTACAAAATACCATCTCTCATCCTTTAGCTTCCAAATTCATTGCATCTACATCACATAAGTAGAATTGGAGAGAGAAAGTGTATGTTCATGTTCATTTTTTTTCCTATACTCAAACTAGACTCTCTCTCTCTCTCTCTAAAACCTCCGAATTTCATTGCTAATATCAGTCACTAACCAAGCCCCACTAATACACATAACCAAATCAGAAGTCAGAATCAAGATTTTCTTAGAAAGGTACAAAACCCTAATTTATAATCTGATCTTGAAGGCCATGTCAGATGTTAGATTTTTGTGTTAAAATATGTTGTAGGTAGTGTATAATGATGATCTGGGTTGCTAGATATTAGATCCATAACATCTAAAGGCTCGGATTTGAAGTTTTACAAAATCTGGAAATATGAAAAATGAAGTCTGACAACCGAATGTCAGACCTCATAGATCTGTGCTCGTTAATGATTTGTATGTGTTAAAGGTTTGTACTTGTAGTATGTCATGTGGGATTTACTCTAAAACTTGAATCAGGATCAGATCTGCTATAAATTGAAAGTTATTAATGGTCAAAGTCGGTTGACCGACCATGACCAATCCTTTCTTGGTAACCCAGAACTTACCCAGATGGATCTGACAAGAAGTTCATATCCTCATATCTTTCTCATGTTTGTTGTTTTGATTCTTTTGTTGTAACCAAATTATTTTATGTTAGATGGACTACGTTCTTATACTCTTAGTTCACTAAAACATCAAGCAGGTTGTATTTGGTGGACGGTCAAACCAGGCAGGATGTTCACGAAATGTGCTTTCTAGGTAACCCATAAAACATATGATCGTGACTTCTGACATGGTTTGACCGAACGATATCTTGTGATTTTGTTGTTGTTAATCTGATTTTATGTAATGAATTTGTTCATTGGTATACTTACTACAACCTAGAACCCTTAGATCACTAAAACCTCACCTATACAACAAGTAATGAAAGCCAAAATATGACCAGCCGAACTGTTCTTCATTTCTTGGGTAACCCATAAATGAATAACAGTCTCTGACAAGATTTTCTGTAGCTTAGATCTTTCTTGTTGTTGATGTTTAGGCTTTCACAGTGATCAAAATAGATACCCTATTAATTAGTCTACAAGGCCCGACGTCTAACACAACTACAACATGAACTGATTGGTATGTAATGAAACCCTGAAAGGCGTTAAGCCATGACCTTATTTTCAAAATGACTCACGATGAACACACACGATGACTACTTCTAAAGCTTAATAACTTTCGATTGTGAAGATGTATAACCTGGTTATTGGTTGTTACATGTAGTGTTACACTAGTTCTACAAGATTAAATCATTAGCTAGCCCAAAAACACATTTCACACTGATTTATTGATAGTCAAACATGGTCACTCGAAACTGACATTTGAGTGTTTTAGGTTTCTCAAGAACACCTAAGGCGACACTTACTGTCGCCAAAGGGCTTTAGCGACAGACTGATTAAAATTAATTAATTTAATTTCTAAAAATCATTTAAAAATAGAAAATAATTTTAAAATTATTTGAAGTTATAAAAATTAAATTTTAATAATTTGACATATTTTTCATAAATATTAATATTTATTTGGATATTATTGGTATTTAATTTATTTAATAAATGCATTAAATAAATTAATTAAAAATGATTTTATTGTATTAAAATTATTTTAAATGATAATAAGGTATTTAATAATATTTTAAGTTATAAAACACAACTTTTAATATTTTAAGATAAGTTTCATTAATTATTTAATATTAATAATATTATATTTATTTAATAATTATATTAAATAAATTAATTAAAAATGATTTTAATACTATAAAAATCATTTTAAATAAAAATAAATAGTTTAAAAATATTTTAAGTTATAAAATATAACTTTTGATATTTAAAGGTAAATTTCATTAATAATTTTATATTAATGATATTTAATTTATTTAATAATTATATTGAATAAATAAATTAAAAATGGTTTTATTGATTTAAAAATTATTTAAAAGGATATAAATGAATTAAAAATATTTTAGTTATAATAAATGACTTTTAATATTTTGATGAATGATACATTAATATTTAAATATTAATGGTAATTATTTAAAAATGATTTTAATTGCTTTTAAAAATCATTTAAGGATAATATTAATACCTTAAAAATATTTTGAGTTATTATAAATAACTTTAATATTTTGGCAATGGTTTCATTAATTATTTAATATTAATTAAATATTAATGAAAATAAAATTAGTTAATATTTAAATCATTTAATAATTATTAGATGTTTAAAAAATTATTATAAATTATAATAATTATTTAAAAATTATTATAAGTTAATTAAAAATAATATGACTGATATTTTCAGTTATTGAACTATAGGATAGAGTTTTAGACTCGATAAATACCTGATAAAGCCGTCGTTACACCGAAATATTTCAGAAATTGATTTAGACTAAGATAATTGGACTAGATAAGTGTTTGTTTGTGAACCAATGACTGTTAAAATATGTGACAATGTGATTAGGTTATGTGTCTTGTTATGAAAAAGCGATCTTATGTGTTATGATACATTATTCTAATCGAGCGAATGATCTTATTAATGATAGGTTTCAATATAAAAGATTAATCTAAGTTGCGTTATTGTAAGCAGCAACTCAGGCAAGTATCCTAACTTTGTATTTCCTTTATGCAATGGACATGAGTTAGAAAGTTTCAGAATCATATTATTGTGCCAGATTATTAACTCTATTGTTATTGATTTTGTATCCAATTATTCATATTCATACAAGTTGTTAAATTATTCGATCATTGTTTATCAGCATAATATTAGTGCATAATCAAGATATTTATTATGTTCGTTAGTTTCTGTAACGCCCGAGAAAATTAGATTTTTAATGACAATTAAATTTTTATTTGATTATGTGAATTAAATGAATTTAATTGATTTCTTTGTGAGTACGCTATGTGAAGGTCGTTACTATGACCTAGAATGTCTAACGTGGTTAGTATTCAGCTACGTGTTAGAAATAGTTTTTGGAATTTCCAAGGCGATAATAATTATTTTCCGAGAAATTTTCCGTAAAAATACTATTCATCCGTTTCGTTAGGGAATTATTTTGAAATTCGAAAAGCGTGTAATGATAGAATATCGTGATAAGATGGAATATCGATAATATTTCATTTATGGAAAACGCATTGATTTTAACACTGCGAACTTAAAAACCTAAGGGTTGAGTATATTGATTTACGAAGAGGAAATAATGTGTAGAAGAAATGGTGTTAGGTTTAATTCAAGTGTTATCTGATGGGTGATGCTAGTTAGTATCTATGTATAATCGTTGAGTAAATCTGAGGTACAATCGATTATTGTGTGTGGTATCTGAAGGAATACGTGAATTATCGTGTAGAATACGATCGTATCATAGGATTAATCTATGTATCAATGAGTAATTCACTTGTATTGGATTATGATTAGCCCAATCAATTGAATGACTAAGCCCAATGAGATGGATGAGTTAAGTCCAAGTCAAGGCCCAATGTTTATTTAATTAAACCAAATTCATTAAAACCGAATCAGTGGGTGAATCGGTGGGTCACCGAATGGGTAAAACCTATGGGCAACCCATGGGATGTCACCTAAGGAGGTGGTAAGCCACCTTGGTGTGGACTCAAGCATAAAGGCTTGGTCACCAAGTATCTTACTTGGTGACCACACATGAATAAAGGAGGAGGTGGGGTTTAATGTCCAAATTGCCCTCCATTCTCATTTCCTATAAATAAGAAGGCAAGGTTGGCCATTTGAGAGTTTCTCAATTACCAACCTAGATTATTTTGAGAGAGAAAGAGTTATACTCAACCAAAAACATATATTTTGGAAGATTGGACTTAGAGTTTTCAAGAAATTCATAAGAGTTCTTAAGGTATATTCCTTACCTTTCATCTCCATCTCTTTTAGATTTTCTTTCATTTTAGAGAATCAAGAAGGGGTGGTATATGTCATGAGTGAGGATTTAAAGATGACTTACCATAGATTCAATCTCTATAAGTCATGAGATTATAAAAATAATTAGGTTTGATATAGTTTTTGAACCATGAAAATATTGATAGTTGAGATCGATTGTTGATAAACGGTTGAGCTCCATCAACATGTTAGTATATGCATCTTGTTTGGTTAGGATGTAGATATGAAATCCATGGAGTATTCCATGTGATTTGGCTTAAAGAACAATAGTAATGAAGTTATAGCGAATTTTGCGGAAATAGACGTTAAACGTCGAAAACGTATAAAGTCCGGATTAAAGGTCAAAAGTTGTCATGTGACTTGAAAACGTCAGTTTTCAATGTCAACACGTGAGATATGGTAATTAAGAGTTGTGGGTTCGAGAATCGTTGGATTCTTACTTAGAACGAAGAAAACGAGCATTGAAGGCTCATTAACGTTTACGAACGTATATAAAATGAACTCAATAGTGAATTATGAGTTAACGGATTCGAAAGTGTTGAATTCTTATATGAACACGTAAAGGATGTAATTCCTGACTTGTAGGAATTTGAATGGGTCAATTCGGATGTAAAACGAACAAATTAGGAAGTCGGGAGTTTCGTTAGAAACCAAAAGCTGGTTTGGCCAATCGCAAGCCTGAGACTGGTAAGCGCCATGACCAAAAACAAGTACAAAGTGGTGGCGCCGCAGCGCCAGACTCGTCCGAGTATCCTCTAACTCATGTGCATGGCCATACCACTAATATACTGAGGATGGATGCAGCTGCATGCGCACGCAAGATAGGAAAAAGTTGACGAGTTAGGTTTTAAACTTGAGTTGTTTAGAGACCTACCTGAGTTGAGTTTATATACTCAATGAATGTACTAAGACTAATCCTATACTACCTATACTAAGGTATAGAGTATGAAACTTAGGAATGAAATGCATATAAACAAGATATGTAAAATAAACAAAGTTGGTACTTTATCAACGATGTTTGAGTCCGGTTAACAAACGTCAATAGAGTGATACACCGGGACAAAGGGTAATAAGTCATGTTGACTTTAATAAAGATATTAAGTTAACACAGACATAAAAGAGAAAGAAGCTTGTAGGAACAATGTGAATAGTTGTTTGATAGCTAATTATAGTGTGCTATATGAACATATCATGTAGATTCTCAGAAAAGTGTGGTCGGGTCGAGTAAGTTATTTGAAGACGCGATTTGAAAGTTTTTCTTAACTTGTCTAACTTCCATGTTAGCCAAGTTTTATGGGATTCGTTGAACTGAATTGCAAGACTTGTTTTAAAGAAAGGGTCGATGCCAGATTTTAACTCGGCTAGACTATTCGTAAGATATAGATGGATTATTATTCATATCATCCTATATAGAAATGTTAACGTTATCCTATGCCAAGTAATTGGTACGGACGTGAAGGTAAGGTTTGTCTATGAACAAACAAAAGTATTTTTCATCGATTATTCGATGGGAATGCAAGTTTGCCAAAAATATTAAACGTAAATACGTTTAATGAATGTAGTGTTGATCAACATAGAGTACTATAGGCTGATCACCTAGAAGTGCTCGTAAGTTATACGGATGAATGGCTTTAGTGTTGTGGACTCCTTTTCAAGTATGAAAACTAAAATTTACTGTACATGGTCTATTGACCGGTTCAGAATTCCTAATCTATTCTATACCTTGGGAATTGATGTTATGAACTGTTAAAGTATTATTGATTCGGAATACTTCATAACTATTGTTCAGTTATGTTGGAATTGTTGTATAATTCATGAATGTGGTATTCCTGTTATCCTTGATTAAACTTGCTTGGTATTTGTCATGCTCACTTCTTGCTTGAATTATATAACTGCAGTTAAAGATGAACGTACTATGAATGCCAAGAATGATAAGGGCAAAGCTAAGATGGATGCTTAGGCATTGTGTAATAGTTTAGTAAGTTTGTATGTATTATACATTATGAACAATGAATGATGTAACCGGTTTATGAACCTGGGAAGGATTATACTTTGATTGTAATAAGAAGATAGTAATTACTTTCATTTTGTTGTATTTCAATGGAATGATTGTATGGATGTTAGTACAGTGGAGCACCATCTGTCGGGTTGGAAGATACCCGAATTTGGGGGCGTCACATTTTCTAAATATGGTTATATACGTGTCCCCACTTGAAAAATCATTGTATTTAATCATGTTGATACATACTTATTGATTTTAAGTATGTATACGTTGACTTAAAAGCCATCTAAGCTATTTGATTTGGCTAGACATAAACTTAAAAATATTGTTGAGCAAGATTGAACTTTATTGTATCCAACCAGATTGTTTTAGTTCGAATTCCCGACTAAGTATGAACATCCCAAACAGGGGAAAACTTTTGTGCACCTAAGGTGGATAAGATAAACAATAATATCATTCTTGCATGTAGTATTGATCAATACAGGGCATAACGGGCTGATCACCCCCCGTGCCTGTAAGTTATGACGGTTTACAGATGAATCGAAGTTCTGTTTAACCTATTCGAAAATAGAAAACAATGTTCATAGTATGTTGACTGATATCCAGTTATAGTCAGTACGTAGTTTCAATATAGAAGTGATATGTTGTTATTATTGGTTCAGCTTACTTCACAACTGTTGATTCATTGTAGAAGTGTCATTCAAAGAAAATATTTAATTCTTTCAACTAATATCTATTGTTGTTATTACTTGCTGGGCAATCAAATGCTCATTCTTGCTTTAAATTTAAATGTTTTCAGCTAAGTATTATCAACTAGAAGGTTCAGGCAAGAACAATTAGAAAGGAAAGCTGTTCGAATGAGTTTTATAATATTCTATGCAATAGTTAAGGTTATTAAGACAATGATATTTATTATCTATGATTTAATGAATCTTTAAATGTCGCGTACCTGGGATTTAGACTTTAATATATGTAAATTAAGTTTGAGATTTATATTGTTGTTATTATTATTAGTATTATTCCGCTCATAGAAATGGTATCGTGATGCACCAAGTTCGGGTTTTAAGTACCTGAATTTGGGTGCGTCACAACTAAGACTCACAAGAACAATTATAGAGAGAGAATCTATAGAGAGAAAGAAGAGGAGAAATCTGCTACCTCATTATTCCAGTATCCAGTCTTCTTCTGAGGTAAGGGATATTTTTTTTTCTAGTATTCATAAGGAATAATATTTTCTTCCATACTCTGTAGTATGTGAGTAATATTTTTTCGTCTCGTATTCCTGATTATACCCTCATTTTGTTAAAGTATTGCTTCTATACTCCGTGAAATTAGTGGAATATCCTTGAAATTTATGCTTCATCTAGTATCGTTTCATAAGGATATTTTCTGCACATTCCTGTTAAATTTTAAGATTTTCATGCTTTCATAATCGTAGAGTACTATTCATTTATATGGTACTATTCATAAAGTACTATTTACGGGGTACTATTCACAAAGTACTATTTATGGGTACTATTCACAAAGTACTATTCATGAGTACTATTCACTGGATACTATTCCCAGAGTACTATTCACAGAGTACTATTCACTCGGGTACTATTCACCTGGGAAATTATTCATGACAAAAATTGATTTATTTGTTGTCCAAATCATTTTTGATACAATATTAATCTTGAATTTTACTCCACAAAAAAGTATCATGTTGACAATTTGGACATTATTGAATTATGGATAAATTAAATTATAAATATTTAAAAATTTATCCTTTGCTTTCTTTTAATTGAATTCTTATATCATTGTCATCATCTTCATGTTTATATTGTGATAAAAGTCATATGTGGCTTACGTGCATAGATGTACTATTGATTGGTATGATTATGACCATGGATTATTCGGTATATTCATAATCATAATGTTACAGATGATGTGGTAAAAGTCCCCATTGACCTGTAGTGCATTGATGGACAGTTGTTGGTATGATCATGACCATTGATGATTACATGAATATGGTTGGCCCGTAGTGCAGGGATGATTCGATGATGTGGTTTATTTATTAAGCTGAGTCTCAGCGATAAAGTTGATGAAAAACTTTTTAAATCATAGAAGATAGTAGATATCATGCTCTACTTGACTCTTCTAATGGATTACTTGTTCCGTTGCAGTTAAACTTGATTTTATTGTATTTTATCAGTTTAACACTGTTGAAGGCTAACAATAATTTATTCTGCATTATCTTAGTCATAATATTTCTTACTAGGCTATTTGAGCTCACCCTTTTGCTTTCATTGTTGTCTTCAAGAAATGAGAACGTAGCTGAGACTAGTCAGGGAACAGAGTGACAGTCCGAGATGGTGGCTATAGTAGTCCTCACTATTTTATGAAATAGTGTGATAATAAATGTAATGAGGACTTCATTTTAGTTTGAATACTGTCTATAAGACAATATTCGTGTAAAAACTCTAAGCTACGCTTTTGTCGTATTGTATAAAAGAAGTTTGTATTTGATTTATGTACCATGTATTTGGCGACTCAAAATGGGTGATGTATACCTATTTTGGGGGCGTCACACAAACCCACCATGAGAATTCTACGTGGAACAGTATGCAAATTGTCATTAGCGATTCTAATTGTGACAATGATGTAATGGTCCTCCGACCTGAAATTACTATATTACTACACGAGAATTTATGTACTTTGATATCATCAAAGGTCACCTTTAATAGGGTGGACTATAAAGGTGATTATTGGGTACATCATGAATCGTGTAAAGAAGTGATCCAGATGGACTTTAACCCTCCTATTTATTAGGGGTGATATCTATAGGACTCTTGATTGAGTATGACTATGAAATGCATGGTCATGCTCAGATAGTGATTTGTTTCATATAGTCTACTCATTGATCAAGAAAAACTCAGATTAAATTATGAAGAGTATTATGCATTCCATGACTCGAGTTTAATATAGGATATTAAGGTTAAAAGAATTAAATTACATTGAAACATTGGTCACGAAAAGGTTGCATCGAATCTTGATCTTATTATTACTTGGGTAGCGATGATGCATTACTAGATGCCGCAGCAACATTTATAATTTTATAATATGATTTTTAAAATTATTGCCAACGTAATAATAACTTTATAAGGTCACACACATAAACGTAATTAAAAGGGAATTAATTTAAATTGTAAAGATTTAAATATGTCAATATGATTGATAATATTTAAATTACAATTTTAAATTAATAGGATAATTATATATATAAGTATATTAATTAAGTAAGACTTAATTAAGATATATATATATATATATATATATACATATATATATATATATATAAATTGGATTTTATTTTAATTTAATTAGGTTTTTGATTAATTCCTTTTTAACCGCTATATATATGATATGTAGCAGCCATATTAGGGATCATCATTAATCTAAAAACCCTAACCGCTCTTAGAGGGAGACTGGGAGAAAAAGTTTTCAAAAATCATGTTCCTTTGGTGGCTAGTACCGCAGCTCCCTTTATTGCAGAATCGTGCGACGGTTCGCGTGCGTTCGTGTGGATACCATAGAGACATAGTTTTGTGAGGGATTGCGTTGGAGATTCGAAGCGTTTCAGAGGCTTAATCATAATCGGTATAATCTCTTAAACACTGAATTAATGTCTGTTTCGTATTGATCCTATTTTAGGGTTTCGAATTTGGCTTTATATTTTTTATTTTCTGCTACGTTTTTATGTCGAAATCCCTACAGTGGTATCAGAGCTACTTGTGAAAACCATTAATTCAGATTACATGTTTTAATTGTATTCGATATATATGATATATGATGATTTATGTTTACCGATCTAAAATTGAATATATGATATTCTACTTTATGCATATTCTAGTATTTTGATTTATATGTGAAATATATATATGCATGTATATGATGTTCTGTTAATCATAATCGAAGGTGGAATAGTAATACAACTTCTGTTCTAATTGAATTAGAAGCATGAAGATTCGTTTTAATATGATTAATCAAAACTGGACATATATGATATGTTCTGGGTGTACTGTTATTGTGAGTGTTATGGCGGATTTGATATGATTCTGGAATTGTTTCAGAGTTTCATATGGAAAAATTCTACAATAAAGATTGTAGTTCAAAATTTTATTTCCAAGGTCTTTGCCCCTCGCCTCGCATCGATTGGTTAGCGAGACCACCACCCACCGCACTTTTATCGGTCACCGGACCACATTGGGGGAGACCCCGTCGTAGCGCACGATGGTCGTGACCCCAATATGTTATATATAGTTTTCTTTAATTAATTATATATAAACTGTTATGTGTTTATTGTGATATGCATGGTGAACAGTTATGGCCTTTTGACCTATAGGTTAGTGGTTTTTGGTTTTGAATACGGCTTGCATGTCGTGCATTTCTATAAATTCTGATGTAACATTCTCTTCTCATCTAAATCCCCTGGAATGTAACTCGAGGTTTCTTTATGTCATGTAATAATCGATAACAAGGTGTAGATGAAAAGATGAAGGACACGATGAAAGATGAGGATGGAGAGGAGACACATGCATGAGGAAGATCCAAGGAAGCTACTATTTTGAAGATCTTTTACCACCTTAGATTGACCTTCAATCTTTCATTAGCTTGAAAAGATTGACAGTGGATTGAGCCATAACTGTGTCACATTTAATTTTGCACTTTATTTATGCTTCTATGTGATATGATATGATAAATAATGTGCATGCTTAATAAGATTAAAATTGGTGAGATCTATTAATTTATAAAATCCCTCATTCAATTATTAAGTCTAAATCAAATGCCTTCCAATGAATAACACTCATCAAGACCTTGATCAATGGATGTAGGTTTGCCAAAGCAAAGTACCCTATTTATCTAGGTAAGATGCGATAGGATAATTGTGATATCCAAACTGTTAAAATCATTGGGCCTGACTTAACTAAGTTATCTCAATAGGATTGTGGACTTAGAGGCATGTAGTTTGGTAGGTACCATTAGATGGACTAGAAACAAATGTTGTTTACCAAACTATCCAGGAGTTATATATGATATAATTGACAAGAGGTTGTCTACCTAAATAATTATGTTTTTAGAGAATAGCCAAATCTAACTTAAGGCATAATGAAATATGGATCTTGGCTCAGCAGAAAGATTTAATAGAAAATACTTTCCGAATTAATGGTGAGGGCTATTAATTTGAATAAAATAGTGGGAGGTATATTTTGAATGTACTATTATCAATTACATAATATCAAAAACTCTGCAATTTGAATTATTATTTTTGCACTTATAAATTGTAGATATCAATGGCAAACAACAACACAAGTAGTCTTTCACTACGATCAGTCCTTGAGAAGGACAAGCTGAGTGGAATTAATTTCCTTGACTGGCATAGGAACTTGAGGATTGTCCTCAAACAAGAGTGCAAGTTATATGTCATTGAAAATCCCATTCATGCAGTACCAGCTGACACTGCACCACGTGCAGAGCATAATGCTTACAAGAAGCATCAAAATGATGCTCTGGACGTGAGTTGTCTCATGCTAGCAACTATGAACGCTGAGCTTCAGAAGCAACATGAGTTGATGGATGCTTATGAGATGATCGAGCATCTCAAGATATTTTTTGAAGGACATGCTCGACATGAAAGGTATGATACAAGCAAAGCGTTGTATCACTACAAAATTGGTGAACGTGATCCAGTTGGTCCACATGTGCCGAAAATGATTGGGTATATTGAATACCTTGAGAGGTTGGGTTTTCCGATTACTCCTGAAGCCCAAACTGATCTTGTTTTGTAATCATTGAATAGCAACTACTCTCAATTTGTTATGAATTATCTCATGAATAAAATTGTGAAACCCCTTACTGAGTTGTTGAGCATGTTAAGAACTGCCGAAAACAACATAAAAAGGGCAGGACCCACTCCCATAATGATGGTGGAAAAGGGGAATGCTAAGGGAAATTAGAAAGGCAAGAAGAAGATAGGATCTAAATCTTTTGCCAAACCCAATTCCAAAACCAAACAGGCTTTAAAACCTAAAGGTGGGGTGGCTAAAGAAGGTGATTGTCACTTCTGTGGAAAACCTAGACACTAGAAGAGGAACTGTCATGCTTATTTGGAAGATGTGAAGAAAAAGAAAGGAAGTATGACTTCTGATTCGGGTATATATGTTATAGAAGTCAACTTGTATACTTCTACATCATGGGTATTGGATACTGGATGTGGTTCTCACATTTGTGTTAATGTGCAGGAACTCCAAAGGAGTAGGACTTTGGCGAAAGAAGAGGTTGACCTACAAGTTGGGAATGGAGCAAAATTTGATGCACTAACCGTATGAACTTATCATTTATCTTTGCCCACTGGGCTAGTATTAGAATTAGAGGATTGTTATTATGTGCATGCTATAAGCAAAAAACATTATTTCTGTTTCTTGTTTGGATAAGAAAGGTTTTTCATTTATAATAAAGAACAACCGTTGTTCGTTTTACTTAAATGATATATGTTATTGTGTTTCACAATTGTTTAACGGTCTTTATATTCTTGATTTATAAATGCCTATCTATAACATAAATATAAAACGATTTAAATCAAATGATTCAAATCCGACATATCTTTGGCACTGTCGTTTAGGCCATATAAATGAGAAACGCGTATCCAAACTCCATAAAGATGGGTTTTTGGATTCATTTGATTTTAAATCATATGAGAAATGCGAGTCTTGTTTATTAGGCAAGATGACTAAAGCCCATTTCACTTGACATAGTGAACGGGTTAGCGATGTATTGGGACTTATACATAGTGATGTATGTGGACCCATGAGTTCGTTAGCAAGAGGTAGGTTTTATTACTTCATTACATTTACCGACGACTTCAGTAGATATGGATATGTATATCTTATGAGACACAAATCCGAATCCTTTGAAAAGTTCAAGGAATTCAAAAATGAAGTTCAAAACTAATTTGGCAAAAGCATAAAAGCCCTTCGATCCGATCGAGGAGGTGAATAGTTAAGCCAAGACTTTGATGACATTCTAAATGATTGTGATATTATATCACAACTCACTCCACCTGGAACACCACAATGGAATAGTGTATCTGAGAGGAGGAATCGCACCTTGTTGGACATGGTACGATCAATGATGAGTCATGCAGATCTTCCAAAAAGCTTCTGGGGTCATGCCCTAGAGACAGCTGCATTCACACTTAACCGTGTTCCTGCAAAGACGGTTCAGAAGACACCATATGAGATGTGGACTAGGAAATGTCCTAGTATGTCGTTCATGAAGATTTGGGGTTGTGAGGCGTTTGTAAAACGTCTACATTTTGACAAGCCGACCCAAATCTGACAAATATAATTTTGTGGGATACCCAAAGGAAACAAAAGGGTATTATTTCTACAAACCTTCTGAGAACAAAGTGTTTGTTGCTCGAACTGGTATTTTTCTAGAAAGAGAATTTGTCTCTAAAGGAAACAGTGGGAGGAAATAGATTCCTTCAGCCACACAGCGATTGTCTCCACCTACAACTCCTGAATCCGCACAACCTCCTGTAAAGGTGTCAGCCAGCGTAATGGCTATGTTATTTCCCAATGAAATCTGGGTAAAAGGAGAGAAGTCTTTGTTCCAGACCCCAGAGTGGAAGAAGAGGAACGAAGAATTAAACAAGACATTGTCAGAATGATGTCAGGCATACGCGTCATTGTCCATGATGAACATACAAACAGATACAGCCCAGACGATGATTGCCCAGACGTAATGGTCATCATTCGGGAGAAAGAGGTTGATGATAGCCCCTCCACCACTGCAGTCCATCAGGACTTTGCCCTTGATAATTGGAGCAGTACTCCTTGCATTGGTCGACGAGGGTAAAGCGGGCAGAAACTCATTCTGCCCTGTAGATAACAATAACTGCTTACTTTTTTTGTATAGTATTAGCAGTTACTTTTATCATTACATGCTAACACTTTGTGTGATTGAACAGTTTCATACATCAGGTGAGAGCATGTTGGTTCAGGACTCTAAAGTTAGATGTGCCTAGACTTGCTGATGAGGTGCTTATTCTCCACAAGGACTGTAACTTTGATGTAAAGTTGGACTCAAACTTGATGGAAATACAAGAGGACTATGAGATACCTCAGGAGATCAAAGAATGGGTCGAAGACAAACCCAAGCGAAATCTTGATCAAACCACCTCTTTTACACCTCGGAACCTTAGAAAAACCAAAACAAGTCTAGATTGGTACGGACCTCACTCCAAACCAAAGGAACGACATGGTTACTCTATTGACCCTATTCCAGGATGTGTTTGCATGGTCTCACGAAGACATGGTCGGTTTATACACGGACATTATCATTCATCGCCTTCCCATCAAAGGGGGATTCAAGCCACTCAGGCAGAAGCTCAGGCGATTAAAACCTGAGTGGAAGTTAAAAGTTCAAGAAGAAATTGTGAAACAATTTCAAGCTGGCATCATCATGATGTCAACATACCCTAAATGGCTATCCAACATAGTCCCCGTGCCGAAACCGGGAAGGGAGGTGCGAGTTTGTGTGGATTACAGAGATTTGAATAAAGCTTGCCTCAAAGATAGCTTTCATGTGCCGTTCATCCACATACTCATTGATAATACAACTCGATACGACATGTACTCCTTTGTTGATTGCTCCGCAGGGTACCATCAAATCATGGTTACTGAAGATGATCATGAGAAAATTTCATTCATCACGCCTTGGGGATCCCTTTGCTACAGACAGTTGTCATTCGGCCTCATCAATGCCGGAGCTACTTATCAATGAGCCATATTGCTATTTTCCACGATCTAATGCATAAAAAAAACAAAAAAAAGAAAGAAATAAAAAAAAGAAAAGAAAAAAAAAGAAAAAGAAAAAGAAAAAGAAAAAGAAATAATCTCTTCAATAGGTTCTACAGTTGTTGCCTTACCATCGGCAAGTTCTACAGATGGCTTCGGAGTTTTGAAGAAAAATCCTTCCTCCACATTCCTCGGAATAGGAAGACATGCCAACCCTCACATTTGCCCAACAAAAGACTCCAGCCTATGGGAATTACATTGGAGACGTATCGGATGAGATACCTCTCCTCCATCACCCTTGACATCAGCATATCAATGAGCACTCACAAGATAGATCTACACCCGCTGAGGCGAGCCCGACTGATGGAAGGCAAATCCATCGACTTGCTATAAAATTCTACCTGAGCAGAGATGCACTCTACAAAAGAGATGCAAGATGAGGTCTCCTCAGATGTTTGGACCAAGACCAAGCTCATAAACTCATGGATGAGATACATGGTGGAATATGTGGTCCATACATGAGCGACCCTCTACTTGTAAAGAAGATCCTACAACAGAAAAGTCTGACTACGGCAGTTCAAACAACACGACTTGGTTTTGAAGAAGATCATTGACAACCAAGCTCAGTCTAAACAAAGATTTTCTCTGAACTGGGAGGGCCCATTTATTGTCAAGGAGGTATTGACAGGAGGCACTTTCAGATTACAGGAAATGGACGGCGATGAATGTCTGTAATTCATCAATTCAGACACCATGAAACGGTACTATGTCTGAGGTTACCATCAAACAAACATCCTGTTTTTGGATCATCAGATCACCAGTCATTTCAAGTTCTTTAATCCTCACTACATACAGCCTTTCCTTTTTACCCATCTGCCCCTCAGGGAAAAACACACTTTTCAAACCAGCAGCCTGGTTTCACTTCATTTCATACCTTCAATTTATCACGTACATGGGATTAAAACTTTTCATCTTCAATCCGCCCTGTACATGGGCGAACTACGTCGACCTGATCTCCCCAATACACGGGAGTACGTAGGCAGCCATGTTTTATGGTCCGGTCCCACCACAAAAAAATGAAAACAAACACACTCATATCCATAACCATATACAAAAACAAATCCCAAGACACCAAAGATGGTAGGGAATACACATAGATCGACAATCCATTCTGAAAATCCTAAGACATCTCACTGTCCATCCATCAACGAGGAGTTCAGAATACATCCAGATCACAAAGTCCTGGAGAAACAAGCGAATATCAAGCAAGTAGCAAGGCACAACTAAAAGGGAAGTGAATCAACTTATATTTCTCTGCCATATATAATGTTGTTTGATATATACAATGTGTACTGTACATGACAAATGGCTAAGCTAGTTTGTGCAGGAAAATACAAGCCCATCTACAAATCAGTGTATATGCGGGCTATCAAGTCCAACATGGATTCCCTCTCAGAAGGAGGAAACACTGTGATCTCCTACCCAAGGGTTTCTACACGAGCCAGGATCCACGCCAACTACATGCGATATCTCTGGGTGGATATAACGTCGTCCCATTCACAACAACGATATCCCTATGAGTTAGAGCATCATCTCTCTAACAAAGGGACATCTTTACCGAGAAGAGTCATTAACATCAAAGCCCACATCCACTACCATTCACCGGATATTCACGGATGTAAAAGCCTCTTGCGATCTCGACGTCTTATCAGCTCATCTATCAAAGTAACTATCCCAGACAACAAGCGAGGCTGGGGCAATTTCTAAATTGGTGACAACCGGATATTTGGTCCCTTACAACAAGATTGGGGGCAATCTCAGAAATAGCGACAACTCAACACTGGGGCATTTATCAACCATCCTAAAATGGAAAATGCACCAGTCAGCGCCATTAGTATGGTCTATCATTATCTCAATGGCGATTCAGATATTATTCACTCGCAATTTGGTCAACAAAGAGAGTTTCTCATATAAATCCCCAGTAACAACATGCGAAAGGACTGGGGCATTTTTTCGATTCCAAGATTGAACGAAATCATGGCGACATTAACTTGCCCTCTGAAAAGAAGGAAAATTTTCAAGAAAGTTCTTAACTTTCGGGCGCGAAAGGCCCACGGCGAAATGTACATGAAGAAATCTACACCATCAAACATGTTAACCTGATTCAAGTCCTCATCAGTTGAGGCCTCTACACCGATGTTCAAATATGGGTAGCGAAAGAATGAATTACACCCTCCCGGGATTTCAGAGACATTCCAGTTATCAGTTCAGCCGAGTTGAGAATCAAACGCTTAAGGAAATGGGGCACAAGCACCCAATAACGAAAGGAAACTCCAAATCACCTCAAGAAGGGTAAGACATCTAGTGGTTGTCATCAATCTAGCATAACATCAAGCGAAGTCTAGTGACGTAATCCGTGGAATATTACTTCAACGAGGGTATAAGAAGATCTGGTATTCTTAAACCATTGGAATTCAGCGCGACATCAAGACAGTCCAGCGATGAAAGCTTTGTATACCATCGTTCGAGTGGGAACCAAAAAATTTTGGCGATCAGCAGGATAGGCACCGT
This sequence comes from Panax ginseng, assembly GCA_020205605.1. Classification (NCBI taxonomy): domain Eukaryota; kingdom Viridiplantae; phylum Streptophyta; class Magnoliopsida; order Apiales; family Araliaceae; genus Panax; species Panax ginseng. Next base: position 26,372,517 of record CM035142.1, read on the forward strand.
TGCAAACTACCAGCGAATACATCGGGAAGGTCTGGTGATTTCAGAGCGTCATCCCCATCAGAGATGTGGAAAACATCTCAACTTATCTTCATCAAACAAGCATCAGCGATTAAATGCCAAACCATTGGAGTCAACACCAACATCTGCAGCAATGATCGGTAAAAGGTAAGGCAATTTGCGAATACATTTTAACATTCATCATAATATTCATTACATTGCGATTTGCGATTTTGCGATTTTGCGATATGCGATATGTGATATGCGATGCGATATGCGAAATGCGTTATGCGAAATGTGATGTGCGAGTTGCAAAGTGCGATTTGGCTAAATGCGAAAAGCGATGTGCGATGTGCAATTTACGAACTACGATTTGCGAAAACATTTTCATATCCATCATAAACATTCACTACATTGCGATTTGCATCATTGAAAATACCTTGTCATGTTTCAAGTGTCTACTAATCTTTATCATGTCCATTCAATTGCATTGCATGAACATGATAAAGAGGGGCATCTGTAGACACTCGAAATTTCGTTTTCCTGTTACTAACTATGCAGGAAGACAAAAAACGACTTCTTCACACTCCAGAGATAACCCTGGAGGATCACAACATCAATTCCAACCCCGAAGATAGCCGCAAGAGATCCAGTTTTCAACCCCAAAGATAACCCCGGAAATCGGGTTCAAACCTGGAGATAACCGAGGAAAGTCGGTTTCAACCCAGGAGATAGCCGGGGGATCAAGATCAAAGCACAGGAGATTGCCCGAGAGGTCGAAGCCAACCTCGGAGAGATGACCACGAGGATAGTCAAAGTCAACAACAAAGCCAACCTCGAGAGATAACCACGAGAAAAGATCTGCTACTAATCTGCGTGGCGGAGATAACCGGGAGGGGTAAAATGGTCATTTTCCCAACTCAACTTCACTTCAAATCAAATACACTCATTTCAACTCAAAATACTTCAAAGGAAGTCCCACAAGAACAATATCTTAACTCCGAAGGCGCATAAATTACAAAACGGCTCACCGGATTGCTGGCGAAAACCCGGAATGCCATTTCGATTAATGGACCCATCTTCTGGAATCAAAAAGGTCAAATCATATGTCATTGTGTATCTCTCTGGAAGAGCTTTCCGGAATGGTATGGCACGCCTTCCATCGGACTCCGGATTGAAAGTTATGAAGCGAAAGAGCGAACATCAGCGTCGTCTTGACACACACGTGGGACCCACCTTGCCGGGGCAACAGGCGGTAAATGTAAATAAACTCGCTTTACTAGGTGCATGGTAGTAGACCTCTGACTCCCCCTCTATAAATAGAGGGCTTGGGGTGCCAATTTTCTAAGAAAAAAAGGCGAGGAAGCCACCTTGATTTGCTCTCACTCACCCCATGTAGTGTACTTTCCCCATCTAAACACCTGTGAGCTCATATATAGCCCTTTTGTACCTACAAAAGTTAATGTTTACCCACTATAAAGATATAGAAGCCTTCTTTTATCGATTCAATTTGTAAGCCTTATCACACACTTTAGAGTCTTTCTTTCATCTTTGCACACACTCTTCTACTGCGTTGAGAGTCGTGTTGTTTGCTTTGCCTTTACTTGATCAAGTGTGGTTTCATTCGATCTGTATATATATTATATTATTTACATATATATTGACTAACATTATCGAGTTATGCCTCGATTGAGCCTAGACTTCGGTCTGGTGCATTTACTGCTTTAATATATATATATATATATATATTTACTTATATATATTAATCGTAATGTCAGAACTCATTCGATGAGCACAGATTTTACATCCTATATGCGTTTACTTCTGCTTTTATATATATATATATATATATATATATATATATATATATATATATATATATATATATATATATAACCGTGGTGGGACTTTGTTCGATGAGCTTAGATTTTATATATCAGTGCGTTTATTAAGCTTATATATATATATATATATATATATATATATATATATATATATATCGTGGTGAACTACATTCGATGAGCTTGAATTTTACATCCGGTATGCGTTTATTGCTTTATATATATATATATATATATAAATATATATATATATATATATATATATATATATGTCCCACAGGAGTTTACTTACGTGGTGGTTGATACTTTCTGACTTTCTTTACGTTTAAATCTGCTGAGTTTACTTAAGTGGCGATTGGCCGTATTCTGACTTTATTTACATTCTATCCACTTTGAAGCTTCTTTCATGGCGGTTGGCCATATTCTGACTTTATTTATATTTAATCCCTTTGGAGTTTCCTATATGGCGGTTGATAGCTTTATGACTTTATTTACATTTCGATCCCCCATGGAGGTGTTTACGTGGTTCACATGCGTATATATATATTTACACTTTCATATATATACTAACTACTCGCTTTCATATAAATTGCGATTATTTTGTGAGCCTAGGAATCATGTGATCACAGATTCATCCCATTGAATCTAGATTCGGTTCCGTGATGGACATTTTCGATTTATGGCGACATGTAAATTATTTTGCGGTGTCTGAATTTTTCTCAGATGGTTTCCATACCCACGAAGAAGTCGGCATTATTTTGTACATTATTTTCATACGGATGCCTCGTATTCGTAAAATAAAATCAACCAAGACGCACACTTAATAAAATGGGAGTGTAAAAGGTCTCAATTACTATTGAGCATTAGGGTTTGAAAAACCTTTTTATAAAACGTCATTGCTATATCTTGCTAAAAACTGAATTTTCTACATAAATTCAAACCCTGTGTATATAGGTGCAAATGAGGCCTCGCACTACTTCCAAATAATAACACATTGACCCACACACACACACACACATTCAGATAATAGTTTCTTGAAAAGAGGCGGTCACCATGGTAACACGGATGTCGGGGGGTGCCTAACACCTTCCCCCCGCATAACCAAGTCCCCGGACCCTAATGAATCTCGGTTTCTGAATTCGTTTAGCGATGTCACATCAACAGGTCAATGTGCAAACCTTTTCTCGGTTGTATTGGTACATCCATTTAAAAAACCAACTGGCGACTCTTAACAGTCCATCGTCGACATTATACATGTCGGACCTTTTTCACTTGTTTTTTCAAACGAATCTCACCTAAAATGAGAACACCAAAGAACAAGTAACGGAAAGGGACATCCAAAAATCCCGACGTCGACAAGGTGTTTGATGTCGCTAAGGTAGGGGATGATCAGAAGACTGCTTTCGCAACATTCATGTTGAAAGCAGAAGCTAGTTATTGGTGGCAGGCCAATAAAACTCGTGAAGGGCCAGGAGTGATGACCTGGGATAGGTTCAAGGAGTTGTTCTTCGAGACCTATTTCCTAGAGAGTTCGAGGAGTCAACTGGAAGTATAGTTTCTGGAAATAAAGCAAGGAACGATGACGGTATCTGAGTATGCCGCGAAGTTCAACGAATTGGCGAGGTTTGCACCATATCAGGTCAGCACAGATGAGCGTAAGGTGAAGAGTTTTGAATAGGGAATTTGAAGCCACAGGTACATCTGAAGAGGGTCTCCCTGTTCCGATGAAGACATTTGCGGTGATGATGGAGAAAGCGATTACTCGGCGAAGGTGGAAGCGAGGCGAAGGACAAAGTTCAACCAAGAACAAAAGAAGAAGAGGAATGAGAATGAGATTAAGAATGGAGGTGGTAGAAGTGGAAACAACAATAACAACAACAGCAACAACAGCTTAAAGAGAAAGTGGAATGGGAACATGGGTGCTGGAAACCATCAGGGTAACCAATGAAACAAAAGTTTGAAGCATGTGCGCGTCACGGGAAATTCCATAAGGGTGCGTGCTTGATGGGAAGCGGGTATGCTTCAATTGTGGCGGGAGGGTCACATCACCCCAAATTGCACTCAATAGAAGAAGAATGTATGCTTCACGTGCGGATCCAAGGATCACTTTGCTTTCGTGAGTGCCCTAAGAAGAAGGATGGAGTGACAACGAAAGCAATGGAGGTATGATGGAGGTACATGGGCCATTACGGGACTGCGACATCAAACAAACCCACGCCAGAACCTTGACATGACCGTGCAAGATGTTGTACAATCAAAAGATGTGGTGTCGGTATTATCCCAATCAATAATATAAATGCTTATGTATTATTTGATTAAATTGCTACTTGTTCGCTTATATCGATGAATTTGCTAAGAGGTTAGAATTGCCTAGAGAAGAATGAATTTTCCTTTGAACATAGAAATTGCGAATAAGGAAGTAATCCATGTTAGATTAAGTATACAAGAAGCGTAGGGGTGAACATTAAGGAGAATATCTTGTTGGTAGATTTGATTCCGATTAGACTAGGGGAATTTGATGTAATTTTGGGAATGGATTGGGCTGTTCAAATATGGAGCGATGTCGATTGTCACAAGAAGTGTGTAAACCTTATGACTCAAAATCAAAGGTAGTATTTTATAGTAAGTCGCTTTAGACAAATGAAATGTTTGGACGACTATCTCGAGCCAAGAAGTTGTTGAGTCAAGGTTGTGTGGGCTATTTAGCTTACATAGTCGATACTCAGAAGAAAGGTGTGAAACTAGAAGAAATATCGGTAGTGAGAGAATTCAAAGATGTATTTCCAGAAGATTTGTCAGGACTTCCACCTGACAGAGAAATTGAGTTCGTGATCGACTTAGCGCCGGGAATGGCATCGATATCGAAGGCCTCGTACAGAATGGCTCCGGTAAAAATGAAGAAACTGATGGTACAGTTGCAAGAGTTGCTGGACAAGAAATATATTCAACCAAGCGTATCGCCGTGGGGAGCGCCAGTTTTATTCGTTAAGAAGAAGGATGGATCAATGCGTCTTTGCATCGATTATAGAGAGTTAAACAAAGTCACTATTAAGAATAGGTATCCGTTGCCTAGAATAGATGACTTGTTTGATCAGCTGAAGGGTGCTAAATATTTCTCGAAAATAGATTTGAGAAGTGGGTATCACCAATTAAAGGTAAGAAAGGAGGATATACCTAGAACAGCATTCAGAACTCGGTACGGACATTACGAGTTTCTGGTGATGTCTTTTGGTTTAACAAATGCCCCTGCTGCGTTCATAGATTTGATGAACAAGGTATTTAAACCATTCTTATACAAGTTTGTAGTGGTATTTATTGACGACATTCTAGTGTATTCCAAGACTCAAGAAAAACACGTGGATCACTTACGTTTGACATTGGAAACACTAATAAAGGAAAAGTTGTATGCAAAAGTCTCTAAGTGAGAATTTTGGCTCGTGACCGTACAATTTTTGGGTCATGTTATTGACAAGGATGGGATTTAGGTGGATCCATCAAAATGGAAGTCTTTGTAATCAATTGGGAACAACAAAAGAACACCATCGAAGTGAGGAGTTTCTTAGGGTAATAGGTTATTATAGAAGATTTATTCAAGATTTTTGTAAGATATCCACTCCGCTTAACAAATTTGACAAGGAAAATTTGTAAAATTCATTTGGGTGAGAAATGTGAAGAGAGTTTCCAAGATTTGAAGAAGAAGTTAAGTGTGGCTTTTTGTGTTGACATTACCGGATAATATAGGAAATTTTGTGGTGTATAGTGATGCCTCACACAAAGGGTTGGGTTGTGTTCTTATCGCGAGCGGCAAAGTTATTACGTATGCATCAAGACAATGAAGGATTATGAGAAAATTATCAGACTCATGATTTGGAATTAAGGCTGCAGTTATATTTTGCTCAAGATATGGAGACCTTATCTTTATGGAGAGAAATGTAGAGATCTACACACGGACCACAAAAGTCTCAAGTATATTTTCACTCGGAAGGATTTGAACATCGTCGAAAGAAGGTGGATAGAATTGATAAAAGATTATGATTGTGAAATCTTTTATCATCCCGGAAAGCGAATGTGGTGGCGGATGCTTTAAGCGAGAAAAGGTAGGGAGAAGTTGATCTTGATAACAACTCGGGAGGAGCTCATTTAAAGAATGACAAAACCGGAGTTGGAAATCAAATTTTAAAAGAATCGGCGAACAACTATTCCAGATAAAGCGGGTCCAACTTTAGTGGACAAAGTGAAGAATGCTCAAATCTGAAGATAAAGAGTATGGGAAAATCAAAGAGAATCGATTGAGTAGTGATGTAAAATATAAGATCGATCTTCAGAAGGACTACTACGATTTGAGGAAGAATACAGGTTCCAATGAACACCAGGTGAAAAGAAGAAATTTTGGCCAAAGCTCATATGCTCAAAATATTCAATTCATCCAGAAGCACGAAAATGTATCAAGATTTGCGTCGACATTTTTGGTGGCGAATATGAAAAGGGACGTTGCGAATCGTCGTGGCGAAATGCTTGACATGTCAAAGAGTAAAAGCCAAACATCAAAGACCCGGTGGATTACTGGCAACGTTGGAAATCTGGGAATGGAAGTGGGAACACATCATGATGGATTTTGTGGTGGGTCTTCCAACTACTCGAGAGGATGTGATGCGATTTGGGTGATAGTGGATGGTGGCGAAGTCTGCGCACTTTTACCAATAAAGATTAGATTCATCTTGATCGATTGGCAAGATTGTACATTAAAGAGATCATTTCGAGGCATGGAGTGCCAATATCAATTGTGTCCGATAGAGATTCGCGATTCACGTCAAATTTCTGGAAGAGACTACAAGAATGCATGGGGACACAGTTGCGAATGAATACGGCTTATCATCCACAAACAGATGGCCAAAGCGAACGAACAATTCAGACATTGGAAGATATGTTGAGAGCATGTGTCATGGACTTTAAAGGAAGCTAGGAAGAACAATTACCGTTGGTGGAATTTGCTTACAACAACAGTTATCACGTGAGCATTGGCATGCCACCTTACGAGGCATTGTACGGCAGAAAGTGTAGAACTCCACTGTGTTGGGATGAAGTCGGTGAGCGCCAATTTATTAGGACCGAGAATCTGGTACAACAAATGGCGACATTTTAAACTCATCAGACAAGATTAGTAGCGACCCAAAGACAGAACGAAAAAAGTATCTTGATCAACATAGACAAGATCGTGCATTCGGACGTAGGAACTTTGTATTTTAAAAGTTTCTCCTAGAAGGGAAAATTCGTTTTGATAAAAAGGGAAAGCTAAGCAGAGGTTTATTGGACCCTTTGAAGTGTTGCGAAAGAGTGGGAGAAGTGGCTTACGAGGTAGCTCTACCTCCGAGTTGGAAAACATTCATAATATTTTTCACATTTGATTATTACGACCATATAAAAACTTGACTACGAGATATGTGATCGAGTATGAACTGCTTACAGATTAGAAATATTTTTCTTATGAAGAGGTTCATATCCGGATAATCGACGAGGAAAGAACAAGTGCTCGAAATAAAGTGATACCTTACAGCGAAGGTGATATGGAGGAACCACAACAACAAGAAGCTACGTGGGAACTTCGAAGAAAAATGTTGAAAGAGTACCACAGTTATTTGTTTAATCATGTCTTGATTCTAGGGATAGAATCTTTGTAAGTAGGGAAGAATGTAATGAATGATTTGTTTGAATTGTGATTACGAGGACGAGAATCCTTGTAAGGAGGAATGATGTAACATTCGAATTTTAAAGTGTATGTATTAAATATTTATTAATTTATATAAGTATTTAATGGATAAGTTTATTATTGAATAAATAATTGTTCAATTTGAGTGGATGTGGTTTAGTTAATTATTTGTTGAATAAATAATTAAGGAGCTAAGAAAATTAATTGTTATGAGATTATATACCAATTTAATGTAATAAGTAAGCTAAAGAGCTTAAAGTGATTTAAATAAATTATAATGTTTTAAATGAGAAATTGTAATTTAAAATATTAGTTGGTTGAATAAAATTACAATTATAAAAGAAATTATAGTTATGTGATATTAAATTATGTGCTAAAAGTAATTTAATAGATTAATGTTTTAATTGATTAATTAATTAAATAAAAGTGTGACTAATAACCTTGCTACAAAGGAGTTATTAAAATAAATTAAAGGACTTTAATTTAGTTTTGGCCAAACAAGTCTTAATGCATATTAAGTCTTTAATGTAATAGTGTTTTATCAAACAACGTATAAGGATTAATCCATTTGTTTTAATAGATTTTCCAAACAAGGTGTAAGGGTTAATGAGTTATTTTTTATTAGCTTAACCAAACAAGCCTTATGGCTTTTGATTTTCAAATCTTACATAATTGATATAATTTATAGCTAGAGTTATATTATATATTTAATATATATTATATCTTATACGTTATATTTTTCCTACGTTAGTTAGACTAGAGTTAGGAAGAAGACTCAGTGAAGAAAAGAGAAGAAGAAAAATACAGAGAGAAAAGTTGAGAGAACTTAGAGAAATTGAGAAAAGAATTGGGGGAAAGAAGATTGTAATTATAACTATTTTCTTCTAAACCCTAGAGTATCATCTTCTTAATCAAAGGTAGGATATTAATCCTTGTATTTTATTTTTTTTAGTTTAGTTTTCTTCTCCAAAAAGTTCTCTATAAATAATTATGGATGATGAATTTCTTGTATATATAGCTTTAGATGATGATTGTTGTTGTAAAACTGTTTTGTTGAGAGTATGTATGATTATAATCAATTACTTTATGTATGTATGTAAATTGTGAAGAAATATATATATCACAGTGAGTTCATATGAAAAATATATATATGAATATAGCTTAGTTTAAAGTAGAAATTAAGGTTTAATTAGTTGTTAAACTGATAAATTGATTGTTGAATTTGATAGAGTATGTATAATCATAACTATGGTGTTTTGAAATTTTTGTTTTGATTGAAAAACAAAATCACAGTGTTGATTTCCATTAAAAATGTCAAAAATGGAGTTTTTGCCAAAAACATTGAAATTGGGTGTTGTAGATTTGATGTTTATGTTATTTTATGGGTAGAAACAAGTTAGAAGTCTTCACAATATGTTTATATGAAGTCTATATGTGTATTACATGTTAATCAATCTATTAAATTCGAGCTTTTAGGCCAATTTGGCTTTTCTTCATCTTGTTCTGTTTAGCTTGGTCACCGAGAGTTACGACTCAAGGCCATGTTGACGCAAACCAATGATACAAATCTCGTGTTGCAGTCCTTGGCACCATACTGGCCAACCAATGGCTCGTGACCCGAGCATGATGCCACCTCAACAAGTAAGCGCGAACCACAAAGATGTAAGCTGTGGCTGCAGCCATGAAAGTTAGCGAATGTTCTCGAGCAGTTTTGTTTAAGTGTGCAAAGCTTGAAAATAAAGGTTATGTGTTAATGATATGAATGCTAAATGATGATTTCAATAGTATTAAACTATGAATGAGCATGTATCAAGTGTTAACTAGTATTAACATAGTTTGATTATGTGAATGGGTAATTCAACCTACATGATGTATGTATTGTTTATATAGATATACAATGTTGGTAATGACTAACTATGTCAATATGGCATATGTATAGGGTATTGATTCAAGTTGTAAGGTTTAGCTTGTGCTAAAGGCAAGTTTTCTAACTCTATTTTTATACTTGAGCAAGTTCTCTAACTCAAAACTTCATTGTGCGAGTTTAATTTCATTTGGTACATTATTGTTTTTAAATTCAATTACAATTGTTGTAAGTTGCTACTTCTACACTTGCGTAGAGCTAGATTGCCTATTATTGAGTAAGTCATTGTATCTAGTTACTCATGACGATGCAAGTTTTCTAATCTATTATCTTGTTAATTCAAGTACTGTTTTCAATTCGATTATAATATAATAATGTAAGTTATTCTGGAGCAAGTTATTCTTGTATTTAACTTGTTGTTTAGCATGTACAACTATATATATACTAATGTCGAACATTTCTATCGTTCAAGTTACTATGCATGCTTAGTATTCAATTCTAATTAACTTTGGCTTAGCATTGTTCAAGCAAGGTATGATATAGTTATTCAAATGGTATTCTATTAGATTATTCCTAAAGCATGACTTTAGTTTACTATGATTGATTCAATCACGATTATTCTATAGTATAGTGTTATTAGTTTTATTCAACTATGCCTTAGTTGATGTTCATTGAATTCCAAATTACCTTGAAAGCTTATCCAAACCAAACTTACTTTGGTGCGGACTTGTATTCTAAATACTGAGATGAACAACTCTTTTAATAGAGGTTTACACTTAGCGTTGAAATGGTTGTGCACAATACATTGTACGAAGGGTTGATCCCCCTAAGTACGTGGAGTCCTTATAGTCTCATGCTTTGTTAAAGTTAAAGTTGAAAGATTACTTATAATCGTGGATATGATTCGTGGTCATTAGACCATCGATGAATGTTATAATTTTCAGAAAGTTAATAGAATATATTGTTCAGTTCTATCGAGCCTAATATTGGCAATTGATGTAAAAGTTTAAAGATTTACTTATTGTTATTTCAAGTGGGCCTTGTTTGTTCACTCTTGCCTCGTAAAATTTCTTACAATAAGGTTGAAAGCGGGTGACGTACCCTAGCACCAGTAAGGGAAAAGGAAAGATGAATAAATATTGAAGACTTGTAATAGTTTTGATAGTTTACTTTCAGACTTTGGTTTAAAGATTGTAATGAAGTTTATTTAAATTTCCGCATTTGAATGATTGTTGTTAAAGGTTAGATAACCTGGGAGATTTTTATTTGAGTTTAATCCTGTATGGGCAGGTTTTTATTATTCAATTTTATTATAATTGGGTAGTTAAAAATGAATGTTTTGATTAAGTGAACACCAAATCTTGAGGAAATGAAGTACCAGGATTGGGGGGTGTCACAGAGCTTCCAAGAGTTGAAGAAGCGACTGAGCATGGCTCCAGTGTTGTCCTTACCAGATGATACAGGAGGCCTTGTAGTATTTAGTGATGCATCACACAGAGGTTTAGGGTGTGTGTTGATGTAACATGGGAAAGTGATTGTCTTATGCATCACGACAACTCAAAGATTATGAGAAGAGGTATCCTACTCATGACCTAGAGTTAGCCGCGATAGTTTTTGCTCTAAAAATTTGGAGACATTATTTGTACCGCGAGAAGTGCGAAATATATACAGATCATAAAAGTCTGAAATATATTTTTACACAAAAGGAACTAAATCTAAGGCAGAGAAGATGGTTAGAACTGATAAAGGATTTTGACTGTGAAATCTTATATCATCCCGGTAAAGCTAATGTCATAGCTGATGCGTTGAGTAGAAAGAATCAGGATAAATTGAACGTAGTAACCACCAATGATAGGTTAATAAAAGATTTTGAAAAATTATAAATTGAGGTGGAATGTCCAACTACCTCTACCAAAAAATTATACATTTTAGAAGGAGTTTCATCTCTACTTGATAGAATCAAAGAGATGCAGGAAAAGGATGAAGAATGTCTGAAGTATAAGTCTAATCTAACTCAGGACAAGTATAACAAATTCATAATAGATAAGGATGGAATAATAAGATATGAAGATATAATTTTGGTTTCGTTAAACCAAGCTTTAAAAGACAAAATCTTAAACAAAGCTCATAATTCTAAATTTGTCATACATCCTGGCAGTACTAAAATGTACAAGGATTTAAGTCGACACTTTTGGTGGTCAAATATGAAAAGAGAAATAGCTGAATGGGTAAGCAAATGTCTCAAGCGTGTCAAAGGGTTAAAAATTTGAGCATCAAAAGCCGAAAGTGGTTTACTTCAACCTTACCAATTCTGAGTGAAAGTGGGAACATATAACCATGGACTTTGTTGTAGGCCTTCCAGCTACATAAAAGGGCCACAATGCCATTTGGGTAATTGTTGACCGTGTAACCAAATCAGCTCACTTTTTACCTATTAAAATTACTCATAACTTAGATCACCTTGCCAAGCTGTACATTAATGAAATTATCTCTAGACATGGTGTGCCTGTTTCTATAGTATCATATCGAGATCCACGTTTTACTTCAAATTTTTGGAAAAGTCTTCAGAAACACTTAAGAACACGATTAAGATTGAGTAAAACTTATCATCCTCAAACAGATGGACAGAGTGAAAGAACCATACAAAAATTAGAGGATATGTTGAGAACATGTATCATAGACTTCAAAGGAAGTTGGGAAGATCAGTTACCTTTAGTAGAATTTACCTATAACAATAGTTATCATGTTAGCATAGGTATGCCACCCTATGAAGCCTTATATGGGAGAAAGTGTAGAACACCTTTGTGTTGGGATGAAGTCGGAGAAAGACAAATGTTAGGACCTGAAATAATTCAACAAACAACTGAAACCATCAGAATTATACGTGAACGATTACAAGTATCTCAAGATAGACAAAGGAAATAGGCTGATCCACATCGTCAACAAAGAAACTTTAACGTAGAAAGCCACGTATTCTTGAAGGTATCTCCTTGGAAGGGCAAGATACGTTTTGGCAATAAAGGAAAACTAAGTTCGAGATTCATTGGACCTTTTGAAATTTTGAGAAGGATTGGTAAAGTTGTTTGTGAAATAGCATTACCTCCTGAGTTGAACCATATTCATAATGTGTTTCATGTGTCCATATTACGACCATACAAACCTGATTATAAACACGTTATAAATTATGAGCCAATCCAAATCAAAGAAGATCTTTCTTATGTAGAAGAACATGTGCAGATCGTCGACCGTAAAGAGCAAGTCTTGAGAAATAAAGTGATAGCATCGGTCAAAGTGATTTGGAGGAATCAGAACGTTGAAGAGGCCATGGGACCTCGAAGATAAAATGCGAGAGAATTATCCTCAATTATTTACTTAACATGTACTGTAATTTCGAGGACGAAATTCTTATTAGTGGGGGTGAATGTAAAAACCCAAAATCCTAATAAGACTCGGTTATGTAAAATTCAGTTATATCAATAAAATTTCTCAGTTCTGAATGTGTTATATGTTAATATATACTCTGTTAAACAAATTTGGTCAAATAAAATTTTTGTCCGAAAAACGTCGTGCTAGACACCTCATGCTTAAAATTTTCTTCCAAAATTGGACTTTTCGGTATATTGGTTGGATAAGCTTCTTTGTCGTACTTACACTGACAAAAACACTTTGTCGTGCTTGTTAGGATTAGTGGGAAATTTAAGTTAGTAACCCTAGATTAACAAACCCTAACCCTAATCAGCAAAACCCTAACCCTAATTTGTAAACCTAACCCTAATTAGCTAATATAACCCTAATTGGATTATCTTAACACCTAATCATGATTACTAAACTTTAATTAGGTACTAATAAACATCATTTAACCATCCTAATCATTAAAAACAAAACCATAATCAAGATTAATGAATATTAGGGCATAATTAGGCTACTAAACTAACCTAACTAGCTCACATGTAGGTTAGGAGTCACCTATGCAAGTTCCTAGGCTGCACATGACATGCTTGTAACTCCCAAGCATGAGTAGAGTCATCAGATCTAATATTTGTGGAAGCAAGTAGCTTGAAAATGACCAAAAAACCAAGTTGAAAAATTCTATAAATAGGAACCCTACATTAGAGCAAACTCACAAAATCTTTAAGCCATTATACACTTATAAACATACCAAATCAAGCTTGGGTGATAGCAACAACCAATTCAGAAGCTAGAATCAAGAATCAAAGCAAGTAAGGTACAAACCCTAATTCATAGCTAGCTCTTTGATTCTCTGTTAATTTTGTTGTTTAGATGTTTAGAATTATGTATTAGTATGTTAGAAAGTATGTTAGATTGATAGAACACGTTTTATAATATCTAGATGCCTTGATTAATTGTTTTTAGAAATCTAGGAATTTTGAAAATCAAGTCTGACAGCCGAATGTCAGAGCTTGTAGATTCATTTGTGTTTATGTTTAGGTCTGTTATTTGTATGATATTTGTAGCCTGATAGTAGGTCTTTAATCTGAAAAAGAAAACAGGTTCATTAGAACCATATATTGCAAGTTTTAGGTGGTCAAAGTGAGTTGACCGTTCACGGAGTTCAGTTTTCTAGGTTACCCAGAAAACTCAAGAACAGTTGGAACCGGCTACTTTGACCAGCCTTTTGATCGCTTTCTGTTTATTGTTTTTGTAACTTTTTGTTTTAGATTGATACCTTGATATATATACTACATATCTATGATATTAAATTTCTTAAACAACTCATAGGATTACTGGAATTAATGGTCAAAAGTCGTTGACAAAGCTTGACCAAGTTTTCTGGGTTACCCAGAAAACTGATGAACACGAAGAACAACTTCCAGTTGTACTTTGACCAGCATAAATAGAGACCTTAGATTTATGATTTGTTCAAGTTAGTGTTATATATATGTACCCTGACATATATACTACATGTTACAACAAACACAACACATATCTAATACACATAATCGGAGATATTAAAGCCACAAAACCGTTGACTGGCCATGACCAATCGCTTACGGGTTGCCTGAAAACTCAAAACGACTCTGACGATGACTTTGAGCCTCTATAATTTCTTGTTATATGAAGGTTAGAGCATGAAGTTTGCTTGATGTTGTACTACTGTAAGAGTACTATAACACCAATACTTGTCTAACCCAGAATCATAAACCATAGCTAGATAAACCATGGTCAAACTAGTCCTTCGACCATGACCAACTATTTGCCCAGAAGCTCAAGAACACCTATAGCGACACTTCCGGTCACTTTGTGCTTTAACGACAGATAAAAAATGTTTTTCTAAAAATTAAATAATAAAAATTAGAAATAATTAATAAATAAATATAAATAAATACAAAAAATAGTTTTTAAAATTATATTAAATAATTATAATTAATTTCCAATATTTTTACATAAATTTAATAAATATTTTATTTTATTTAGATATTATTAATAATTAACTTAATAATAAAGTAATTAGAATAATTATTTATAAATGCTATATAATTATTGAATAATGATATTAATAATATAAAAATCATAATAAATTATTTTAAATTATTTAAAAATAATAAACAATGTTTTTGTAAAATTTTAAGTAAATATTAATTACCTAAAATAGAAATAAATGATTTAAAAATCATTTAAAGGATAAATAAATGTTTTAAAAATATATTAAAATTTCTAAAAATTATTATAATGGATATATAAATTATCTAAAAATATAATAAAATTTATAAATAAAATTTAGTTCATATATCAACTTATTTAGTATTCGGTAAAGACTTTGAACACCGAAACCTTATCGAATCTAACCCGATCTTATATAAATGTTATATTTAAGTATTGTTATCAATATTAACGTGTTAGATTTATATATATGAACATCGTAGGTATTTATTAAACGAATTGAATAGCATAACTTGACTGATCTACGCTCAGGCAAGTTCTTCTTAAATCTTAAATTACTTATGCATATTTCTCAACCCTGTTTATTCGTTGAACAAGATTTTTATCTTGATATGCTGTTAACACAATATACTATACCTACATTGAATTACCATTTATTGTAAGATTATTGTTATAGCTTCAGCATAACTAAGAAATAAATTGTTTATTCATATTGATTGTTAAGCATAAATTATTCTGTCAAACCAAATTATTTGGTAAGACATCCTATTCTGAAGTTGGGTATCCCGTAAGGGATCATAATTCGGTCGATAATATATTGACATTAATTTGGGTGCATTTGAGCACTGGTAGGATGAGATGCATACTCCTAGGATATTGAATAGGCTGATCCCCTATCTCATATCTAAACAAAATTTCTAAGTCTGTGTGACTGACAGAAATAAAAATCTAAAAAATGGTAACAACTATTAGTCGAAATTTGAATTTTTGTATTTCTTCGAATCATATATTGTTATAAATACAAAACTTGATGAACATGTCATAGCTCACCCTTGCAAATTATTCCCTTTGAAGTTTTAGATGGTAATCCTGGAACATCTGGAGTAGATAAAGGGAAGCGTCCCTACTTAGATTAGGTTATATTCATGTCTAGTTGAATACTTTATAATAAGAAACTCGTTATGAGAATCATGTAATCGAACCTTAATATATATATATATATATATATATATATATAACATCTTTTATTTTCCGCAACCGTGTTTTCTTACATATATAGATGTAAATTTAGAATTCTTTGAATCTAGTTGAGATCCTTGGGAACTATTTATCTGAGTGAGGATATTAGTAATATGGATTGTTCAGGTTATTACTGATATTCTAGATTTCGAATAAATAGTTACTATCGATACGATAGTGTAAATTCACATGGCATAAACTATACATCTGGGTGAGGATATTAGTAATATGGACTGTTCATGTTATTTCTGATATTCTGGATTTCGGATAGATAGATTCTATTCTTAGATACAGTTCATATATCCAAGTGAGGGTATCCAAACACAGTAATAGTTCTCTTGAGAATTTTCATCTGTTATGGAATACTGTGAATCTTGGATCTATGAGAATTATATCTGATAGTCCCTTAATTTAATATAAGCTTAATATCAGATACCATGGGTGTATAGATTTAAATGCATTATATTGATTCGTAGTAAGCACCATATCAGGTACTATGGGAGTATAGATATGGGGGCGTTACAGGTGATCTTCGGATTTTGGAGAGAGAATGGCTTAAGGTAAAATGAGAAGTCAAGTGAGCCTTTTCTCTCTCTCTCTAATCTATATAAATTGATACAATGAAGCTATATGGCTGATGAAAGGTGTGACGCCCCAAAATAGGTATACATCACCCATTCTGAGTCGCCAAATACATGGTACAGAAACAAATACAACTTCATTAATACAATTGTCGTGCAAAATATGACAACTCATATACTGTGAGTTTGAATACAAATATTGTCTAATAGACAGTATACAAACTCAAAAGGAGTCCTAATTATAATTATTGATACACTATTTTACAAAATAGTGAGGACTACTAAAACAACTATCCTGAACCATCATTCCAAACCCCGGCTAGTTCTTGCTACGTTCTCACCTCCTGAGAAGAAAAATGGAACAAAAAGAAAAAGGGTGAGCTCAACTAGCCCAGTAAAGAATATTATGACTAAGATAACATACAACAATTTATTATTAGTCTTCAACAGGGAAAATTCTGATAGAACATAATAGACAACAAGTTTTAGATCAACAACTGCAGCGAAAACAGCAATCCATTAGAAGATTCAAATAGAGAAAGAATTCTACTATCTTCTAAGATTTTAAAGTCCATCATCAATATTGTATCCCTGTAACATCAATCAATATACATCTTGAATCAAATATTCATCTTTGCACTACAGGCCAAAGATATTCATTTGTATCACCAGTTGGTCATGTTCATCTCAACACCTGTTCATCTTTGCCCTACGGGCCAAAGATATTCATTAGGTAATCATTCATCTTTGCACTACAAGCCAAAGATATTCAGTAATATCATCATTAAGGACTGAGGATGATGAAAAATAATTTAAAGAAAACGAATTCAGTGAGACAAAAGGACAAATATTAGGGATTCGTATTACAGTTTATCCAAGTTCAATAATACTCCATAATAACCAATTGTGAAGAAGAATTCAAAAATAAAGATCAAAACATGGATACAATCAAAGATAGTAACCATAATAGACATCTTGGATAAAAAGGAGAAAATTTTATTTTTCGGTGAATAGTGATGTATTCGTGAATAGTGCTGTATACGTGAATAGTGTCTTATACGTGAATAGTAACCCCAACACTAAAAGGTAGAAATTCCACAATAAAATCCATACCAATATTTTGGTATAATGATATTGAAAGAATAACATCATTAGGAAGAAAATAACATCTCTTACCTCAAAAGAACAGTACTGCTGAAATATCAAGTATAAGGTTGAATGAAACTTGCACTGATGAATAGAAACTCACAAAGTATCTAAATACTTACAAAATACGCTCGATAATATAGAGAGAGAAAGAGAGAAACTTGTTTCTGGTATGATTTTCAATTCTAACTAAGCACCCTATTTATAGGAAAATACTTAGAACGCCATAGCAGACTAACCAAATACCAGATGGCTTTACCTGCTACTATTCAAGCCCACCACTTTTGAAAATAAATTCCAGCACATTTCCTTTCTCGCCAACCAAAAGTGGGGCCCACCATATTTTTAATAAAAACATTTATTTTTGAAACTTCAATAATTCATAATAAATAGCCCTTTTATCAGAAAAATTTAAATCTCATGTCTATTCCATAGGAAATTAAATTCTCTACAACTTTGTAAGTTTAAGTTTTTTCAAATTCTAAACGAAAAATGACTGAAATCCACATACGGACGATTTTCAAAAGCTCCATTCCGATAAAATACTGATAAAACACCTCAGCATTAATTTCTTCATTTATGTCCACATAAAATATATCCATCATTTATATCCACATAAAATAAATATTTCTTCGTCATATAAATCAATAATTAATTATTCATAAATAATATTACAGAATCATAATTATGACAAACAGGCCGTTCCCAGGAAAGAGGGGGCTTTCCGATAAATATTTCTCCTTATTGGCGCACAATTAGGTGACCAAACCCCTTTCTTAGACAGAACTTCCTTAGACATTGCCAATAATGATATCTAACAATATTATTCAAATAATATGAATTATTGATTTGATAATGGAGATATTGTACAATGACAATTATTGAAACAAAAATAATATAAAATATCAACGCAGCAATTATTGAATCAATAAAATAAAATATTAAACAGTAATTACTGTAACAATTATTGAGTAGTGCCTTCTTACATGAGAATCAATAATTCAACAATATTGTGCAATATCGTGTGTTACTGTGCATCCACGCGTATTATTGTATTTTAACCACCGGGTATTCCAACAGTGTTAATGGTAACAACTATGTCGTTATTTATAAAAACTCAAACTTGTCGTTTTCTTCATTCAAAAGTTATCCGTTATGGGGCCCACAAATGGTTGCGCCATCGTACGAATATTCCCCGACAGCAAGAATATTCCACGACCAAACGAATATTCCCTGACAACAATGAATATTTTATAACCACTTGCTTATTTTGCAAAATTTTCACATTTCACCCATAACCAAAGCATTATATCAAATTAACACATTATTATTCACAATAATAAATAGAGGAAATTCAATTTTATTTATAAAAAGTTGGGGTCTTACAACCATCCCTTCTTATGAAATTTCATCCTCCAAATTGACGTACGTACCTGGTGTTTCGAAAAGGTGAGGATACCTCGCTTTTATTTCTGATTCAAACTCCTAGGTCATTTCTTCAATAGCATGGTTTCTTCACAAAACCTTAACTTGTGGTATAACCTTTGTGCATAGGACATGCTCTTTCCTATCCCAGATCTTAACTTGTACCTCCTCGTACGTTAAATTTTCGGCTATCTCGTCCGGTTCTAACTCAATAATAAGGTTCGGATCTTTCACATATTTACGAATCATAGATATGTGAAAAACATTATGAACACGAGACATGCTTGGAGGTAATGCGAGACTATAGGCCACATTTCCTATTCGGTCAAGAATCTCAAATGGACCAACAAATCTTGGATTGAGCTTTCCTCTCTTCCCAAATCATGTAACTCCCTTCCATGGAGCCATACGTAACAATACATGATCTTCAATACTAAATTCCACGTCATTTCAATGAAGATTCGCATAACTCTTTTGTCGATCCTGTGCCGTTTGTATACGTTGTCGAATCATCTGGATCTTCTCTATAGTCATTCGTACCAACTCTGGTCCCAACAATGTTGCTTCTCCCACCTCATCCCAGCATACTGGAGAGCGACACTTTCGTCCATACAATGCTTCAAATGGAGCCACACCTATACTTTCCTGATAACTGTTGTTGTAGGAGAATTCTACCAATGGTAGGTACTTATCCCAACTCCCTTTGAAATCTAGGACACAGAGTCTTAATAGATCTTCAAGAATTTGAATAGTCCTCTCTGATTGTCCATCCGTTTGAGGATGGTATCTTAATCAATCAGAAATCAGCGCTCATAGCTTTCTGCAAGCTAACCCAAAATCGTGAAGTGAATCTTGGGTCACGATCCGAAACTATGGATACTGGCATGCCATGCAATACCACAATCTCATTTACATACATACTAGCAAGACGTTCAAAGGAATAAGTCTCCCGTATAGGCAAGAAATGAGCAGACTTGGTTAATCTATCAACAATGACCCAAATCGCATCTATGCCTTGAGAAACCTTGGGAAGACCCGTAACAAAATCCATAGTAATGTGTTCCCACTTCCATTTCGGAATCTCAAGTGGTTGCAATGGACCCTTTGGCACTTGATGCTCCGCTTTTACACGTTGACAAGTTAAACACCTCGAGATAAACTCGGCGATCTCTCTCTTCATATTACTCTACCAAAATGTATGTTGAAGATCGTGATACATTTTGATACTCCACTTGACTCACCTCTCCTATTATCATGGCCACGATTACCACCCGAGTGGTTACCGCTTTTGTCTCAGATTCTTTCCTCCCCATTTGGTTATCATCGCTCACGATTGTTGTTGTCCCCAAGATAACCCTGATTGTGGTCCCTCGGTTGAGCATACTCATTATCTCACTCTAATAATTGAGCCATGTTGACAACATCTAAATATAAAGAAAATTTTTGAAAGATAAGATATTGCCGAATCTTGGGTTTTAGACCTCTCAAGAACATCCGCGTCATTCGTTCCTCATTCTCTACCAAATGAGGTGCAAACTTGGATAATTCTGCGAACTTCGCCTCATATTGGGACACTGTCATGTTATTTTGTTCCAGTCTAATAAACTATACCTCCTTCATATGACGAATACTTTCAGGAAAGTACTTGTCATTAAACAGTTTCTGAAACATTTCCCAATACATGTTGAGTGCGGCAGACTAGGTATGCTTCACAGACTCCCACCAGTAGTCTGCCTCACCACGGAACATAAAGGTGGCGAATAGAACGTTCTATTCCTCCGTGCATCCCAAGATATCGAATATCTTGGTAATTTGTTTGACCCACATTTCTGCCTTAATTGGATCCGATTTTCCCGCAAAATTTGGTGGTCCCAACTCCTTGAATTGCTTGGCTGTGACAAACCGCGCATTGCTATCATTTCCATCCGTATTTTGCACACGAGTCTCCCTTGTCTGATTTTGCATGAACTGCAAAAAGCTTCTAAACATCCCATCATTCATCATTTGTTCGGTGAGTGTTGTTTACTGGGAGGAATATTGCCTTCTGTTGTACGTTCCCACAGGTGGTGATTAAAGGTGTGTCCACTATTCGATTCACTCCATTGTTAATATTTCCAAATTTGCCATTCTCAAATCACCGCCACAAAACAAGGGTTAATTGATATGTCACATATTATCCCTATACTCGATCGACCAAATAAATACCAAATAAACTTAGTCGGAATCATACTAGCGAAGGAACTCCCCGCCTCCTCCTCTGGTTCTTGTCTCACATCTTAGCTAGGGATCATATCCTAAGCTCGATACCAACCGACACACCCCAAAATAGGTATACATCACCCATTCGAGTTGCAAATACATGGTACGAAATAAATACAACTTCAAATGAATACAATTGTCGTGCAAAAATAATCTGAAAACATATATACTTTGTGAGTTTGAATACAAATATTGTCTAATAGGCGATATACAAACTCAAAAGAAGTCCTCATTACAATTATTGATACACTATTTTACAAAATAGTGAGGACTACTAAAACAACTATCCTGAACCATCACTCTAAACCCCGACTAGTTCCTGCTATGTTCTCACCTCCTAAGAAGAAAAATGGAATAAAAATGGAATAAAAAAGAAAATGGTGAGCTCAACTAGCCCAATAAAGAATATTCTGACTAAGATAACATACAACAATTTATCATTAGTCTTCAACAGGGAAAAATCTGATAGAACATAATAGACAACAAGTTTTAGATCAACAATTGCAGCAGAAACAGCAATCCATTAGAAGATTCAAATAGAAAAAGAATTCTACTATCTTCTAAGATTTAAAAGTCCATCATCAATATTGTATCCCTGTAACATCAATCAATATACATCTTGAATCAAATATTCATCTTTGCACTACAGGCCAAAGATATTCACCAGTTGGTCATGTTTATCTCAACACCTGTTCATCTTTGTCATACGGGCCAAAGATATTCATTAGGTAATCATTCATCTTTGCACTACAGGCCAAAGATATTCAGTAATATCATCATTTAGGACTGAGGATGATGAAAAATAACTTAAAGAAAACGAATTCAGCGAGACAAAAGGACAAATATTAGGGATTCGTATTACAGTTTATCCAAGTTCAATAATACTCCATAATAACCAATTGTGAAGCAGAATTCAAAAATAAAGATCAAAACATGAATACAATCAAAGATAGTAAGCATAATAGACATCTTGGACAAAAAGGAGAAAATTTTATTTTTCGGTGAATAGTGTCGTATTCGTGAATAGTGTCGTATACATGAATAGTGTCGTATACGTGAATAGTAACCCCGACACTAAAAGGTAGAAATTCCATAATAAAATTCATACCAACATTTTGGTATAATGATATTGAAAGAATAACATCATTAGAAAGAAAATAGCATCCCTTACCTCGAAAAGAAAGATTCTAAAATTTGAAATATCGGATATAAAAATTTGAATGAAACTTGCAATCGATGAATAAAGAACTCACAAAAGTATCTAAATACTCACAAAATATGCTCGATAATATAGAGAGAGAAAGAGAGAAAACTTGTTTCTGGTGTGATTTTCAATTCTAACTAAGCACCCTATTTATAGGAAAATACTTAGAATGCCATAGCAGACTACCTGCTACCTGATGGCTTTACCTGCTACTATTCAAGCCCACCACTTTTAAAAATAAATTCCAGCACATTTCATTTCTCACCAACCAAAAGTGGAGCCCACCATATTTTTAATAAAAATATTTATTTTCAAAACTTCAATAATTCATAATAAATAGCCCTTTTATCAGAAAATTTGAATCTCATGTCTATTCCATAGGAAATTAAATTCTCTACAACTTTGTAAGTTTAAGTTTTCCAGATTCCAAATGAAAAATGACCGAAATTCACATACGGACGATTTTCAAAACCTCCATTCCGATAAAATACTGATAAAATACCTCAACATTAATTTCTTCATTTATGTCCACATAAAATATATCCATCATTTATATCCACATAAAATAAATATTTCCTCGTCATATAAATCAATAATTAATTATTCATAAATAATATTACGAATCATAATTATGATGAAACAGTAGCTCCTGGAAGAGGGGCTTTCGATAAATATTTCTCCTTATTGGCGCACAATTAGGTGACCAAACCCCTTTCTTAGACAGAACTTCCTTAGACATTGCCAATAATGATATCTAACAATATTATTCAAATAATATGAATTATTGATCTGATAATGGAGATATTGTGCAATGACAATTATTGAAACAATAATAATATAAAATATCAACGCAACAATTATTGAATCAATAAAATAAAATATTGATAGTAATTACTATAACAATTATTGAGTAGTGCCTTCTTACGTAAGAATCAATAATTCAACAATATTGTGCAATACCGTGTGCTACTGTGCATCCACGTGTATTACTGTATTTTAACCATCGGGTATTCCAACAGTGTTAACGGTAATAACTACGTCATTTTTATAAAAACTCAAACTTGTCGTTTTCTTCATCCAATAGTTATCCGTTATGGGACCCACAAATGGTCACAACATCGTCATTTAATATTCTCTAAAGCGGAGGAATATTCCATGACCAAACGAATATTCCCCGACAACAATGAATATTTTATAACCACTTGCTTATTTTGCAAAATTTGCACATTTCACCCATAACTAAAACATTATATCAAATTAACACCTTATTATTCACAATAATAAATAGAGAAAATTTAATTTTATTTATAAAAAGTTGGGGTCTTACAGAAGGGGCAAGATGAAAGTAGTATGCACAAAATCCAATCATGTTTGATGATAAAGCATATACTTTGTAACAATCTTATTCATTTATTAATAAAAGTATTAATTTATTAAAGACTTTTAATTATCTACATGATGCTGTTTTATAATATGTGATAAACCCATAGTTTTAAGCAATGCTTTTAGAATAATGATGATGATCATTCTAATGAGATCTAAATTCTTAAAAAGTTTAAAACTAAAATAGTTCCCAATCGTTGGATTACTAAATTGGGGATTAAGTAATCCAGATAGATTGGTACATACGTTGCTTGCTTATTGGATGAGGATGATTGATCTCATGATCATTTGTGTGGAGAGACTAAAGCAAGTATGTAAGTGCTTATTAGAGAATAAGTTCACTTTGACATTAATAGCTAAGGAATACCTAATGGAGTTTTACTTACTCATCAATAGAATTCTGTAGTGATAGTAGTCAAGTGATCCTTAGACTTGAGATCATCATAGTATCTTGTGTATGATGAATTATACTTTGACTTATTCCTTAAGACCCTTAAGGTATATCAAAAGGTATGCTTAGGTATAATAAGTCGTACATGGAGATAATGTATGATCAATAAAGAATCTACCACTTCTAGTAAAAGAAGATAAATGTCCTATGTGATTCGATAAATGACAACTCAGTAGTCCTTGGCCAAGGCAAAATAAAATTAGAAAGGAGTTTCTAATTTGTATTATTTGGTGTTGTGCATTTAAGAGTCGAAATACATATATTAAATAAAATAAGATTTGACAGTAATTCTATGTCTTATATTTAATTGGGACATTATATGGTGGAAGGAGTGAATTGTACGATAACTATTTACTCAAAGGTTCTTTTATGATTAATGTTGAAATCTATATTATCTGGAAAGTTGTTAATCGCTAGGAAGGCTAATATGAAATCTTATTTCATATCTAAATAAACTCATTTATTTAAGAAAATATGGACTCTCTTTCCTATTCACAAATAAACTCTTTTATTTTGAATAATATAAAATCTTATTCCATATCTAAATAAACTCCTTTATTTAAGAAAACATAGATTTATTTTTCTATTCACAAATAAACTCCTTTATTTTAAGAAACATAAAATCCAATTTCTAACTCCAATTAGTTATCATGAAATTCAATTCCAACTCTAATCAGTTAGCATGAAATTCAATTTTAAAATTAAAATAAACTCTTTATTTTAAGATTAAAATAAACCTTTTATTTTAAATCACCAAAACATAATCCCGATGATTAACATATATTATAACGATACGAAAGATACCATTCTAAGAGCATTCACAACAATTTCTTTATCTTTATCCCTACTCTGCAGTGCTATTGGGTCATTCTGTAGGATAGGGATTCAATATTTTTACTATGTACCCAACAGATTCCTTATATTGATTTCTTAAATTTTAAATTTTGAAATTTAAAATTAAAATTTAAAAGTTCCAACAGTCAAATAATATTTTGAACGTTGTAACTATTTTTTATTTAAAAGTGATTGTTGTTTGAATTTAAAATTTGCAATTATTTTAATTTAAAAATAGATATTTCTAGAAATCAAAATGTGCAACGATCATTATGTGTTTATGAGAACTTTATTTTAATTATAAAATAATAAAATTTATAATTATTAGTAATATTTTTTACAAAAATGATCAAAATCAAAATTTGACTGATTTTTAATTTTTTTTATAGTTCTCTTTCTTCTTTAAATCCTTTGTTTAAAAATAAAAATGAGTGAATTTGATAGGCATACCCAAATCAGCAATTAAGTGAGATAAGATCCTTTAACCAACATAAAATTACAATAAATAGGGTGTGAAATATCATTTTACATAAATAGGGAACGCTCTTTTGATTCCCTCATCCTGAGGAGTCAAATCATATATAGGGATTAAAATAGAGAATTATATAAGGATAAGGAAATTGTTGGATACTGATTTATTGATATATTCTTCAAATATGGGGATATAGAATCAATTGGAAAAACTGTTGTGAATGCTCTAATGTAAAATGAATCATAATGTTGCTGATCCTAAGCCACGTGAATAAAGCCACGTGAATTATATATATATATAATCGCACAAGCAAAAAATTCCAGGTTATTCATCATATGATATATAATATATTATAAATATCAAACAACATCATATGATCCTGCACATATATATATAATTTACTTGGTCCACGTGATTAGCATACAGCAACATCATATGATCCCTTGAACCATGAATAACCATGGATTTCAGCAAAAAAAGAAAAAAAAATGGGATTCGCGTTTTTTTTTATAAAAAAAATAAAAATAAATTTCATACAATAAAATTATGCCCAATTAAATTGTTCTAAACACATATCAATACACATATCAAATCTGAACAATTAATAATTTGCATAAAGTTTTGGCTCTGATGCCACTGTTAGGTTTTATTAAATGGGGTCTGCGTACCTCGTCTTTTCTAATTTTTTCTAAATGTAAATTCTAACTCCCTCCTATGTACTTCCCCTTGACTGCTGATCAAGGTTTCTATTTATTTTAAATAGTTTTGTAATAGGAACAGTTAGAATTAATTTTGAAGAATTAGATATCAAAGGGAAAGGAGCGCTTGGAGATCTTTTTGTAATGGAGCTCGGGTTTAAATGTAATAGTTATATTTAAATATTAATTCTTGCACCCCTAGGTTTGACCTTTTGGTTCACTTGGTGGCTCTAGTGAACCAAATTAGAATAAAGTCCATAATCAATTCGGGTAGAATATAGTATTCTATATGTGCATGCTTATACTATATATATTATATATTATGCAAACATGCTTCGCATGTTAATTAATATAATGCGTATTTTATATATATATATATATATATATATATATATATATATATATATATATATATGTGTGTGTGTGTGTGTGTGTGTGTGTGTGTGTGTGTGTGTGTGTGTGTGTGTGCATGCACACTAAACAAGATGAGACAAATTAATAACAAACCCCTCAAATATTTTATATTAAGTTGTAACATTCAAATATATTTGGAATATCGAACGTCGCCTTCTAGCATGATAAAAATAATAGAGTATCAATTAATTATTATAAGTTAATTTGTTGTGTCACCACAAGCCTTATCTTAATTCTTTGAGATGTTAATTTTATCACATTTGATGCTTATAAAGAAAATTGAACAATATTGTTTTGTTGTGTTACCACAAGGATAATATTTTTCTTTTTTGAATATATGGAGTGCCAGGTTGGACTTAACTTAAATCATTTTAGTTCGGATGTGCACACACTTGACCATTATGATTTAAGAGGTAAAATACAAGGAGTTACATAGTTGATGTAATTGACAAGAGTTGTCTACCTATTTATTTATATATAGTTTGTTGTGTCACCACAAGGCTATATACATTTGAAATGAGATCCTTATTCTCACTAGCATATCTTTAATTAGATATTGCCGAACCTATATATAAATGGAGGTAATATAGTTTGAAAAAAATAGTGGGAGATACCAATTTAAAACAAGACCTAATTTATTTTGATAATTAATAAAAAAATGTATGCTAAAATGTTGTTAATTATAAATTCATTTACATAATTTTACAATGTCTAAATTACTATCACTGCGAAGCATATTAGATGTTATTTAACCAGACCGAATTAAACAGATTGGTTAAGGAAATTGAGAATAGTTCTAATGGCTAAAAAAGTTATCTTATGTCCTTAATACGCCTATCCTTGCAATGGTTGCAGATAATGCCTCTGAGGAAGAGATTGTTACTTTTAGAAAGTGACAAGATGATGCACAGTTGGCTCAATGCATCATTCTCGTATCCATAAGTAACGTGCTTCAACGTCAGCATGAAAATATGGATGCTCCTACTATATTCATGCACATCAAGTAGTTGATGGTGAGGAAAGTAGGGCTGATAGATATCAGATATCTAAAGAGCTCTTCCGATCTAGAATGACTGATGACACTACAGTACAAATAAAAGTCCTTAACATTATCAATTTGATTGATCAAATATGACAACAGGTTTTGTCATGAATGGAGAGTTGAACCAAGATTTGATCTTGTAGTTACTCCCGGACTCCTTCTCATAACTGTTGTGAATTTTTCATATGAATAAGCTAGATATCAGCCTCGCTGATTTACTTAACATGTTAAAAATGTTGAGAGTTACTTTCCAACCAAGAAAGATCAAGTCTTACTGGTAGGGGCCAAAGGATCTTCTGAAAATAAAAAAAATTCAAAGAAGGTAAATAGAAAGGCAAAAACAAAGGATAATAAGAACAAAACTGATATGGATAGCAAAGGAGTTTGCTTCCACTGCAATAACCCTGGACACTGAAAAAAAACTACGAGAAGCATCTTGCAGAGGCTAACCAAAGAAGCTTAGTGAAGTTTCGGTTACAAATACAAAATTTGTTCATGATTTAGAATAATTTTTTCTTTCAGTCAAGGTTCTACTTGGGTATTGGATACCGACTTTGGTTATCATAAATATAGATTTATGAAAGGACTAAGCAAAAATAGAAGTCTAAACAAATATAAGTAATCCTATGTGTGAAAAATGAAGCAAAAGTTGCCACATTAGTCATAGAAACTTATAGTTTAGCAATGCCTACGGGCAAATCTATTAAGTCAATAAGTTGTTATTGTATTTCAGTTCTTGTTAGAAACATTATTTTCATTTTATTGTTGGACAATGAAATCTTTGGTATTATATTTAAGAACAATTGTTGTTCTATTTACAATAATAATGTTTTGTATAGAACTGAAATATTACTTAATGAATTTTGTATATTTGACTTACGTAAAAAATAATTTTGCAAATTTAACAAATTAGTATAAGAAAAGGATATGATCATTCAAAGAGTTGAATGTGTGTATTTACTGAAATCCAAGTGTGGATTATTTGAAAGGTTCAAAGAATTCAGAAGTGAAACAAATTGGCAAAGTATTAGGATTCTTTGATCGGATCAAGGAATAAATACTTGTTCAATAAGTTTCTAGATCATCTCAAATGGTTTTCTCACAATGGACGCCTCCTGATACACAATAATTGATTGATGTATCTGAAAGAAAAAATCGTACCTTGTTGGACATTGTACGGTCCATAATAATTTTACCGATATTCCAGTATCCTTCTAGGGTAATAATGTCCTATAAATGGTTGTATATCTACGAAAAGGTAACCTCAAAATCCAGCCCCAAGACTCCATAAAAGTTATGGACATGGAGGATTCCTAATCTTAATTAAGTATGTTAAGATAAGGGGTTGTCCAACTTATGTGAAAATATTTCAAAGGATAAGCTTGAGACAAGATTTGACAAGTACAGATTTGTGGGACATCCTAAAGTAAGTTTAGGGTATATGTTCTATAATCCTACTTAGCAAAAGGTGTTTATTACGAAACACGCTACCGTCTAAGATAAAAGTGTTTATCATTAAAGGGGCTAGTGGGATGATAATAGATCTTGAAGAGTTCAAGAACTATAAATCACTATAAGTCAAATAAGAGGAACCTGTAGATAAACCTATTGTACCACAACCGAATTGTAAATCTGGAAAAGTACCGAAGATACATGGGAGGTATGGATTCATCATGGATGATGATGATGAGGTACACATCATAGAAGATGATGATCCAGTTACATACGACGAGGTAAGAGTTGTAGACACTCAGAGAAATGGATTGAAGCAATCTTCTCAAAAATGGAACATTCGTTTTGATATGATAATCAAAAGAGTTTGATTTTATCAAAAACAAGAATGAACCTAGTGTGTACAAAAGGGTCAGTGGGAGCGTCGTGACTTTTCTAGTATTATATATTGATATACTACGGATAAGAAATGACATACCAATGCTACAATCAGTAAAGATTAAGTTGTATAAACATTCTTCCATGAATGATTTGGGAAGAGTATCTTAATTGGGGATACAAATCTATATAGATAGATTTAAGAGGATGCTCGACTTAACCCAAGGAATGTATATTCATTTGATGTTAAAGTCGTTTAGCATGGCAAACTCCAAAAGATGTCTCATGTTGATGAACCATAAAGTGTATCTCTCTTAATAGTCCCCATAAACTCCTGAAAAGAGAGATCGCATGAGTGACAATCATGTATACAATGAAATATGCGAGACCAGATGATGATCGCTCATATTCTGGAGAAGATCACTGCAAGACAGTGAAAAATATCTTAAAGTACTTTACCGGCACTAAGGATGTGATCATATTTATGGTGGGTCTGAATTAAAACTAGAGGTCCACTTTAAGGTAAAGCGTTACCTTGAACGGTGGTGCAATGAAATTGGAAAGGTTTCAAACAGCAAAGAGTTGTTGGTTTAGTGATAAAGACAAAATATATAGCTATAAATGAAGCTGCAAGTTGATTGTTTGGATGAAAAGTTCATTACAGAACTAGGGAATAGTTCCTAAGTCTCATCTTGGATCTAAACATGTGTTGCGGCATTTTCATTTGATTGTAAGAATCATTGAAAAATAGAAAATCACTACAAGAAATCACACAAAAAATGACACTAAAATTTGTCACATAAAATTTATTTTTCGTCACTAAAACATTTCGTGAAGATTGTTAATTGTCACAGAGACCGTCACCGTATGAGCGTGATATTAGGTGTATATTTAACAATATTTGATGTCGTCACTAAATATTTTAACTTATGGTGACGTTTTACATCATTGTCACTATAATTAATTACTTTTAGTGACGTTAATAGCGTCACTATTTAAATAAAACTTTTGTCACTCTATATTATGTTTCGTCATCAAAACTTGGTGCATTAAATGACAAAAATCGTATTTCGTCATTAAATGATATTGTTTTAGTGACAAAAATATGTTACTCAATTTAAATCATCTAATTTTAATTACGATAATATTGTCATATTTATGATTATTCTTTCGTCATGTTATTGTGTTTATCGTCACCAAAAATAAGAAAATAAATGACAAAATAATTCGTCACCTAATAATATATTTAACATGACAATTATGTCGTTGTCATTTCATATTTTAAATAATATTACAAAATAATTTATTACCAAAGAGTTATTTTTTAGGACACATTTTTCAATGTCTCTAATTGAATACTTATGGTGACGATACATCTCGTCACAAAAAGAGTTACTAATAGTGACAAAATTAGTTGTTGTGACTAAATGAATATATAACAGTGACGATTTAGTTTGTCACCAAAGAGTTAATTTTTATGACATTTTTCTGTCACTATTTAAATACTTATGGTGACGATAGAACTCATAATCTGTCACCAAATAGTTAATATTAGTGACAATATCAGTTGTCATAACTAAATGAATATATATAATGACAATATTATTAATTCTAAAGAGTTAATATTATTCGTCATTAAATTTTAATTTTCATTGACTAAATATTATTTGCCAATAAATCATTATAAATCGTGATAATATAAGAGACAAAAGGCAATAAACATTTAAAATAAAAAATAATTATCTTATAAAAAATAGTAGATTCACTGATTCAACAAAATACCCAACTAGCTAGGCAATAAACAGTTGCTTACATAATCTAAGTACCACAAAACCAAATTATATAATCCAAAAAGATGAAATTCTAAAATCCATATCCTAAGAAAATGCTTAATTAAAACCTTCAACCTTGTGATTATTGACCTTTCAGAAAAAACTCTATTTGCAAATCAAAAAAACATATAGACATAAATTAGTCAAATAAATAAATAAAAAGTACCAAAATGGAATGGTAAAAATAATGATGAGCTGATTCGGATCAATAACAAACCTGCATTGCCAAAACAAGGAAGTAAAGAACATAATGATATTTTCCAAGTATAATGGCTTTCATATCAAGACAAGCGTTCAGCAAAGTTATAATTTCAGCCAATGCCGTCCTAGAAGAAAGCAAGAAAAAGGATTATAACTTTTGTAATGAAAACCTAGGGTCAAAATAATAGTCAAAAGATATACATACGGGGATAATAAGAACCGTTCAGAGTGATATTGAGCAAGAGTTAACAAGCCATTTCCCATATGTACAAGACCTTGAGCAATTTGCACCTGAACAAGTCATAAGTGCAAATTGTTAAATTACCACAAGAAATCTATATGCTAAGAATTAAAAAAAGAGAAGACTGACTTCTTTGTAGTAGTAACTTGAAAGATTCTGAACCATGCCAACTATTCTAGCATTGTTGGTTCCAGCACCTATCAACCCCAAGGGGATGACAGCAACCTGTAGATCAACAAATCATTTCTCACTTTCAGCTAAAAGAAGTAGAATTAGAATCCTTAGTAGTAAAAATAGCAAGAACAATGTAAGATTTTCTTTATTTGTTTGTAGAAGCAACAATAATGTATGTTAAACAGTGTATCATAGTACCATTGCTACTTCTGTATCCGTGTCATGACTTAGTTGACTTAGTGTGTCCATGACATTGACCTGGTCAAAACAACAAGTAAAGAAACAATACTACTATAATGTAAAGCAACAATAATGTATGTTAAACAATGTATCATAGTACCATTGCTACTTCTGTATCCGTGTCATGACTTAGTCGACTTAGTGTGTCCATGACATTGACCTGGTCAAAACAGCAAGTAAAGAAACAAATTAGGCATGCATATTAACTGAAGTTATTACAAATTAGCATGTCATATCAGTTCGTAATCTCTTGAGTACTCCATCTAGCCAATACCAAAGGAATTAACCTTTGGGTTTGATATGCAAAGGAGACCAAGAGCCAATGGAACGGCCCTTCTGATATTCTGCTCTCCATATTGTAAAAGATGATCTAACGAGCGAATCACCATTTCAACGCCCAGCTCTTCTGCCATAGCTACCATAGAAATTCCGATTACTGCAGGTCCCTAGTAGGTTTCACCCTTTTCAAGATGTTGAGCACACTGACCAAGGAAGTGTTGAACCTCACCATCAAATAATTGTTCTCTTTCAGTTCCCCTTTCTACATCATAAAGTAAATATCATTAACCCGTGTATACATTTCACAAACCAATATCATTGTAGAAATGTCAGTCAGATGAACCTCTCACTTTTTTGTACTTTATGGGCTGAAGTAGATGGCGCAGATACAAGTTCATCATCAATGTGAATGTCGTCTGCATACAAATAGTTGTGCGCATTTTCAGCCACAAGATGCATAGAAGAGGACATTTTCATAACGAAATGGTAACATAAATAGACAGACCTATAATAAGTTCTAACATAGTTTTATGATCATCTGTAGTGGTTGCAACATGCTCTAAAAATGGGTTCCTCGAAAAGATAGCCTCAAGTTGACCAAAATTTAATTTAGAATTGGCAGCAAGATCCATTGTATTATTCACCTTTCCACCTTTACAATCCCACCTAAAATTCCTGGGGCATTACTCTGTAGCTCCAGAAGTAAGCAAATAGAAGCAAAATTTTAAAACATCTCTGAAAAAAATCAAAACGGATACCAACAAAAAATAACAAAAGAATTAACCTTTTTTTTCTTATGATCCAATGAGAAGCTAATCGCAGCCTCAGCTGCAGCTGCAAGCACTTTATCATGAAGACTAGGCAAAGATTATAGAATCCTGGAGCAACCAATGCAACCCTTATTAAAGCTATATTAGTCGAGAATAAATTATATAAAGACTTCCTGTAAAACAATAGTTTTACACCATTTAATAGTAATATGCCATACAGGTAATTTAGGAGAGACTCAAGGATTTGAATTGTATTGATAGAATGTGCAATTATCATTTACCATGGTAAAACTGTTTACTAGTCATATGGGATCCGTTAACACAACTTTAATCCTTGATTTTCTCCAAAATATGTACTTTGCCAAAAACAATATCTAGTGAACATTCAACAAGGTACCTAAAATTATTTTCACTGGTTGACAGATAGATGAAAGCGACTTCACACCCATTTGCCTAAACAGATGCTCATAATTAGGAAGATTTTAACAAAGATTTTTCATGGGTAGACATGCTAACTACCATAAAAGGAACCGCATATGGATTTGGCATAATTTTATGACTTGGTCTGAAGGAATAACTAATTTCACTTGGAATAATACAACATCTTTAATCGATAGAGTTATGTATGTATATAATAATACCAAATAAATCAGCCCATTTTCTGTAGAACTCATTGTCTTCTCCATGTTTGCCTTGAAATTCCATCTTAAAATTGACATTAAGGAGGTCTCTTTCACCAATTCTAAATCTGGAAAAGATCTGCAAAAGACAGGTATTAGTTTTATGTATTACCATATCATATGTGTGAGAGAAATGAAAAAAAAAAAGAATTTTTGTTGCGTTTCTCAGGTGAAGGAAACAAGTAGCAGTTTATAATTGTACCTGACCTCCATTTCTCCAGTTTGGTAGAGTAACACTACTCCACATACTCTTATCATATTTCTTGAAAGTTGTAGTCCAACAACAAGATTTTGCTAGTTTCACTTTACTAACAGGTTTATTGTTCCCCTGATAAGACAAACCATTTTAGATTACAAGAAGCATACAATATGATTTAAAATGAGAAATGGAAGGAAATATACTCACCTCAACCACATATATTATATGGTATAAAAGTAAGGCATCCTTGCAACAAAGAAAAATTAGCGGATCCTTTAAACTTCTCCCCGAGTGATTTTCAGTCTCAAGGTGATTAATTCCACTCAAATTAGTGTCTTGAGAAGATTCATTCCCTGGTGCAGCATCCCTTACAGAATGTTGTGGTTGCTTTTGTTTACATAACTCAGATACGGTAATATTTCCATCTGGAGATAAAAGTCCTTACAAATTTCAACTGTAATCCAAACATTAAATTATTTCAGACTCCTCACTAGATAGAGCTCATACTTGCCTATAACATACATGTAAATCACAGTTGACTCCTTTAAGTGCACTGGCCGAGAGCTGATCACACTACCCCTGCCATGAATAACATATATCTTTACATCTTTGGTCAATACGAATATCGATTCCTCTGCAACATTATCTGGAATTTTTGATTCCGAGAGTTATGGGCTTTTAATATGACTGTCAATTTGCATTAAAGCTATCCAAGTCATTGAGATAACTGGAGAGCTTAAGTTTGACAGACAGTCGGTTAAGAATGAAACTGATAATGAGTTTATATCAAGAACAACCTGAAATAGCAGCATTGACACCAAGAATTCTTGTTCACAATTTAAATTTACACAACCACATTCATATTCTACAGCAAAACAACGTACTTACACGACCACATTCATATCCCACAGCAAGCTTGGCTCCATTGCTTGCAAATTGAAGTGCTTGAACTGGAGAATTGAGAAGGCCAAAAATAGCTTTACAATTAAGTCCTTGTCCTTGAGTTAAATTGTGAGCTGAAAGACAAGTTGAATAAATTTAATGCAAGGATTACTATAAATTATGATGCGGAGGAGTCCTAACTTTGGTGAATTGTGTTAAGTGCACCATTTGAATAATAAGATTGAGACAGAAAAATAGAGAATCAAGGAGAACAACACATCAAAGTAAAGTGGTTCAGCTATTGTAATTAAACCTAAATCCACTTCAAAAGAGCCCAAAAGAATAAACTTAACTCAACTCAACTCAACTAAACCTTAATCTTAAACTAGTTGAGGTTGGCTACATAATCATCTCAGTTTATAAAGGAGGGCGAGTCCACACAAAGCATCATGGTTAATGTTTCAACAACAGTAGAGCATTTTAAAAAATGGGTTTTAATATATTCTAACCAGGACAGAAGAAAGAATAGCCCTTTTTAACCAAATTATTAAATGTCATCTCTAATTGAAACCCACTCAACAGAAGAGCATCCAGGTTGGTAGGAAAACTAGTGTAGTGGCTCATTAAGAGAGGAACAACTTTTATTAGAATACCTTCACATTTCATTTCTGTAACAATGTGTAAGCTTGTTTCGTTCGAACTGCCATTGATGTTATAAAGACGGACCTACATAATTTATTGCAAAAGATGTGAATATTCACATAATACGGATCTCAAGCCTCTCAATAAGAAAGAAACACATCTTACCAGACCAGATTTGTTGCCCACTGCTAAACATAAATTCATGGAGCAGAAGTCCAGTTTTGATACTGAAGCACTTGAACCAGCCACGGAGGACCTTAAACATGGCATCGACCACACCGAATATGATGGCGATGAAACCAGAGTAATCAAACCTGCTTCTTTCCTTGCTTAGAAAGACCTAATTACGTAAGGATAGAGCCCCTTCCAGTCCTTTGCAGTCTCTTTGACGATGTCTTCTCCAATTATTTTTAGGAGATAGACCTAGTGGTCCGATTTTGGGGGCCAAGGAACTCGCCGCCCCCACTTTGACGCTGGTTACCTGGACGTACGTAGACGTCGACGACTTGAGATAGGTCAAACTTTGGCGGTATTGTAGCAGAGATCGATAACTAGGGTTTTGGTTTTGTGAGCGAAAGAAAACAGAGAAAGACATAACTATGCTCCGCTTTGTGTTTTAATTTTAAGTTTTCGTTTAAGCGTGGTTTTTTGGTCCGTATTTTTTACATAGATGACGTTTTTTTTAAATACGATTATCTATTTAAAATCAAAAATTACCTTTATAAATAGATAATATTTTTTTATATGTATTGTTTTGTTAAAAAATATTGTGAAAAAAAATACTATAATATTTTTTATAAAAACGTCGTTTTTTAAGTGTTATTTTTTTATGGTTTTGTACTAATGGCGACTTAATCATTGCAATTGGTCAATTTTTGGTGCAATTTCAGGAGCAATTTCGATTTCTTGCCCAACCCTTGTCAAAAAGCATATATGTAAAATAACGAGTTACAAGAAAAAATTATATAAATTATTTTAGAAATTAATTATATATTTTTTCAAAATTATAAGTGATATGATCATTATAAACTACATCCAATTAACTACAAACTTTAATTTTTGTAAATTAGAAAACATATCTACATGTGCTCAATTTTAATTTCAAAAATTATAACTTTAAATAAAACTGGACATTTATTTTGAGACGGACGGAGTGAAACATTTCACTGTATAAAATTGTGTCCAAATAAATAAAAAAATTTAAATAAAAAATGATGCGTTTTGGGAAAAAAGAGAGGTCGAAACATGCTTATTGGGTTTGTCTTAATTTTGGACAACAATTTACTAGTCATTGCAAAAAATGTATAAAATACTGTAACGAAAAAAAAAATTGTTGCCAATGAATGCGAAAAACTTATATTAGGCAACGAAATATAGCAACAAAAAAAGTTTTAGATTCTTAAGCGATGAGGAGAAATCTCATCAAGAACAAAAAAAATAAATAAAGCGGTGGGTTTTTTTTTCCCGCCAACGATTTGACAACGAATTTTTGCAACGACTTATGAATTTCGTTACGAAAAATGAAAGCCTTTCACAAACTGCAACGAATGACAAATTTCATTGCTAAACATGCATTTTTAGCAACGATTTTATAAGTCGTTGCACGAAAAATCGTTGCCAAATGTCTATTTTTTTGTAGTGAATGGCGGCTGCCAATGATGAAAGGAAGACCGGTGACGTTGCTTGGATACAAGAAAATTTTGTCTCTATATAAAAATGTGACGCTATTGCATACTTTGTCACTAAATATAAAAATTTATGACGAACCATTTTTGTCACTTATCTACTTATCTAATTAGTGACGCATTATTATCTCGTCATATAAAATTGATATTTATGATAATACAATTTGTCATAAATTAATATTTTTTCGTCTTTAAAAAATTTCCCTCCAAAAATTTTCAAAAAAATTTTGCCTCCAAATAAAATTGTGATGATATTACGTACTTTGTCACTAAATATAAGCATTTATGACGAACGATTTTTGTCACTTATCCACGCATCTAATTAGTGACGCACTATTATCTCGTCATATAAAATTGGTATTTATGACAATACAAATTGTCATAAATTATTATTTTTTCATCATTAAAAAATTTCCCTCCAAAATTTTGTTTCCAAATAAAATTGTGACGAATTTGTATTTGGCGTCACTAAATGTGAACATTAGTGACGAAAGCACATTGTCACTAAATGTTACAAATAATTAATGACAAACTATTATGTTATCATCGAAAGAAATATTTTGTGACAATAAATACTGTCATCAATTATTACAAAATGTCACTAAAAGGTTTCCCTCCAAAATTTTGGTATGAAATTCT
Organism: Panax ginseng; assembly: GCA_020205605.1. Taxonomy (NCBI): domain Eukaryota; kingdom Viridiplantae; phylum Streptophyta; class Magnoliopsida; order Apiales; family Araliaceae; genus Panax; species Panax ginseng. Next base: position 26,410,771 of record CM035142.1, read on the forward strand.
ACCTCCAAAATAACTTGTGACAAAATTTTGTTAATCGTCATCAAATGTGTAAATTAGTGACGATATAAATGATTAATAGTAACAAAAGTAAAAGTCGTCACAAAAGCAAAAGTTTTAGTGACGATTATGAATTTCGTAATTATTAATTAACAAATTGTGACAAAAATTTGTGCGTGGCAAAAAATTCGTCATAAAATGTGTGATTTCTTGTAATGAATCACTATAGAGATAGTGGACTCTCAAGAACAACATTACATATCCATTAACTAATGCTTATCCAACAGCAGGATAATCGTCACTTAGAGAAGAATGGTATGAGATACCATGACGATTGGCTTTAGTGCAAGTGGGAGATTGAAAGTAGTATGCACACAAGCCAATCATGTTTGATGATAAAGCATATACTTTGTAATAATCTTATTCATTTATTAATAAAAGTATTAATTTATTAAAGGCTTTTAATTATCTACATGATGCTGTTTTATAATATATGATAAACCCATAGTTTTAAGCAATGCTTTTAGAATAATGATGATGATCATTCTAATGAGATCTAAATTCTTAAAAAGTTTAAAACTAAAATAGTTCCAAAGCGTTGGATTACTAAATTGAGGATTAGTGAATCTGGATAGATTGGTACATACGTTGCTTGCTCATTGGATGAGGATGATTGATCTCATGATCATTTGTGTGAAGACACTAAAGCAAGTATGTAGGTGCTTATTAGAGAATAAGTTCACTGAATGTGGCTCGCTAAGGAATGCCTAATGGAGTTTTACTTACACATCGATAGGAATTCTCGTAGTGATAGTAATCTGATGATCCTTGGACTTGAGATCATCATAGTATCTTGTGTATGATGAATTATAGTTTGACTTATTCCTTAAGACCCTTAGGGTATATCAAAGGGTATGCTTTATGTATAATAAATTAAATATGGAGATAATATATGATCAATAAAGAATCTACCACTTTTAGTAAAGGAAGAGAAATGTCCTATGTGATTCGATAAATGACAACCCAGTAGTCCTTGGCCAAGGCAAAATGAAATTAGAAAGGAGTTTCTAATTTGTATTATTTGGTGTTGTGCATTTAAGAGTCGAAATACATATAATTAAATAAAATAAGACTTGACAGTAATTTCATGTCTTATATTTAATTGGGACATTGTATGGTGAAAGTATTGAATTGTACGGTAACTATTTACTCAAAGGTTCTTTTATGATTAATGTTGAAATCTATATTATCTGGAAAGTCGTTAATCGCTAGGGAGGCTTATCCCTATTGTAGAATAAATATTATTTATTTAAATAAATTAATTGTATAATTTATTTATTTAAATAAGATTAGAATTGTTCTAATTGATTTATTCACAACCGATTTAATATGGAGAACCTAAAGTGTCACACCATAAAAGGAAGAATAATTATTTAAGAAGTTAATGGCATAATCGTAATAATATGTTAAATGTATTTAATTTAATCTATGACGATAGAATAAATTAAATAGCTTAATATTTATTATTTTATATTTTGGAAATATTAAATATATAAATTAATAAGAGGAGTCTTATTAATATTATTACAATTATTATTATTTAAATTTCTAAAGAGTTTGAAATTAATTTAATATTAGTACTCTCATTTATTCCTAATAAGATTAGGAGGCTAATTAATTAAAAAAATTTAATTAATTATTCTTAATAAGATTGGGAGCATAATTAATTAAAAGAGTTTAATTAATTAAAATAAAACCCAAATCCTTAATTGTTAAGGAGGGTTGCCCACATCTATAAATAAGAGGAGTCTTATTATGGATGAGGTGGGTTAATACTTTCACAACACGTGAATATGTAATTCCAATAGTTGGGAGAGTACACCATTTTCTATGAGAGATAGAAAAACTAGAGTTTTGCCAAACACCCATCTTCTTAAATCTTTCTTCTTCCTTGGTGGATCACCTCTAGAGGCCAAACACTTGGGTGGCTAACATTGATCAAAGGAAGGAACCAAACCCGGTGGATTCAAGTTGAACGCGAAAAGGATTGGAGGTGAACTTGTACCTGAGAAAGTTCGAATCTTCAAGGGTATGATTTTTGTTCTTTATCTTTTCGTTTAATTAATAATTGCGCATAAAGGATGATCCGAGTATATGGTTTGTAAAATTGTAAAACTCTGATTTTCTACATTTCCGCTTACTTTGTGCAATTTGATTGCGTTCATGAATATTATAAACCTAACACAAGATGGCTGGTATGTGTCACATAGAAGTCAATAGTTGGTGACCTATTACAACTTTGGCAAGATTCTTAAGTTTCCTACAATAATGCACAAAGGGCAAATTTATCATTTGTCTTATAATTTTAATGGCATACTAGTCATTTGTCCTAACCCTAAGGGTTTAGGGTTTAACCCTTAAGGTTTTGCAAATTAAATTCCTAAGATTTCCAATTAGGGTTTTAAATAGAAAAATAATATTTCTAATTTAGAAATTAGGTTTCCTAATTAGATTAGGGTTTCCTAATTACTTATAACTTGAAAATTGGGATTAATGTTTCCTAATTAACATAAAGCTTTCTTAATTAGTAATTAGGGTTCCTAATTTTTGCAATTAGGGTTTCCCATTAGAAATTAGGGTTTCTAATAATTAGGAATTCTAATTATTAGGGTTTCCATAATTAAGTTATACATAATAACACTTAAGCCTTATACTTAGCATTTGAATTCCCAAATTAGGGTTTTCTAATTCTGAATTAGGGTTTTAGATTCCTGGAACTGAAATTAGGGTTTCCAGAACCGGTTTTAGGATTTCTTATCAATCACTAGGGTTTTCTAACTGAACGTCGATGTTATTAATATAATATTAGGGTTTGATACTGATATAATTTATCTGGTCAACCCTTGACCCTTATCCACATACTGTACACATATACAAACATATACACAGAACATAAACACTTATACCCTTAATCCTGAATAATTCACCACAAAAATTTTAAATTCACAAAATTCCTTCCTGGAAATCTCAAATCCATTCACTTATTTTATGTCTAGGTTTATTATTCAACCTTTAATCAATCATTTAAGATTTAAATAATTATCTAAATTCTCGGGTTGTCACATATCAAGTTTCAACAAATATTCGTCTCGCCAAAATAATTAGCTAAGACATAGCTCAAAAACTATTCAATAATAAGCAGAAATCAATTGCCCTATTTTCAATCGACAATACTATTTATAGATATGAATAACCAATAATAGTTATTCACCAGTCACGCCTTTAAAATTTAAAGCTCAATTTGAGTTAATGAACTTGCACTAATTGCGAATGATCAATAATAATTCTAGATGTGGTATAATTGAAAGATCCGAGAAATTCATGATTTAATAAATAATTCAATATAAGAGAATGAATATTTATTTGAATATAAATATTTATGTGTGGTAAGATGAGTAATTCAAGTTGTAATAACTTGATATTTTTTATATAAATAAAATAAAAATTTTATGTAATTTTTATTTTATTTTAAGATGAGGATTTGTACAAGATAATGTGTATATGTATTTATGTGGTAAATAAAAATATATTTATTACATGAATATTTATAAATAATTTTATTTTAGAATTAATGATCATTATAAATTATATTTTATAATAATTAGTTTTATTATAGAAATATTTTTATTATTTATTTATTTTTTCAAAGAAAATATGATATTATATTATTTAAATAATAATATAAGGAATGGTGATTCTAGCAATTATAATTATTAATTATTTATATGAATTTTAGCTTGGATTATTAAGTTAAATATTTTAACTTAATTAATAAAGCTGTTTATGCAAGGAAATCAGATATGGAATCCAAACCCTAATTTTGGTTTTGGAACAAAGAATGGTAATAATAATATAATATTAATTATATTTTTGATTTTTCAATCTTATAAATACGTCTTCATATCATTGGAATAGATAATGGTTGGTCAATTATGGCGTTATATGACAAACCCTAGTATTACTGTGTGAAACCCTAATTTAAAATACAAATTAGAGTTCAAGATATTTTTAGGAAATCATAATAATATGATCAATGTCGGATATTATAAATATAAATGCTAATTAGGTAAATCCTAATTATTGACTCGAAGCCCTAATAGAAAAATTAAAACCCTAACTGATATTTTGGAACCCTAACTGTCAAATTGGGAAACCCTAATGGCTAATTTAGGATGTTTAATACTCATTAGCGGACTTTAAACCCTAATGATCATGCTTAATGTGATTAGAAACCCTAATTACAAATTGTTAACCCTAATTATTAAATTGTTAATCCTAATTAGTAAATTGTTAACCCTAATTATCAAATGGGTGCTCTAATTGATAAATTAGTGATCTTAATTATAATTAGCATTATTAAACCCTAATGTTCCTGTATAATGTAATTAGAAAACTAATTTAATTAAGAAAACCCTAATTACAAATTTTAGAAACTAAAATTTTTAATTTATTTTTTTTATTTTGTGCAAACCCTAATTGCTAAATCCTACAAATGCTATGTACTAAACCTTATGGTTAAACCCTAAGGGTTAAATCCTAAGGGTCAAACCCTAAGGGTTTGCCAAATGACAAGAATACCATTAAATTAGAAATACAAATGACCAAATTGCCCCTCTATGCATTATTGAAGCTAGTGTATAGGTTTTGACATTTGGTGAAGTTGTTCATCAAACCAACAACTCCATGTGCTCTATAATTGCCAGCAATCTCAGCCAATTCATGCATCCAACATCATATATAAATATATTGGAGGAGAGAGAATGACATTTGTTCACTTACATTTTTCACAACACTCAAACTAAACTCTCTCAAGCTCTCACCTTCAAAATTCTAAGACATATCAGTCCCAAATACCAGCCCCACTAATACTTATAACAAACATTAGAAGCCAGAATAAAAGATTGATCATCAAGGTAAAAACCCTAGCTTGAAAAATCTGTCCATAGATCTGTTGTTTGATGTTATTTTTTTGTGTGTGTTAAACATGTTAAATATAGTGTCTAAGGATGATCTGGGTTGCTAGATGTTAGAGCCATAACATCTAGAGGCTCAGATTTGAAGATTTCAAAAATATGGAAAAAAATTTCTTGGTGGTCTGACAACGAATGTTAGTGGCCACCAATCGTTCACTGTTTGATGTTTTTGTTGTTTCAAGCTTTAAATATGTAGCCTGTTATGTGGTCTGTGATCTAGAACAGGAATCAAGCTTATATCTGGTCTAGATGTGTAGTTATTAACTGATCAAATCTGGTTGATTGGCATTAATCGAAAGAAATCAAGCAAATGAATATATGCCCAGTTAGTCCGACGGCTTATTCGTGACTTTGGATCTTGTGGGTGTTAGCTTATTTGTGTTGTTTTGTTGTATCTAAGTTGTAGTATGCTAGATTAAATTTATTTTCAAGCTTTAATATCATCTTAACATCATTCGTGTTGGATTGTGTGAACGGTCAAACCAAGCAGAAAGAACACGAAATACGTTTTCTGGGCCTAGAAAACGTATGATCATGTATTTTGACAAGGTTTGACCGGTCCGAATCTGACGATTGTGTTGTGATTTTGTTGATTTTGTGTAATAGATATCGTGTAGTACATGTTGGCTACACATTGAAGGTTTTAAATCACAAACACAACACAAGATTCATGAAGTTATGGAAGCCCAAAAACTAGCGGTCGAGTCAGAATGCTCTTCATTTCTGGGTAACCTAGAAAATGAAGAACAACTCTGACAACTTGTTCAAGGCTCCAGATCTCGTTGGTTATGCATGTTATAATCATGTTTGTTGCTGGGTCATGTAGTCCTACATAAGAGCTACATGATCTGACCAAAACCGAGTCCAGAAACATTATGATCAGCTCAGAAATCGTGGTCAAAGTAGGCTACTTAAACGCTGGCTATGAATGTTCTTGAAGGCTCAAGAACACCATAGACTACACTGTCTGTCGCTAAAGGCCTATAGCGACAGTTTTATTAATTTTAATTAATTAAATTTTCAAAAATCATTTAAAAATAGAAATTAAATTACGAAAATTACAAAAATAATTTTAAAAATTATTTTAAGTTATAAAAATTTAACTTTTAATAATTTGAAATATTTTTCATAAATGTTAGTATTTATTTAAATATTATTGGTAATTAATTTACTTATTAAATACATTAAATAAATTAATTAAAAATGATTTTATTATATTAAAAATTATTTTAAATGATAATAAGTTATTTAAAAATATTTTAAGTTATAAAGTATAACTTTTAATATTTTAAAAGTAAATTTCATTAATTATTTAATATTAATGATATTAGATTTATTTAATAATTAAATTAAATTAATTAATTTAAAATGATTTTAATATTATAAAAATCATTTTAAATGAAAATAAATAGTTTAAAAATATTTTAAGTTATAAGTTATAACTTTTAATATTTAAAGGTAAATTTTATTAATTAATTATTATTAATGATATTAAGTTATTAAATAATTATATTAAATAAATTAGTTTAAAAATAATTTTAATGTTATAATAATCATTTTAAATGGAAATAAAATGTTTAAAGATATTTTAAGTTATAAAATATAACTTTTAATATTTAAAGAATAATTTCATTAATAATTAATATTAATGATTATTAATTTATTATTAATGATATTAAATTTATTTAGTAATTATATTAAATAAATAGTTTAAAATGGTTTTATTAATTTAAAAAATCATTTAAAAAGGATATAAATGAATTAAAAATATTATTAAGTTATACTTAATGACTTTTAATATTTTGATAAATACTACATTAATACTTTAATATTAATGGTAATTATTTAAAAATAATTTTAAATGTTTTAAAAAGCATTTAAGGGTAGTATTAATACTTTAAAAATATTCTAAGTTATTATAAATAACTTTAATATTTTGAAAATGGTTTCATTAATTGTTTAATATTAATTCAATGTTAATGATAATGAAATTACTGAATATTTAAATCATTTAATAATGATTCCGGTATTTCAAAATTTATGATAAATTACAATAAATATTTAAAAATTATTATAAGTCATTTAAAAATAATATGACTGATACTAAGTTACAGGTTAGAGTCTTACACTCGATAATTACCCGATAAAGTTGTCAATAGACTGACATATTTCAGAAATTGATCTGGACTTAGATAGGTTGACTTGATAAATGTTTATTTGTGATTCAATGGTTGTTAAACTTACATGACAATGTGATTAGGTTATGTGCTGACTGTAAATAGTAGTACAATATGATATGATATGTTATTCTAATTAAACAAATGATCTATTTAATGATAGGGCTTGATATAAAAGATAAATCTAAGTTGTGTAAGCAGCAGACAAGGCAATTATCTAAACCTTTGCATTTACTTTATGCAATGGACATGCATAAGATAATATCTAAACTATTCTTTTCAATTGTTCAAATATTTCAACCTTTGTATATACTTATGCAATGATTCTGTATAAGTAAGTTATTAAATTTTAATCATTTTGTACAAGTTCCTTAATTACATTATTATAGATCGAGAAATATATTACATTAGTTAATTTCTAAACATGGTTATACAAGTGTCCTCACTTGGATAATCATTATATTTTATCACATGTTGATACATACTTATCGGTGTCCAGTATGTACAAGTTGAATTAAAAGCCGTCTAAGCTATTTGATCTAGCTAGACACTAACTTAAAATTGTTGTTGAACAAGATAAGAACTTTATTGTTATCTAACTGAATTATTTTGGTTCGGATTCAAGACTGTTATGAACATCCCAAATATGGGAAACTTTTATGCGCTTTAAGGCGAAATCTTTGAGCGAAAATATCGTCCTATAATGTAATATTGATCAATCTGAGGGGCATAACAGGTGATCACCCCAGTGCAAGTAAGTTATGACGGTTCTGAAGAAGTTACATTTAACCTTTTCGAAAATAGAAAACAATGTTCATAATCATCAAATGATCATCATTTATAGTCGTCGTAGTTTCAAAAATTTGAAATCGAAATGATATGTTTTTTATTATTGGTTCAAACTTACTTCACATTTGTTGATTCGTTTGTAGAAGTATCGTTCGAAAAAACATTTAATTTATTAAATTTAAATGTTATTGTTACTATTACTTGTTGGGCACTCCAATGCTCATCCTTGCTTAATTTAAATGTTTTCAACTAAGTATGAAACAACTTTGAAGGCTCTTGCCGAGAACAAAGGGAAAGGGAAGGTCATTTGAATGAAAGATAATGCTATCTTTTGTAATAACTAGACTTTATTAGGATAATGATGATATATATTAATTATCATGTAATGTAACGAATGTTTGAAGGTTTACGTACTTGGGATTGAAAACTATGATAATATGTAAATTAAATTTGATAATCTATATTATTGTTATTATTATTAGTATTATTTATAGCATAGAAAAATTGGATTTTTATGACAATTAAATTTTATTTGATTATGTGAATTAAATGAATTTAATTGATTTCTTTGTGAGTAAGCTATGTGAAGGTCTTTCATGACCTAGAATGTGCCAACGTGGTTAGTATTACGACTCGTGTTAGAAATAATTATTTGGAATTTCCAAGCGAAAATAATTGTTTTTAGAAATTTCAAGTAAAAACACTATTCATCAATTTTTTGTTAAAAAATTATTTTGAAATTAGAAAGCGTGTAATGATAAAATATCGTGATAAGATGGAATATCGATAATATTCCATTTATGGCAAACACGATTTTAAGCTGCGGACTTAAAACCTAAGGGTTGAGTATATTGATTTAGAGAAGGAAATAATATGCGTAGAAGGAATGGCGTTAGGGTTAATTCGAGTGTTATACATTTGGTGATACTATTTAGTATCTATGTATAATCGTTGAGTAAATCTGAAGTACAATATGATTATTATGCAGAGTAGTATCTGAGATAATACGTGAATTATGCGTATGTGATACGATTAAATACTAAAGAATTAAGTTAAGACTTAATGACTAATTCATTTGAGTTGGATTATTAATTAATCCAATCATTTGAATGACCAGGCCCAATGTTAATTTAGTTAAGCCCAATTCATTAAAACCGAATGGTGGGTCGAACCGGTGGGTCACCGAATGGGTAAAATCCATGGGGCAAGCCATGGGATGTCACATGGGGTGGTGGCCGGCCACCTTGGTATGGAAGCCAAGCATAAGGCTTGGTCACCAAGTGTTTTACTTGGTGACCACACATGAAGTTATGACGAATTTTACGGAAATAGACGTTAAACGTCGAAAACGTAGAAATTCCGGAATGGTAGTTGAAAGTTGCCGTGAGACTTGAAAACGTTGGTTTTCCACGTGAGATAGGGTGATTAAGAGTTGTGGGTTTGAGAATCGACGGATTTCGACTTAAAATGAAGAAAACGAGCATTGAACGCTCATTAACATTTCCGAACGCCTATAAAATGAACTTAATAGTGAATTTTGTGTTAATGGATTCGAAAGTGTCGAATTCTTATATGAACGCGTAGGGTATGTTATTTATGACGTGTAGGCTTTTGAACGGACCAAATTGGGCTTATAACGAAGAAATTCTGACCAGAGAATTTCACAGATTTTCCAAACTATTTGAGAATGCTGATGCTGCTAGTCTGGCGCCTCGTGTAAAAAAAGCTTGTTGCTGATGCGATTTTGGTAGGGAAAAATAAAAAAGTCTAGAGACTACATGTACTTGTTACGAGTTTATACATGGACTCGCATGACGCCTTGATCCGGGCAAAAACCTTTGTAGAGTGGCGCCACAATACCACTAAAAACTTTAGGATGTCATGTGCATGTCATGAGTTCATAACTTTGATAGTAACTTAGGTTTTGAACTTTAGTTGTTTGAGACCTACGAGTTGAGTTTATATACTCAATGAATGTACTAAGACTAATCTATATTACCTATACTAAGGTATATGGTATGAAACTTAGGAATGTAATGCATGTTAACAAGATATATACGATGAACAAAGTTGGTACCTTATCAACGATGTTTGAGTCCAGGTTAATAAACGCCATTGAGTGATAAACCGAAGACGAAGGGTAATAAGTCATGTGACTTTAATAAAGATATTAAGTTAACAAAGACATAGAAGAGAAAGAAGCTTGTAGAACAATGTGAATAGTTGTTTGATAGTTAATTACGATTGTCTTTATGTGAATATATCATGTAGATTACGTAAAGGATGTGGTCGATCGAGTAAGTTATTTGAAGGCGCTTAAAAGGCAAGTTTTCTTAACGCTTGTCTAACTTCCATGTTAGCCAAGTTTTATGTGATTCGTTGAACTGAATTGCAAGACTTGTTTTAAAAAAAGGGTCGATGCGATTTTAACTTTCGCTTAGACTATTAAGTAATATATAGATTGATTATTATTCATATCATTCTATATAGAAATGTTAACGCCTGTCTATGCCAAGTAATTGAGTACGGCAGACGTGAAGGTAAGGTTTGTCTATGAACAAACAAAAGTATTTTTCATCGATTATTCGATGGGCACACGAGTTTGCCAAAAATATTAAACGTAAATACGTTTAATGAATGAGTGTTGATCAACATAGAGTACTATAAGTTGATCACCTAGAAGTGCTCGTAAGTTATCTGGATGAAACGACCTTAGTCTTTGTGGACTCCTTTTCAAGTATAAAACCGAAATTTCTTGTTCATGGTCTATCGTAGGTTCGAAATTCTAATCTATTCTATACTTTGGGAATTGATGTTATGAACTGTTAAAGTATTATTGATTCATAATACTTCATAACTATTGTTCAGTTATGTTGGAATTTTTATATAATTCATGAATGTGGTATTCCTGTTATCCTTGATTAAACTTCTTTGGTTTATCATACTCACTTCTTGCATGAATTATAGAAGCTGCGATTAAAGATGAGCGTCTTTGTGAATGCGAAGAGATAAAGGAGCAAAGCTAAGATGGATGCTTAGGCATTGTGTAATAGTTTAGTAAGTTTGTATGTATTATACATTATGAACAATGAATGATGTAACCGGTTTATGAACCTGGGAAGGATTGTACTTTGATTGTAATAAGAAGATAGTAATTACCTTCATTTTATTGTATTTCAATGGAATGATTGTATGGAAGTTAGTACAGTGGAGCACCATCTGTCGGGTTGGAAGATACCCAAACTTGGGGGTGTCACAGGTTGGTATCAAAGCCTTAGGTTATAAAACTTAAGGGGGGAAAACCTTAGTCTAATAATCTCGTAAGGAAGGTAAAGTCCGAGGAATGAAATTCAAGTCCATTGAATTAAAAGATATTGAGATAACTTTCGATGATCGAAAGGATTAAAAGATGAAAATTATTCTTAAAGATATGAAATGTGATTTGTGCTTATACTATTGTGTATTATGTACTAATCAACGTGTTATGTGTTTGTAGATGTCAACCGATAGCTTGATGTTTAGAAACGTGGAAATGATAAGTGAGGATTCAGTTAACCAAGTTGAGGTTGTACCAATGCCAGTGGCGGAGGTACCGATAGTTGTACTAGACAACTCAAACATTGAGGAGTACATCTCTGAGGAGGAATACTCTGAGGAGACCATGCGATTAGCATCATACCTTAACGAGATGCTAGACGTGGAGGAGGAGATGGAGGTGACATCGATTAACACGGTGTTACCTACTCAGGAGCCAACATCTCCGGATGCAACTAGAAAGCGAGTATCTGGCGGTGTTGGATAGGAATGTGCATTTTACGCACCATGGTAGAGAACACAGTTGAGAAATAAGCTGACTTATATGAAATGAAAAGAATGCAGAGAAGCGGACTTTGAGTCGAGAACGACACGATGAGAATTTTGTAATTTAATTTTAATATTTATTGAATTAAATAAATATTTTTCGATGATTTAATTATTGGATTAAATAATTATTTGATGCATTGTGGTAGATTAATTTAATTATGTGTTACATTTATTAAATTAATGTAGAGAATATTTATTATTCAAGTATGTATTTATGTGAGCTTATTGAATTAAATGTAATATTTAATTAAGCATGATGTTATTTTTATTAATTTAATTATTAATTAGAGAGTTAATAATTTGATATTAATTATTAATGAGAAATTTAATTATGTGACTGTGAAATTATGAGAAATTATTATATTTTATTTAAAATAAATTAAATAAGATATTGATTTATTTTATGAAGGAGTGTGACATTAATTAAACCATATGATAAAGCTTTATTAAATTAAATGGTTTTGAAATCTATTAAGCCTAGCCAAACATGGCCTTAATGGGAGTTACTAGCAGTTGCCCATGACTAGGTTAACTGACCACTCAGTGCGTCAGTTCCTTTAATATATCAGACGTCTTCTTTTCTTTTCTTCATTATTGCTAAGTCTAGAGAGCTTTCACAGAGAGAGATACAGAGTATTAGTTGAGAAGTCAGAGAGAAATTGATATTCATCTCTTATTAAAATCCACACTACGCTTTGGGTAATCTCCTCCTTCCCAATTTCTACTTTACGTATTTTAGTTTTCATGAAAATGGCTTTTAAAGTTTTTGGTTTAACCTCTGTAATTGGGTTAGGAGTAATGATTATGGGTTGTATGTGTGTTATGACATATCAAATCGTGTTTAATTATATATATTATGTAAACCATATCATCAAATTCATGAAAACATGTAGAGTATATGATTTCTACAAAATTACAGAGTATGGGTTTTGGCCTTATGGACTTATATGTGATATTTTATGTATTGATCGTATATTATCCCTAAATTTTACACTTGTATGTTGTTATACATGTTGATACAGAAGAGACCAAAGTTTAAATGAACGGATTCGATTGTTATTATAACGAATCCGTAGTGATAATTTTCATGTTTTATTTTCAAAACCTCCAAGAACATCAAAGTCGATTAAAATTCACATGCTTTAAATCATTATTAAGTGTTTACATTGGTTAATGTCAGTATATAAATGTTGGGTTATGATTATACATGAATTATATCATGTGGGTATGATTAAATTCGAGTAGTAATAATTTTATTGAGTTCTTGGCCATGTTCTGCAATTTTCGCGAATTGCGAATCGAAATCGAACCTCACGCCACGTCACCGACTCAAGGCCTTGAGACTCATGGCATGCTGATATTAAAACATCACCGCTAAATACTAACGACCATACGCCATCATCAACCATATTGTACATAACAGAACCGAATAAAGCAATAAATAGCCAGCATATTTCACTCTCCGTAATGTTCGTAAAATGAGATTTTTTTAAAATGTTTAAGTCTAACAATGTGTTAGTAAATTAATTTAATGAACATGTAAACATGTTAGAAGTATAATGTGAAGATAAAATAGATGTTTATCATTTAAATAACATAATTGCATGTGGGTTGAATTATTGAATACATAATTAATTCATTATTCATGAGGTGATATTATATGATAATACATGTGATAATTTGACTAAGTATAGTCATAACCAAAGTTTAGACAAAAGAATGATCATTGATGATTAGTTAAGTTATAATTAACTGGTATTGTGAATGTGAATGGTATGTAGGATTAAATTCAAAGAAGTGTGATTAGTTAAAGTGTAATCTACGCACGAGGCAAGTTTCCTAACCCTACTTGTCATTATTGTTCAAGTTTATTATTTACCTCGAGTAAATTATCATTACTATTATTCAAGTTCAATTATTATATTAAAGATTGATTATCTTTTCAAAGTATGATTTTGTTATACAATAATCGTTATATTGTATACTTCTTGAGATTATTATTCAATTTGAATATCATTATTATTGAACCTTATTAGACTAGTGAACCCTTATTGATTCAACTAGTCCATAGTTGATGAACGTTCTAAATTTCGTAACCCTTGATGAATTATCCAAACCAAACTTCCTTTGAAAAGCGGACTCGAATGTCAAAATGAGATGAACAACCTCGCAAAGGGATTTACTTATCGCTAAGCGTTAAGATATTGTGCACAATATGGTACTAAGGGTCGATCCCCCCCTAAGTACGAAGTAGAAAGGTCCATAGTCTTATGATCATTAAAGGTTTCAAGTATAACCCTTGATAACCTAGGACATAGTTCAAGGTCTTATGACCCTCGTAATTCTTTTGATTCTTATTATTCATTCTCGATTCAAAAGTTGAGCTTTTATTCGGATGTCTTTGATTTACTCACATGTTATTATAATTGTTATTTCATTATTATACTTGTGGGCATTAGTGCTCACTCTTTCTTGAATAATAACATTGCGATTAAGAATGAAAGAACCGATGAACCTTCCACTAGTAAAGGCAAGGGCAAAGTTAGCAAAGTGATGAAGACTTGTTATTTTATTAGATGATGTATTTATGTTTAAGACTTGAGTTAATGATGTTGTTTAAGACTTATTTGTTTATGATTCCATACATGTATGTTTAAGGTTAGTTTAACTTTGGGATTGTATTTTATTATTCTTCGATGTTGTAACCCTTTAAGGGAAGATTTTATTTCTATCTATTGCATGGTTTGCATTTATTATGGGTAGATAGATAGATGATATTTGTATGAAAGAACACCAAATCCCGTGGAATCAAGTACCCGGATTTGGGGTGTCACAAGTTGGTATCAAAGTCAGTAGGTTATGAACCTTAGGTGGGGAACAACTTTAGGTAGTAGCCTTATAGAAGAAGATAGTAAAGATAGAAAAACTCTTATCGAGTTCTAAGAAATGAATTTTTGTAATTCATTGAAGATAATAAAGTACGTTATGTGTTTATGTGTTAAAGTATGCGTTAGATGATACGACTTAGTAACTAAAACTTGAAATTTTGTTGTCAGGATGTTGAATGTTGGTGAAGCTAGTCAAGCTGGGGAAGAAGAACCCCGTGTACCTATTGTACCTACTGAGGAGGAACCTTGTGAACCTATAGTACCGACAGAGGAGGAGCCCCGAGACATTCATGTCGTTAGGGAGCAGCTGGTACAGAGGGAGTCATCTCCATTGATCACCGTTGTTGGTTAGGAGCATGAGCCCGAGACTGATCCTGAGGAGAAATTTGTTGAGGAAGAGGAAGAGGAAGAAGAGGAGTTACCACGGTACATCGTTGATGCTGAGATGTATGACACGTTATACGACCGTAACGTGGAGTTACGAGACAAGGTCCAGGATTTGACTGAGCGAGCGGTTATTCAGCATATTACTCTAGAACAGAAGGAGAGGGAGATTTCGACTCTTCACTCTCGACTGGCAAATGTAGAATGGGATTTGGTCCATGAGAAGGGTCAAACCGAAGATAAGACCGAGGAGATAGAGAAGCTGAAGAAGGAACTGAAGGAAACCTCCGAAAGGCTGAACATAGCAGAGGAAGGCTGGGTAAGAGAATCACGTCGAGCTGATCGTGCAGAGGATGATAGTTGTGCAAAGAAAGCAAAGATTGGGGAAATGTACTCTACACTTAATAAGGCAATGAATGAGACCCAAGATCGAGTTTTTGAGGTACCCAATCCAGCTTCAAGGACTACCATTGTACATGATGGATCGCAGGACGATGCATCGCATTTTAGAAGAGAGAGCGTAGCAAGGCTAATCAAGACTTTCAATTGGATAAAGGATATGATTTATTTAATTATGTGAAGAACTTAATTAGTTTTAGATGTAAATTCGATATGTTTATGAATGAAAGAATATTTGAATGTTTTAAATCATGTGGATTCTTTATTCCGTGATAGTTGATGTAAATAGTTGTTATGCTATAGTTTAATGTTAAAACTTTTGATTTGAATGAAAATATATCAAGTTGTTTGAGATGATGTGTTAAATGAGTATGTTAAATTGTTGAGTAATGCCTTAACTATTTAGAGAAATAAATAAAGTTCTAATAAAGCGCTTATTTAATGTAAAAATGCCGCCAAGAAGAAGACAACAACGCCAACCGCCTCGTGAAGAGTCAACCAATAATAATAATAATGCTAACGCTAATCTGCTCAATAAGCTTGGTTAACTTACTAACGAGCCATGAATAATCAACCTCAAGCTCCACCAAACACAACGTTTAAAGACTTCAAGGTGGTGGGACCGCCAGAGTTCAAAGGTTCCATGAACCCAATCGAGGCTCAAACGCGGGTTATGGAAATGGAGAAGGTTTTTTGACGTTGCTAGGGTTAGAGAAGACCATAAGACCGCTTTTGCAACGTTTATGTTGAAGTCTGAGGCTAGCTACTGGTGGCAAGCAAACAAAGTGCGAGGAGGTGAAGGTGTAATTACGTGGGAGAGATTTAAAGAAATGTTTTTCGAAATGTATTTCCCAACTAGTTCAGCAGAACGAGATGGAATTTCTATTTATGGAACTAAAGTAGGAAACATGAGCGTACTGACTACGCTGCTAAATTCAATGAGTTGGCAAGATTCGCCTTACACAAGTACACACACGACGAAAGAAAGCTAAAGATTTGAACAAGGACTAAAGCCTTGGGTGTACAACAAGGTATCAATGTTTCAGCTAAACACATTTGCCGGAGTACTGGAAAAGGCCATCCTCACTGAAGGAGGAAGCGATGCGGTGACCAAGTACAATCAAGATCGGAAGAAGAAGAAGAAGAGTGAAGGTGAAATTAATAACAAGGCCAAAGGGAAGTGGCACAGAGGTGGAAATTTCAATCGAAGAAAAGGTGGAACGACAACTCATCATCTGGGAATCAACAAGGTAATCGGGAAGAAAAGAATTGAAGCATGCCCGACTTGTGGGAAAGCCCATCTGGGAGTTTGTATGAAAGGAAAAAGAGTGTGCTACAATTGTGGTCAGGAAGGCCACATAGCACCAAACTATCCAAACCCAAAGAAGGGTGCTTGTTTTACTTGTGGTTCGAAGGACCATCTGGCAAGAGATTGTCCCAAGAAGGGATCGGGAGGGTCAGGATCAGGAGGAAACCGGGTACATAACAGTGGAAATACCTTAACCATCACCGGACCAATCGCGACAAACCGATCGACCGCCCGGACTTTCAACATGACGGTGCAAGATGCAGTTCAATCCCGTGATGTGGTGTCAGGTATCATTCCGATCAATAAAGTTAATGCTTACGTATTATTTGATTCGGGTGCTACTTGTTCCTTTATATCCGATGATTTTGCCAAGAATTTAGATTTGCCTAAGAATGAATTGGATTACCCCATGAACATAGAAATTGCGAATAGAGAAATAATCCATGTTAAGTATGTACATAAGAATTGTAGAGTGGATATTAAGGGTAATATCATGAACGTAGATCTTATCCCTATTCGACTTGGGGAATTTGACGTTATTTTGGGAATGGACTGGTTATTCAATTACGGGGCTGTAATTGATTGCCAAAAGAAGCGTATTAACCTTATGACTCCGTCAAAGGTTGTATTTTATGGTAGCAAGTCGCCTAGACAAGCGAGTTGTCTGACGATGATGCGCAGCCGTGAAGTTATTAAGACAAGGCCGTAGGATACTTAGCTTACATAGTCGACAATGATCGAAAGAGAATCTGAAGGTAGAAGAGATACCGATTGTGAGGGACTTCACGACGTATTTCGCATTTATTTACCAAGACTTCCACCGACATAGAGAAGTAGATTTCGTGATCGATTTGGCGCCCAAATCGCTTCCAATATCGAAGGCACCATACCGAATGGCACCAGTAGAGATGAAGGAATTAATGGTACAACTATAAGAATTATTGGACAAGAAATACATTCAACCGAGCGTATCGCCGTGGGGAGCGCCGGTGTTGTTTGTGAAAAAAAGAAGGATGGAACGATGCGACTCTACATTGACTACGAGAGAACCTAATAAGGTCACGATTAAGAATGATATCCATTACCGAGGATCGACGACTGTTTGATCAATTGAAGGGAGCGAGATACTTTTCTAAGATAGACTTAAGAAGCGGTTATCATCAACTGAAGGTGAGGCCAGAGGATGTACCGAAGAGAGCATTCAGAACGCGTTATGGTCACTACAAATTTTTAGTAATGTCGTTTGGTCTTACGAATGCTCCTATAGTATTTATGGGACTAATGAATGGTGTATTCAAGCCGTTTTTGGACAAGTTCGTAGTGGTATTTATAGATGACATTTTGATATATTCCAAAACCAAAGAAGAACACGAAGAACATTTGAGGTTAATGTTGGAAGTTTTGAGAAGGGAGAAGTTGTACGCTAAATTTTTGAAATGCGAATTTTGGATTGAACGAGTGCAATTTCTTGGTCACGTTATCGATAAAAACGGAATTTCGGTAGATCCATCAAAAGTCGAAGCCGTGATTAACTGGGATCAGCCGAGAACGCCGTCAGAAGTAAGAAGTTTTCTTGGATTAGCAGGATATTATAGAAGATTCATACAAGACTTTTCCAAGATCGCAACTCCGTTAACGAATTTAACTCGAAAAGCTGTGAAATTTGTTTGGACGGATAAGTGTGAGGAAAGTTTTCAAGAATTGAAGAAGAGGTTGAGTACGGCCCTGTGTTATCTCTTCCGGATGATACAGGAAATTTTGTTGTTTATAGTGATGCGTCGCATAAAGGACTTGGCTGTGTGCTTATGCAAAACGGCAAAGTCATTGCGTATGCATCACGTCAGTTGAAGGATTACGAGAAGGGTTACCCAACCCATGATTTGGAGTTAGTTGCAGTTGTTTTTGTTTTAAAAATTTGGAGGCACTATCTATACGGGGAGAAGTGTGAAATATATACGGACCACAAGAGTCTGAAATATATTTTTACACAGAAGGATTTGAATATGCGTCAAAGAAGATGGTTGGAATTAATTAAGGATTACGACTGTGAGATTTTATACCATCCGGGGAAAGCAAATGTGGTTGCCGATGCCTTAAGTAGAAAGGGTCGTGAGAAATTGATGATGTTAACTGCTTAGGAGGAGCTAATTACAGAAATAGAGAAACTGGAGTTGGAAGTGAAGTATCCTATGGAGATTGATGAGAAGCTATTTCAGATGCAACTGCACAACTCTACTAGATAAAGTAAAGGAGGCTCAACTTCGTGATGATGAATGTAAAAAGGTGACAAAGAAGATATCCAAGGAACCGAACCGAGATTTAAGATGGATAAGGAAGGAATATCGAGATTTGAGAGTAGAATTTGGGTACCACCAAAGACAAGAGATTAAGGAAGATATTTTGAGCGAGGCTCATAGTTCACGATATTCGATTCACCTCGGTAGTACCAAGATGTACCAAGATCTTCAACAACATTTCGTGGTCAATTTAAAACGTGATGTTGCGTAATGTGTTGCCAAGTGTCCTAACCTATCGTAAAAGTGAAAGCGTAAACATCGAGACCAAGTGGATTGCTTCAACCATTAGAAATCCCGTAATGGAAATGGGAACATATTACAATGGACTTCGTGGTTGGCCTTCCGACGACTCGTAAAGGCTACGACGCAAAGATGGGTTATCGCCGACCGAATCGACAAAATCGCACACTTCCTTCCGATCAAAATTAGATTCAACTTAGATCACCAAGGGGCTATACGTAAAAGAGATTGTTTTGAGGCACGGAGTTCCGTGATCAATTGTTTCAGATAGGATCCGCGCTTCACATCAAATTTCCGGAAACGCTCTTCAGAATGTATGGGTACGCAATTGTGAATGAGTACAACTTATCACCCTCAAATGATTTTACAGAGCGAAATGAAACAATTCAAACGTTAGAAGATATGCTAAGAGCCTGTGTGATGGACTTAAAAGGAAATTGGGATGATCACCTACCGTTAGTAGAGTTCGGTTACAACAACAATTATCACGCTAGTATAGGCATGCCACCTTACGAAGCGTTATACAGCAGAAAGTGCAGAACTCCGCTTTACTGGGATGAAGTTGGTGAAAGAAAATTACTAGGGCCAGAATTGGTACAGCAGACGGCAGAAATAGTCAAAGTGATCCGAGCATGATTGGTAGCGGCTCAAGATAGACAGAAGAAATACGCTGATCCACATCGTAAAAATATCGAGTTTGAATTAGGTAGTTATGTTTTCTTGAAGGTCTCTCCCAGGAAGGGAAAGATCAGGTTCGGAAAGAAAGGAAAATTGAGCCCAAGATTTATTGGACCATTTGAAGTATTACGTAGAATCGAGAGAAGTCGCGTCATTTAGGTAGCCTTACCTCCAAAGACTCGAGAATGTCCACAACGCCTTCCATGTTCTCATACGTATTACGACCTACAAGGCCGATTACAAGCATGTAATTGAATACGAACCCCGTGATTTTGAGAAAGACTTATCTTACGAAGAAATCCTCATCCAAATTGTCGAATCAAAAAGAACAAGTTCTCATAAATAAAGTTATACCTTCTGTTAAGGTAATTTGGAGGAACCACAACGCTGAAGAAGCTACGTGGGAACTCGAAGAGAATATGATGAAGAATTACCCTCATTTATTTACTTAATTATTTGTAAGCGATTCTGGGGACAGAATCTTTGTAAGGGGGGAGAATGTAACGGGTCGAATTTATTGAGTCGTGATTCTGGGGACAAAATCCTTTTAAGGGGGAAAGATGTGACGAACGAGAATTTTGTAATTTAATTTTAATATTTATTGAATTAAATAAATATTTTTCGATGATTTAATTATTGGATTAAATAATTATTTGATGCAATTGTGGTAGATTAATTTAATTATGTGTTACATTTATTAAATTAATGTAGAGAATATTTATTATTCAAGTATGTATTTATGTGAGCTTATTGAATTAAATGAAATATTTAATTAAGCATGATGTTATTTTAATTAATTTAATTATTAATTAGAGAGTTAATAATTTGACATTAATTATTAATGAGAAATTTAATTATGTGACTATGTGAAATTATGAGAAATTATTATATTTTATTTAAAATAAATTAAATAAGATATTGATTTATTTTATGAAGGAGTGTGACATTAATTAAACCATATGATAAAGCTTTATTAAATTAAATGGTTTTGAAATCTATTAAGCTTCTAGCCAAACATGGCCTTAATGGGAGTTACTAGCAGTATTTGCCCATGATCGGGTTTAATCGACCACTTTCAAGCGCCGCCTTTTAATATATCGACGCGTCTTCTTTTCTTTTCTTCATTATTGCTAAGTCTAGAGAGCTTTCACAGAGAGAGAGATACAGTAGTATTAGTTGAGAAGTCGAGAGAAATTGATATTCATCTCTTATTAAAATCCACACTACGCTTTATACTAATCTCCTCCTTCCCAATTTCAAATTTCTACTTTTACGATTTTAGTTTTCATGAAAATGGCTTTTAAAGTTTTTGGTTTAACCTCTAGAATTGGGTTAGGAGTAATGATTATGGGTTGTATATGTGTTATGACATATCAAATCGTGTTTAATTATATATATTATGTAAACCATATCATCAAATTCATGAAAACATGTCGTATATGATTTCTACAAAATTACAGTAGTATGGGTTTTGGCCTTATGGCCTTATACGTGATATTTTATGTATTGATCATATATTATCCCTAAATTTTACACTTGTATGTTGTTATGCATGTTGATACTGAAGAGACCAAAGTTTAAATGAAACTGATTCTATGTTATAACGAATCCAGTAGTGATAATTTTCATGTTTTATTTTCAAAACCTCCAAGAACATCAAAGTCGTTGAAATTCACATGCTTTAAATTTGTTATTAAGTGTTTAAATTGGTTAATGTCAAGATATAAATGTTGGGTTATGATTATACATGAATTATATCATGTGGGTATGATTAAATTCGAGTAGTAATAATTTTATTGAGTTCTTGGCATGTTCTCGCAATTTTCGCGAATCGCGTAATCGAAAATCGAGCTCGCGCCACACGCGCTGTCGACTCCATGACTTGAGACTCACGCCACATAGCGCCACCGTCACAGCACACAACGCCACACCACGTCAAGAATACTATAGCCATCATACCAGTAAAATACGAGAACTAGTGTAAAGGCATAGCCATGCAAATACCACTCTCCGTAATGTTCGTAATGAGATTTTTTTAAATGTTTAGGTCTAACAATGTGTTAGTAAATTAATTTAATGAACATGTAAACATGTTAGAAGTATAATGTGAAGATAAAATAGATGTTTATTATGTAAATAACATAATTGAATGTGGGTTGAATTATTGAATACATAATTAATTCATTATTCATGAGGTGATATTATATGATAATAAATGTGATAATTTGACTAAGTATAGTCATAACCAAAGTTTAGACAAAAGAATGATCATTGATGATTAGTTAAGTTATAATTAATCGGTATTGTGAATGTGAATGGTATGTAGGATTAAATTCAAAGAACGTGCTTAGTTAAAGTGTAATCTACGCATTTGCAAGTTTCCTAACCCTACTTGTCATTATTGTTCAAGTTTATTATTTACCTCGAGTAAATTATCATTACTATTATTCAAGTTCAAATGTTATATTAAAGATTGATTATCTTTTCAAAGTATGATTCAATTATACAATAATTGTCCTATTGTATACTTCTTGAGATTATTATTCAATTTGAATATCATTATTATTGAACCTTATTAGACTAGTGAACCCTTATTGATTCAACTAGTCCATAGTTGATGAACGCTCTAAATTTCGTAACCCTTATTGAATTATCCAAACCAAACTTCCTTTGGTGCGGACTCGAATGTCAAACCGAGATGAACAACCCCGCAAAGGGATTTACTTATACGTTAGCGTTAAGATATTGTGCACAAGATGGTACTAAAGGGTCGATCCCCCAAGCACGAAAGTAGAAAGGTCCATAGTCTTATGATCGTTAAAGGTTTCAAGTATAACCCTTGATAACCTAGGACATAGTTCAAGGTCTTATGACCCTCGTAATTCTTTTTTGATTCTTGTTATTCATTCTCGATTCAAAAGTTGAGCTTTTATTCGAGATGTCTTTGATTTACTCGTATGTTATTATAATCGTTATTTCATTATTATACTTGTGGGCAATAGTGCTCACTCTTGCTTAATAATAACATTGCGCTTAAGAACTTAAAGAACTGATGAACCTTCCACTAGTAAAGGCAAGGGCAAAGTTAGCAAGTGATGAAGACTTGTTATTTTATTAGATGATGTATTTATGTTTAAGACTTGAGTTAATGATGTTGTTTAAGACTTATTTGTTTATGATTCCGCACAGATGTTTAAGGTTAGTTTAATCTGGGATTGTATTATTATTATTTAGATGTTGTAACCCTTAAAGGGAAGATTTTATTTCTATCTATTGCATGGTTTGCATTTATTATGGGTAGATAGATAGATGATATTTGTACAGTGAACACCAAATCCCGTGGAATTGAAGTACCCGGATTTGGGGTGTCACAAGTTGGTATCAAAGTCAGAGGTTATGAACCTTAGGTGGGGAACAACCTTAGGTAGTAGCCTTATAGAAGAAGATAGTAATGGAAAACTCTTATCGAGTTCTAAGAAATGAATTTTTGTAATTCATTAAAGATAATAAAAGACCTTATGTGTTTATGTGTTAAAGTATGCTTAGATGATACGACTTAGTAACTAAAACTTAAAATTTTGTTGTCGGGATGTCGAATGTTGGTGAAGCTAGTCAAGTCGGGAGAAGAACCCCGTACCTATAGTACCTATTGAAGAGGAGAAACCCTGTACCTATAAGTGCGACAGAGGAGGAGCCCCGAGACATTCATGTCATTAGAGTTAGGGGCAGTACTTGTGAGAGTGAGTCATCTCCATTGATCACCGCTTGTTGGTCGTGAGCATGAACCCGAGACCGATCCCGAGGAGGAATTTGTTGAGGAAGAGGAAGAGGAAGAAGAGGAGTTACCACCACGACACCGCTGATGCCGAGATGTATGACACGTTATAATGACCGTAATGTGGAGTTACGAGAGAGGTCCAGGATTTGACCGAGCGAGCTATTATTCAAAGATATTACTCTAGAGCGTAAGGAGAGGAGATTTCACTCTTCACTCTCGATCGGCAAATGTAGAATGGGATTTGGTCCATGAGAAGGGTCAAACCAAGATAAGACCACCGAGGAGATAGAGAAGTTGAAGAAGGAACCAAGGAAACCTCCGAAAGACTTGAATATAGCAGGAGGAAGGTCAGGTAAAGAGAATCACGCCGAAATGATCGTGCGAGGGATGATAGTCGTGCAAAGAAAGCAAAGATTGGGGAAACGTACTCTACACTTAATAAGGCAATGAATGAGACCCAAGATCGAGTTTTGAGGTACCCAATCCAGCTCAAGGACTACCATTGTACATGATGGATCGCAGGACGATGCATCACATCTTAGAAGAGGAGCGTGCAAGGCTAATCAAGACTTGACCGATGGCCAAAGATATGATTTATTTAATTATGTGAAGAACTTAATTAGTTTTAGATGTAAATTCGATATGTTTATGAACGAAAGAATATTTTAATGTTTTAAATCATGTGGATTCTTTATTCCGTGATAGTTGATGTAAATAGTAGTGATGCTATATCGTTTAATGTTAAAACTTTTGATTTGAATGAAAATATATCAAGTTGTTTGAGATGATGTGTTAAATGAGTATGTTAAATTGTTGAGTAATGCCTTAACTATTTAGAGAAATAAATAAAGTTCTAATAAAGCGTTTATTTAATGTAAAAATGCCGCCAAGAGAAGACAACAACGCCAACCTACTCGTGAAGAGTCAACCAATAATAACAATAATGCCAACGCTTAATCCCGCTCAAAGCTTGGTTAACTTACTGACTGGAGCCATGAATAATCAACCGCAAGCTCCACCAAACACAACGTTTAAAGACTTCAAGGCGGTGGGACCGCCAGAGTTCAAAGGTTCCATGAACCCAATCGAGGCTCAAACGTGGGTTATGGAGATGGAGAAGGTTTTCGACGTTGCTAGGGTTAGAGAAGACCAGAAGACCACTTTTGCAACATTTATGTTCAAATTTGAGGCTAGCTACTGGTGGCAAGCAAACAAAGTGCGAGGAAGAAAAGGTGTAATTATGTGGGAGAGATTTAAAGAAATGTTTTTCGAAATGTATTTCCCAACTAGTTCGCAGAATGAGATGGAATTTCTATTTTTGGGACTAAAGCAAGGAAACATGAGCGTACCTGACTACGCGGCTAAATTCAATGAGTTAGAAAGATTCGCCTGCACAAGTACACACTGACGAAAGAGAAAGGCCGAAGATTCAACAAGGACTAAAGCCTTGGGTGTACAAAGAAGGTATCAATGTTTCGTAGCTAAACACATTTGCCGAGTATTGAAAAGGCCATCCTCATTTGAAGGAGGAAGCGATCACGGTGACCAAGTACAATCAAGATCAAGAAGAAGAAGAGTGAAGGTGAAATTAATAACAAGGCCAAATGGAAGTGGCACAGAGGTGGAAATTTCAATCAGAAGAAAAGGTGGAACGACAACTCATCATCGGGAATCAACAAGGTAATCAGAAGAAAAGAATCAAAGCATGCCCGACCTGCGGGAAAGCCCATCTGGGAGTTTGTATGAAAGGAAAAAGAGTGTGCTACAATTATGGTCAAGAAGGCCATATAGCACCAAACTGTCCAAACCCAAAGAAGGGTGCTTGTTTTACTTGTGGTTCGAACGACCATCTGGCAAGAGACTGTCCCAAGAAGGGATCGGGAGGGTCAGGATCAGGAGAAAACCGGGGAAATAACAGTGGAAATACCTTAACCATCACCGACCAACCGCAAACAAACCGAATCGACCGCCTTCGGACTTTCAACATGACGGTGTAAGATGCGCTTCAATCCTTGTGATGTGGTGTCGTATCATTCCGATCAATAAAGTTAATGCTTACGTATTATTTGATTCGGTGCTACTTGTTCCTTTATATCCGATGATTTTGCCAAGAATTTAGATTTGCCTAAGAATGAATTGGATTACCCCATGAACATAGAAATTGCGAATAGAGAAATAATCCTCATTAAGTATGTACATAAGAATCAGAGTGGATATTAAGGGTAATATCATGAACGTAGATCTTATCCCTATTCGACTTGGGGAATTTGACGTTATTTTGGGAATGGATCGGTTATTCAATTACGGGTCAGAATTGATTGCCAAAAGAAGCGTATTAACCTTATGACTCAAATCCAAAGGTTGTATTTATGGTAGCAAGTCGCCTGAGACAAGCGAGTTGTCCTGACGATGATGCATGCGTGAAGTTATTAAGACAAGGCTATGTAGGATACTTAGCTTACATAGTCGATAATCGAAAAGAGAATCCAAAGGTAGAAGAGATACTGATTGTGAGGACTTCGTCGACGTATTTCATTTATTTACCGGGACTTCCACCGATAGAGAGAGAGATTTCATGATCGATTTGGCGCCTTAATTGCCTCCAATATCGAAGGCACCATACCGAATGGCACCAAGAGAGATGAAGGAATTAATGGTACAACTACAAGAATTATTGGACAAGAAGTACATTCAACCGAAGCGTATCGCCGTGGGGAGCGCCGGTGTTGTTTGTGAAAAAGAAGGAATGGATCGATGCGACTCTGCATTGACTACGAGAACCGAATAAGGTCACGATTAAAACAGATATCCATTACCGAGGATCGATGACCGTTTGATCAATTGAAGGGAGCGAGATACTTTTCCAAGATAGACTTGAGAAGTGGTTATCATCAATCAATGAAAGGTGAGGCCAAAGGATGTACCAAGACAAAGATTCTTATATTTCAAATAAACTCCAAGATCATATAGGTAGTGCTTCAGTAGATATACTCGGCAAGTGGATGTGCACAACCTTGTCTTATGATAACACGAGTTTGTATGTCATTAGACATCTTCTATGATAGTGGCAAAACACCCTTCCAAAGTTGGGTTCGCTTCACCCTATTTGATTCACCAAATATAACTATTAAATGACGTATAAAATACAACACACTTATCTAAAGTCCTCAATAAAATTATTTCCATACTCTTTAGGGAGAACCTCAACAACTATAGACCACCGTTCTATTTCCACTGTTACCCAGCGCCGACCCGACTACACTCTTGCTACGAAGAAAGAATTGTGAAGCAAAAGGGTGAGCACAAATAGCCCAGTAAAGAATATCATGACTAAAGATTATTAAATTATCAATAGTATTCGTCAATAATAAATCAGAGATTTAGAACATATGGTAGATGATAAAATTTTCAACCATAGTTGCAGCGGAACGAGCAATCCATTAGAAGAGTCAAATAGACCATAAAGTCTATTATCTTATCCACATTAAAAGTCCACTAACAATATTTTATCCCTATAACATCAATCAACAGTTCCTTTCCACAACCATATGAATAACTCATAATCATAATTGTGATTCTAAATTCCTCTTCGCATCCAAGACGAAGATAATTTTTCATCACCTGTCTTTACCTGAAACATCAAAGATCATGATTAAACCAAATCACAGTTCCTGTTCATAATCATACTAATAAATTCATCTTTGCACCACGGCCAAAGATATTCATCAACAGTTCATCTTTGCATTACATGCCAAAGATATTTAACAACAAGTCATCTTTGCACTACACGCCAAAGATATTCAACAACGGGTCATCTTTACACTACGGATCAAAGATATTCATCAATAATTGATCTTTGCACTACATGCCAAAGATATTCATATCTCAAAGAAATACATAATCATTTCAGAATTTATATAAACCATAATTATAGCCATATATGTTGATCAATTCACCTTTGCACTTAAGTTAAAGATATTCAATTATAAATTTAATGGTCATGATCATACCAGTCAACAATTCAACTTTGCACTACTGGCCAAAGAGAACCTATAGTCATAATCATACCGATAATCTACCCATCTTTACACTCAAGTCAAAGAGAAATATCATCATTAGGGTTATAAGAATGTTATATATGATAATAAAAATAATATATTCAACATATAGATTAAATCTCAAGAGTAAGATTCATAAATCAATGATTTCATAACACCTTAATCCAAATATTATAAATCACTTAATAATATCAAAATCTTAATATTATTAATATTACAATAATATTTTAATTATTTTTTAAACTTATAAACAATTAATTCCGATTGTTTACACTTTACTTATTAATGAATTTAATCATCTTAAAATGTCAAACTCCTAAAATTTTATCACCAATAACCAAAACCCTCATAAAAAATCTGCATATACCTCAAATATGATTCTCAAGCCATAAAATCATATTTTCCAATTTTCTTACTTCACATAACATATTTAATTCATTTACTCATAACTAGAATATTTTCATGAAAAATACCAAATCAGTTCCAAAAATATTTCTTTTCTGGGATTTAGCATAATATAGTCCCATATTAAACATATATTTTTCTCGGAATTTTTAAAATTCATTTACTATTTTTCATATGGCCAAAACCACCGAATATTCAGACATTTATCATAAATTGTACTTTTATCCAAAAATTCCGAAATTTACAGAGTATACTGATATTATATAGGTGTACTCCCAATAAAAATTTCATCAATTTTGGAGTTAATCACAAGGAGTTATAAGCGTTTACTTTTAAAATAGTCTTTTCTCATAAAATCAATAACTTTTAATCTATATATCCAAAAATCGCCATTTTTGGACACAATCAACAAAAATCATCAAATTATCATTTCAAATTTTTCTAGAATTTTTGAAGGTTCACAAAAATTTCGAAACTAAAAAACATAATATCCCTTACCTCAAAAGAGTAGTACTTCTGACTGGAATAACGCTGAACGAACTTGCACCGTATAGCAACACTCAAGATATCAAAATACTCACAAGAATACACTTGATTAATATAGAGAGAGAAATAGAGAGAAAACTTCAGTTTAAATTGTGATTTTCAATTCTAACCTAAGCACCTATTTATAGAAATTGCTTAGAACACCATGAAAGCGTAAAATTTAATATAATATTAATATATATATAAAATTTTCCTTAGCCCACCTTTGACCATCTGAATTCAGCTATTAACACATGTTTCATGGGGCTCATAAAACAAAAAAACGTTTTCATCAAAAAAATAAATAAAACTTCCAAAAATCAATTATTTCGGAACTTCGGAACTTCAATAATTCACAATAAATAGCCCTTTTATCAGAAAAATTTGAAACTCACGACTTTCCATAGGAAATTCCATTATCTACAACTTTGCAGAAGAAAGTTTTTCCAAATTCCAAACAGAAATTGACCGAAATTCATAAACGGACGATTTTACAGGCTATAATCAAATTTCGGTCAAGAATTGTGGTCCACCGACACACAAAATATGTGTTAATTATTTAATGCCACAAAAATACTCTTCCTCCTCATATACTCATATATCCCACATTCATTGTAAAAATATCACCATTAATATATTATTAATATAATATATTTAAATGAATTATTTTATCAGAAAAAGATAAAATATTAATTTTCAACAATTGTCACATTAAAAATTTTCTCCATCTATATCCACATAAAATCAATATTTTCCTTATCATATAAATCAATAATTAATTATTCACAAATAATATTACAGAATCACAATACTGACAACCAGACAGTTCCCAGGAAAGAAGGAGCTTTCCAATAAGGATTTCTTCTTACTGGCGTGCAATTAGATGACCAAACCTCTTCTTGACAGACTTTCTAGACATTGCTAACAATGCTATCTAATAATATTATCCAAATAATATGAATTATTGATCCGATAATGGGAAATAATGTGCCGTGACAATTATTGAAACAATAATAATATAAAATATCAACGCAGCAATTATTGAATCAATAAAATAAAATATTGAACAGTAATTACTGTAACAAAAATCATCATGCTTCATGAATAGTATTTATGAATAGTAACTCGTGAATAGTAACTCATTAATAGTAACTCGTGAATAGTAACTCATGAATAATAACTCGTGAATAGTAACTTGTGAATAGTAACTCATGAATAGTAACTCATGAATAGTAATTATAAAAAAATTGAATACTTTTATTTCATAAAATTCGGGGTCTTACAGAACGCGTTATGGTCACTACGAATGCTCCTGTAGCATTTATGGGACTAATGAATGGTGTATTCAAGCCATTTTTGGACAAGTTCGTAGTGGTATTTATAGATGACATTTTGATATATTCCAAAATCAAAGAAGAACACGAAGAACATTTGAGGTTAATGTTGGAAGTATTGAGAACGGAGAAGTTGTACGCTAGATTTTCGAAATGCGAATTTTGGATTGAACGAGTGCAATTTCTTGGTCACGTGATCGATAAAAACGGAATTTTGGTAGATCCATCAAAAGTCGAAGCCGTGATTAACTGGGATCAGCCGAGAACACCGTCAGAAGTAAGAAGTTTTCTTGGATTAACAGGATATTATAGAAGATTCATACAAGACTTTTCCAAGATCACAACTCCGTTAACGAATTTAACTCGAAAAGCTGTGAAATTTGTTTGGACGGATAAGTGTGAGGAAAGTTTTCAAGAATTGAAGAAGAGTTTGAGTACGGACCCTGTGTTATCTCCTCCGGATGATACAGGAAATTTTGTTGTTTATAGTGATGCGTCGCATAAAGTACTTGGCTGTGTGCTTATGCAAAACGGCAGAGTCATTGCGTATGCATCACGTCAGTTGAAGGACTACGAGAAGGGTTACCCGACCCATGATTTGGAGTTAGTTGCAGTTGTTTTTGTTCTAAAAATTTGGAGGCACTATCTATACGGGGAGAAGTGTGAAATATATACGGACCACAAGAGTCTGAAATATATTTTTACACAGAAAGATTTGAATATGCGTCAAAGAAGATGGTTGGAATTAATGAAGGATTACGACTGTGAGATTTTATACCATCCGAGGAAAGCAAATGTGGTTGCCGATGCCTTAAGTAGAAAGGGTCATGAGAAATTGATGATATTGACTGCTTAGGAGGAACTAATTGCAGAAATGGAGAAACAAGAGTTGGAAGTGAAGTATCCTATGGAGATTGATGAGAAGCTATTTCAGATGCAATCTGGTACAACTCTACTAGATAAAGTAAAGGAGGCTCACCGTTGTTGGCCAGGAGCATGAGCCCGAGATTGATCCTGAGGAGGAATTTGTTGAGGAAGAGGAAGAAGAAGAAGAAGAGGAGTTACCACGGTACACCGTTGATGCTGAGATGTATGACACGTTATACGACCGTAACGTGGAGTTACGAGACGAGGTCCATGATTTGACTGAGCGAGCGGTTATTCAGCATATTACTCTAGAGCAGAAAGAGAGGGAGATTTTGACTCTTCACTCTCGACTGGCAAATGTAGAATGGGATTTGGTCCATGAGAAGGGTTAAACTGAAGATAAGACCGAGGAGATAGAGAAGCTGAAGAAGGAACTGAAGGAAACCTCCGAAAGGCTGAACATAGCAGAGGAAGGCTGGGTAAGAGAATCGCATCGAGCTGATCGTGCAGAGGATGATAGTCGTGCAAAGAAAGCAAAGATTTGGGAAACGTACTCTACACTTAACAAGGCAATGAATGAGACCCAAGATTTAGTTTGGGGGTACCCAATCCAGTTCGAAGGACTACCATTGTACATGATGGATTGCAGGACGATGCATCGCATCTTAGAAGAGGAGCGTAGCAAGGCTAATCAGTACCTTGACCGACAATGATATGATTTGTTTAAATATGTGAAGAACTTAGTTAATTTTATATGTAAATTCCGATATGTTTATGAACGAAGGAATATGTTAATGTTTTAAATCATGTGGATTCTTTATTCCAGGATAGTTGATGTAAATAGCAGTGATGCTATAGTTTGATGTTAAAACTTTTGATTTGAATGAAAATATATCAAGTTGTTTGAGATGGTGTGTTAAATGAGTATGTTAAATTATTGAGTAATGCCAGAATTATTTAGAGAAATAAATAAAGTTCTAATAAAGCGTTTATTTAACAGAAAAATGCCGCCAAGGAGAAGACAACAACGTCAACCTACCGGAAGAGTCAACCAATATTAACAATAATGCTAACGCTAATCCCGTCAAGCAAAGCCATTGGTTAACTTCTTATTGGAGCCATGAATAATCAACCGCAAGCTCCACCAAACAAAACGTTTAAAGACTTCAAGGCGGTGGGACCGCCAGAGTTCAAAGTTTCCATGAACCCAATCGAGGCTCAAACGTGGGTTATGGAGATGGAGAAGGTTTTCGACGTTGCTAGGGTTAGAGAAGACTAGAAGACCGCTTTTGCAACATTTATGTTCAAATCTGAGGCTAGCTACTGGTGGCAAGAAAACAAAGTGCGAGGAGGAAAAGGTGTAATTATGTGGGAGAGATTTAAAGAAATGTTTTTCGAAATGTATTTCCCAACTAGTTCGCAGAATGAGATGGAAGTTCAATTTTTGAAACTAAAGCAAGGAAACATGAGCGTACCTGACTACGCGGCTAAATTCAACGAGTT
The DNA here is from genome assembly GCA_020205605.1 of Panax ginseng. NCBI lineage: Eukaryota > Viridiplantae > Streptophyta > Magnoliopsida > Apiales > Araliaceae > Panax > Panax ginseng. Next base: position 26,443,296 of record CM035142.1, read on the forward strand.
AGCAAGATTCGCCCCGTACCAAGTACACACGGATGAAAGAAAAGGCAGAAGATTTGAACAAGGACTAAAGCCTAGGGTGTACAACAAGGTATCAATGTTTCAACTAAACACATTTGCCGGAGTACTGGAAAAGACCATCCTCGCTGAAGGAGGAAGCGATGCGGTGTCCAAGTACAATCAAGATCAGAAGAAGAAGAAGAGTGAAGGTGAAATTAATAACAAACGCAATGGAAGTGGCACAGGAGGTGGAAATTTCAATCAGAAGAAAAGGTGGAACGACAGCTCATCATCGGGGAATCAACAAGGTAATCAGAAGAAAAGAATTGAAGCATGCCCGACTTGTGGGAAAGCCCATCTGTGAGTTTGTATGAAAGGAAAGAGAGTGTGCTACAATTGTGGTCAAGAAGGCCATATAGCACCAAACTGTCCAAACCCAAAGAAGGGTGCTTGTTTTACTTGTGGTTCGAAGGACCATCTGGCAAGAGATTGTCCCAAGAAGGGATCGGGAGGTCGGGATCGGAGGAAACCGGATTATATATGTTGGAAATACCTTAACCATCACCGGACCAACCGCGACAAATCGAATAGACCGCCGGACTTTCAACATGACGGTCAAGATGCGCTTCAATCCGTGATGTGGTGTGTCGTATCATTCCGATCAATAAAGTTAATGCTTACGTATTATTTGATTCGGGTGCTACTTGTTCCTTTTTATCCGATGATTTTGCCAAGAATTTAGATTTGCCTAAGAATGAATTGGATTACCCCATGAACATAGAAATTGCGAATAGAGAAATAATCCTTGTTAAGTATGTAGATAAGAACTGTAGAGTGGATATTAAGGGTAATATCATGAACGTAGATCTTATCCCTATTCGACTTGGGGAATTTGATGTTATTTTGGGAATGGACCGTTATTCAATTACGAAATCGCAATTGATTGCCAAAAGAAGCGTATTAACCTTATGACTCAAAATCAAAGGTTGTATTTTATGGTAATAAGTCGCCTGAACAAGCGAGTTGTCACGACGATGATGCGAACTGAGAAGTTATTAAGATAAGGTCGTAGGATACTTAGCTTACATAGTCGACGATCAAAAAGAGAATCCAGAAGGTAGAAGAGATACTGATTGTGAGGGACTTCGTCGACGTATTTCTAGACGATTTACCAGGACTTCCACCAGATAGAGAATTAGATTTCGTGATCGATTTGGCGCCCGAAATTGATCCAATATCGAAGGCACCATACCGAATGACACCAGTAGAGATGAAGGAATTAATGGTACAACTACAAGAATTGTTGGACAAGAAGTACATTCAACCGAGCGTATCGCCGCGGTTATCATCAACTGAAGGTGAGGCCAAAGGATGTACCGAAGACAGCATTCAGAACGCGTTATGGTCACTACAAATTTTTAGTAATGTCGTTTGGTCTTACGAATGCTCCTGCAGCATTTATGAGACTAATGAATGGTGTATTCAAGCCGGTTTTGGACAAGTTCGTAGTGGTATTTATAGATGAAATTTTGATATATTCCAAAACCAAAGAAGAACACGAAGAACATTTGAGCTTAACGTTGGAAGTATTGAGAAGGGAGAAGTTGTATGCTAAATTTTCGAAATGAGAATTTTGGATTGAACGAGTTCAATTTCTTGGTCACGTGATCGATAAAAACGGAATTTCGGTAGATCCATCAAAAGTCGAAGCCGTGATTAACTGGGATCAGCCGAGAACACCTTCAGAAGTAAGAAGTTTTCTTGGATTAACAGGATATTATAGAAGATTCATACAAGACTTTTCCAAGATCACAACTCCGTTAACGAATTTAACTCGAAAAGCTATGAAATTTGTTTGGACGGATAAGTGTGAGGAAAGTTTTCAAGAATTGAAGAAGAGGTTGAGTACGACCCCTGTGTTATCTCCTCCGGATGATACAGGAAATTTTGTTGTTTATAGTGATGTGTCGCATAAAGGACTTGGCTGTGTGCTTATGTAAAATGGCAGAGTCATTGCATATGCATCACGTCAGTTGAAGGACTACGAGAAGGGTTACCCGACCCATGATTTGGAGTTAGTTGTAGTTGTTTTTGTTCTAAAAATTTGAAGGCACTATCTATACGGGGAGAAGTGTGAAATATATATGGACCACAAGAGTCTGAAATATATTTTTACACAGAAGGATTTGAATATGCGTCAAAGAAGATGGTTGGAATTAATGAAGGATTACGACTGTGAGATTTTATACCATCCGGGAAAGCAAATGTGGTTCTTGATGCCTTAAGTAGAAAGGGTCATGAGAAATTGATGATATTGACTGCTCAGGAGGAGCTAATTGTAGAAATGG